>CM045459.1:8612387-9212387 GCA_024666655.1 Dascyllus trimaculatus | reverse complement strand
AGGGACCCCAGCAACTGGTAATCAGCCATTTCCAAAGAAAGCAGTAGATGTCTTCTTCCCTCCAGAGGCCCAGAACGACTTTCCTGTGGCCATGCAGGTATGTCTCCATAGCTAAGCATCTGGCTTTGTCAAAATGAAGTCAGAAGAATGGTAAATCGGCTTAGCAGGTCCTCATGAGATAGTAAACTGTCACCCAATATCTACAAAAACCTGGTCAATTACACACATTAATTACAGCATCTCTTTCAGTAGATGTCCCTGAATTCACAGTAAATTATTAGTAGCTTTCCCTGATAAACTTTCAAAAGTGTCATGTATTAACCTCTTATTTGCTGTTTTAAAGTAAATTAGACTCCAGATTTATTTAAACAGAGCTGTACACAACCAAAAAAAAATCTTCATCAACTGTAGTCATACTTACTCCTCAACCAGTTGGCCACAGTGCACTGAGTATAGTCGACCTGCTAGCCTTGTTAGCATAAACAAATTCTGAGCAGGCTAATATGCACCTGCCCATATTTGTATGATTTCTGAAAACTGAACTATATTAAGTCCTGATCTAAGCACAAGAACTATTGAGAAATGTAATAATGGCAGATTAACTGCTGTTTGTAGTTGATCTGCTGGGTTAATTGTTGAGCTGTGAAGGTTTACACTTGACGTTTTGGGCATCTGTTAAACAAATGCACCAACAGCTTCTTTGACATGTTGGCAGTTGGTTGTGGGACAACTTCAAGTAAACTTTCTGTAAATAAGTTAAAACTAGCAATCTCCTTTCAGTGTGGCTGGTTCAAAGTTTTAAAAAACATAGGGGTGTTCACAGATAGTCTGTTCCTTTCTTCACCAGTAATAGTGGATTAATCCTGGAAGTCTGCTGATGTAGGGGTTTTCTGCTTTTGAAAGTGACACTGGCCATTGTCCAACCAGTTAGAATTTGGCTGGATCAGTAAGTCGGTATGCTCCGGAGACCACAGCCCTATATGTAGGGTCACTAATTTCATTTTGTCTTTTTTAACAGATAAGTTCCAAGCAGGATGTGGTTTTCCTCATTACCAAATACGGCTACATCCACCTGTACGACTTGGAGACAGGCACCTGCATCTACATGAACCGCATCAGCGGGGAGACCATCTTTGTCACTGCTCCACATGAGGCCACCTCGGGCATTATCGGGGTCAACAGGAAGGGACAGGTAAGAATGTCATCCAGTGCTCGTCCTAAGTGCTCAGGGAAGTTACGTTGACGTTTAGACTGGCTGCTCAGTCTCGTTAATGCCAAAGTAGAATTTTGCAGATGAAGTTAAATATTCTTCATAATATCTATCACATAATCTCAACAGAACCACTTTATTCTTTACCCATTGTTTTTACCAGCAGACACATTTAATTCACCTGCACAAGTAAATGAATGTTAGCAAGCAAACAATCAAACATCAGTTGTTGCAGCGGATAATGACAACAGCACCTCCTTGTTTGTCTGTCGTCATCAGGCAAACTCAGACTTTTCCAGGAGGCATTATAAATAATCCAAGGTGTAGTGTTTCACACAGAGAGCGGAACAGGTTGTGTCTTACTGGTTTTGTAAAGCTGAACCAGAAAGGAGAACTGGATACAGCCAGCTGATGAATAATGTTCCAGCCAGGCCACACACCACATGAATAATTGAGTGAGGAGAGGAAAGCTGATCTGAGGCAGTGACGGATCTCGCTGTATGCCGGGGCAGTTAAGTGCCTGTATGTGTGTGTGTGTGTACACACACAACATGCACACGAATACGTACACAGAGGCAGTGATCTGGGAGATAATAGGCCACTGTCTAGGCCCTCAGTGATACCAGTTAAGAGGGTTGGTTACCATGAAAATTGGTAATCTGATACTACTAATACTAGTAATACATTACTACAATGCTACATGCATTTCATAGAGTCACATAGAGGCTAACCAGAGACTGGAAACTCAGAAGTAACTTTCATGTTCTGTCTCGATTGGACTGAAGGTGTAGATGACTATTTGTGTTGTGGTGTTTCAGTATTTAATAGGAAGGGAACAAGATTTAAACAGCCCCTCTGAAAACAGTTATCTGAGTCACCTTCAGTAACCATCTGCTGTGTGGAGCTGTTGGAAAGAAATATTGCAGCGTTAAAACTTAATGGCATTAAAACACAGGGGTGTCACTTTGAGGAGAAAGTCAAACATTACAACCTTATGCTTGGAGAGGTGCTACGATGTTGAGGTCATGGAAGAAACGTTGCAGTGTTTTTACCGGTTAGTGTCTGGTCAAATCTCTTTATTACTACCGTTTGGACACTGCCTTAACTGGTGCCTGTAGTGATCAGCCAGTTTCTCATTGGTAGCTGTGGACTTGGAAAAGACTGCTTGTTTGTTTGAGTCTGAGCATCAGAATCTCACACATGACTCAGACTGGGCAGTGTGATTGTGATAGATCTGGCCTGTCACGGCTGGCCAGTGATGATAGGTACAACACTGAACTGCTGCGCACAGAGGAGGGGAAATTATGAAACTAAATGACAGAGTGAGGGGGGAAAGAGCCCACCTCCCATCAGCACATGATGTGAAATGGGAGGCACAGGCTGGCGCCCTAAATCCTCTTAGTGCTGGTCCTCCTTTACAGTCACAGTCTCCACCTTATTCTCCACGTCAACAGTGTAGCAGAGACCTGTGGTGACTTTTAGTATTTTGTCTGTGTGCTTGTGTCTGGGCCAGTGAATCATTTGATACTACAGCTCATGTGTCGCCTGATGCTTGGTGCTGTCTTGTTGAGAATAGTCGTTCCTGTGGGTTTGTCTGTGTTTTCCATCAGATTCTGATCATGTTACTTTTTAAACTGTGAGATTTTTTCTTTTTTGCTAAATGTGTGACGGTGCTGTGTTGTCATTCAAGTACTGACTCACGTGATTAGAGGATTTCTTTAATTGGCATTTAGGCAGAAATGTGGCCAGTATCTGGTCTTGTCTGAGTGACATTTCTGTTTATAATTATCTCTCACTTTGATATCAGCCTCTTCATCTCCTTCAGACAGGCTCCTCCCTGTCCACACATAATACATAGCTACTAAGCAGAACCTAGCATCTCCATGAGGAAACCTCTTGCTTCTCCTTTTTCTGTGTCCATTTTTTTATTTCAACTACTTCCAATTAGTCCTCCCACATCATAGTAAGTGACCCTACTTTAGTGGCAAGAAGAATGTGATCTACTCACCCGTATTAAAAGCTGGGGCACTGACCTGCTGGGCTTGTTTGTAGAGGGGCCAACACTGGCTGTCTTTATCCTTCAGCCCCTCCTCCCCTTTTCTCCATCCTGCTCTTTTCATTTGACTCGTTCTCCTTGTTCTCTCTGTTGCCAGACCTCTTACAAAAGCCCCGCGTTACACTGACCCACTAATAAGACATTTGCATTCAGGATCCACATCCCATGGCCAGACGCGCTTAACGCTATTGCCCGCAGCTATAGTCAGCTGAGCTTGGTCTCTCTGCTGATTTCTGGCACGAGATGCAAATAAGGAATGTAGTGATTGTTGCTAGTCCAGTTGTGTTTTAGATGATTCAAACTAAACAAGATAATCTATTACTTGCATTTAAGAATTTGATTTGTGTGGTTGCCAAAGTTTCTGTGATCAGTATTGTTGTAGGGTTGGGTTAGAGGGGTCACTTGGCTTCATATTAATTAGTGGTCAACAAATAATATGATGGGAAAGAAGATATTAATCAAAGTACAATATGGTGATTATAATGAGAGCCCCCCTGTGTGTTACTGTGGAATGACAGATTTGGAAGCAGTGCATAGTTGTAACTCGGTGCAATACACAAGCTATGAAAACTGAGGACCTGCACTCGAAGTATGTTCTATGCTACTCTGATCCTGGTGTCAAGTGCACTGTACCGTAACATTCCCTCTGTTTTGCTCTAACCCAGGTGCTGTCTGTCTGCGTGGAAGAGGAGAACATCATTCCTTACATCACCAACGTGCTGCAGAATCCAGATCTGGCTCTCCGCTTAGCTGTCCGCAACAACCTCGCCGGGGCTGAAGAGCTCTTTGCACGCAAGTTCAACAACCTGTTCGCTGCTGGCAACTATTCCGAGGCAGCCAAGGTTGCTGCTAACGCACCAAAGGTACTCATTCTTTAAGCATGTAGTCCCACAGCACCTCTCTGACACAGTTTGAACAAAAGTCTAATGTAAGCTTTGGATGGCTGCATTTCTTGTAGGGTTGTTGTTCTTTGTTTCATTCACTCCTATCCTCCTATTATGCCAGTTATCATTCGTTCACATCTTTTTCTCACCTTCAGTTGACCTTTCCCCTCTCAGGGTATCCTGCGCACCCCAGACACCATCCGTCGCTTCCAGAGTGTTCCCACCCAGCCAGGCCAGACCTCCCCCTTGCTGCAGTACTTTGGTATCCTGTTGGACCAGGGCCAGCTCAACAAGTTTGAGTCCCTGGAGCTTTGCAGACCAGTCCTCCAGCAGGGACGAAAGCAGCTTCTGGAGAAGTGGCTGAAGGAAGACAAGGTATTGTGAATGTGAATCTTAGCCTCCACTCGCACAAAGAGGCTCTTCCTGCACTGCCTGTTTTGTTTACATGCCTTGCCTGTTATCTTTAATGACGTGAGGTCATGTGATATGCAAGGAATTTGTGAAGTTTCCTTTCAGAACAGTGGGTGGATCTAAGATGCCTCGGTAGTAAAGAAAATGGTGGGTGGGGGATGTGAAATATTGTATACTTGAATTCTCATTCCTTCTATATTTATTGCTTGATCAGGCATTGTAATGTTGACCTTGTTTTCTATTGATTTTCTTTACACCAATATGCACTCCTTTTATAATTTGACCTAGCATTAATATAATCTTTTGATGTATTTATATTGTATATTTGGTTATTTAGTTCTTCTAATCCTCTGCACCCCAAGCATTTTCTGGGTTCTTGTCCCATTTTCACTTACAGTGGGCTAGAATAGAGTAAAATAAAGTCCTGCATCTCTATGGAAACAGCACATTCATGACTTGAAGTAGGTAGAACTCGAAAATAACTTTCGTATGATGCAGTTATAATGCCATAAATAATTTTTAAAAAAGAATAAAGTGCATTTTTCCTGGTGCCCACAAGTGATCAAATATTTGAAAAAATGGTGACTCTACATATTAAAGTTATTTAACTACTGACATTTTTATTTGTTTCCTCTGCCCTGCGTAAGCACAGCCTGCAGTTAAACCCAAGAGTGATCTTTTTTTCCATTTGACTAGTGTGGTTAAGAACTGACTCATTAAAGGATTTCAATGAAATATCTCAATTTTAAGCCTACATTAGGGCTGGACCCGAATATTTGGTCGTTGTGGTGATATTCGAATAATAATTTTGAGATCCAAATACTCGTGCACACCCCCCTAGCCGCCGTGGCCGCAACCGCGACCACAGCCACGACCAACCCGAGCCCACATATGGTAAATTTTTCAAAACCAAAAGTCAAACAAAGTAAAAATTCAACAAAGCTATACAAACTCTGGAGCCGATGAATGGTGTTATTTTGTTGATTTAAGAGAAATATCATGGCTGTCAAAACTGTCAGTGGGTTCAGAGGGTTAAAATGGAAAAGAGACAGGAGAAATAAACAACAGAAATGATAAATATGTTACTTTGAAAGTTGTCTTGAGTTTCTTCAAGCGCTGATGTCACTTGTCCTTCATTTTAGTTGGAGTGTTCAGAGGAACTGGGTGACCTGGTGAAGGCAGTGGATCCCACTTTGGCTCTCAGTGTCTACCTGAGGGCCAACGTCCCCAACAAGGTCATTCAGTGCTTTGCAGAGACTGGACAGTTCCCGAAGATTGTCCTGTACGCCAAGAAGGTACGCCTGAGTTGGTATTTGGTCATTAGTTCTAATGAACTCTGTAGCACAGTATTAAAAATGGTATACCCTTTAATAAGATGTCTTCATTAAATCTAATCAGTATGAGATTACTTTCTGAAAGCTTTGTTACCCAGTTGTCCCTAGAACTTCCTTGTAATATGAAATCACTGTATCTTTTTTTTTTTTGCTCCAGGTGGGCTACACTCCAGACTGGATCTTTCTGCTCAGGAATGTGATGCGGATCAACCCAGAACAGGGCCTGCAGTTTGCACAGATGCTGGTCCAGGATGAAGAACCACTGGCTGACATCACACAGGTCAGAGGAAGGAATTCTAGTCATCCATCAGAAAACATATTTTCATTTTTACTAAAATGCTTGCAAATCAACAACAGCTGTTTCATCATATTTTTGAGAGGAGGATTAGTCTCTGTTTTGTTGTCTTTATGTGTTACGGGTGAGCTTTAACTTTTCCTAATGATGAGAGACATTGTCACCTCTTTATACCCAGTCTGTAATCAACTGGGCAACCTTAAACTTTCCTTGAAGAAAGACAAAGTTTCGACACATGTGAACAACTGTGAACCTCAGCTGTACCTAAGTACAAAGGAAATGCATCCCTTTCTTTACTTCCTGCCACTGCAGACTCTGCACTGCAATTGTCAACTGCTGACACAGCTTTCTGTGCTGCCTAAAGTGCTGTCCTGGCAGGTAAAAAGAAATGTAAAAACACGCCTTGCACCAGAGGCTTTGTTCGATTGTTGGAACAAGGAATGTGTTGTATTGAGCCAACTTTCACTTTACATTGTAACTGTTCTTAAAACCTTAGAGAAGTGTGTGGCCTTGCATTTCTCCAATTTAGTCCTGTCAGTGGTGCAGAAAATTAGGAGACCCTGGCAGGAGTGCTGGATTTTTGTGTATGGAGGGAGGCGTTGTGCAGTTGTAGCTGTAGTGCAAGTTAAAAGGTTTTAACTAGTAATACTCTCTTCAGAGTTTTAGCAGCTTCACAAGCATGGTTTGTCCTCTTTGGAGTTTAAGTTCTCACTTGTGTGTCTCTGTGTCCGTCCAGATCGTAGATGTATTCATGGAGTACAACCTGATTCAGCAGTGCACTTCTTTCCTCCTGGATGCTCTGAAGAACAACAGACCCTCAGAAGGACCCCTGCAGACTCGCCTGTTGGAGATGAACCTCATGCATGCCCCACAGGTGGACCTATCTGCTCATACTTTGCTAAATGGATTTCAGTCAGGTAAGCTAGGAGGATTGTTTTCTAACTGTTCTTGTCATGGGTGCAGGTTGCTGATGCTATCCTGGGCAACCAGATGTTCACCAACTATGATCGTGCCCACATCGCCCAGTTGTGTGAGAAGGCTGGACTTCTGCAGAGGGCACTGGAGCACTACACAGACCTGTACGACATCAAGCGTGCTGTGGTGCACACACACCTGCTCAACCCAGAGGTAGGCTTCAGAGTGCAATCAGATTAAAACCAGAGGCTACTTTCCTTTCTTACCAGCTTTACATTGCCTAGTATGGAATCCACGGTAGACTGTACAACCCATGACTTAAACTAAGATTCTCTCTCCCACGTCCAGTGGCTGGTGAACTTCTTTGGTTCGCTGTCAGTGGAGGACTCTCTGGAGTGCCTCAGGGCCATGCTCTCAGCCAACATTCGCCAGAACCTGCAGATCTGTGTCCAGGTGGCCTCCAAGTACCATGAACAGCTCACCACACAGGCCCTCACTGAGCTCTTTGAGTCCTTCAAGAGCTTTGAAGGTGAGATCCCAGATTTCACACCAGCATGGTGCATCATTCAACATCAGTAACTCAGACGGTATGAGTGTTGTGTAGTTTTTGAAGTTCATGGACACTAATGGAAAGCTTGCTCAAAAACAAGTACTTAGTTCACTTAGAGGCGGGTGGTATTAAAAAGTTTCAAATACAGTCATTAGACCTTAATGAAAAGTCCAATAGAGCAATTTAGCTCATATACTTTAGTGCCCAGATAAGACATTAGATTAGCATTTGACTTCTACCTCAGTTTTAGTGATGCTGCTGTTCCCTCCAGCCAGTCTACTTGGATAGATGTCCCCAACTATCAATTAGACAAGTAGGCCAGAGCAGAGGCAGGACAATCAATAGATCGTACAGAATGGCCTGGACGTGAACTAGTGCAGCTCCTCTACTCTTACTAAAATAATGGAGCATAAAGTTAAGTGAGCTAATTGGTAAATAGGAATAAATTCAACATGAAACATTTTCAGGATGTATTACTGAATTAATATTGCTGTCATTAGACCAGGGGAGCCTGCAGACATGGACGTTGTTAAAAGCTTTACGTAACTGTCCGTCTCCCTCAGGTTTGTTCTACTTCCTGGGCTCAATTGTGAACTTCAGTCAGGATCCTGAAGTTCACTTCAAATACATTCAGGCCGCTTGCAAGACAGGCCAGATCAAAGAGGTGGAGAGGATCTGTCGAGAAAGCAACTGCTACGACCCTGAGCGTGTCAAGAACTTCCTCAAGGTAAAGCCACTGGAACAGATTGACTGACACACACCAGCCTTTTCTCCCTTTACGCCATTGTTTTTATATTTGTCTCTTTCTCTCCCCTACACAGCTTCTTTAGGCCCTCAGCTGTTTTTCATAATTTGATCGAAAGACAAATGCTTTAGTGGTGCAGTTTTTGAATCCTCTTTTCTTTTGTATTGCTTATTGATTGAAGTCTTTGCATTGCGAGTGCTATTAAAAGAAAGCCACACATTTACATTTTAATACCTTTGCATAGATAGGAAATTTATTACTATCACTAACTGACCTCCAGCACCTTGCCTGTATTGGTTATAAATGTTCAAGCAACAATCCTGATGGCGGTCAATTATCTTTTGTGCTTTTCCTCTTTTGTCTTTGGAATGGCAGGACATGTATCAGGTAAATCTATCCCTCCCCACAGTACAGGACTTATCCTTTTCTTTCTTTCCTCACCCCTTTACTTTAGACGAGGGATTGAAACTGGGATTTGTATGGAGGCGTATATGTTCATACACCACAATCCATACACCCACTGGGGTGCAACCAGTGCTCTCTGAACTTTACCCAGTCATTCACTGGATGTTTTGTATGTAATTGCAGTTCATGGTAAAGAAGTTAAGATTCTATACTGTATTACTGTAGACAGTAAAGGTGTCTGTGTGTGTAGTGTGTAGTCCTGTAATAGGGGCTTCTAGTTAGTGCAGCATGTTCATGAATAATAGTGACACGGTGCACAATCCCAGTTTGTTAATCCTGTGGATGGCAGCGGAACACAGGACTAGTGGTCAGCGCTGCCTTGTGGTGACCTGAAAACTAGCAGCTCTCTGCCTGCATTTTAAAATACTCAGAGGTCTTGTTCCAAGTTTCTTTAGTAAGAAATACACAAGTTTCGTACTACTTAACCTTCCTTTAGCCTCTCAATAACTGTGACATTTATTTGTTCTAGTGGTAGACCTTTAATTTTGTTTCCCCCTGTATATTGTGTCAGATGTGGAATTTGTGAATCTCTTGAGGAGGGCTGATGTAACTGGAAAATTACATCTTAAATTAAATTTTCAGTGACAGTCATTTGAGGTAAAGTGAACTTGCATTGCATGGCAACAGCAAATTCCTGCTGAATACTAAAAGTGGTAAAAGATGAACCGTGTTGCACAAGGTTTGCTCGATTGTGGTTTGAGTGAATTTGTTCCTGCTGGTTGCAAAATCACAACTGACTACAGTTTCTCTCCCTCCGTTCTGTGTGACTCACAGGAAGCCAAACTCACCGACCAGCTGCCACTCATCATCGTTTGTGACCGTTTTGACTTTGTCCACGACCTGGTCCTCTACTTGTACCGCAACAACCTGCAGAAGTACATTGAGATCTATGTTCAGAAGGTAAGGGTCAGTGTAGAGACAGGAAAACTATTATTACACTGCGTCTTTTGCTCTACAGATATACTGGATTTATTTGTACAATCTTTTTCTTAGGTGAATCCCAGCCGTCTGCCAGTTGTGGTTGGTGGCCTCTTAGACGTGGACTGCTCTGAGGATGTCATCAAGAGCCTCATCCTGGTTGTCAGAGGACAGTTCTCCACCGATGAACTGGTGGCTGAGGTGGAAAAGAGAAACAGGTGCTGCACAGCTCCACCTATGTATTTCTTTACATTACAGCCAAAAAAGTTTAATTCATTTTCACTCTTCTCAGACATGGATCTAAATGTTTTAGTAAAATTTACAAAGGGTGATTCAGGAGAGAAAATGCAGTGCTTGTCAGACGTTGGCATGGTTGCTATTATCCTCATAAGATTATGAATTTATGTCTGCTATTTGAGTTAGATATGTGGAATTATTAGTGTTCTTCCAGTTACAGTTTTCCATTATTACTCTCTCTAAGACAAACCCTTACATTGCTACTTTTATGCTTGTAATATTAATGATCAGAAATGTAAAACTGATAGTTTATTCTCCTCAGATTTGCTTTCTGTTGCAGAGTAATGCAGATCAAATGGAAAAAAGGTAGTGAAGTGAGCATTTAGAAGGAATATAGGCAGTACTGATCATTTATGGGAGAGTTGGCTGACTTAAACAGGTTTTTAAAGTAGGAGAAGACGTGCTGATCAGTTGTGCAGGTTGTTACAGTGAAAGTGAGTCGTGGAAAACCAGTCATGGTCGTGGGGAGTTATAACCAATGCTTTTAAAAGTGAAATTAATCTACTTGAGTTGGTCTATCTGATAAGCACCCCCATGTTCAGAAGCTTGCCTGTCTAGTACACAATATAGGCCTTGAATTGTGCTTCATCTCTGTCTGAGAAGCAGTGTGAGCAGCCAGAGTCCTGACATCCATTTTCTCTTGCAGGCTGAAGCTGCTGCTGCCCTGGCTGGAGTCCCGTATCCATGAAGGCTGTGAAGAGCCCGCTACCCATAATGCCCTGGCCAAGATCTACATCGACAGCAATAACAACCCTGAACGCTTCCTCAGGGAAAACCCCTACTATGACAGCCGTGTGGTGGGAAAATACTGCGAGAAGAGGGACCCTCATCTGGCCTGTGTGGCCTACGAGAGAGGACAGTGTGACCAGGAGCTGATCAATGTGAGGAGGAATTTTCGCCTGCTTCTCAACAGCTTTATATAGAAATGTCTCTTTTTTTTGGTCCATATACTGCTGTTGGTGTTGTGTAATGAGCTGCTTTTGATGTTACAGTTGTAATTTTTGTCCTTTTCTCATCAGGTCTGCAATGAGAACTCCCTCTTCAAGAGCTTGTCTCGCTACCTGGTCCGACGCAAAGACCCTGAGCTGTGGGCCAGCGTGCTGCTTGAGAGCAACCCCTTCAGACGACCACTCATTGACCAGGTACAGGGTACACCTGACATGTTGCATCTTATTCAGTACTCCTGCCTGGTGCTTCTCTGAGCCTCTGTTCCTCTTTGTCTGTGTGTTCAGGTGGTGCAGACAGCACTGTCAGAAACCCAGGACCCAGAGGAGGTGTCAGTCACAGTAAAGGCTTTCATGACCGCCGACTTGCCCAACGAGCTCATTGAGCTGCTGGAGAAGATTGTGTTGGACAACTCTGTCTTCAGTGAACACAGGTGTTTATCATGTGCTGGACTTGAGCTGTTTTCCCCTTAAAATTATTGTGATAAATCTTTGTGCTGAAAGTGTGTTTTTCTCTCTCCCAAAGAAATCTGCAGAACCTGCTGATCCTGACGGCGATCAAAGCCGACCGTACACGTGTGATGGAGTACATCAGCAGACTAGACAACTACGATGCTCCTGATATCGCAAACATCGCCATCAGCAATGAGCTGTTCGAGGAGGCCTTTGCCATCTTCAAGAAGTTTGATGTCAACACCTCTGCTGTGCAGGTCTGTCATTACTCCTTAACACTCAGACTAATGCCTTATTGAATCAAGAAGGGTCGATCATCTTTTTTTTTTCCCCTAGGTGCTGATCGAGCATATTGGCAACCTGGACCGAGCCTATGAGTTTGCAGAACGCTGCAATGAGCCAGCTGTGTGGAGCCAGCTGGCCAAGGCTCAGCTACAGAAGGAGCTGGTTAAGGAGGCTATTGACTCCTACATCAAAGCTGATGACCCCTCTGCATACATGGAGGTGGTGCAGGCTGCTGATAAGAGCGGTAAGGAGACTTGTTAAGCTCAAGTAAGAAAAGGCTTGACTGAGATTTAATTTTATAGAATGTGTCGAAGGCCATGCGGCCCTGTTTGCACCAATAAGGCATAGCAGAGTACTTTAATACTGACGAAAGTGTAGAGTATAGAATAACATCTGACTTTGTGAGCTGACTAATCACTACGAACAGACAGCAACGTTTCAATGAAAGCTCTTAGTTGTTTGCCAGTGACACTTCGATTGAAACCAATTAATCACAGCGGCTGTGTTGTGGGATTTGAGTTTTGCCCTCCAGGGATATTAGCTGATAGTCAGACAGCAGATAGTGTAACATTTCCACTACTGTAGCAATTGTTGAAAGTGCACACGACCAGCATAAAACACTCGAAGTAGTGTTCCATATGTTGCAGAAAAAATATGAATGAATATATAAACAGAGCAACAGCATGATGTTATTGTGACTGTGTTTCAGGTAACTGGGAGGACTTGGTGAAGTTCCTTCAGATGGCTCGTAAGAAGGCCCGTGAATCTTACGTAGAGACAGAGCTGATCTTTGCCTTGGCCAAAACAAATCGCCTGGCAGAACTTGAAGAGTTTATAAATGGACCCAACAACGCTCACATCCAACAGGTTAGCCTCACGCTCATTCTAAATCTGTTAACCTCTTCGAAATGATGTCCAAAAATGAAACTGTATGTTCTTATTGTACTGTTATTTTTTAGGTTGGTGATCGCTGCTATGACGAGAAAATGTATGAGGCAGCTAAACTGCTGTACAACAATGTCTCCAACTTTGGCCGTCTGGCTTCAACTCTGGTTCACCTCGGAGAGTATCAGGCGGCTGTGGATGGCGCCCGTAAGGCCAACAGCACCCGCACCTGGAAAGAGGTGTGCTTCGCCTGCGTGGATGGAAAGGAGTTCAGACTGGCCCAGATGTGCGGTCTGCACATTGTGGTGCACGCTGACGAGCTGGAGGAGCTGATCAACTACTACCAAGTAAGACAGACATGTAACTTGCTTTAAATTATAATACAGAAAAGTGAGCGCTAAGTCTAAGTTACTTAAACATTTAGCCCTCACACAAACACTCATTTACCACATGCTGCTGTCACTCCTGTCTCTCAGGACCGCGGTTACTTTGAGGAGCTGATCACCATGCTGGAGGCCGCCCTGGGCCTGGAGCGCGCTCACATGGGGATGTTCACAGAGCTCGCCATCCTTTACTCCAAGTTCAAGCCCCAGAAGATGAGGGAGCATCTGGAGCTCTTCTGGTCCAGAGTTAACATCCCGAAGGTCCTGAGAGCAGCAGAGCAGGCTCACCTGTGGGCCGAACTGGTCTTCCTGTACGACAAGTATGAAGAGTACGACAACGCCATCATCACCATGATGAACCACCCAACAGATGCCTGGAAGGAGGGCCAGTTCAAAGACATCATCACTAAGGTACAGTTCGATTTAGTATCAAAATTAAGATATTTTTGTGTCTTTTTTCATGGAGTACGTTAGTTTTACTGCTTGTATTCTTTCAGTTGAGATGACACTAATATGATAGGTTGTAGTAAAACCTATGATGAGGCCATTGTTTTGTCTGTAGTCTTTTCTTTACTGCTTTAACTGTTGTTAATTTTATGATTACTAATAAAGGTGCCTTACCACCTAAGCAAATGTTGATGCATTTGTGAATAATTTCCATTTGTTTAGTTATCGTTTGACTAAATAAGTGCTTCTAAAACTCTTCCTCTTTGCACTCGTGTGTAGGTGGCCAACGTGGAGCTGTACTACAAAGCCACCCAGTTCTATCTGGAGTTCAAGCCCTTGTTACTGAATGATTTGCTCATAGTGCTTTCTCCCAGACTGGACCACTCGCGTGCTGTCAACTTCTTCAGCAAGGTACACTCTTAGTTTATCTCATAATAAAGATGGACCACGATACAAGCTTCCCCTGTGATTTGAACCGAGGTGATCACTGGACGTGTGTGTTTACAGGTGAAACAGCTGCCTCTGGTCAAACCTTACCTCCGGTCAGTACAGAACCACAACAACAAATCAGTCAACGAAGCACTTAACAACCTCTTCATCACAGAGGAGGACTATCAGGTAACATTGCCACATCACTTCATCAAAATCTTTTTATTTCAGAAGTATCTTTGTTCTCTGTAATAACATTCATGCACCTCATGTTAGGCACTGAGGACATCAATAGATGCCTACGACAACTTTGACAACATCTCACTGGCCCAGCGTTTGGAGAAGCATGAGCTGATTGAGTTCAGGAGAATCGCCGCTTACCTCTTCAAGGGCAACAACCGCTGGAAACAGAGTGTGGAGCTCTGCAAGAAGGACAAGCTCTATAAGGTGCTTTTCCATTGTCCAGAATTGGTTCGCCATTATTGTTGAGCAGCTGCGGTGTAGTGCTTAGACTGATTGGATGGAGAGTTAAAGGGGTGGGTGTTTGTGAGGAGAAGAAGAAGAAAGACAAGGCAAAGATAATGCACAAAGTGAAACAACAGGCGCTTGCTGGTGTGTTTTGGATGCTCACAAATAAGACGAGCAGTTAAAGCTGCAGCAGTGGCTCTGACACATACGAGAGTACTTTATTAAACCCTTATAGTATATGTGCACAGGATCCATCATTTCATTGATTCCCATTCATTGATTACATATGCAGCTATGCAGTGCTTTCTGGTATTGTTGCAATGAATATTGAGAGACGGGGCGTCGCATTGCCCAATTTACATAAAGTTGAACCAAGGGTGTTGGGCCACTGCTTGATGCCTTTCAAAACTCCAGAAAAACTTTTAAAATATCCATTGTTCTACAGACTTGGCAGCTGCTTGGCTCATTTCTCACCTTAAATGTTTTCAGAAACACATTTGGCGAACTGTTTTAAACTACAGTTTTTTGAACAAGCCACCGTGTTGGTCCAAATCCAGGAGCAGACAACCTCTGAGTGAATGTTTGTCCAATCACATGGAAACGGTCTTTGCACGACTGTAGGAAGGCGTAGCTTATAATGTTTTCCTTTTTGAGAGTAATTGCCAATTTTCTATCGTGACACTGCCAAGTTTCCAGTGTTGGGGAGCAGCATGACCCCTTGTGTTTGCGTTTGAGGGTAATAATGGGGTCAGCAGTGTCTTATCTTGTGTCTCTTCTTGAACCTGACCGTGCTGCGTCTCCTCCACAGGATGCCATGCAGTATGCGTCAGAGTCCAAGGACATTGAGCTGGCAGAGGAGCTGCTGGCCTGGTTCCTACAGGAGAACAAGAAGGAGTGTTTCGCCGCCTGCCTGTTCACCTGCTATGACCTGCTGCGGCCTGACGTGGTGCTGGAGACCGCCTGGAGGCACAACATCATGGACTTTTCTATGCCATACTTCATTCAGGTCATGAGGGAGTACCTCAGCAAGGTGGGTCAGCTCTCTTCAGGATGGAGTTGAAAGAACCATGTCGTAGGGGATCATTGGAAGATCTGAGCATTTGTCAATACCCCACCCCCATCCGCCACCCCCCACAAATTAAGAATCTTTATAGGATTCAAAGTATGAATATAATGTTGTTTTCCTTTGAATGAACTAAGTGACCTAACTGAACTTTAATCAACACTGTCAGCATGAAATGAAACGCATACCAGGAATTGTCTGATGGCTTATGTGTAACAGCTTAGCATGCCTGCCTCCTCTGCAGTTTTCTCCATGGAGAGCTGTTTTAATTGTTCATCTTCTATGCTGCACCTCTTCTCTTCCAGGTTGATGCAGTTAAGGAACAGGTGAAAGTTCAAAGCTCTGTATTTAGCTCGAAGGATTGCAGCCTTGAGTGTGCATGGTTTTAGTTTTAACACGCATTGCACCGTCACCTTGACATGGTCACATAGTCTGGACAGTATTCTGCACATACAGTGTCTAGTAAGACTTTAAAGCCTGAGGAAATATAGCTGTTGCGGTCTCCTTGCAAGGAGAAATGGAGATTGTGTATCCACTACATTGTAGTTTGTTGGAGAAAATGCACTTTATACAAAGGCTTTGTCCAAGACTGTTAAGAGTTTTACCATCACAATTAATCCCAATGTAAATCCTTGTGTTTGCTGCTGGTGTCTAAAACAGACTCTGCAACAAATCCAAAAAAATATCCCCAGCTTTTTAAAAAAGTGCATTTCTTCCAGGACGCTGCATTATCCAAAGCTGTATGTTGTTTGAGGGGTTGATGTGTTTTCATGTCTGTGACCTGGACATTGGGAGACGCAAGTGTGAAAATGTTTGTTGCTGATGCAGCAGCAGGTCGGTGGTTGCGCCCGGCTTCCTGCAGAAGGCTTTGAACTGTAGGGAGCACCTGGCCCAGAGTCACCCTCCTCCTCCTCCTCCTCCTCCTCACTAAACTGCATCTCAGTGCTGCAGCTTATTTACTGCCAGCATTGCAACACGTACAGCATGGGACTGTTTACAGCGAGCCAGCATCTCCCTCTGCTTGTTGAAGTTGTATACAGAGGATTTTATTTAGAGATCTGCCGTTGATGAAGGTGCATGGACAAACTGGAAGATGAATGCATATAGATGTATAGAAGATGTGGACGTGCACTGCTGAGCAAGCCCTTGTTGCTCCCAGCTCTAGAAATAACCTGCATCCAGGTGCTGCTGCTGCTCTCCCCTCAGGACCTGATACGCACTTTTGCTTATTGCTGCATCTAACTTGCTGCCTGAGGAAATTCTTCTTGTTCTTTTTACTTTCGTGTATTTTTAAAATTATTTTTGCAAAGAATTGACTGCTTCTATTAGAACAGAGGCACTGAAAATTATTTGTTGTTCCTTTGTTTACCTGTGCTGGAGAGGGCTGATAGTTGGACATACATGCGTTGTATTCAGTGCTTAAGAAAGGAGTCGAGACCAGTATTCATTCATGTGTTATTTCGGTGCAGACTGTAATGAAATCTCTGCACACTAATTCCATAATTCCTAACAGTGGAAACAAACAGTGAGCATGTCAGGCCCAATACAGTAACGGCAATGAGCGTGTTGCCTTACTTGACAGAAATCTATGCATTTTCCTGGTATTTGTGACAAGTTTATAAACAAAAATGGATAATACTTGAGGAAATGAAACCCCGGTTAACAAAACAAGCTAGACTGGCTTAAATACATTTGATAACACTTCTTTGGGATTGCCAGAAATTAAGAAATTAACTTTATAAACAATTCAGTAAACAGAAAAAAACAGAGTTTGTGAACGTAATCGGCAGGTCTGTTGTTGTTTCGCATGTTGATGACTTGTCGAGGGGTTGTGGCTTTGCTCTAAACACATTTATCTCTCTCCATTGCAGGTAGATAAACTAGAAACCTCAGAGTCCCTAAGGAAAGAAGAGGAGCAGGCAACAGAGACGCAACCCATCGTCTACGGTAACAGTCCTTTAACGGCATCAGTGTCCAGTTTGCTGTGATCACTATCGAAGAGAGCAGTCTTCTTTTTGCACGTAGCACTCTTTGGTTATGCAGCTTTCCCAGACCACTGAGCTACGTACAACTTTGAACAATAGAATTTATGATTACCTCTGAACGTGTGGCTTTTAATCTTAGATTTTTGCAGATATTTTCCATCTCATTTTAGCTGATTACTGATCTAAATGCAGAGAACATCAGGTGTCTCTGGTTGTGGAATTATCATATTATGCCTACTTACATAGTGATGGCCCACTGGCAGGTGTGGAAACATAAAATACAAAGCTTTACAAATGTATACGTTCACTGGACAAAGTAGGAAAACTACTTTACCTTGCATATAAATCATGACATATTTATTTTGTTGACCATTTTCAAACAGAGAGGTTGATTTTTAACCTGACAAGCTAAAGCTGATTGTCATTTTAAAGCCTTTAGCAGTATGTAAGTATTCCTGCCAACAACAAAAGAGAAGAAATGCAAGACTCTCATGTAAAAACTTCTAGTATTTCTGTAGGATCTCGTCACTGATAGTAAGAAGATGATTGAGAAGACCTTTTTAGGGGCTTTTTGAACCTCCGGCAGGAATAAACAGTGGTATTTTACATGTTATTCGTACAGTCTTGACAGTAGAGGGTTTTAGTGCCACAGAAAACCTTTTTAAAGCTAAAAATCAAGACAAGGAAGCTGCACTGTGAGCACCTAATAAAGTTTTGACATCAGATCTCATGCTATAAACCTTCACTGTGTCTTGCAGGAACACCCCAGCTGATGCTGACAGCGGGCCCCAGCGTACCGGTGCCCCCCCAGCAACCCTACGGCTACGGCTACCAGGCGCCTGCAGGATACGCTCAGCCGGCAGCTCAGCCGGGCTTCGGCTACGGCATGTAAAGACCCCCTCCCTCTTCTCTCCACATCCAGGCTGGAGCTACCATCCATCCAACTCCCACAGTCCTTCACCAGACCATTATTGTCCCTCTGCCCTCTTCTTCATGGAGCAGGGGGGGGATGATACCGACAAACTTTTTTTTTTGTTTTGTTTTGACTTTTTTTTTTTCTCCCTTTTTAAACTGTCATGAAGGACTCAGTTTTATTTTCTGTTGTCAAAGAAAAAGATTGAATCACAAAGATTAATTTTCTCACATTCCGTATTGACTAGATTAATTTTTCTTATGTCTATTTTATTTGAATGGGAAATGGTTTATGTACAATGGGAGGGGGGCTTGTGGGAAGAGCTAGTCCTCTTCTCAGTTTAAAAAAAAAAAAGGTCTGTTGTGAAGCATCTGATTTGCACTCTGTAGTGAGAAGAAATTAATGTAGAACCTCTTCCTTTTGATGTGTGTGAGCAGCTTCTTCTGTCCGACTGTAAAATGCATTTAATTATTGTATATTCAGACACAAAAAACCGCTAATATGTTCTTCTATATTTGAACATCAGACTGCCGCTTTCATGACAGCAACCCTCAAACACTACGTCCTACCAGTCACGTCCCCGCGCTCTCACTTTAGGGCTGTTTGTTGAGGGAAGATCCCCAGAGAGTGTTTTCCATACGATTTACAGGAAGGTTCGATTCTTTCCAGCAAAGCCTATGCAGAGCTCTCCAGACAAATTAACCCTCAAAGGACATTACCTGCCGTGTGCTTCACATACTGCTCTAACGTGGGACCATTCCACCTCAGGAGGGACTGCAGACCTGTTTGTGTTCGACTAACATGCCCCACGCCCCCTTTCTTTACGCTGCGGTTTTGTTTCTGCTGGATATCATTTTAGGTCACTGTTACCGAGTGTTGCGGGAGAGATTTTTCGAACTCGACTCTCCTCTTGTCCTGCCGTGGGTCGCCTTTAACCTTCTCAGTTGACCTGCTCGTCCAAATCAGAAACAACATCACAACACCTGTGGGAATTTGAAGTTTTTATCAAAGGCTTGCGTGTATACAGAAAATCAATCATTAACAACTTTGAACTTATATTCTTATCTAAATTACCTTAGATTTAAATTGTGCACTTAAGATACTTGATTGTGCATAATCAGGATCATAATGAATGAAACAGCGGTTTTGTTTTCCACTTAAAAAAATAAAGGCTTCTTGTTTGTCAAGAACCGTGTGACCGTGTCTTGCATGTACTGGTTTCTAGGTCTTCTGTCCGGTGAACTTGCTGCTCATCCAGCTCCTAAGAAGTGGTTTTGTGGTTCCAGTAAGAATGGCAAATACTGAGCGGACTGTGCTGTAGAATGAAATGCCATACAGATAGATGACGAAAAGAATAACATGAACTGCCGACCCATACAGTGAGGAGATCCAGTGGGTCGATTGCTGCAATGGTTTGGGCCCATTTAAAGGGAAAAGTTAACTGCAAATCAATACATAGGGCCCAGTGGGTCACTGGACAGTTTGATAATGTGAATCATACACCGATCAGCCACAACATGATGACCGCTGACGGGTGAAGTGAACAGCATTGATCACATTGGTACTATGTGCTGTTCTGATGGAAAACCTTGGATTTTGCCGTCCGTGTTGATCAGACTTGGACACCCAAATCCCAAATGTCACTGGCCTACCCCTGCAGGAAAATGCACCCCACCACATGGAAAAAACATCAAACCATCAGGAACATGTTGAGGAACATGACAATGGCCCAACATTTTGATTTGACCTCCAAACTTCCTACACCCCATTCTGATCAGGCATCAACAGGATGCAGTGGAACAAGTTTGATTGACAGAGGCCCCACTGCACAAGCCAGAGTAGCCAAAGGATCCAGTGCCAACGTCCTGGTTCCAGACCCCATAGGACACCATGAGAGGTCCTCTTGTCCATGTCCAATGGTTTGGAGCATTTTTGAGCACATAAGGGGACCAGCACAATATTAGGCAGGCGGTCTTAATGTTATGTCTGATCTGTGTATATGACCTTCAGTCACTAGAGCTCAACTCATTTCAACACTAATGAAAGATTTCATACGAAAGTGTTACAGTGCTATCAATCATCCTCATCCAAGCACCAACTGAGGGAATATCTTTTGGAAATCATCTCTCTACAGACTTGGAGAATCAATGCAAAGGCAGTGAAGCTGTTCTGGTCGCATTGTTGTTTTTTTCCTTTAATTTGTGACCCATCCATAGTTTGTCTGTAATGTAATATTGTACAAAACAATGTGATGTGACACCCTCTCAGAATATCGCGTGAACACTGACCTCGGAGTTTTTGATATTGTGCAGGTTTCAGTTGCAGTGACAGAAATCCCAGACTGCACCTTAAAGCCAACTCTTAAGCAGCAGAAGTCAGTGCAGTAAACCCACACATGAAGCTTATACTGAATATTTGTAGAGACTGTGTGAGGGGTTGAACTGGATTGTACTAAAACACAATCCAGTAACTTTTCCTCATGCAGTGATAAGCATCAGGATGTAGCAATAGTACCCTCTGCTGGTACATCTAGGAGTTTGCTAGAATTAAAACCTACATCTGCTTGGTGTGAGCTACCACTGCTCATATATCAATACATTCACGGAATACAGTATAAAAATAAATACAACGGATCAGATGTGGCTGGAACTAAAGGAAGTCTTCTACCAATTTCACACATAATACCAGTACATTTGTCATGGTTTAACAATTCTTCGCCTGTTCGAAACAGTTTTTGTGGTTTTGGAGGAGTATCAGCAGACGTGTCGTTACCGTTCAGTCGGGCTTGAAGACGACGAATTAATTACAGAAACTGCATCGCAAACTGGAGACGTCATGTTTTAAAGACGTGAGAATGGAAACTGCTGAAAGGCGCATATGAGTTGTTTTGTAGGAAAAAACAGGATGCAGGGTTTGGGGAGTTTCACCCACTCTAAGGAATAAAAGTTCTGGCCTCTGCTGCATCAATAATGACTGTTCTGTTCTCCTAATCCTCCCGTTGTTACGAAGCAGTTATTTACTGCAGTAATCCTTATTCATCAAAACAGAAATGACAACTGTAGAGCACCATTGAAGAACAAGAAAAGTCATTTCAAATTAATTCTTTTATAATAAAAAACATATATCATCTAGTCTCATCACAAAACTGATTTTACATTCATGTAAGCAGCTCTACAAAGCCACAATACAGCCAGTTGTTACACTGCAGTGATCTTCAGAGTATTAAATACTTCAGAACATGAAGACTCACCAGGCTTTCATTTCAGAATTTATTTTCTTCTATCATTAAGTGGGCATAAATTAAGGATCGTACCTCCTTTCATTTCACTGTGCTGCTATGAAATCAACAACAAAAGCACTGTATCATCATAAATGTTTCTGAGCATCAGAACCAAAACCGGTTTGTGTGGCAGCATGAAAGCTGTTCACTGTGTCTGTCAATGAACTATCACAGTAAGAAGTCATTACTGCTACTCAACAGTCAGCTGATTCCTATTGTGATTAAGCGCACTGAGCTGAGGGAGGTGTATAAAAATATAAACTCATCCTAGCTCAGTTTGCAAATATTTGAAGATGTAAACTGGAATTCTAATAGAGCTTCAAGTCTCCGGTGACACTGTCAATCAGATCAGCGGGGCCAGGACCGATACCCAGCACGGTGCGTGACCCGGGCGCGATTTGTGTCCGTCCTGCATCCTGGATCAGGCTGACAGGAAGCCCCACTTCTTTGGCACGACCCAGCAGATCAATCAGGGTGTCCTCGTCGGGGGCCTTCACCACCACCTTGGGCTGCCCGCAGTACTCCCACTGTTTGAGCAGGTCAGGGTTCCTGCGTTGGACCTGCTTGTAGGCCGCCACAGCAGCATGGGAGCACTGGGCGGCGACCTTCCCTTTGCCCATCTTCAGGTCGTTTCGGACCACCAGAATCATCTTGAACTCGCCTCCTTCTCCCATCACGCTGGCTTCACCTGTGCCGTTCCCCATCGCTGTCACCGGGGTTTTGGATGTTGGACCAAAGCGACCACGAAGTTGCCACCCGAGGAGGAGCCCACAGCTCAGTCCTGCTACTACACCCCAGCCCAGCGGACTATTTAACAAATCCATACTGTTAAACCTGCAAAAGTCACAGAACAGTTTAGGTTAAGTTTATGTTGCACACACATGAAAACTTAGAGAGCAGTTTAGAATGTAATTCATGCAGCAGGTCTGACCCTGTCCTGTCGTCTGTCCTCCTGAAGTGACAGTCGCACTTATGATTGTATCCTATGTGGTAGTTGTAGCGCAAAGTACATTCAGTTTAACTGTTATATGCGACTTCACGCTACCTCCGTCATAGAAATGTCAGAGAAATGTCCACATGATGCACTTTAAGATCCGATCAGAGGTCTTCTGTCTGTTCCAGCAGCTATGCCGGAAACTAAAGGGGACAAAGTGGAGAACAATCTGAAGACAAACTCAGGTCGGCCTTTATTTAGAGAGCCCCTCCTCATTTTATTAGTTATTTTCCTTGTCTTTTTCTTTATTTCAACATTATTTTCTTCCCATTTCAGACACTGTGTTGTGTCCGTCTCTATGTGTAGCCCTGCGATAGGCTGTTGACCTGTCCAGGGTGTCCGCTGCCTTCGCCTGAGTTGGCTGGGATAGACTCCAGGCACCCCGTGACCCTACAGACGATTAAGCGGTGTATAGATGATGGATGGATGGATGGACACTCTACTGTAGTTTTTGTCTTTCTGAGAATGCTTTGACTTGTCCGTTTTTTTAGTGCTGCCTTATGAAGCACACTGTAACTTGGATTTTTAAAGTTGCTCTATAAATGAAGATTAATAATATTTGTATTATTATGTTTAAATTTACATTCTTCTTTGCAGTTGATCAGATTCTTAGGACTTTATTGTTCCCTGAGGGGAAACTACTTTCTAACAACTGTTCAACACAAAGTTAGGAGCAGATAAATAAGAAGAGAACTTAAAATGATAGTAATAAAAATTAAAGTGGTTTAAGTGAATAGAAAATGTACATGCCAATGTTCAAAGTAATGAACAAGGTAGATTTTTTCTGTCATTTTTGTCTTTAAAGCTTAAGGGTTAGACTATTCATTTCATAATATTTTTTGACAACACAGCACCAAACTGACTTCCCTCATTTTTCCACCTGACGTAAATGATAAATGTTAGCTGCAGAATTTTGAAAGCAGATGTTTTGGGGTTTTTTTTATAGCTAACAATGTTGTAACAGTGAAAACTGCTCACAATCCCGTATTAAATCCTACTTTTTCATGACCTGCATGCTGTTTAAAGACTAAAATAACAAAACAAAAATCAAAAGAAATAAATAAAAAGAAAGAAAAAGAAAGCTTGCTCAGTGTGGAGTCCAGGGAATTCTTGGATTTATTGGGTTTACATGTATGTTGTTGTAGAGTCATAACTTCAGCTCTAAATTCGTCAGACAATCTCTATGATAAATATTACAGTAGGGTCTTAGGGTTAATATTCATTATAGTCATGTTAAGTTACATAATTCACATAATAAATAACACTTTAGGATCTTAACTTCAATATTTAAACTTGTTATTCGGTAAAGCCCGTTGCCAGTCGTATGTTTCTACTAAAACCAAGAGACTGAACATCTGTTGTTTTAAATGTTCTGTATAAATAACTGACTTCACTTGACAAGCTAATGACAACTTCCTGGACTACCAAGCTAGCTACCTAACTTTAGATCTACAGCTAACTTAGCTAACGTTAGCTTCCCGGCTACAAGCAAGACTTAATGTAAAAATGACACCTTTACCACAGTAGTTATCGCTTTCCAGATAGAAAAAACACACGTATTCAGACATTTTAGAGCTCAAAACAGATGCCTCTGGACACATTTCATACCTGCTGTTGTGTTCTTCGTGCTGGCAGCATGAATGAAGCTTCGTTTGCTCTGTTAGTTGTCGCTTAATGATGACGTCACACACTGCGATATGTACAGGACATAAAGAGCATTGAAATTGCTGTACTCTTCAAACCCTCAGTGTGGACGGTAAACATCAGGTAAAAAAAGACATTACGTAAATAAAATTCTACAGAACAAACCAAAAGAGCATTAAAAAAAATAATACAATTAAATAAGTACACTGTGAGAGACTATGGTGCAAAATATTTCACTTTAGTGCAAATGAGAGTGGCAAGATAGTGCAGATTAAATGAGCTTATTGACTGGGTAAAGTGTTTAAAACTAAAACTAAAAAAATATGCAGACTATTCTCCTCGTTAAATAATGTTGTCACACTGTCAACTAAATTTTCAATGTTAGACTTGCATGACGTTTTTCTAACATGCTGAATATACAGAATTTTGCTGAAATTGTGGCACTGTAAAAAATAAAATAAAATAAAAATATGTGAAAACTTGCAACATTTTTGTATTATTGTAAAGCTGTGTGTTGTTGTGTTAAACTACCATAATTCTTATCTTAGGCCATGTGCTTCACAAATCTTTCCCTACCTCTATGATATGTCAGATGACTGTAGGATTGAACCATTTTACACTGATCAGGCATAACATTATGACCACTGTCACAAATGCTCTGAACCACTGGACATGGACAAGAGGACCTCTCAGGGTGTCCTATGGGGTCTGGAACCAGGACGTTGGCACTGGATCCTTTGGGTACTCTGGCTTGTGCAGTGGAGCCTCTGTCAATCAAACTTGTTCCACTGCATCCTGTTGATGCTAGATCAGAATGGGGTGTAGGAAGTTTGGAGGTCAAATCAACATGTTGTCATGTTCCTCAACATGTTCCTGATGGTTTGATGTTTTTTCCATATGGTGGGGTGCATTTTCCTGCAGGGGTAGGCCAGTGACATTTGAGGTTTCCATTTGCATGAGGGAGTGGGATGTTGTGGGTCAATGTTTATTTGGGTGTCCAAGTCTCATCAACATGGATGTTAAAATCCAAGGTTTTCCATCAGAACAGCACATAGTACCAATATGATCAATGTTATTCACTTCACCTGTCTGTCAGTGGTCATGATGTTGTAGCTGATCGGTGTAGATCTGTGCACTCTTTGCTGCATTGGACTGTATTTTACAGTGTTGCTCAGGCTGCGTGCTGGTGTTTTATTTTTAGAGTGAACCAGGTTTTGTCTCAGAGTGTTTGGGTCTGTAGAAAATCCTCCTAAGTTTCTCAAACACTCCAGCCACATATTTGATTGCAGTCGATCCACCCGTTCTTCTTTTCTTCTGTTTTTCTGTAGTGCTGTTTCTTCATATCTCGGTAATGGTTTTTACTGAAGCACTCAGGATAGCTGGTTAACTTGTTGTTTTGTTCTGTGTCTTCACAACAGATGGTTTGACTTGTATTAGCAGGAAAATAAGAGTCCCAGTTGTGAAATAGGCTAATGAAACCCAAGACTCAGATCAGTATCTTTGATGCTTTTCTGGTTTAAGTCAACACTGAAACACCTAATGATCAACTAATACACAGCTGTGAGATCAGTGAAGCAGATAAAGTAATGCCAATATACTTTTAACACAGGTCTATACAGCTGTGTCAGCGATCAAACTGACTAATGAAACTCTAAATGGCATCATTAATTAATGGCTGAATTATGTTTCATTGCTTACCTTTCAGGAAGATGACATCTCTCAACAGGCCCAGATAGAAACAAAAAAAATCTAAAGTGATCTAATCAGTTTTATTCAAATTCAGTTCAATTAAATTATATTTATACAGCGCATATTTACAACACGTCATCAAATAGCAGGAAGAACAGAGCAGGAAGTTGCTTTTGGATTCCCTCTGAGCAAGTTGTCAGCGACGGTGGGAAGGAACCAAAAAACCCCTAGGATAGGGAGGGGACGAAAAACCTCCAATAGAACCAGGCTCAGGGAAGGTTTCCATCTGCCTCGACCAGTTGGGTTGGGAGTCGGGATGAGGAGGGAGGGGATAGCAGGAGAGGTTGGGGTGTGGATGGCAGGACAGCAGGTGATGACGCCAGAGGCTGCAGATCAAAGACGTGGAGCTCCAGATCCAGAGACATCCGTGGAGAGGACAAGCACAGGACACAGGACCTCAAGGGAAACACAGAGTCAGGGATATGTAATGGTGAAATATAACAGTATAGAGAGAGGAGAGGAGCCCAGTGCATCATGGGAATCCCCCAGCAGTCTAAACCTATAGCAGCATAACTAAGGGACGGCTCAGGTGATCCTGAGCAGCCCTAACTATAAACTTTATCAAAGAGAAAAGTTTTAAGCCTAATCTCAAAAGTAGAGAGGGTGTCGGCCTGGATAATAAGGTTCAATAAGCTCTTTAAGATAAGATGGAGCTGGTCAATAACAGATATATATGTTAAAAGAAGGATTTAAATTCTATCCTGGATTTTACAGGGAGCCAATGAAGAGAAGCCAATGTGGGAAAGTTAGTTTAGTTTAGTTAAGTTTAGTTTAGTTTACAATAATTAAGTTTAGTTTACAATAGTTTAGTTTAATTTAGTTTAGTTTACAATAGTTTAGTTTACAATAGTTTAGTTTAATTTAGTTTATTTTACAATAATTAAGTTTAGTTTACAATAGTTTAGTTTAATTTAGTTTAGTTTATAATAGTTTAGTTTAATTTAGTTTAGTTTAGTTTACAATAGTTTAGTTTAGTTTATAATAGTTTAGTTTAATTTAGTTTAGTTTACTTTAGTTTACAATAGGTTAGTTTAATTTAATTTAGTTTACAATAGTTTAGTTTGGTTTACAATAGTTTAGTTTAATTTAGTTTAGTTTACAGTAGTTTAATTTAGTTTATAATAGTTTAGTTTAGTTTACAATAGTTTAGTTTAAAAAATAGCCTAGTTTAGTTTTATTTTTAGAATAGTTTAGTTTACTGTAGTTTAATTTAATTTAGTTTAGAATTATTTTAGTTCACAATAGTTTAGTGTAGTTTAGTTAAGTTTACAGACATGTCACAGTTATTATTACTGTTATTATAATTACTATTATTAGTAGCATTTTATTTTTTAACTAGTCTGTCTGCAGCTTCTCTTAAACGTTTTCCTAAAACTTTTCTCTTTGTGAAAGCTTTTCACACTTACTAATGTGTGTCATTTAAACTGAAATCTCTGCATCAGTTAATGTTAAACTAAAGTCTAGCTGTAGTATATTGATACCATTTGCTTGATAACTTAATTTTTCTCCACCTTCAGTTCAGGATTTTAAGTCTTTGAAACTTAAAAACTTGCCTTTATGCTACCAATCATTAGTTATTTGTCATATAAAGAGGAAAAGTTAATTTCCTGAACTTAATATAGTTATGTTGGTTGAACATGATTTCATTAGAAGTTAAGAATAATGCAAACTGTTGGGTTTTTTGTTGTTGTTGAACCTAAATCTAAAATCTATACGTTTGTTTTTAGAGTTTAAATGATGAAATATGATTAAAAAGTTAAATCTACTGTAGTTAGTTATGTTTCGTGCTCTTTCAGTGTGTTGTCGGTTGACTTATCTGATTTTTTCAAGTCCTTCATGAACTTCTCAAATATCAGTCCACGTTTAAGATGTTTCCCATTGATGCTTCTGTTCTCTGCAGGCTGCCGTAGACTGATTCAGCTTTTCCTTTATCTCCTATCTCCTCCTGTTCACTACAGACACACCAGAATATACACATCATGCTCACAGTTGTCTTCATCCCATACTGCCAAACAACACTGAAGAGAAAATGATGTAATTTGCCCTGAAACACGTACACGCTGTCTTTTATCCGTGCTGCAGAAAACTTCCATCGCTGCATCGGTGTTTCTGCAGGGGGTCTCACTTCTTACCTGTCGGCTGCTGGCTCGTCAAATGAAATGTGCCTCTGGTTTAACTCTGAGCTGAACTATTAACTTCTACAAAGACACATTCCACATTCTAAATGACCTCACAGTTGTTTGGATTCCACAGCATGGAACACAGACAGATAGACAGATAGACATACAGACAGACAGATAGACAGATAGACAATAGACAGATAGATAGACAGATAGACAAACAGATTCACACACTGAAACCTGACGATGCTACCAGCAGCCTCTGGAGCTGCTCATGTGTAACAGTTCAGAGCGCTTTACTCAAAGGGACCTCACTTTTCAACTAGATCTGAGTTCAGCATTAAACTCTGAGGTAACACTGCCCTCTACTGAACAAAGCAGCGACCATCTGTCCACGCTGCACGGGGAGAACATGCAAACTCCACACAGAAGGATCCAGGCCGCAACGCAAACCAGGGATCCTCCAGCTGTGAGGCGATGGCGTTAACAACCAACCAACCCACCGTGCAGCCCACAGAACAGGGACCATCTACTCAAATTAAAACATAAACATATATATCGGTCAACTGTTAATTAAAGAGAGCTGTATCTTTTTGATTTTTATCCCACATTGATGACACTGTCCTGCAGATTAGACATTATAATCACCTAAATTCAAAAATAAATAAATACAAATTCTATTTTGTTGCAATTCAGAACAAAACAAACTGAATATTCAAAATGTAAATGATCTCTTAGAACAAAGTTTTAAATAATCATGCACTGACTTTAGTTTCCTCTATGCAGACATAAATGATAGTATTTCAACACATGGCACAACCACTCCATCTATATCACTAACAACAGATTGCTCTTCATTCATGAGACATGAGTAGCTTCAGATGCTACGTCTCCACGTGCGCTGGCCTCCTCTTATGTGTCAGGCAGGTGGGCTCCGTGTGATTTAGTGGGATGTACTTTGTTTAACATGACCGTACACAGAGCTGACGGTATCGGCTGCCAAGATCAGGCCTATAGATAGTGTGGTGCTGAATCTGTGCTGACATGCCGCTGTAAGCCGAGACAACTGTGTAATGTCACTTGGCTGAGAAGCAGCAGAGCAAAGAGATTTTCTTGTCCACTTACATGTGAAGTGTTACATAAGATGAAGTTATATTCTCTGTTTTTAGGCTGTGCATGCCGGGATTGATCTCATGGGTTAATTTAGGTTATCTCTCGCCTCTTTTCTTTCAGGAAACGACACCATCTACAAGTTGTTCATTTGTTTATAATGGAAAACTTTGCTTCTAATAATAATAAATTGTTTAACCTCTTCATTTTTAGCATTGTGAAGCAGTTTACCTCCATCTCTTCATACATGGTACAGCTTTTATGCTCATCTCTGTCCTGCATGAGCCTCCTCTTGTCTCTTTTTATTACACGAACTCAATGACCTCCCAGCCGTTCCACCTTTCAGCAGGGGTTAAGACCCAGTAAGACGTAACTGATCTGACTACAGCGATACAGTCCCGAGGCAGCCGCCAGAGGCTGTGCTTGTCCCAGATATCAACCATGTTTTACACCTCTAAGAATAATAAAGAGTATTTACTTGTGCTAACACTGTCTTGGATGCTGTCTGGTTATATGGTGAGTGACACAGGAGGCCTTGTCCTCTTGAATCTTATTCCTCCTGCACCTTCTTAACAAGATCCCGAGAGAAGGCAATTTGAATCCAATCAGAAACATCTTCCACCAGAGGGAATAGAATGACCTGCTGGAGAACAATCAGTAGGAAGTGCTCTGAAATACTTTTCTCACTCTGGCAAACAAGATGACGCAGAAGCTCAAACATGGCGATACACAGCGGAGCTTTTCTGTCTCTAGTTATGACCTGAAAAACGTGATGTCCTGAGTGTTTCTCTTTTTTTCCGTCAATTTGGGAGTTAGCTGAGCTCTCTTTGCCCAAATGCCATTCATTCACTCTCTGTGTGAAACCTACGGAGGACTGAGAAGTGTTAGAAGTGCGCTCCAGGAAAGTGATCCACTTATTTATAGACCTTTAATTAGACTGGCTCTCTGGAGGTTTTACCAGGCAAATGATGAAATCTCTGCCTCTTTCTGTGTATCTTTTCTGTCAGCCTTCTCTCTCCCCCCCCTCCTCCCCCAGCAGCCCTGTATCAGTGCTCTATCCCTCACTGGCCCCCTTTACCACCACACCCTGCACTCAAGTTATGATGCAGTTCACTGGTAGCGTATGTTGCCCTACATTGCCACTGGGGCTCCACCACACGTTTTTTACTTGAGCTCAGAGCTCACTGTGGATTAAACATCAGCTGAACGGTGAGTTTACTCTCTCTGCATGATGCATTGCTGAAACACACCATGGTGTTATATTGCAGCCCTGCTTTTGTCTTACACTTTGTGAACTTATCATCTCTCTCCAGTGTGCTTGTGGTTGTTCCAGTTTGAAATGTGGAAATTGATTGCAGCTTATTAAGTTTCTCATCCTGATGTGTGTGTGTGAGTGTGTGTGTGTGCTCTGTGTTGAGTTTCTCATTGTCCCTCGCACTGGAGTTACTCAACAGGTCCGGGTTGTTTTGGTAGAAGAGATTGCGCAATCGAGCGCTGGAGCGGGGCTGTGCTACTGAGTCTCACACAAGAAGAAGTAGTGTTGTTATGAAACTGTTTACTAGGTGCTGCTTATGCATTGAAAGTTAATTTATGATCAGTTTAACTGCGGAATAAAGCACATACTTTGCAGTTGAGGTCCATGTTTTGCACAAATTGACCTGTATGGCATCAGTTTCTATAATTAGGGCTGCTGACAGGATATTGTACATTGACGCACTTTGTTGAGGCCTTTTGTTGGACAATGTTTTGTTCTCCCCGGTGCAGGAGGAGAAATGATAGGGTTTATTAAATACCACTGTGCATGAAGCATTGGCAGAGGGCTTCTAGTGCGTGTGTCCTCAAGATTTAAAATTTGCGATGAATAGCTTTTGTTTGCTGTTCCCTGAGAAAGCCAAGGGGAGCTCTCCAAATGCCTTGCAGCCTAATTGTCCGAGAGTGTTTTTATTTTCCTCCGAGGAGTGACACTTGAGTTGCACGAATCAGACTACAAAGTTCTCACGGCCTCATTGTTCAGTGATCTTGATGTGTGCCTTTCAGGATGAGACTTAACACCAGAGCATGCTTCACCTCCCCGGTGGTCTCACATTTATTGAGGTCCTTGGCCCTGCTGCAAGCGATTATTGGAAATGTTACTGCTACTGGAGGAGCGATGTTAAGCTAATCTGAGACGTAAATATCTCCTCCCAAATCACAAATTCGTGCAGGTTTTAAAGAGGCGCTGTAACATCAGTGCTGTGCAGAGTCTGCAGCCTCACAGCAAAGTGAGTGTGAATACATGGAAACAGTAACCAGAGGCCCAAACCGAGGGCACAGGATAGAGGGATTAGGCTCAGAGGGAGTGTGTGTGTCTGCGTGAGGAACTGACAATTCCACCAGATGGTGAGCCGCATACCTCAGTGTCAGAGTCCCCATCTCGCTGCTCACTGATAGATTCCTGAGAGACCTGCGGCTCTGTAGTGAGACGCTCACATGGCTGCAGGCATGTGCATGAAGGTGTGCAGATCTCCTGTAACTGTAATGAGAAAACAAAACTCTTTAATGCATTATTTATGCATATTATTCCTTCCACTGTGTCTCAATCCCTAAGAAAAGATGACTCCTACAAGACTGTGCACACAGAAGAATATTTAAAGCTTGCATGTGCTCCCAGTGCCAGCAGAGTTGCCAATTAAAGTGCTCTTTAGGTCATGCACAGGGCTGATTGGGTTACCAGTAATCTGTAAGATGCAGAAGAAGGATAACGCCGGCTGGTCAGCTGGTGTGGAACAGACATGTTTGAGAGTGTCTTGGGGGTGTTGTGTGTTGTTGCATGCGAGTCTGTATTTGTTTTGGAGCATTATCAGTGTCAGATGTGGCGAGCGCTGAGTGTGATGCTGTGCTGAAGGCCTGTCTCTCCTCTCAGCAGGACTCCTTCCAGGTGAACAACATGGCAGAGTGTGGAGTCGAAGGGGAACTACCTCAGAGGCGTGTCGGTGCGAAGGAACAGCAAAATGGAGAGCTGATAGGTGAAAACAAAAGACATCTAAGAAAATAGCTGGGTAGCAGAGCAAAGCCATGCTCAAAGATGGTTTTATTACGAGTGCATCTGTATTAAAATGTCTTATTCCACTAACAAATAGTTCATTTTTTTCAATCTTCACATCTCGTTTTATTTTTTTATGACACAATTCTCGATGTGTTGCTGATGCATATCTAATTATATAAAATTAAACTGATGCAAAAGCTTTTTCTTTTATCGGCACACTTGTCATTTAATGTGTTAATCCCTCATATGTTTATTTGTGTGTGCTTGCAATGCCCACGCTGTGCGGCTAGACTCAGAGCTTGCTGTGGATGAGAGGAAGCAGACGGACAGGGAGGAGCGTGAAACCCTGGTGTTGTGGAAGAAACCTCTGCTCACGCTCCACTACTTCGTTCTGGAGCTGCTCATCACTCTTAAAGGGTGGATATGCAGGTGAGGATGCAAGATCTGAGCAAAACACTGCCCTGTTTAAGGTGTTTCCTCTGTTTTCTATTTGACCAGTGGCATCATAAATGAATGCTGTTGGTCACTAAGAGTTTACTATTAAATAGAGATAGACCAATAAATCGGTCTGATTAAGTACCGTTTTGAAAAAATCTGCAGTTATTTAGAAACACTTCCCTGTGGACCCAAACCATGGCACCAAAATGCCTCCACACCATGACAGAGATACTGGATCTTCTCATTATGGGGGTCAAGGGTTCAGGTTCTTCCTTTAATTTGTCACCTGTCTATATTTAATCAGCCTCCCTTAATAACATATACAATGTTTACTGTCTGTGTAATTAGATAAATTCATTACTCCTAGTGAAAAACGTTAGATATGTTAGTTGGGACTTGTGATGTCGCAAGCCTTCAACCAGCTAAAGTATCTTACAGGGCTCTGAAGATTAATCCGTGGCCTCTATTCCAACTCCAGAGGAGTCAGGTACATAAAATATTTATCCGACTTGTCATTTGGGATGGTTGTAGGACGACAAGCAAGTGACATTGCTCGCCTTAGATCACGCAGAACTTCATGTTAGGATTTAGTTTCTTATTAGTGTTGTACCTGACAGCACACCTCTGCTAATACCATTACTGAGGATCTGTTCATATGTGGCTAAATGCCTGTGAAGATTCTCAGTCATCCAGGTCATGCTTATCCTCGTAGTTTCAATCGTAGCATCTGGACTTGCACGGGTTTCTCAGAGACGTTTCACCTGTCATCCAAGAGGCTACGAAGCCCCTTGCATTATAATGCATGCCCTACATGCATTATTGTCTGTGATGTAGTGATGAAAAGTAAATGAAGTTCAATGAAGGTATAACATCAGTGGATTAATATAAGAGTTCAAAGAGGAGTCTAAACATCAACATTCATGCCTCAGGTGAAGTTCGACTGTTCAGAAGTGAAACTAGGTTGTAGTTCAGAGTTTAGTGGTTTATGAGTCATACAAAACTGGACTGCAGAGATTCCTTTGTGGATGACAGGTTTCAATCTATTGTACTATGACATTTGTTATTTATGATTCAAACAAGGTTACATTTTTTCCAAGAGGCTACGAAGCCCCTTGGATGAGAGGTGAAGCATCTTCGAGAAAGATGCTACTATTGAAACTACAAAGATATGTGGCTAAACTATTGTCTACTGTAGCTGCTAATCACCAACAACACAATGAAATCAGCATTATTTTCTGCCATCAGCTTTCAAAATAATCCCCCATATCAGTCAGCCACTACTCTTGAATTTACAGCTAAAACCATATCAATGTCTTGACTAAAACATGTGTGGCATGTGATGCACACACATGTTTACGTGCATGTTCAAGCTATAAAATCCCGCAGATGAAACTTGTAACTGTAATGTGCTGTGGGTTTGGTCATGAGAAAGCCGCATCAGAACATAAATGCTGATCTTACTATGTATTATTTATGTTCTGATGCGGCTAAGCAGCGTTTATCTGTCAGTTTTATTTATAAAGGCGCAGCCTCACATTCTCAGACAGAGGATGTAACAACTGTGAAAAAAATAGCACAAAACGGCACAAACACCACCAGATGAGACGTGACCTTGATCATCTCAGTGCTATCTGCCCACTAGCCCTTCTCCCTCATAGTTTAGTCTTGAATCAGAGGCATTTAATGGAGCACAATGGAGACATCACAGGAATTGTTTATCATTTTTCTCCCCTCATTACTCCTCATAGTTACTGCTGACAGAACTGATAATGTCCTTCTGCCTGGCAGACTAGTGCTACATCACCCAGAAAACAACAGCAACAGACCAGAGCGCGTCACAATTTGCCTCGATGGTGAATTCCCCACTCTACACGACATGCCTTTTACACACCTAACAGTCTTTGTTGACTACAGGGGCCCAGAAGAAGGTCAGAGTGTACTCTCAGGGGGGCCTTTGTGGTTAAACGTGTCAGGACAACGTGTTTATTTTCTAAACTACAAGAGGAAGTGGTGAGCCGCAAGCACCACGAGCTGTGTTCTGACTGGGGGAAGCTGCTGTTCAACGACACTCAAAACACATGCTGCCGCAACTGCTGCAGGGCCGTACCCTACATGCGCACACACTGCAGCTTCGGCTACGAGGAGTTTATCCTGATTGTTGTTGGAAGTGGTTTGTAATGTACAGCACATGTACAGACAGTACCCACGGCAACATGATGTTCTCTGCACTTCCTTCATATGTAAACGTCTTGTGAAACAACAGGCGGGTTTGGAAAGACATACATGAGGGACTGATGTTTGTAAGAAGTAATTTTGGTGGAATTAATGCATAATAGAGTGGTGAAACTGTCGCTGTCATTGAGTTAAATTATTCAGATATTAGAGGCACGGTTGAAGATATAAGCCATTCCTGATTGGTTGTATACAATCAATCTACTGGAGGCTTTTCTCAATCAGCAATAAGCAACGTTTTTGTAGAAATAAAGCAAGATTTAGTATGTCCCAAGACACAATAGCTCTGTCAAACGCTGTAAACACTAGGATGTCCTGCTGCATCCGGTCGGATTCTACAGGGCTCCAGCCAACATGCCTTTCTGGACATTCTGATCCGACAATCCTCAGTGCAGTGACGTCACACATGTCGCAGCGTCTTGCATGAGCATAAACACGCCGAGGCTGCCAAGAGCGAGCAGACGAATGACAGTTCACTTCCCACCACAAAGCACAAGGAGCAAAAAGTACTGCATGTCCAAACTGTATGGATACTGCACGAGGACACACTTAAAGAAAAAAACAGTATGTGATTTGGAAGGCAGCCCACATACAACTAATGATTGCAATGAGTTTGTAGCAATTCAGAGATCTCACAATATTGTCAGTGAATAAGTGCATAGACAGTACAAGAATGCATCTGTTTCTATTTTTATAGGAAATGAAGGATGCGTTTGTACATGTTTTTATTGGTGTGTATAAGTAAGACTTCGGTTTAGCTGTGGATTAAGTTGAAGCTCTTGCACGGACTCTTGAAGACTGCAGGGATAAAACCTACTTTGAAGAGTTCTGGTAATAAAAGTGCTGAACAATGGAAGACTGACCCACAACCTGCAGCTAAAAGAAGATGTGATGTCTCAACTAGGTGAGACTTTTGAGAGGGAGAGAGAGTCTTACGTGCACTTATGTCCTTTAAGATGCAAAGGTTTATCAGCAATTCAAAAGCACAACTTTGGCAATCAGTCCAGTCTTTTAATCAACTGAGATCTACATGACAAAGCTCAGTATGCTGTATTTAAGTATAAAATGGGGTACTTCTACATGACAGTCTTGCATGAGCACATGATTTTTTGGTCTGCAGTGCAGAAAAAATGAACAAACAAAGCAAAACAAACATGTTTCACCCTGATGTGGGTGATGGACTCCACCTGGCTCCCCTTTAAACCTGTCAGGTGTTGTGATCCTCTGCCAAAAACTGGTCACCACTCAGTTTACATCCATCCACAGCTGCTTGTGTGTGGATCAAACGGCCTTAACAGACATAACTGTACCTGTGGTGACAGCAAGGGATTGGCTTTGTAACTAAATAATTGCAACGAAAGAAATATTTGCAGTTACAATCAGGTCAGGATTATACTAGAGATGCAATTAATAATCAATAAACTATTACATTTCTCACTAACTTTTTGATCATTAATTGGTTTGAGTATTTTTTTTGGGAAAAAAGTCAAAATGCTCTGATTTGAGCTTTTTAAAATTTAAATATTCTATAGTTTCTTTCATTATTTATGACAACTAAACTGAAACTCTTTGGGTTGTGGAGAAAACAAGACACATGAGGACGTCATCTTGAGCTTTGAAAGTCTCTGATGGACATATTTCACCATTTTCTAACATTTTACAAACCAAAAGACTAATAATTAGACAACAGATTAATCAACAATGAAAATAATTAATGGAATCAATGCATTTTGATGGATTACCAACATTTCGGCCACAATGCAGGTGCTACAGTCACTTTTTGGCAAGTGAAAAATGGCATCAAATGAGTTGAAATGGTCCTTTAAAGCTATTTTAACAGGTAGAAAATGACTTAATTGGTTTATGTAGAACACAGAGGGGGTTAAAATAGGCAGAGACATGAGGACAGTTGCTTTTTTGGCACAACACCACTGCTCCTGTAGCACCACAGAGGGATAACTGCTCCACTGGTATCAATTAATGCTACACAGGTGAAAAAAGTCTCCTTTTAATTAACTTAAAGTAAATGAACTTACCTGAACCTGACAGGATGACATGGGACGACGGCGTGGGGAGGCTCTTATGTCTGCTGCCTGAATTCATGTCCAGTCCATCTTTTACGCGGCAGTTTTAGCAGCTAAATACCGCAATTCACGTAAACAGTAAGTTAAATTATGAAAGAGAGCAAAATGTTTCGACGAAAAGTTTTACTGAAAGCTAGCCGACCGTCTAAACGGATTTACCTGCGCCTGTGGACAGAGCTAGCCAAAATACTTAACGGCTAGTAAGCAAGCTAGGCTAATAAGGTTAGCTCAACGTCGAGCATCGGAAGGCTAACGGTAGCTAGCTAACGTTAGCTTAGCAGGTAAAAGTCTTCTGTCAGTTAGTATCTTAGCGTGTGTCGGTAACGTAAGTGATTAGCTAAATTAGTTCGAGATATCAATATTAAAAAGTGTTTAAAAAATCAGATTTTACTTCTTAAAAAATTTATAAACTCTTAATTAATTACCGTACATTTACACAGTAGCATAGTTTACCGCGAAAACGGCTAGCTAATTCAGCTAACTGTTCAGGCTACTCTAATAATTTGAAGCTTCTACAATGTCAGAAAGGTTTTTAATCCACTTTATGTTTATTATGGAGGTTGTAATGGGGGTTGCTAGTGTACTCAGCTGAATTATATTTAAATATTTTGCCTCCTTCTCCTATGTTAATGATGTGAACATGAAGTAGGATGTATGACAGAGCTGTTGCATGGGTTGCATTAGACTGCACAGGTGTTCCCAATAAAGCTCTAGGTGAGTATATGTGCAAATATGGCCCACATCTGTTACCCAATTGAGAACATGCCGCTCCTATTAGTGAGAAACTGTTGAAGACTTTTTAGTGGCTTGAGTGGTTTCCAGCAGATGTCTCTCTCCCCCAGAGTTTAAATTCTTTTCCTCCACTAACACTTCCTCATTGCACAGTTTCAGTGATTGCTCTTTCCTTTTTTCACTGCCTTTTCCTTCATATTCACCATTTTCTCGCTGCCATGTATTCCTTTCACCTTTGCTCCCCTCATCACTGTCTACCTTCGTTCTCTTCTTCACCCAGGCTCTGGCAGCAAAGACAGACTGTGTTTGGCCTGCTGATCCTGCTTATCCTCCTCTCCATTGCCTATCGTATTGAAGGAATGCACCAGAAGGTGACTGAATACTATACATGTATTGTGTAAAATATGAAGACCCTTCTTCAATGCTGTGAAGGGTCTGCTGTGTCAACTTGTTTGTCCAGAATGTAGAAGTAACAGGTGGTCTTTAAGGGGCACACTAAATTAGATATTTGTTTCTGTAGTGGTTACTTGCCTGATAACCTTATTGAGTACATTACAGTTTTCTACCTTTTTACCTGTGTAACACCGAATGTAATATGTACACTGATCAGACATAACATTATGACCACCTGCCTAATATTGTGTTGGTCCCCCTTATGTGCTCAAAACTGCTCTGAGTCATTTGGGCATGGACAAGAGAACCTCTCTGGGTGCCCTATGGGGTCTGGAACCAGGATGTTGGCACTGGATCCTTTGAGTACTCTGGCTTGTGCAGTGGGACCAAACTCGTTCTACTACATCCTGTTGACGCTTGATCAGAATGGGTTGTAAGAAGTTTGGAGGTCAAATCAACATGTTGAGCCATTGTCATGTTCCTCAACATGTTCCTGATTTGCCCCACCACATTGTTTTTTCCATGTGGTGGGGTGCATTTTCCTTGAGGGGTGGGCCAGTGACAGTGCTTATTTGGGTGTCGAAGTCTCATCAACATAGATGTCAAAATCCAAGGTTTTCCTTTAGAACACCACATAGTACCAACATGATCAGTGTTATTCACTTCATCTGTCAGTGGTCATACTGTTGTGCCTGATCAGTTTATATTTGATGCAGCAGTGACTCACGAACTTGAGCAAGCATCTATACAGTACAATACAGGAGTGGTGGTTTATTCCATTGCTTCACATGTTCACAGGAAAATAGCAAGACACTCAAGCAAGTGATACATCATAGGAACTGACTAATTATTGGCTTGGCTGTTTGCATTTTTAAAAGACAGGTCTTGTTATATTTAAAAAAGCAACTCCCAGTAGAATAAATGAATTTAAAAATGTGCTACCTTTACTTTGATGCAGCTACTACTGTTTCTCAGTAGCACTTTATAACTTGCCATCAACACTGAGGATAAATAGGGGAGTGTTCTCTTTTAGTTATACTCATGTGAAATAAAAACAGAGTCCTTTTAGCAAAGTACTCGGTAGTAGTTTGTATACTCTAAATTTTGACACCAGGATTAAATTTTCTGCTTATTAATATAAAATATGCTGTATATATATGTATATTAGTTCAAAAAATTGTTGATTGGTATCCTTCACTAACAATATTCTGTCTAGAAATCTACCTTGAAAAACATATGGGTCCTCTCCAACTATATAAGTGCAGTCAATTAAACATTTATTTAGATCTCGCACAGTGGCATGCATGATTAAGTTAATGTGAATGTAACTTTATACCTTCCCGCTTCTTGTGTTTTTCCTGCCATGAGCTGTAGGATTCTGAAACCCCTTGCCATAAAGCATTTTTTTTCAGTGTTATATATGCAGAGGCTCAGAAGTTGTGTAATCAGTTCTCAGTAACTACACGTAACAATCACCAATAGTCTGGCACTGCACTTCCCAGCATTCTGCCAGTAGAGAGAGCGAGAATATGTGCTGTTTTTGTTTTACTGGGTTTCCTGGGAAATGAAGTCTTTTCGTCAGAACCCCCCTCCCCACTCCTCAAACCCCTCCACCCCGGTCCTCTCCCTTCTTCCCATAATCTACACACTCGGTGCTTCCTACTGAAAACAACCTGCCTTGGCTCAAGGGAGGAGGTGCGCACGGAGTGATAGATGGAGTGATAGTGGTGGATGAACAGGAGGAAGAGGAACACTGATAGAGAGATCTTGGCTTGCCTTAGTTTACTAGTTGTGTAAGAGCTGGCTGCCACCAAAGAGAATAATGGTGCTGTTCTTCTCTGTGTGCTGAACACTCCTACCCTACGGCTCTGTCCTCTAAACTCAACAACAACCTCTGTCTCTAAAGGTTCCTCTCTCACTCTCTTCCTCTCCCTCTCTTTCTCTACCACTCACTTGGCCTCTCCCACCCTTTAAAGTGCCCTGTGTTTTGCACACTTTCACTCTCGTACCTTCTTTCACTCTGTTTCTGTCCCTCCCTTCCTCACACTATGCCCCCCCTCCCTGTTTTCCTCACACTCTGTGCATGTGTCTCTGCCATGTGGTTGACCGTCCCTCTCTCTGGCCTCTGCAGTATGTGCGCTACATGGAGAAGAAGACGCTGTGGTGCGCCTACTGGGTCGGCCTGGGCATCCTCTCCTCTGTGGGTCTTGGCACTGGCCTGCACACCTTCCTCCTTTACCTGGTAAGGCAGTGTTTTCTGTGACTGTACACAACAAGTTGCCCGCCACTTTCACACTACAGTTATTGACTTGCCTGTGCATGCTGATCACAGAGCTCAGACTAAACCACAGTGGATGATGGTGGTGCAGTGACGCAGGTCTCAAAAAGCTGTGTTGATGCTGTTGTGAAGTTGTTGCTAGGGTTTTAATAAGAGCATTGTAAAAAGATTTTGGAGGCTCCATGCATTTGCACTTGCATACATGAGTGTGTTAGTATGGGTTTGTGTGTGCACGCATTTCAGAGTGGGGCGGAGATGAATAGGCGCTGTGGTAGCCGCACTGTTTTGACAGGCAGTCCAGGAACAATCGCACTCACTGACCCCTCTGACTGAGTGCACATGAGGATAAAAACACTCTCCCTCCCCCTCTCCGAGTTCTTTCTCTTTCCTTTCTCCCCACTCTCCTACTCCCCACTGTGTCACTCACTCTCACTTTCTCTGACACTCCCTCCCCTTACTCACTTTTCCTTTTTTTTGTCTCTCCTCAGCTTAAGCTCCCTGTTTTACTCCCCCTTTCCTTCTCTCTTCGTCTCTCTTTCTATTTTTTGCCCCAACTATCTTCATGTCTGCACATCTTTTTCACTTAGTTTAGAGCATGTGGTGTCGGGTCTGTACTGCTGATCAGATCGGGGTCCCAAAACATCTGCTTGTCTTCACTGCTCCGAGTCCATCTGTCATCAGGGAGTCCACCGTCACACTCGTGTGCCCTTGCCCAGTGGAGCTGAACTGGAAACTTTGAAGTGTGTGTCCTCCATTCTGCTCTTTTTAAAAGCCAAACTCTGACGCTCGAAAACGTAATTTGAGAGTTTTTCTAGTCGCTCTTAGTGACCCAACTCACTTTTTTTGGAAGCTTCTAATGTAGGATGTCACCATCTAGTGAGCGCGGCTGCTACTGCAGGTAGTGGTGTCATTGAGTTCATGACAGACCTTGGTGCTCCTTGCTGGAGCTGCTGTTGTGCATTTTTTATAGGGCTTGACTGATATTGGTCTTGAAAGGCCGATACTAGGGCAGATATTTGGGGGTTTGATCTGCTGATAGATGATTTTTCATGTAGATGTTTAAATAAATGTTGTATTTATTTATTTATTTTCATTTTACCCCCTGAGCTTGAACAAAGTCACACATTTGTGTGTTGCCCACTAAATGGACTCCTTGTCGGATGGAAATGCCTCTGAAATTATATTTGAACACTGCAGGCTTGTACAAACTGACAGATCTGAACCTGCTGATACCAGTCCACCTTCTCTACAGTGGAATCAGTTTTGTGGTCAGATATCTCGATTAATCAAAATAAACTTTATTTTAGAAATGTTAATTAACTATTACAGTAATTGTAGGGATAATTACTGTGAGTGTGGATGTCTTCAACTGGCTGACATTCAAACCTTTAAAAGTGTGCAGCCTAGTATTGGCCTATGTTATTAGTCTAGCCATATTTGTGTATTTGTGTAAGAAATTCTGTCTAATCTAGTTACTGCTTCCTCTCTGTGTGCTTTAAACCACAAGTAAGAAGCACAAAACTGACCTCAGAGAATTATAATTATACATCATCTTTTCTGTAGAGGCACTGTTTAAAGGATCCATTTAGATTCCTATGTGATTTTGTAGATTTGTGGGTCCTTCACAAGATATTTCAGATTTCTGACAGTAAAAGAGTTTAAGAATTTCTGTGGTAAGTGAACACTGGAGAATGGTAGCAGACATGTTGTCCCGTTTATTTAGGAACTAGGACTGGGTCAGTGATTGTAACTGGGTCAAACAAGTTCAGTACAGTTGCTAAGATGTCTCCACAAACTTAAAAGTCTAACACGTACAGCTTGACCTCTCTGGCACTGTTTTTCTGTGCAATCTTTTATAATAATGGTAGGAATTAGAAACTTAAATGGGCCCGAGTGTCGTGATTTACACCTATGTCAACATTTAGGAAGAACACCAACGTAATTACAGGTAAAGGTGGAGTATGCAACTCTTATCCGGTCCTCTTATTTTCAGATTCAGTGAATATCTCTTCATGGTCTGCTGGCTGGCCACTAAAAAACAACAGTCTTTCTTTAGAATCACAGACTCCACGCCACTCTACATCTACCGCTATAGATGTACACCCACTCAGGTGCTACACTTTATTATTATTGTGCAGGATCTCATTACGTCTGCAGTTTGGTATAACACTGCATTTTCCTAGTCATGCCTGATTATGAGAAGCTGAGAAGACCTGAGAGCAGAATCTGTACAGTAAGCTGATTTATTGATTAGCAGGCTGACACAAAATTGGTTGCGGTTATTCATTTTTTAAGAAAAAAGGGTTTTTTCCTCTCCAGTGAAATATGAATGAGGGAAGAAAGTATAAGTTTTAATTCCAAAATACACATTCAGTTGGGTGTTCATATGAGTCTAAGTTGAGACACCATGTTAAGGTCAGGACTATTAATCATTCCGATAGGGCTGAGTGGTTTTGATTTAACGAATGCTAGCCATCACAATTTGGATTTAGTGTTAGGGTGTTCACTCCATGCGTCGTTTTTGCATATCCTGTGCTCGCCAGTCATTGGTGGAGCAGTCTGTCAATCCCACCTTAACCGACAAATACAACTTGCAATTGGACTGTCCTTAAGACTCTCTGTTTTGGAGCTTCACAGCTGTGGGACAACATTGCCAGAAATCAAATGATTCACAAGGTTGCAGTGGTGTGGGAAGATCTCTAAAAAGTGAGTGTTGTGAACTCAGCTGCGAGCGTTTGCAATGAGAGTGCAAATGCACATCCGCAAACATTTTAAAATACAGATTTGCCCTGCTGAAACTCAAATTTTAACATGTCTTACACATTACACATACACACTTTTAAATCACCATTCACAAGGTTTCAAACCTCCAACAAAACAGTGACAGATTTGAAACTCTGAAAATGTTGTTGCTCTTATAAAGTAGGAAAACTGTAACTCCGAACTGTATGTTTGAAGAGATTTAGTTTGTTTTCAGCTCATTTAAAGATTTAACAAGCCTTTACAACCTAATTCAGTCCTGATCTCAATCCAGCAAGACCTGTTTTGTTAAATTAATAGCTGATATTCAAAACATTTTATTACCAATTGGGCATGAAACTATACCCCTTATAGGATGCATCATACCTGTTGAGTTTTTTTAGTTTATTTTCTTATTCTTCTATGAAAGTGAAGTGGACTCTTTTTGAGATTTGGATTTAGATGACTAACAAACCAAAAAAAAGACCTCAATTTGTCAGCTTGAACTTCCAGAATGGTGGACATTTTTAGATATTTTCTATTTTCTTTTCTGATTTTGTTTTATTCCAATACGCTTTCATTTCCTTTTTTGTAATTATTGTGGGTGTGCTATATATTAAATTCCTAATTCTAAAAGTTGCTTGGGTTGGGTACTCTTAGTAGTTGAGAAATGTTTCTTGAAATGTGAAATCATTTCACTAGATTGTCTAGCTAATGGAGCTGTGTTGGAGGTAGGGTGTAGTGTTGGTGGTGTAGCTCTACTTTGACTGATAATGGACACCTGTGCTCTTGCCTGATTGGTAAACTGAGCCTGTCAACCTCGACTTACTTACCTCAGCTCATTTGGACCATGCCCCGAAAGAGTCAGTCCAGGTAGGACATTTTCATCTAGAAATGACCCTGATTTGAAGAGACCTTTGTTCAGATTTAGTATCCCCCCCCACCATCTGCTAGCTGTCCATTCTGTGTGTGCGCTCTGTGCTTGAACTGAGCCACACATCTGCAAAATTACAGTCAAACTGGCTTTCCTATGTCAATAATCACAATCAATTCCCTTCTCTTGTAAATATGTCACTAGCTGTTGAAGCGTACCTGTGTGTGGATCTTGGAGGAGCTGGGCATGCTAGTCGGCCCAGGGCTGTTGTTAAAAAATTGGAGAAAATCCCAAATAGAATAACTGACTTCTGTCTGGCTAAAAATGTGGTTACAAGCTGTGATATCTACTTCTAAGTTCTTGCTAAGTACTGAGTATGTTTTCAGTTACCCTGTGCTCTCTTCTTTTTTTATTTGGTTTTTGCCCTGTTTTTGTTCTTTACGCTTTTTGTATGTTTTTGGTTTTTAAAAAAGTACATAATCTGGACACAATTGTACAGACTGTTTATGGCCGTGTGCACTGAAAAAATGCACATGAACAAAGGATTCTCTGGAAAAAAAACAAACAAAGAAGAGCTGAGCCACACAACTTTATTCCTGTGCATGAGTACGAACGTGTCTGAGCTCATATGCGCACAGGATTTCAGAATCACAGACTTCACCTTTATTTGAGTAGATTGTAAGTACTGTAGCTGAAGCGACAATGAAAGTAAGAAGTAATGAGGATGCATATCAAGAGATTACTTTTGTTTTGATGTAGACATTCATTAATTCCAGTTTTTCATATATGAGGATTTGCACTCTGTTTGGCTTTATAACCTTGACTTAAATTTGCTTGAGTTTCAGACAGAAGATATAAAGATGTCACCATTGGTTGTGGAGGAAATGAACAGTTGATTCGCTTATAACAAAGTCACATGTTGCTCTTGAAGTCCAAAATACTGTTCCAGATTACATTTAAATCTAGGTTTCCTGTCAGTAAATATACCAGATTGGAAAAAGGCTGATAATTTTAGTAAATAATAACTGATAAACGTGTGCCTTAGACTTCACAACTGACCTGGTTCATTTGTTTGAAGAGTCAGTAGAGGGTGCCAGTGCTCTTGAGATGTGAAGAAATCAAAAAAATCTGTTCAGAGTAATATTGCCTTACTTTACAAGCTTCCTTGTATTGATCCCAAGTATCCACATTTTATTCACATTAAGGCTACAGCTGACGATTCATATGTTGTCTGCTTTCTGGAAAAGAGAAGTTTTTGCTTTACATAACAAATGTTTAACATTCAACTGCATAGTTCAGCTTACTGCAGTTAAAGTGACATGAATGCAGGAGACACTAACACTATAACAAATACATACACCAGCAGTTCTTTATTCCCATGTATGTGTAAAGATGTGGAAAGGTGGAAATACTAACAGGTCTAATAATCGTTAAGGTTCACTGTTGTGCTATTTTCACATGACCTAACATGTGACTCTGTTGTCATATGACTTCCCCTACCTTCCCGAGCTAATTCTCTCATTTCCTCCAAGTAAATGTGCAGTTAATTTTTTTTCTGCTGACACAGTGCTGACTTAAGTGAACTGGGCACTCTGAGATGCAAGGTTTCTGTTTAACCTCAGTGAAATTGATGTGACAGTCTTGCAGTGTTAATAGTTGTTTTGTTAGAAATAAATGACCACAATCACACATTAACAGCACACATCCTTAGTGGTTGGCGGGAAGCAAGTGAACGTTATATTATGAGAGTACAGCAGAGCCACCAGCAGAGGGCGGTTCACAGCCACTAACACGCAAACCATCCCAGTCAATGAAACCAGAGCAGAAGTGGCAGCTCCCCTGTTCTTGGACAATGCCAACTGCTGCCCTGTGTCTCCTTGCTGTGTTTGCATCCCACTGGGGCTGCGGGAGATCATTGTACATGGTTCAGGACTGGTTAATGGAGAAAGATAAAACGCTGCAACTCAGGCGGAGAGAAGGAAAAAAAAGGCACACTTGGCACACCATCAAGTGTATTTTATCCAGCTGCTTTGAGAGAGAACGTAGTGGGTGGGTGCTTACAGTACAAACCATGAAAACATAAAGTCACACAGGAACATTGGAGATCTCATTTCGGCACAGGCTGCGGAGGAGACAATCATTGCACTCATTCACATGCACTCGTGCTGGAAGTCCTGCACCTGTGCATGTATCTGCTGTAATAATTGTGAAGATCACAATTATGAGTGGGGCCGGCTTTCATCCCCACTTATGATTTTAAGTATTTGTTTTCTAGTGACAACTAGTGTCACTGCTCTCCATAAATCCTCTTTTAACTGAGAAGAGGTTAGCAATGAGTGTGACTCTTGAAAGCTTGGGAATGCTGTAAATATTTTAGAAGAGAGCTCATCTGAGTCATCCACCATTAAATTACTTTCAGTAATGGCTGTTGCCATTAAGTCATTATGGGCAGCATGAAAATTGTTGTGCTCGACGTTAAATCAACAGAAACAAAGAATTAAAGTCATTATAATTGAAGCCGCGCACGTTGCTGTTTACATAATAGCAACTAGGGTAGTCTTTTTTTCTCTCCCTCTTGGCTTTGAGTGGTTTTATGAGTGAGACGTGTACATGTCGTCTTTCCATGAGCATAAATGTCAGCAGTCACCGGGAAAAAATGGGGTCGCAGAAAATCTGTCCATGTTTGCATACGACTTATGATTTATAGTCCCTTGTCTTTCAAAAACTAAACCAGTGGCTCATCTAAATAAAGGAACATTCTCCAGTTTTCTATATTCAGTTTCTTTTAGGATTGCTAAATTATAGGTTGGAGAGGAGGTTTGTGTAGAATATACAGATTTTCCCCAGCAACCCCCCTGAAATTAAGTTTTGGCTGTGGGCAATTACCAGGAGCACAGCTTTAATTAGCGCCAACTATCACTGTAGCAGGTCTGAGAAAGTGGCTTCTACACACTATCCCTGCATTGTTTTGTTGTTAGCATCACGCTCACACATGGTTGCTTGGGTCCTTTAAGTTGAGGTGCTGTTTTATTGTCAGGCGCAATCCAACAACACATAGTATGACAAGAACATGTGGGTGAGAGAAACTCAGCCATAGCGTGACAGGTTACCAGACGACAGAGCGGCACACGAGCGTTTGAGGTGCCCTACCTCTCGCTCACCTGATCACTGTGTCGTTTTTACAGTGACGAGTCTTGCTATAGTGCCAGGAGCAAACAATGGGTCACCTTCACATTCACATAGAGAGAAACCTGGTTGCTTTGTCTGAGCTGTGACTCACACACTATGCTACTCTGTATGACCTGGTTTAAATTTTCCACTATTTGTATGTGCGTTTTTGTTTTTGTTGCTTGACACATTTTGATTAGGGAGTTGTGTCTAAACTCAGAGGTGATAAGGACCGGAACCGACTGCTTAGTTAAATTGACTCTGATAGGTATGGACTTGCTGCATATATAAACCTTACAGTGATATTAATTTTGCTTTTTTTAAAAACTTTGCCGTGCTCAGACAGACGTGACTCAGCGCAATATAATCATTCCTTTGCTCACTTAACTGAGAATTGATACCTTGCATGCATGTTACCTAAAACATGAGTGACACATCAGGATCAAGTTCAGTAGTTCTTTGAAAAGCTGAAAATCTACTCTTGACTCACCACTGCTGGCAGTAACAGATCTCCAGCTTTAACTTCAACACTTCTTAAATTCAATTTGAAGCCATTAATTTTTAACTACATCTAGATAGTGTGTCAGAAGTTTATCGCATGGATTTGAGCCTCTCGCCGCTCAAGAGGCGGTGTTACTTACATACCATAAAGAAATGTTGGTTGGGAATTTTACACTGGTAACTTGTAGAGCTGCAGCTGTGAGGGGAATTGCCAAACTTTGGGTTTAAATATAAAAAAAAAACGATTTTACTTCCTTTGGCAAAAAAATAGAAGCAACACAATTGGTTTCATTCATGGCTTTTAAATAATTAATTTTTCTTCCTCATAAGGTTGGACACATGGATCTGCCCAAACATCTTGTGACTTACTCATCTTCACCAATCTCCTTTAAAGATGAATACCAGAGAGATGTGTAAATGGGAGCTTTGTGTCTATGTGTGAGTGTGTGTGTGGTGTCTCTAATGGCGTCTCAATCTTAATTGTCACACCTCAGCCATCCAAGGCATGCGTCTGTCTATGTCTTGGAGGCCCCAGGAGTCTTGTTAATACCAAGTACAATAACCATTTGGTCTGAAAGACACACACGCACACAACCCACAGGAAGCAGATCCCGGGCCAAAGTAGGCTTAGTGTGTAGCCAGTCTGGAATGGCACCAACAACCCTCCCAGAACAAGCCAAACCTGACCAGACCAAACCAGAGCGCTGCTGGCAGACTGCAGGTGTTTAGGTTTTTTTTTTTTTTTTTTTTTTTGAAGAATAGTTTTGTTATGAAATTCTTCCCCAAAGGTCACGCTGTGTTTTTCAGTTCCTGTCACACACCCTCAGATCGATATGTTGAGACGGTCGCTGCATAATTTTTCTGATAGGGACTTTTTATGGGTGCTAACGTTTTCTTTTCTTGACGTAGAAGCAGAATGAAACGCACTCAGAGAGGGAGTGCACACGCAATATGCTTTGATAAAATTTATCCATTGTGTCGTTGCCCTTGAAGAGAATGAGTGATTCATTAGTTTAGGTAGTTGATGTATTTAGTTTATACGTTTTCTGTTATGAGTAGGGCGTCAGCAAAAAAACATTTACACATTTTTTTATAATCTATAAGTCAGAAAACTAAAACAATACCCATCACAAAGGTCAGAAGTCTAGATTGATCCCTTTTGTGAACACTTTGTCTGACTGACAAAGATATTCAATTTACTGTCACACAATTCAGAGAAAAGCAGCTTCACAGAAATATTTATCGTTTTTACACTGGACCCTAATCACATAAATCTTCAGGTTATCAATTTAGTTTGAATCAAATTGTTCCTGTAAAGAAACTCAGCAAAACTGAAATTAAATATAAATGAAGGCCAGTAGTAATAAAAAGTTAAGGATAAAGGTTTAAGATAAGTCTAAAGGTATCTCATTCAAATCAATTTCAATATCATAATACCAATAACAATATTTTCAATACAAAGAATTAAACTTTATACTATATTTTGTTAGAGTAGATGAAGCACAAAATGTATTAAGTTGACAACATCTTGTGTTTTTATACACAGAATCAGAATCTGTCTTATTGTCATTATGCATCTATAATGAAACTGCACATGACCTCTCCTCTTATACAAATATCAGGCTGATAAAAATATGTACAGTAATATAAAGTTTAAATATGTAGTACAGATTGATGTGTACAGGAATATAAATAGAAATACTGCTTATAGTAATAACCATTTTGAACCCATTCAAACAGGAATTTTACTGGTCAGACGGCATAAGCAGAAAAAGAACTGCATGTTAATGGATTAAATTATAGAGATTTCTTAAACCATGAAAGATTTAAAGCAAGCAAAGCATAGTATTTATAATTAGATTTTTAAAACGGACTCAAATCAAACCAGTAAAGTTATTGCAAATCAGCATTTGAACCTTTTAGCACATGTTATTTAAGGTTATTTAATTTGTTACATCATGTTCTGAATTTTTGCATCTCAGTTAAATTTTAAAATCATTTGAACTGAGTGAAATGAAATTGTTTTATTTTATTATTATTATTTTTTTAAGTATAATTCATTGCACAGTTGGGGGCAGAGTGAGTGTGTCTTCCTGCTGGGAGAGGTTTCTGAACATGAAGTCATATGGTGAAACCACATGGATATATCACCAGGACCAACCCATGAAACGTGTGTGTGTGTGTGTGTGTGTGTGTGTGTGTGTGTGTGTGCACTTACCACCCACTTCTAAGCACCCCTGCCCCTCCTCTCCATCTCTGCTCCATCACTGGCCTCAGTCCAGCGTTCTCTTACCTCCCTCAGAGATCCTGACCAGGGCTTCTTCATAACGAACTAACCTCTAATGTTTGTGCTACTTTGCCTCCAGCAGTCTCCCACTGTTAGAAGTGGTTAGCAGGTTATGCTAGCCGAACCGTGTCGAATGTGCTTAAATGGCCCTTGACGACCACAGCGACCTGTTAATGACTGGACCATCCTGTGGTCGTGGTCGCTGAGAACTGGTCAGTTTATGGTCACCCATTAGTGTCTGGTTTGGGCTTCAGAAGCAACTACATTTGCCACTGTAAACTAACAACAGGAGTCCACACCATTAGTGGTGGCTGGGACAATTTTGGGCTGTATCTGAAAAGTTCTTACATTTAATGCAAAGATCTGATCTGATCTTTGTTTAATGCATAAAATTTAAATTAGGAATGGAATGCTGGGACAGAAACATAACTCTGTGTTTTTTAAATTGTGCATGTAACCTGCAGGCAACTGAATCTTATTGTCATCACACTGCTTGCTTATCGCTTTTTTTGTATTTGATACGAAATTAAATTTTTATTGTAAATTCATTCTCTCCACAGCATCTGTTCCCCTGTGCAGAATTAAAATGTGAAATGCCCCGTCTTTGCACAAGCTGCTTTGCATTTAAATCATCATTGCCAGACTGTAGCATCATGTTATGAATAAATGTGCAAACTAACACAAATAGCTCTGTCACTGTGGCACACAGTGTCACACAAAAAAAGTTAGTACTTGTTTTTATGTCAGGTATTTAAAATTTCAAGACTATTGCTGCAGTAATCCTGGACCTAACGAGGTGGTTGGCAGTCAGTGTCATTAGCTCTGCGGCAGCTTTTGGCCGACCAGCACTCGCATGCTCCCTCGGTGGACACACTAACACACACCTTTTTCTTGCTGTGACACTGAGCAGCTGCCATACTTGTAGCTAATCCCCTTAGACTCGTCCAGGATAGCGATTAAAGAACAATTTATTACAATAATGTCATTTTTTATCAGTTAATTTTATCAGTATCTACCTGTAGCTGTCTTTATAACAGACTGTATGATGGGCTCTTGGTCTCCTGATAGCTCTTGTAGCTTCATGGAGTTGTCATGTTTCTATCTGGCAAAGACTTTTTTGAATTCCACCATTCCCACAAAACGTTCACACTGAGCTGATTCACTTTGAAATACATGAGTGACTGATAAATTGCAAATCTTTAATTATTGCAATAAAGTAATTAACCACATAATGTTTAGGTTGAAATTAAAATCTGTCACAAATTTGATTCAAGTTTAATTTTAGGTAGTATTCCATCAGTATTGTCTGACATTAGTTCTCTGTTTTCTCCCTGTGCTCTCACTTTAATGCTCTGCTCTATACTAATGATATATCGTAAACACACAGGCAGTCACACACACATACTTATTACCAAATCCAAACTGTTTGTCTCGGATCTGGGTGATGTACACATACCCAAAAGTGGGGATCCCACTCATTTTAGGAGCCAGGCGTTGTTTCTGCAGGTCACCACAGGAATGCCAGCAATGCCTCCAGTATGGATTGCATTGTGTCAGAGAGAGGAACTTTGTGACTACTGATGTGTGTTTTAGTGGCTCCAGACACCATCAGCATTGGGTGGATGTCAAAGCAGACGCAGCTCGGAGGTGGAATAGTTATTTCAGTACACACACATAAACCCTCTCCTGGATTTTGTTTATAGTAAACAGCATGGAACAAAGCTTTCTTAGAGAAAACAATACTTCCTGCCTGTGTATTTTGTATTTTTCCTGCTATTAATCATCCATTTGCCTTCCTAAGAGATAAGATGTGTTTTTGTGTGTCAGTTTGTCTGTGCATGCCATCAAGTCAAATACAAAGCGGAACAAAAGGCAGCTACCTGGATGCTGTGGGCTTGGCTGCCCATTAATGTTGAGTCACCTGGACAGCAGGATAGGACTGGACTTTTGTGTAAGGTGAGAAGCAGTGACGCAGCATTTGAGAGAGGGAAAGAGAGCACAAGAGAGAGAACAGGTACTCCGAGTCACGCAACACTCTCTGTTGGCAGGCTGGCTGTGTGTGTTTGGTAAACACACATTACGTGAGGTCGAGGTGGGAGGTGTGAACAAGAGGAATATAGTTTTTCTTGTCCACATCAACATTCCTCTTGATGAATTGTGTGCGTGGATGTCAGGGCAGCATGATCCCACTGGAGAGTCAGTGGGGAGGATGGGGAGTATCCAGTCTGACTGGGTCACTGCTGGGAGTTTCTCGACTCCTTTCTCTGGGTCGCTAACGATTTTCTTATTTGTCTTCTGCTTTGGTAACAAGTGTGTAAACATCAGGCCTTCTGTCTGTAAGTCCTGGGAGTGTTTTTTTAGCATTAATATCATGGCTGCTTACTAATATTGTGTTTATAGAGACTAATCTGTGTCATCTAAAGGGAGTGCACTGTTCCTAGAGAAGACGTTGCAGTTTCCTGTTGCCTCACACACCACTGTCCTGCCCTCCCTCGTCCCATCCTGTCCAGTCCTGCCTTGTCTCACGCTGCTCCGGAAGTTTGAGCCCCACCCCAGGTTTGCCAGATTGCTTTGACGCTACATTGCGTAATGCCAAACTGTCCCCGTGCGTCACTGGGAGCACCCTTCCTATACACACATACAGATGAGTGTAAACACATGGAAAAGACAGAGTACAAAGTGCCTTCGTACATCGGCCCACTCAGTGGAGCTGCCTTTATTTGCAGGGATCATGCTACTGTTAGAGACTTGTTTGATCATCTCTGTCATTTCATATCCATCAGATAATTGTTCAGTGGGCAACATGTTCTTACAGAGGAAATGCAAAGTTACATGACCTTTTCTTCCTGACTGGCTCCTATTCAGCATAAAGCTTGATCAAACATTGTGCTTTCAGACGATGTTATCAACTTTATTGTTGTAATGAGTCAGCGTAAAATGACCAACAACCATTTGTACAAGTAATTTCCTTGTTTTTCTCACACAAAAAAACTTAGAACACTGAATTCATGCTGCATTTATCACACAGTTTTCACTTCTGCTTTTGTGCTCCACCAGCAGGGCATAGTCAGCGCTCATGTTTTGACCCTGCTTTGACCTACATAGGAAATTAAATTAATGTTGAAAACAGGTGTGCAGCAAGAAAAGACCCATCAAAAACAGTAATGAAATAAAATTCAACCATTTAATGATGAATTATTTGTGAAAGAGAAATGGAGAGTTAAATGACTTACTTTTAAAATAATTGACGTGCGGTTAGAGAAAGGAGACTCCGCATGCCTAATGCTTTATTTCAGCTTGCCAGAAATGTGCTGAAATAAAGATTTCCCATCTTGATATGTTCACTTTGGTATTTGCCCGTTATTGAGTTTGACTGTCGGTGTGTGTGGCCTCAGAGTTTCTCCCCACACAGCGGCGTTACAGATATCGGGATGGGTTGATTCAGGATTGTCAGACTCGAGAACAAAAAACTGGCAGGTCAACAAACTTTCACCATGCACCAGACTTCAAACACCTCTCTTCTTTCCGTGACTCTGTTTTCTCACTGGAAGCCTAATTGAAACAAGTAAATAAACAAGAGCCAGAAATGTAAACCAGACCAGGCCATATCAAAGACAGCGGGTCCTTAAGTATGCTAATGTCTCATTCTAACAACAGGAACAGTCAAACATTAATAAATTTCATCTGAAGAGAGCTTCGATTTAGAACTCACTTCTTTTTCTGCTGCTCTTTTCTTTAGTTGTGTTGCACAGCTCTCCTGTGGATACACATGTACAGCCACATATCAGCCACGACGTAAGAACCATCTGCCGAATATTCTGTAGGTGCCCATCAGACCATTAAAACAGCTCTCCAGGGATGGACACAGGACCTCTGATGTTGGCAGCAGATTCTTTGAGAGCTGTGGGTTGCGCCCTCCTTTAGTACCAGATTTTTTGGTGCATCGATCAAGATTGAGATTTGGAAATTTCAGGGGTAGGGTCAATGGCTTTGGCTCTTATTCTTCTTATTCTTGTTCCTTGAGCCCTTGCTGAGCAGTTTTTGTGGTTCTGCGAGCTGCATTGTGCCGCTGGAGGAGATCGCTGCTGTCTGACAGTGCTGTTGCCATGTGGTGGTTGCTTGGTCTGCTGCAATGTTTAGGTGGGTGGTACGTGTCAAAGTAGTACCCCCATTAATGCCAGGACCCAAGGTTTCCCAGTAAAAACAAAACAAGATGATCAGTGTTATTTATTTCACTTGGCAGTTGTTTTAATGTTGTCACTGAATTTGGCTACGCATGATTGATGTGTTTAAATGTGTTCATTAGCATGTTACCTGGGAACAATCGGGGGAGTCAGGCACTGTATTAATACTATTAATTAACTAATAATGAAATACAGCATATTGCTAGCTTACTATTTTATACTGTTATTTAGCATGAGATGAGTGAATGAGTATACAAGTGTGTGCATATGCGTGTGTGTGTGCACGCTTTGGTTTCCATCTCTGATCATTATCATTTAGGAACTCCATTGTGCATCTGTTGACATTTTAAATCCTCCTGTAGGTTTTGAAAGGTCATGCTTCAACTTAGTGTGTGTTTTTCAACTTTTCCTAGTGGCCTATTTAACTCATACAGCAAGGAATGCAGAAGAAGTATTCATTCTTTATGATAGTGTTTAGTGAAAAGCGGAGGGAAAGTTCCTTCGTGTAAAGTTCAGGAGACACAGTCTCGATACTGGCCCACATATAACTGTCTTAATGTTAGCAATCAGTGTTTGACTCACTGCTGTCACTTTCTTCCCATGCTAATAATGAGAAGGGTCTTCCTATGACTCAAAATACTTCCAACAGGTAGACTTACACCCACACTCCTTTCCTTTCTCTTGTCTCGCTGTCTTTCTCTCTGTCTGTCTTGCTCTGTTTTTCAGGGACCACACATAGCATCAGTGACCCTGGCGGCCTATGAATGTGGCTCTGTGGATTTCCCCGAGCCTCCCTATCCGGACCAAATAGTCTGTCCCCAGCAGGAAACGCCAACATCAGGCTCCGATGCTGAGCAGGTGGGCGTGGAGGGCGTGCATGCCGTGGGCGCGGACAGGGTGGTGGAATCAGCAGCCCTCCAGGGAAGCATCTCTCTCTGGACCATCATCTCAAAAGTCCGTCTGGAAGCTTGCATGTGGGTGAGTGCCTGTTCCACGCCGGCTGTTGGACCTACAGCTAAAGAATGTGCAAAATCCTGTGCAGACTGCCGAATCTGCACAGAATTAAGCTTTTATAAACATTTCTCATGGCTCATGTTTGGTCGCCGTCTACAGTGACCTTGTACATTTGCCGCAGCTTTGAGCAGTGTTCAGAGTGAGTACTTTAAAATATTGTTGCTGTCAGGTGAAAACCTCATATCTCCTAAATTCCAGTTTCTCAGGAACTAAGAAAAACAATCTTGTTTTCAGCTTGACCGCCACAAATTTTTGAATTTATCCAGTGGGTTTTAAAAGTTGTCATTAGACAGAGTGTAGTAGAAACATGTAAATTACTAAAATTGAAGGCTTTCAGAGACCAAGGGCAGGGTCAAACTGTCCATGTCTGGGACCCTAAATTTGGTATCAGACTATGATTTTCTTAGTTAACATGCAGCTTATGCTGTTATGCAGCAATGAAAAATAGGAAAACTTCTTGTTTATATCCTAATACAAAGAATTAATTAAATCTTTTCGATCTTCCTCTGATCATATAAAAGACTAAATTATACCTGCACCCTAATATCAGGAACACTGTCACATTCGACTATTATTCACTTGATTTCTTTCGTAGTACCTACACCAGTAAATACTCAAGCTAGAGATGACACAAATGTGCAAATGTATTCAGTGGTAATTCATTTACTTGGAAAACCCCAACATATTGCAGTGAATTTCCCCCAAGCAGCGTCAAGCAGTGGTTTCACACCTCAAACCAGCACTGTGGCTGACAAGAAAGATAAAATATTTTCATTCTATGCTTCTTTTTTTAGTACTGGAACAGAAGCATTTTTACCACTTAATTGTAAAGAAAAAAAATGTAAAATAAAAAAAATAGCTTGTTCAACTTCACAGTGTCAGGGTTCCTTTTCAAAGCTTGGACTTAGACAAAGAGCAGCTTGTACTTGTGCCTAGTTACGCTTGCTTAAACCGTGGCTCTGGTGGTTTATCAATGACTCACATGTGTCAGAGTTACCATAAAACCACTGACAATGCCTTGTGCTACTGTGACACACACACACACACACACACACACACACACACACACACACACACACACACACACACACACACACACACACACACACAGAGCACATAAAAGCACAAGAAGAGATCTATGTCCTGGTGATCTAGAAGTCACACGCCACTTTCAGCTATCTTGTAACAACAGCATCTTTTCATGTCCACTTTTATTATCAGTTAACTTTTCATCACCTAAAGGCAGAACTACCAAACACAGAGAAAAGAGAACTTGATCACGGACACGTTACATACACGTAGATTCTTTGTTATCTGTTTCCCTGTTCTTCATAATGTGGAAGGTGCAAAGGCGAGGGGGAAATACGCATCCTCAGCTGCTAGTTCACTACTGGAAACTTTACAGGAACCATGTAGGCTTTCCACAACCTCCTTTCTACTGTAATTGGCCTTTAGGCTTCCTTATTCTAGTAATATGTTGACTATATGTGCATACACACACGTACTCATGCTTATTTACAAATGCAAAATTGGAAACAAGCACACCAACACATCTGATGCAAACTTTTAGGTTCTGATTTATTGAATAACAATTTCCTTACACAAATACAAATTAGTACTACACACAAATACAATATTACTGTCACAGTACATTATGAGGGCTTATTATTGATGATATTTATTCACTAGCCTCTAATCCTGTCATTAAATGTTTTTCACTGAAGTAAATATTAATTTTAACCTAATATCAAAAATACATATCATGTAATAATTTATAATGTTATGTAATATTAAAATAAATTGTGAACCTCACCTTTCACCCTTACTCATGTTGCTGTATGAGACACACTCTGTCCTAATATTCTGCATTTGCATCACATTTAACGTACATGTGCAGGCACACCAGTCCCGTAAATGGCCTGTGTGTTTGATTTATTGGTGCAGCATTCTAGTTTTTCCTCCTTCAAAATGGAGTCAAATTTCCTTTGAGCCAAGCTGCACTCCAGCAACAGCATCATGCTGTGAGAAGTGATATCTAAGTGTGTGTTTGTGGGTGTGTGTGGGCCACCCAATCCCCTTGGATTCACAGCCACCCAATCACCACTACCCCTGTAACCTCAGCCTGGCATGGCCTCGGCTGAGGCTTGTCAGCTCTACAGTTGGAGACACCTGTTGCTGTTTCAAAGCACCCACGCCAACATTTTCCTTCCTCCTGCCAGACTCCCACCTTCTGGATAGGCTGGTGATGAGACATGAGATATTTCCCTCCTCACAACCACCTTCTCTCCTCTTTCACTTGCCTACTCTCTATTCTTTGGTTTCCGTTCCCTCTTGAAGCCTCTCTGTCCACTACTGCAGGTGCCTTAAGTGCTCCACTTCAAACACGGCCACTGTGCAGGTGGACGTATTTCATTGCCCCCTACACAAACACACACAGTCGCATGCTCACAAACAGAAGCAGAGCTATTGAATGGAGCAGCTGCCAGGGAGATTAAGACACGTCTCCATTATGAGAAAAAGCTGGCAGATTTCATCAAAGACTGCAGTGTTAACAAGAGAACAGGGTGTCCAGATTAAAGATGCTGTCTGCCAGGTTTGGGGATAGCACCGCCTCCGGAGAATGATTGTTTGGGCTTGTTGTCGCTGCCATGGCTGCTAACTACTCACTAATCATCTTCTGGCTCAGCCAGCAACATACAAGTAATGTGCCTGTGATTAGTTAGGGAGATAGATTGAAGCTGTGATTTGTGTGTGTTCCACCAAGACAACTGAAGGTTGGTGAAAAAGCTTAATTTTCTTTATTGCTGTCTCTGCATTGCAGGGTGTCAGGGATGCGTTGAGGCTTGAGATCATCCATTTTATCCCTGTAATTGTAATTTACACTAACTATATCTTCTCATCCCCCCTGCACCCATACTCTCCCTTTCTGCCTGGAAACATTAAAGTAATGAGCTGTGAGCAACTCCAAAAACACCGCATTTCTTGGCGGCTGTTTTCATTGTGTTAATTAAGTCTGTAACCCTCACCCCCTCACTCCCCCAGTCCTACCCCGTTCTCATGTTTTGGCAGATGAACTTGGTGAACCGACTGAAGTGCTGAGGATTTATTTCCCTCAAATCACTTCCGCTTTCTTCCTGTTAAGCCCCCCGCAATCACATAGGCTCCAGCGCTTTATGGCTACAAGCTCCTTTTGGCTGTTGGATATTGATATGTTGGTTCCTTGGACCTCCCTGGACTTGTTAGCACATCTTAAATTTTCACAAAACACAGCATTCCACACGTCCAAAGTAGAGTGGAACAGAGCAGTGAGCAATGCAATTTATTGATGTGCTGTTTAAAAGGCAGCATATGGTTTTTCACCTACCCTGGACCTGTGTTTAATGTGTCCATGATCGTTTAATAATCTGTGGGATTTTCATTGTCGTAAATCCTTTCCGTTTTATTCCCATTAAGCACTCTGATCGCACAATCCCAGACGTCAAGCAGCACAAGCTCCTTTGGATAGTGGCTATTGATATTTTGCTTCATTAACCCCCCAGGTGCCATAGTAATGTACTCATCACAATAACTATTACACTTTCATATGTCACACTTAGTATGGCATTTTTACAAGCTTAGGTATTTCTAAATAATTAAAAATACAGTTTAAAGCAATAAAACTAACCACTGCAAATTGATACAAATAACTACCTTGCACTCCGCATGTATGTACAGCCATAAATGTACACATAACAGATGACAGCTTTTATAGACGGTGTCATCCCTCTTGTTATGTTGAATTCAGATTTATTGGCATGACGGGGCAGAAGTCTCTGTTGCCAAAACAGTATATAAGAGCACATCAGATCATGTGTGCGCTATAAACATGAACAGCTGAAGAGCAGTAACTCAAAATCTGTGTGTGTGTGTGTTTGTGCCTTTGTGGACAGGGTGCAGGTACGGCTATTGGAGAGCTTCCTCCCTACTTCATGGCGCGAGCAGCACGGCTGTCCGGTGATGAACCTGATGATGAGGATTATCAGAAGTTTGAGGAAATGCTGGACCAGACGGAGTCCGCACAGGTGACACATTACTCCCTGCATCATCTTCAACCAGTCACCTTCATCACTCTCTGCTATCTAGACCCTTCTCTTTCTCCTCCTTCTTCCCTTACTCCCCACATGTGCTTGTAAAGGTTAAACTTTTACTTCTACCTGGTTCTCTTCATTGTCTTCTTTTCTCTTTTGCACTTGTGAGCTTTATCTTTATCACCCTCTTACTGCCACATTTGCCTTTCAGTTTTTATATTTTTTAGTATTTTTATAAATTTACCACTACAATCTCCCTTTCACCTATATATGTGTGTGTGTGTGTGTGTGAGAGAGAGAGAGAGTGTGTGTGTTGACCCCTGAGCGAGCTCCGCCTTATTGTCTCAACGGTACAACGGGAATCAAGTGCTTTCACAACGTTGTGACTAAGAGAACAGCAATGATGCACTTGAGTAAAATGTTCCTGCCGTTTCCGGCCCTTCATTTAGAAATCCCCTATAAAAAATGTTCTCACATCAAACATCCCTGCAAAAGTTTCAACAATGCCTAACAGCTCATTGTAAATATTTATTTTTCCCCTCTCTTGTGATTGTGAATGGAGGAGGAGGAATGAAGGGAAACATGCGTGTGGTTTTGTGAAGGCTTTTCATCAGACCTGTCTGTCCAGTGCTCGTTCTCAGAAATGCTTTCCCTCTCCTCCAGTGTTGGTCAAGCAGTCAGACAGGTCAAGTGCAGTACAACAACTGCATCCATAAATGGTTTTGAACTTTACAACAGACTCACTTGCTTTTGCAGCGGCAAATAAACTCTAGCTCATTATACCAAACTGTTAATAATAAATCCTGTTTTTTATGAGGGTATTCCAGGTTTCAAGGGATAGCTAAGCATTTCGGAGGAACCTTTCGTATTGTTTATTGTGTATTTCACTTTTCAGCATGCATACATGTTTACTAACAGTTTACTCACAGTTCAGATGTGAATGTGTAATATTTTAGTAACTCCAAAGGAAATAAATAACATCAACAATAACATTACAAATTCCATGAAATGACCAGCTTTTCTTCCATGTTGTCTGTTTTCATTTCCTGAAATTGTCATGTTTATTTTAATATGCTATCCTCATTGTTGTCTGTAAGGTGTAAAACTACTTAAATTGTTATTTTTCCATTTCGGCCTAACACCGCTTTTTATGAAAGAGCATGGTGAACAATAAAAAAACATAATTTAAATTACTACTAAGTACTATTAGGCAGACCCTTCACAGAATTTGACTTATTTCAAGTGTTTAAAGTTTGTTCTTTTCAAGATTCAAGTTTGTTATCTTGAATTGGTGCAAATGACTCCATCTACATCAGTAATGGTATTAATTAATAGTTACTTGTTTTTTCTTTTTTCTTGGCCCAGTCGAAGAATTTACCAAAATGACATCCCATGTAAAAACGCCTCAACCCCAGATTACAGTATTGATTTCTAGTGACAGAAAATCCTTTTTGTGCTACTTTCTTTGGAGTACAACTTTCCACCACATGTATTAATGCTACAGCTCCGTTAGTAATGTCAAGGCAGGGATCTTGCATTTAGTTGACCATATATTCACAACGCTGTTAATTCGCCCCAGTAGCGATAGGTGGTCGCTAACACGTAGCCTTTTATCCTGTGGCTGCTTGTTTTGAAGCTGTTCGAATGGAACTGGGCATCTCGTAATAAGATTTTTCCAAGTATCTAAAATTACCTTTGAGTAAATAATTAAAGCATTAGAACACCCAGACGCACTGAGTACTCATAAATGCATTTGCTCCTGTAGATTTACTGTATGTGTAAATGTAGCACTGTTGAGCAGAAAGCTATTGCATCAACCGCTTGTTTCATTATGAGTGTAGTTTAACTGGCTCCCAGCACACAAACTGAAGTGACTTGTTTGAGAAGCTAAACGTGAAACAAATTAAAGGAAGTCACAAACTTATGTGGCAGGATTGCATGGCTGCTTGTTTACGAGACGCAGGGGTGCAGCACCTGATTTAAGGTCCACTGCAGCTAATGCTGTGGTCATCTGGGTAGGTTGGCACCAACATCAACTCCGGAGCTGATACCACATGTGTGGGAGCGCAGCTCTGACATCACTTACTGATAAAGTGGCGATTCCTTACAAAAAACAGCAGAGACAGCGGAAGAGCGATACAAACGGACGGCGTCGGAAAGACAAGATTTTGTCTAAATGACCATCTCCGCATCGAGGAGCTCCTGCACGTCTTTCCCAAACAAACCAACAATGTGACGCAGGAGGAGCATCGCCTGCTTGGTTCGCATCCGTGGAAGGGCAGATTAGAAGTGACGCTGCATGATACTGTCTTAGTACGCAGCTTTACTCTCGCTCTCTCTCTCTCTCTCTCCCCTTCTCTCTCACATTTCTTTTTCTGCTCCTATGCTTATTCTTTCCCACGAACCCTGTCTCAGACTGCATTTCTCTCTCTCTCTCTCTCTCTCTCTCTCTTGTTGTCTCATGATATGTAGCGGCTGTGTGCGTATATGTACATAGTGTGTGCTTGTGTGATTGGACAGCATCTGGAGGCAGGTTGCTTGCACCAGCAGGGACCTGCCACATACGGAAACATTTTTTCTCTCGCCAGGGCTTTTACTGTTGCTCGGATGTTCTTGGGATTCCCTCTTTCGCTCAAGGAGATCCCGCAACACATCACTGCTTTCTCTTGTCTGCCTTTTACTCTTTTCAGGTGGACGGAGGTATTCGTCCGCTGTGAGTTTTTGAACTGAAGGATGAAAATCTATAATAGTAGGACAAAGTGATAAGAGACTCCCCTGGGATTGTAATCGAGAAATTGTGGTGTCGTTGGATCGTTGCGTGCTAGAACGAAGTGGTTAAGTTTTTTTGTCAAGGATGTGACCCCCCGTGAACCTTACATCGCTCCACATACATACTCAGACTCTTCCCCTCCACCACACACACACACTCTCTCTCTCTCTCCACCCTGTGGCAACAGAGCTGGATTAAGATGCTGACTTCGTCCCCTGCGCTAAAGTCACCGAGGTTTGTAGGTGCCAGCAGTTTGACTTAAACCCAGTGGTATTTCTCCCAGCCTGCACGTGCCAACTTCCTGCCACAAGTGCACGTGATGCACAGCAGCAAAGCACTCTGGGTTTTTTTTCATTCATTCAACAGAGCTATTCAAGAATAATGAAGTCATGCCTTTTCTAACGGCTCCAGACGCTGATGTCATGAACATCAGCTTTTTTTTCCCCTCTTAAATCTTCTGCTCAGTATGAGAGCGCTCTGCGTGCTGGAGAGGAATCCTCTGTATTGACATAGACTGTCTCAGAAGATCCCGCATGAACTGTGTCCGTGATGGCTTGTAACTTGATTATGAAGTTATTTCCTGCCGTGTGGTTTTTTTTCATCTGGCGCGGAAAGGGTTAACAGGCTGTGAATTCTTGATTGCCAACTCCCAGGATCGTATCTCTTGTAACTCAAATCAGGGCCATCTGCGCTGGGCGTATGCCTGCCTTCCCCCCTGGCCTACTGCACTCAAAGCCTCTCTGTGCTGTGGTTTGCCCAGCCCCGTCACGTGACTTCTCTGAAAGTGCCCCCTCCCTCCTCCTCCCTCTTTATTTCCAGTAAACTGTTTGAAAGGAGGGGGGTGAGTCAGAGTAAAACCAGCTTCCCTTTAACCACAGCTTGTTAAAGAATTTGTCAACGTGGACTCAGGGGTGCATTTGTGTGCGCGCATGTGTGTGCGTGCATGTGTGTGTGCGCCTCTGGACAGATTTGAATGTGTACCTCTTCTTTTTTCTTGAAAGGGGACTGTAGCTTCGATTGCGTCAGGATCCTTAATCACTCCACTTCCTGTGCCAGACAGAGCGGGCGCGGGCTTGTCAGGAGTTAATGAGATGAACTTTAGCCGTCTTCGTGTCAGGGGGCTCACGACTGCTCCGGAGATGTGTGTCTTCTGTGTGAAAGACTTTCATTGAGAAAAAAAGAAAACACAGAGAGAGGGAGAGAAAAAATGTGCGTGGGTGTTGACTTGTGTATAGGCTATGCATAGATTTTTCCTTGTCTGACACTTTAATTTTCCACATGGAGCGAAGTGCCTTGACGCTGCCTGCTTTTTGTCTGTGTTTGAACTCTGTACCTCATCAGAGCTACCAAAGCCTACTGAAGACAAAGTGTTTGCTTTGTCAACTTTTTCACAATGAACGTGAGCAACTTGTCAGCAAATCCAAAATAAACAGATATCACATTGTGCTGTGTTGTGCATCGTAGGTGGTTAAGAACAGAGAAAGAAAAAAAAACTTTCCTGTCAGGATTTATTAAAAAGCAAATTATACTTGCAGCTGATCCTGTTTACATTTAACCGAAGAAACTATAATTGCTTTGAGGTTGCTGTATCAAGGTTTAAAAAAAAGCAATCAAAAATGCCTTCTCTTGGGTTCTTCTCTAAATAACTTTTAAACTGTCACCTGGCAACTGTGACCCTAGATAATCAAACTATCATATTAAATGTAGGGCTAAATCTTTTAATAAACACACTCCTAACTTTGAATTAGTATGTCCTATTATTTAATCTCAGTCTTCCTGGTGACACACTTCAAGCAGTGCTGATCTTGTGACCAGCGCCCTGCTATTACTCATGTATTACATTAATTAATTTACTGTATATTTACTGTGGTCAAATCAAAGCAGATGTGGTACCTTTCTTATGTTTGTTGTGCTCAGATACTTTACTTAGCAGTCGCAAATGCAAACTCAGTACTTTCCAAAGAGTTAATTTTGACACAGAAGTGACGTGTTCATGAAACACATGGTAGGAACATGCTGGAAAACAAAACTGATGAAGTGAAGATTCTGACTGGCACTTATGATTTGCTTATTCAAATGAGGACTGTTGTGCTTGTCTTAAGTAAACGGGGAGCAAATCCAAACCTATGGAACATCGGATGTGAGTGTTGTTCCTCATGAAGGTTGACTCCATGTGGGGTGACTGTGAATACTGCTGAGTAAACCATCTGTGCTGAACAGCCAGACCTGGAACCAAACCTCCATCATTTTATGACGCTGTACCCTTGACAAGATCTCACCAAATGTAATTGCTTCTAAGCCCAGCCCTACAGGCCGGCGGTGACGGGGGTGGAGGACGAGGGTGGTGTGTGGGGGGGACGGCAGGCAGTCCTTGGCAAACTGCCTGGCAAAGATGGTGATTTTCCATAAGCTGCCAACAACAGAGTCTGGATGTCTGAACCCCAGCCATCCAAGATAGATGCTTCCCTGGTCCAGAAATGCAGAATAGAGAGAGAATTCAAGTACATAGTTCAAGTATAGTAAATCACAGTGTCACAAGTTCACACACACATACACACACACCCTCCCTCACCTCCTCAGGGACCCTTTGTTCACACTGCGGTGATATTTTCATGCTCTCTCACTGTATGAGCCAAAAGCTGAACTACGGCACCTCGTGTAAACAATGCATGTGTCATGACGTCAGAAAGTGAATGAGATTCACAGGCCTTGTGTATGGCACTGATTGGTTCTGCAGGACTCTGTAACAGCCGCAGTTGTCAGGTGTCCCTGGTCCAGACACGGTCCTCAGCGGTTCAGCTGTAAACCAACCATACACATTCCTTCCCTCCCTGTCTCCCACCAGCTGAGCGGCTCACACACTCCCACACACACATGCACACAGAGGGACAGGCTAGAATTAAAACTACAGGGTTGTCCAAGGAGAAACCCTCATGATTGGACATCAGTGGAGGCAGAAATTCAAATCGTGAACCAATCAGATTGTGTGTCCCTTCGCTCCCCCCACCACCTTATTAGGCGACCTCCCATGTCTCTCAAATTTCCTGTCCGCTGGGTTGCACCCCGTAAAGAATGTCATCAGCACTGTACTGGTTTTTGTTGACCATATTAGGTATGATCAAGTATTGCAAGCCCACCCCCCCACACCTCATTTTGACAAATATGTTTTAGAAACTGAGGCCTTGCCTTTTGTAAAAGAAAAACTAATTTTCTTGTCTTTTCATATGACACAAATTTGTTTTTCCTCCATTTTTATATTCACTCGATTTTGTATTGCTATGTGAGGAATAAAATATGCTTTCAGTGGGAAACTCTACTTCACATGCAGCAAACACTCTTCAGGGATATTTAAACTTGAAATAATGAAATACTCACCAGTAATTATTTGATTATTTGATTCTAAAATGCAGCAGATGCATTTTGGAAACATTTTGTGGCCCTAAAATCATCAGAAGACATTATAAAACTGGTTTGGTTAAGGGGAAAATGCAAAACTGTCAAGTGTCAACTTAAAAACAAACACAGCATTATGTCTTTGTATCAGCACTGGTGATTTTCTGATGTAAAAGAGTGTTTATGTCACTTTGGAACAAAAGCCTTCATGTCCTCATCATTAAGACATGTGTTTGCTGTGTAGAATTAAATTGTAGGCCTGGGCTTTTTGCATTCAAATATTTTCTTTACAAATGTGAAATGAGTCGAAGTTTAATTTGAGGGACAGATCTGTATAATTTAATGTAGCTATTTCGCAATATAACAGATATATTTATTACAGCAGCAGACTCAGATTCAAGTTAAAGTACTGACATATGTAATTTTTTAGCACAGTTCCATGTCAAGATATATATTGGGCGTCCCTGTGAGGTTTAATTCTGCAAAATAATTATTTACATCCCCATCAGACAGAAGTTCCCTGAAAAAGAGTTGTATAAATCGAATGTTGTACCCAGTACCACTTAAATAATTACTTTAAAATGTTGAGAAGTTCTCATTATTTTAAAAAGATGCAGTGCCACCCAAAAAATGTCATGCATCTTTGCAAACCAATAATATTCTTATCTTTATAAAAGTGCAACAACTTCAAGAGAAGCTCAGACAAATTGTAGAAGTATTAATAAAGAACTGAGGCGGTTGTACAATATTTCAATTTGTAGCACAAACAGATCAAATTATTAACATATTAAGAGCTGTTAATTTTAAAAAGATTAGTGCAGAAGGTATTATTTTAAAAAGGATATGTGTGGTACTTTTTAATTGTTATTAGTGTAAGAGAGCCAGAATTTCAGTCTCTTAGAAATAGAAATAAAAATAGCATAATTTAAATTTAACAATGGCAAATCTAGCATTTTAAGCAAGTAATGATTTTAAAATTTACCTGCATATTGAGTGGATCATCCAGAAAGAAAATGCGAGAGGTCCTGCATCAGGGCTTTCCTTTGAATCCACACAGTGTGCCCAAAAGTATTTAGAATAAAATCCAAACAGATTAAAGCTTCTCTTCCCAGAAAAAAACAGGTATATTGAGGGAAAAATCTCTGTCATTGCTGTGAAAAGAGGCTTTTGTGAAGCTGTCAAGAAGGATAGGGCAAGACCAGCAGAAACACTGAGAATTTGTGAGTCACTGGAATGACCAAAGTCTGTTGTCTTGTTCTCGCATTCCCAGTGACAAAGGAATTAATAACTGGCACTAGAGGTACGATACACACATGCTAAAACTAGTTTAATACTTCTGCAAGAATGAAGAATGGTGTTTACAGATGAGACTTGTAATTGTTTTAGAATGTGTGACAGGTGAATCAGAGCATTTTGCTGTGATAGTTCTGTTGGCAGAATGGCCGTGGATTTAGCACAAGAAATTATCTAACCTTGAAATCTAGATTTTTTTTAAATCAAGCATTAAAATAAATATATTTTCCCTCTGAGATGTTGTTTATTATTGGAAGAGTTGGAGTTGTTTTTGTGCTGGGAACACACTCACACACTGGCAGCTCTTCACAAGTCTAAGTGATGGGAGTTCCTCAGCACTTTGACTTTTCATTTATTTTTGATAAATGTGGCTAAATTTGAATTAAAGCCATGCAAATATTCTTGAAAAATGTTTGCTCAAGTGTTGATTTTTAGAGGTTTTTCTCATTTATGATGGAATGCCTAAACCTGGGAGGGTTTAGAAACACAAACTCTGTCATTAAGTAAGAGAAAATCACTCTCCTCCACATTACTTTAAAATATATCTACTGTCAAGTTCTAAACAGTCTGCACTGGTCTACATCTAATTTTTGAGCTCCAATTATTTTGCCTGTCAGTTGTTATCACGTTTGATAATTTATTAAAGCTTTTATTTTTTTGAGGAAACACTTGCAGGAGGCAGGAGATCCTCCTGCCGCAGCTGCTGCTCCTTTTGTACTCATTTAGAAACTAGCAGAGATTAAAAAAACAGGCACTTCGCAGATTTTTCGTTTCATGGGGACAAAAATTAGTTTTTAGATATGAAATGGAAAGTTTTAATGTCAGTATACAGGCAGTAAATTGCAAACAAGGTGAAGTTTTGAACACTTGAGAATGACAGAGATCCTAAAAGCAGATCTCTGACGATGAGATATTTTTCTAAATTAAGTTGTTCTCCTAAAATCTTCATTTGTTTTAATGAGGCACTTGAAAGGGTTTTAAAGCATTCATTAAAAATAACTTCAAAGTGCAACATTTGGCTGATTACACACATTTATTTCACACGTGTGTGATATTCCCCTTTCCATGTAAATGCTTAAAAAACAATGAACAAGTATTTTCTCTACCTTGATAAATGATTCAGCGGCTCATTTAATTAATTTACTTCAAGCTGATTAACTTGTCAGTCTAGAATTTACCAGAAATTAATAGTAAATAATTTATCATGTGAAATACACATCATCAATAATCGCTTCAAAACTGTCAAAAATGATCTGGTGTTGTAAAGATGGTGTGATACTGATATAATAAAGACTCCACAACAAAAATTAGAGAATAATTATAGTTTTGTAGTTTGATGAAGAAAAAAAAATTAAAATTTGTGAGGCAAGTGTGAAATGTGTCCTGTAAATAAAATGCTGTCTATGCTAAGCGTTCAGTACACAAACACTATATGATTCATACATAAACATGTCTCAAAGAACATTTTACTCACACATTTTCTCGCTTTTTTCCTGTTTTTCAGGACTTTGCATCCCGGGCAAAAGTAGCAGTACAGAAACTCATCCAGAGGGTTGGATTCTTTGGGATTTTAGCCTGTGCCTCTGTAAGTCAAATCACACACAACCTTTGTTTCTTTTTTCCCCCACAACAAAACAGTGTTCTTTACATTTTCTACTCTGTGGGGTTTATATTTCTAAATAATTTTGTTGTATCCACATTTATGTTACATGAGAGCTGTGCACTAGTCAAAGGAGTAGCAGTGCTGAGTTCAACCTGTGAAAAACACTGGTATTAAATAGACATTTTGCAGGTATCAGATGTTCTCAAGGCACAGTCAGTCGCCTTATGTTTGTTTTCCTGTAGGATACAGATGTAAAGCAGACTTGGCAATGAAAAAATACTAAATTGACTTTAATGTTTGGGGAATTTATCCTATCTCTTTTGTTTTCTTGGGGTGAATTTGCACTGTGTGACGTCTAAGTGTCTTTATTATTTTCCTCTAGATTCCAAACCCCCTGTTTGACCTGGCAGGAATAACATGCGGGCATTTTTTGGTCCCTTTCTGGACTTTTTTTGGCGCAACACTCATCGGGAAAGCTGTCATCAAGATGCACATTCAGGTGAGGCCGCTGTTAATTAATCTACATCCATGTTGGCGTTGCGTTGGCTTATTTCAGCCTCTTTTTAAAAGCAGAAGAGTCTACAGAAATGCAGCTGACTCTTAAACATGTGAGGGAATAGTTTTACAGTATTTGACGTCTTGTTGTTGTCTTTTGCCTCTTCTATTTAATGTTATAGGGTAGCATTAATGCATATTTATGCTAAATTTGCTTAACAGTATGTCTGCAATGTTGTTCAGAGGGAGAAAAGTGTTAAATAATAAATCATACTCATGCACAGCGTCTCTGCACTGTAGTCAGCTGGCAGTAAGGAGGCCATTTTGTGCAGCAAAAGTAGGGGGGAGTCAACCATTTTGTGATCGCAGCTGCAGCAGCCCCAGCACATTGTACAGTAGGCTGGTCAGGCTGCAGCACATTGAGAACTTACAGGGAAGTAAAAAGCTGCATCCTAAATCTTGAATAGGAACCTGCAGTAAGGAGACTTGGCATCACAGATGTTTGTTCTAATCCTGGAAAATCCTCAATTTGCGTCCAGGAATTTGCAGTGTATCTGTGATTACCGTCAAGGGCTCGACTTTTTGTTTTCTAAGCAAATGCAGGAATTTGTGACACAGAGGAAGGGGGGGGATGGGGTGGGGTGAGGTTAAAAGCAAAGCATTTTTTTCCACGCTGTCCTATTCTGTATCATACGCAGAAAGCATTATCCTGCAGCAAACAGGAAAAAAAAAAGATGTGTGAACCAAGTGAGCACGAGCTGAAGCAGATAAACATTGTCTGTGGGAGGTGATGGAGAAAGAGAGAGGGACAGATCGGGGGAGGCAGGAGGCGAGGGGGAGGTTGCATGCATGGCAGGCACAATCACACACACAGGACTAGATTACACCCAGGGGTCCCAGGGGCCCCCACACTGATAGAGGTGTGTCCCCCCTCTGTCTCACGGAAAGAAAGACTTCACCCGGCTCTCCGGCATGTCTGTGGGCCCCAATCTCTCCTGTAGCTGCTTGGTTTAATTTTCTTCAAGCTCCAGTTTCGCTTCTGATGCAAATGGTCCAGTAATTTAGAGCGTGCGAGCAGAAAACAAGAAGTATTAGAAGAAAGCAAACTGGAGAGCAGGTGACATTCTCCCTTATGGGCCAAGAGGGAACAAAAGGGGATTTTGAGGCTTGTGTTGTGTTGTGTGTGTGTGGGCGTTAAAATGTGAGCAGCCTCAGTGCTTCAAAGCGCGGTTTTGATCTGGGTTTTGTACCTGTGCTTCAGGTGTGTTCTCACTGGTCTCCAGGGAGAGGCATTTTTTGTTATTCTGTGCCGCTTCTGCCTTTTAAATGCACACCGATCGGTTAACGTCAGCTCACTTGGGGATCACAGGTGATGTCATGGAAGCACACTTGGTTGTCAAAAGGGTTTTCAGGTACGTTAGAGGACCTAGATATCGGGTTGTTACTGCCACAGCATTTTCCCTCTTATTAATTTCAGCGTAGTCATTGACAGCTGCAAAAACATAAAGTTCTCACTGCCGCATGATTGTTAGCTCACTCACTGGCCTCAGAACTGATGCAACACTTTCCCCTTTTAAGTAAAGGGGCTATGACTTGGATGTGTGCAGCTCCTGTCAGCATTATCAGTTCACAGAAATCAGCGAGTCACGACCATGTCACTATTTCTAAAGAGACGCATCAAAAGCATTTCAACTTTCCCTCCCTTCCCCCCTTTGCTTCATGTGGGGTGACAGATAGATCAGTTGTCAGTGAGAAAAAGAAAAAAAATCCAAGTGGCAGTGAGGAGGTTTACTCACTTTGCTGTAGTTATTTTCCGAAAGGCACAAAAAAAAAAAATCACGTGACAGCAAATGTCAGTCTTTTTTTAATGTTGTAAATGCCAGTTAGTACGTTTAGTTATTTCTGTGACATTGTGACATTTTGACTGCGAGTCTCTCATTCACTCCGTTTAGCCCACAATGACATTCTGAGGCTCGACAGTGAGGCAAATTAAAGGACGACAGAATGACAATACATGGATGACCTGGATCACGTGACGAACGCGGCAACAGAGCGCTGATCAAAGAGCCCTGTCACCTGAAATTAAAACTGTCGCTGGGGCGTCCTGGTGCAGAGCCATCCGCACTGTAGTCATTTCAATGTGGGGTTCTGGGTGTTGCACTGAAGTGGTTGTCATATTTATTTTTATCCACTTACGGCAACTTTGTCTTACTCTGCATGTGTCCTGTAGTTTTCCCAATACTAGACTTTCCTTGCTGTTAAATCGTCTTTGAAATGATCTCCTCTTGTTACTCAGAAGCAAGTTTCAGCCGTGGCACTGACCTGCATCTCAGGAGTTTAGGTTCATTTGATTTGCCTCTTGCAGAAGCACTGTGTTTGTCACGACTCTGGATACGATTGCAAATTGTTCACTACTTCAGATAATATTTTTCACATGAGTAAACCTTACCATTTCTACATCTGAATTGAAGCTACATGTTTAAATCGAGTAAAATATTCATGTCCAACGATTTTATGGCTCCATCATTACACAAAATGGAAAATTCTAGATGTCTCACTTAACCTTTTTCCCCCTTTCCCTGTAATTCGACAGTATAAATTTAGTATCCCTGGAAACCTTGGGATCTGAATTTAAAATAAGTTTCTGTGGGTTTCAACGGGGCCTGCCAGAAGTTCTTAAGGGATAAGCCTTTCTAATGGCAAGAGCCTAGAGGTTACTGGCTCAGGGCACATTTTTAGTGGTCAAAACAAATGTTTGTTTATAAGAATACAGTAACCTACAGCAAGTAACCTCAAACATCTAGTTAATTAGTACAACCGCATCACCACTCAGGAGAACAAGGGGCTGATATGAGCCGGAATAGCTGCCAGTCGGCTGTTTGGTCTGGTGACTAAGCAGGAATCAGACCGGACAGGAGCCGGATCGAGACCCCCTCTGAAGCAGTGACACATTTCCTTTGATTCCTGCATTTTATCTGGCCTTGAAGCACAGTCTCACACACACACTTGGTCTTTTGATGACAGCCATTATGACATGCTGACCTAGTGTACTGTGCTGGTGGTGTGTCACAGAACCCAGGCCTTTTATTTCTTGCCCTCTATGACAAAATGTCTTACCCTTCATGGCTGCTTTTAGACCAAACCGCCTTGGTCATGCAAGCATGGGCTTGGGCATAATGAGTAGGGTGAGTGTGTGTGTGTGTGTGTGTGTGTGTGTGTGAGGGGGAGTTAAGAAATTACTGGTCAAACTATGATGCACATACTGACTTCTTCAGCACCCCAGCAGTGACCTAATGGTTCAATAACTGACTCGTTCTTTCTCTGTGCGCTTCTTTGTCATACAGAAACTGTTTGTGATCATCACCTTCAGCAGGCACATAGTGGAGCAGATGGTCTCCCTCATCGGGTGAGTAAGCCTCAACGGGTCTGTGTGTGTACTTGTGTGTGTTTTTTGTGTGTTTGCTCAACAACAGTACCCAGTGCGGTGTGCAGCTATCACACATGAAAGAGTTAATGCAGAACCTGACAGTTGAGGGCCCTTTTTTGGTAGTCATGGGGCATTCAGGTAATTCACGTGTCTATGTGTGAACTTGGCCTCCTCCTCCTCCTCCTCTTCCGCCTCTTCGTGACCCTGCTAAAGGTCGTGTAGTCAGAAGTGGCTTTGGGTTTTGCACAGTGATTTTGGAAGATGACTTGTTGCCTTATTATGCTTGAAATACTTTGTGCAGACCTTGAAACTGAGATTTTGTCGCATTTTGTGTTCCCGCTTTGGCTCCTCGCTCTGCTGTGATAGTCTGCTTGGTGATTAATGGCTTGGATTTTTCCACTGGATGACTATGGGCATGAACATGTTCTGGCTGCTTCACAGGACAGGATGAACTCTTGTCTGTCACAGAAAGTCAGGTATTACCTACGTACCTGATCTCATAGTTCGTCCAAAACCAAACGAAAGGGCTGCGTCTATGTGTCCAGAGGTGGATCGCTATGAAACAACCTTTTATCTCTCTGATAAAATAAGGCCTTTCAAGTGCCGGACATCCAGGGAAGATGTGCCAGTGTTTATTAGCCTGGAACGTCTTAGGAGGAAAGAAGCATCAAGTTTGAGTCAGTTTTCCCGGGGGAGATGTATTTGTGTTAGTGTTTGTGTGTAGGCCAAGCTGGAAACGGCATCAGTGCACGTCAGGTGTAGTATTTTACACACCGACTACATGAAGTTATTTTGCAGAATTAAAAGGCCGGTTTTAAAGATGTTTTAAAAACCGAAATGTGAGACAAACTCACCACTTCAGTTTTTCGGCCTCTTGGAAATGAGGACGAGATGTGATGGTGGCTGAAAGAGCCTTGGTGCTTGGTGTGGGTGCTGCCCTGAGGGGTGTCCTTGTAGAGATGCCAGGGCCTGCAGCTGGAAACTGTCCTCGACACACCTGCTGGTGGGAGTGCCATTTATTACATACACACACAGAGATATGCACATTTATACAGTCCTCTTCTCTTGGTCTCACACTCACACCCTCACATTCATGTTCGTGCACTTAGGTACTTTTGGTGTCGCACACACACACACACGCACACTCGCTGTGCCGAAATCCGGCGACGAGATTGCATCAGCTCTCTTTCTTGCTACGAAGTTTGTACTAGCGTTTCGTTCGTTTCCAAAATGAGTTTTAAAAAATCTTAGTTATGGACGAATTTCTATTCTCCATTTTTGTAGTTTTAATTTTTATACACAGTATTTTAATCCTGTTGTGACGCTGCAACATAAAATATTGTCCAAGTTCGGTGAGCTTAATGAGCACAAGTCTAACAAGGGAAATTGTAGATAGTCTGTGTGTATGTGTGTGTGTGTTGACATCAACAGTTAACTGATTCAATTTCATTTAAAAAATCAGAAAATGGCAAAGGCTGCAATTTAGGATACACAATGTACGGCTATTTAATAAAGACACTAATGCTGTAATTCAGTTTGATTGCATTTAAGCCGGTGTTAATGTTTGTCAATTGATCGTTGTTGTGATATGACTGACACAAGCCCAGTCTCTTTATTTAAAAGCAACACTTTGTACATTTTGCAGCATGTCTGACCCAGAGTTTAAAGTGGTGTGTTAATGGTTTTACAAATTTAGTCTGCCCTCATCGTGTGACAGTCAGTGAATATTGAAGTAAAACTTGACTTTTAAAAAAATTAAATTGTAGTTATGTAAGTATATATAAATGTGTGTGTGTGTGTGTGTGTGTTGTGAAAGACCTGTGCCCGCTTGCAGTCTCTGTTCATTGAGCTGCAGACTCAAGAGTGACAGATCATTGGTTATTGACAGGTTTCATTCTGACTCACAGCGCGCTTCTTCTCTAGAGGAAGTTTCCCTCAGTACAACTTGTCAACCGTCAGCTTCCTTCCTCACTGAGGCCTTTCCACCTTCATCTCTGATTTTCTGTGCTGCTCTCACTCTCACTCTCAATCACGCATCACCTTATGAATGGGTGACAGCCTTTTTTCCTTTTAACCCTTTCTGCCCCGACACACCACAGTGTTAACTATGCAGGTGCTTGGAAATAAACTGACACCTTTACACTCCGCCACCTGCAGTTACCCCCCCACCCACTGTGAAGCACTTGCATGTGTGTGTGCACAACCAAACCCTAAATCACACGCAAACTCAAACATCTATCTTCTGGACACCCTCTTTTTCTCAAAGACTGTAGTAATTGAAAAAAAAAAAGATACTACAACACGGTGTGTTTTCTTCACACCTCAACCACACGCTTCTTCAAAGTTTAGCTTCCGCCGGTTTATATTTAAAACAAACCTGGAAATTCTGCAGAAACATTTCCAACCTGGCTGATGTCAGAACTCCAGTGAAAGCTGGTTAATTCTTTTTTTATTTTTAATTGGATTTGTCAACCTTATGGAAACTATTTTCAGTAAAATTGTGATTTCTTGGCGTCACATAAACAGACTCCTAAAACTGTAATTTAGAGCCACGTCTGTCAAGATCAATGTTTGAAAATTCTTCAGCTAATTAATTTAGATTTTCCTGTTTCATTTCTAACATTTAAGCTCTCTTTTGTTTTCTCATGTGAAACATTTTAAACATTTGCTATGAACTGTATTTTTATCTTTGCTTCTATTATAGTATTCAAACTAAATGTTTGTAATGAATTGTTTAGACAAAGACTCCATTTGTGTCCTTATTGTGAGATTATAATTTTTTTAGGTTTCGTTTTTGTTTGCTTGGCTCTGGGTTTAGTTTCTTCAAACGGAGAGAACACAGTGACTGAAGTGGCTTTTGGACTCTGGCCCTGGTGACTTTATTCTCACGTGACATAATATAATACCACATAATTCATTTCCTGTGCTTTATCTGTGAGGTGAATTAACTGTCACACACACACAGAACACACTGGAGACTTTAACCTCTTTGTTTGTGATGCCCTAAAGGACACTATTGTCCTGCAGTGTAATTTTAATTTACCACACTACTGAAAGCTTAAAAATCCTCGCACAGTTATCTTGAGCACTTTCTTATTTTTGATTAAGTTATTATCTTGTCTATTTACCCTAAGCTGTTTGTATAATAATTTCAAACATTTATCAGCTGCGTGACAAAATATACTTTCAGTGTGAGCTCAGCAGGTGAATCCCCTTTTCTCATGTGACCTTTAATTCTTGAAAAAGGCCAAACATTAAGTTTCGAAAAGTGTGAAAATTTTCGTGACTTTTGGTGATAAGAGCAAAAAAATCATGTGTGTGTGGTGTGTGTGTGTGTGTGTAGAAGGCTGATGCAGAGGCAGAAATACTGAAACACTTCCTAGATGCTTTAATGTTATTAAAATCAGCCGTACAGTACAGTGGAATGTTTTGATTTGGCTTTATTTGGTTAATATTCACGTACCAGTGACAAAAACAATTGTCTAATTCACTCAACAGGGAGTGCCCACAAATTCTTCATAAGTTTCAAAAGGAAAACAACTTTCTGCAACACTGTGGTACTTGAAAGTCATTTATGTGGCAATCTGAGTTCTTAATCATCATACAGTCATGTTCTTTCTTACACAATTATTGTTTTTTATAAATGTATTTCCAAATTGATCAGCAGTTTAAATCAGGGAAGTAGTTTTTCTATGAATGACAAATGGAGAACAGTGTGTTACTGACATTCAGCCTAATAGGACATGTTTGGATTAGATGCTTAAATGTCATGAGGCTCTGAAACTGTCTGTTTTCATCATCTCTCTCAACAAAAATGACCGACTCCTGTTGTTTTTTTTTTACCCATTGGAAATATAATGTTAAGAATATGCAAAAAAAAACCAACACGTAGAACATAAGTGATTTAAAATTTGCTTTATAAATTTGCATCTTTCTGATGTTCATTTTCAGAGCTGGACCAAAAAAAGAAAAAAGAGGTTTCAGTGGAAAAACAAGCTTTGTCCTCTCACAGTTGTTCAATCAAAAAAAAAAAAGTGTTCTCCCTTTTTTCAACTGGTTTTCTAATCACTGTCTGTTTGGGACAAAAAAAAATAATACATGTCAGACATTTCAAACTTGATGTATGACTTCTTCATGTGTATTGTGGAAACAGATTTGTGTATCTCAGGCAGATGGTTTTCACTCTTTTCCTGCTGTGCAATGCATTTAAGGCTGAATCTATAACCTTCTGTCAGCAGTGCTAGGACAATAATAAAGATAGTTTTTCTTTGAACTGCCACTAAGTCACAATAAAACCCTCCTGATATGCCTTTTGGGCTGATAACTAGAACTGATAGCCAGGTCGGATGGAGCTGCGTGTCTGATCAGACTTGTTAGGTTTCTCTGCGTCCTGTGACTAATGTACAGATGTCTCCTCTTGAAGATCAGCCGTGCGTGTACAGTCATTGTTTAAGAAAAGTTCTGCAAACTCACATTGAGCAGGGCTTTGATCTTGACCTGAGGCAGTTATATGTCAAGACATCTCATGCTGTTTACTTAAAAGTGTTCATTTGGGATTTTTTTCACCTGCAGTCACAATAAAACCCTCACACAGGCTTCTCTTTTGTAGAACTTTTTAGATTTAGAAAAAATTAGTATCAGAATTTTTGTACTTGAAAAAGGCCTAAAAATGATACTTATTAATGGCCAGTGTCCTGCCTTTTTCTACAACATCTGAATTTTCTTTCCTTGAATTGTCTCAATTCAAGAACAGAACATTTTCATTCAACCTGCTAGTGAGGTTGATGACCTTATAAGCACTTCAGAGAATGTTCAAGACCCTGCTGCTATGCTCCATATAATTCCAGGGCAACAGATTCATCTTTTTCTGTGCTCAATCCTCCCTGTCCTCCTTTCTCTTATCTCAGCTGGGGCTTCGTCAGCCAGTGAGGTGGTGATATACAGCAGGAAAAGCTCAAAATCACCCAGCGCATGCAGTAATGGAACAGGGAGCTTTCCTGTGTTTGACATGCTGTCTGGGTCTCCAGTCTCCTTGTTTGATCTGTAGTGAGTCGCTGCATTTAGGCTGAATTGCTTGCTCTGGTGCGTGCCACATTTTCAGCAACCATTCGAATGTGATGGTATGTGAGGAGGAAAACCCTGAATTTTTTCCTAATTGTGAGAAAAGCTGTAGTGATCAGGCCTATCTGAAAGTGTTGGTGATTCACCATTTGTAGGATTCCAGTGTGTTTACACCTTGTCAGCGGTGGCTGTGGTGGGACTGGGTTTAGTTTCTGTAGAGGTCTGGGAAAGGACAAAGTGTGACGTACATTATGTTTGTCAGAATGCGGAAAAGAAAGAAAATGAGAGAAACAGAAAAGAGCAGCAACACTAGTTCCATCTCGTAGCATCCCGTCTCCTGACTTCAAACCCATACTTCAAATGGATCTTCTCAATAATCCATCATCCTGATTGAGTCAGCCGCTCTCCGTGTCTTGTATGGAGCTTGACAAATCCTTCACAGTCATGTGTCAAGGGACGGAGTATCACTGTCAGACTCTTGGGGAGGAAGCTATTGACATGCAGAAAGGAAGAGTCAAGAACTGAAAAGATTATCCAGTAGAAGCCGGTGTGCTGGGGCCACAGGGGGAACCCAGCACGTCTCCATGAGAATGCACCCATTTCCATGTGAGTCCATCTCTAAGGCGGGGAGTCCATTACCAGCACAATGGGCCTGCAGATGGCTGTTCCTTCTGCACAAGGCTGTCAGCATTAGGACATCACAGCAGGCGGCCCCGCTCAGAAGGAGGCCAGGGGAGAATCACAGGTCAGGGCAGGCCAGCGCTGGTCGGATGCACCACTCACTGAATCATACTAAAGCTTTCCAGATCCCAATCAGCATTCAGTGTAAAGACACAACTGCAATGGAACTGACTCGCTATACCTTAAGCAGGTACTCCGGGGTGGTTACCAGAGTAACAATAAATCAGTTAACAGGGTGTGATTATTATTCAGACTGTGAAATTACTCTGTTTTTGCACTGTTTGATCTGGCTTCTTTGTGTTCTGTGCCAAAGAGATAACAGAATAAACTAGATGAAAAGTGTATTTGAAAAAAGCTGTGTCACAGCTTTTTTCAAATACACTTTTCATCTAGTTTATTTTGGCACAATTAACACTTTGTGATGAAATACCATATCAAGTCTACAGATAATGTAATCCTTTCCTGCTAACTTAGAGGTCAACAAGCTTCTTGTGGACTTTTACCATGAAACCACTCAAGTACACTTGCAGTACTAGAGAAGTGAAATTGCTGAGAGCCATGCAAATCAACCTATTCTGGGTTTTCATAGTAGTGCAGTTATTCGTACAAAGCTACTGGAGTTTGAGGGGAGAGAAGCGTGTTACTGCTTGTTTCCACCTAATTTCTCCCATCTATGTATGTTCATTCACAGCTCATACAGAAACCAGGTTTGCGTGGTTTCATTTTGAATTTGGGGTTGTCTGGGTTGAAGGTAAATGTGACGTGCACTTGACTGAGCACTCAAGGAGGGATTTTTTTTAACGTGGTCTGTAGCTGTTTTTTCCATATCACATTTTTATGCGCATTTTGCGTTATCGTAGTAAAAAAAACCCTAATGGAAAAAGCAACATTCCAATAAACTTCCCTAATTTTAATTTTTTAAATGCATGGTAGATGGAAACAACTTTGTTAAAGGAGCTCTGACATAGCCAACATTGCTAAATTAAATTATAATTTCTGCCTTTCTTTCTGTCTGTGCATCCATCCATCCATCATCTATCTATCTATCTATCTATCTATCTATCTATCTATCTATCTATCTATCTATCTATCTATCTATCTATCTATCTGTCTATCTGTCTATCTTTGTCATCACTTCTGCACAGCATGAAGCATCATGAAAGAATAATTACAGCTTCTCTAAATGAAAACAGTACTTGACAATTATATAGAAACATGCCTTATTACACTACATAAGTAGATTATAGGGCAATAACTTTATTTGATCAGTCAGTGTCTTTTTTTATTGAACACACAAGACAAAATAGTGAATAGCAGCCTATGCTAAAGCTAATTAGCTAAAGTTATTTTCTAAGAGGTGATGTGTTTACGCTTTAGCATAGCTAAAATGTGGCCTGTCCTTTTGTTGAATAATGGTAAACTATAACCACTTGCACCTCCGTCACATTACAGCTCCTATAAATAGCCCTCTATGCACCATATGAGTAAAGCCTTCCTGTTAACCCAATCTGCAGGAAGGGAGTATTTTCGATTCTATTAGTCACCGGGCGCTCTGGTCACCTGAGAAGCGCCCTGACAAAGATGGCATTGATCAGTCCTTCCACTGCCCGCCCTGCTCGCCCAAACACAGTCAGACGCCCCATGTGGGATGACGGGAACAGTGGCAAACAGGGCAAGACAGTAGGAGTGAGGGATGGCGTGGCGGGTCGCAACCGACTCTCTTTTTATATGGCGTCATTAAGTTTAATGCGAGGCCCAGCAGGGCGTCCATTTTCTCATCTCCCCCACTTCAATTCTGATTACTCTGGCCCCCAAGCTCTGACAGAAGCACAGCGGCAGTAACAGTCGGAGAGAGGTTTGACTCTGAGCCAGAAGGTCTTACTACAGCCATTTAGAATAATATTCAGTCGCTCAAGAAGACTTATTGTTCAGATCGTATACTGCAGGCTCAATCTTGCAGTTAACAGCACACCGAGGGACTCTGAAGTGACACACAAAGATATGAATGTAATTGTAGCTTTGCTAAGTAAGTGTGTGTGTGAGAGAGAGATAGAAAGACACAAAGACAGGGAGAGGTCAGATGTGTGTTCTAGGTCTGGTGTCATATTATGTGTCTCAGGCACAGTGTGTATCCCAGGGCTTCCTGCTTTATTCAGCCCTGATTCATTTGTTTTGGTCCTCAGTCTCACACTTTGTGTCACACCACACATGCTGCTTGCACATCAAATCATTCCTACACATGCTCAGGCCAAGGCTATGAAATTACTAATGTATTTATTCATCGGGATGGCAAATGGCCTGTATGTTGTTTTAGGAAACAGAACGCCATTGATTCATTTTTAGAGCAGCTCATTTGTCAGGGGAACACAACGTGACCTCAAGCTCTTAATCAGCATCATCCACTGAAGTGCATTGTTTTGTAAATCCCATAAACATCGTAATGTGTGCAGTAATTTCGGCAGTTGTCATGAGGATGTGCGTGTCTCTGTTCTGTGAGAGGAGTCATTCCAGACAGGCCCTGACTCAGAGGCCAGCCGGGCAGACGTCCGGACCCCTCTCGCTCCCCACCCTGCATCCATCACACCTCAGTCAAAACAGACATATTGTCCCCCATCAGCCTTGTTCACAGTTACAACATGAAGTGGAGGCAGACAGACAGTTGTGTCGGGCCTCAGCCTGAAAACCAGGGCAACCACAAGTTTTAAATATGAGGAGCCTGTGTTTTATGTTTCATCCCAGACACATAAATCATTTGCTTATTATTTTATTTAGTCAAATTCAAAGATTCTCCACTGTGAATATAATTAGAACAATATATTACTTTGCAATTCTTCGGACTAGACTGCTATCTTAAATCACATTCAAACTGTTTTATTGGGAAGTAATGGAGTATTTAGTGTTTTTTCCAGACTGTTTTATGTCTATATATTTTTTTTTTACTGTTGTCCCAGCACATTAAGACGCAGGGTTGTCATGCACACAACAGAAACTTTCACTTTGCATTTGCTGGCCTCTAACCACAATCTCTGCAGCATGTATACTCGGAGAGTAGCCTATATGTACACCTGATTAGAAAGTAAATCACATGATCACTTTTGGATTTTTAACTATTTTTTTGTTTTTTCCTTGGGCAGAGATTGTTGGAAAAACTGAGTTTATTGATCATGCGGCCCACCTAAAGGCTTCAATCTTCTTGTTTGGTTGTTTACTCACTTATACAGCCAAAGTGGAGCATATAGTTTTGAAGCGGAAGATATAGAGCATCCTGTGGCTTTTGACAGGTACGTAGTAACCTATGTGGTTGTCTGAGAAGCATGTCACAGTGTATGCAACATACCGCACAGGCTCCATACAGTCCAAGAGTATACTGATTGCTACAAAAGTCCCACACTTGCACTTTTGTTCTCACCGGCTAACCTGCTGTGTTGGATTAGTGACATACAACTGCATTTATGGGACAGTCGAGCTTCAAACAGTCTCAAGTTCTCATTTATTCCACGTGCCATTAATTTTCCACCCCATGACCTCGTTTCTTTGGTGTGTTTCTGCCCCTCACATTTATTTAACATGTCGTAATGTGTTCATTTAACCCCTCTTGTATGTTTCAGTGTTCTTGGGTTTTCTGACTCTCTACACCAAAGTTTCCCATTTGGGAATAATAAAGTGTATTACAGGAGGTGTGGTTATCACCAGGTCATTAGGTGTTCCTTTGAAACGAGGTCCCACAGGAAACAGTGTCACCACAGATCCGTACAGCGGCCATTCACCCAAACATGACATCACAGGATGGATGGAGACACTCTGATGAACTAGAAGTTCCCCACATCTCTTCCTTTTCTTCTGTTCATCTGCCTCCTCCTCTATTTCTGGCCTGCCTGTTGCTGCCGCTCTACAAGTAGCAGTATGACTTGTCTGGATGTGTCTCCAGTCACATCTGACTCACAGAACAAACCTTTTTTTGCCAAGGGAAGGGTCCAGGCCTGGTTACCCAGTGACCCAGCAGCTCCACACACCTCCTCACCCAGACCAAGAGGGTCTGTGTGGGCATGCTGACCTGAACCTGGGGGGGTCATCAGGGTTGGAGGGCTGTTTTATGTGGTTGTTTGGGAAGTGAGAGGAATAATAGACTGCTATAATTGTTGCTCCTTGATTTCCTGGCAGCTCTGCGGGTACCCAGGAGGATAGCATGTGTCCATGCTGGTGTATATGTGTGTGTGTATGTGTGTGTGTGTGTGTGTGTGTGCAGGCTGACACAGATGGCTGTGGAGCAGGGATGTGATAAACACCCTGGGCAGGGGGATCTCCGTCCAGGAGTGGGCTCCATGCTTTAGTGGTGAAGTCATTGGGAAAAAGCCTGGTTGAACTGGAGGAGGAACAGACACGCACCCACAGGCAAACACACAGACAGATATTACCTTACAACATTTGCACGTGAGAATCAAAATTTTCCTCACTATAAAGTCAAACACACTCCTCCTCCGCTAATTCCATTATTTCATTATTCCAACACTTAATAAAATCTAATTGGAGCAGGAGCAATTTACTGAGCCATGAGCTGATTTAAAAAAAAAAATCAGATGTCAGTGTTTTGCACAGAGATGGTGAAGAGGTCAGTGTTTCAGTACCACAGGTCAGAGCACCACCTAACCACACTGTGCGTCGTGCAGTGTTGGTGCTGTTATGTTAGGTGTGAACTATGGCCCTGTGGAGCGTTGGGTAACACAAGCGATTGCCTAAGCCAGTTGTTGTGATGATGTCGTAACCCATTGGACCTGGCCAGGGTTTGGCTGTCATGTGAGCCCTTGTTCTCTATCTTCTCCTGCCTAGGACGTCAGGGTACATGTGCGTGTGTGCCTGCGTGTGTCATCTTGTGTGTGCATGCCTGTTTGATTTCATAAGCAGAAAGAACAGAAAATAGTGAATTTTATAAGCGAGTATCTGTGTGTGTTCACGTGCCATCGGAGGTGGCAGCCTTCAGAAGGGGCAGACATGTCAAAGGTCACCTCTGACTCAAGGCCTGTGGAATTCAGCTTCACAAAACGAACACAGGACGCCTAAGCACACTCCATACCCCATGAACAGCAGCAGGAAATGATAGTTCATTAAGAAAACAAGAGGCCGAGATGTTGCTCCCATATTAACCCCTCACAGCAGTGATCACACTACAGGAAGCTGAGGGATGGGGGATTTTCCCTCCATGTTTCCTGGTTTCTGTTCCTCCTCTCTTTCCTGATTATTGATCAAGTTAGACCCTTTTCTTAGATAATGGACCGACATGGCAAAGCTTATTCACTGAATATTAATGCAATAACACGTGGAGATATGAGACTTTTGGCCCCTGGTTGTATTTTTAAAGTTGTTAATTTGATGCTGTTTTGTATTTATAACGTGCCCCGCCTGGCAAGCATTGTACTGTAAAACATACAAACACCATGCATGCTTTTATTTCTTTGTTAGGAAAATGAAGCTAAAGTGGGTAACTGTTTTTATGAAATAGCTCACAGTCAATATTAGTCTTTATTTAGTTTTCCTCATTTTTCACACCTTCAATAATTTACATTATTCTGACTTTGATATTTTCAATTATTTCATTTTTGTGCACTTACATGAAACATGTAAATATATATAAATTCATAAGTGTGTGTGTGTGTGTGTGTGTGTGTGTGTGTGTGTGTGTGTGTGTGTGTGTGTGTGTGTTCTCCCTACAAACCCAGAATAGTTGGTCACAAAATGAATTTATTGCCTTGTAGGTTTTTTGATGCATGGATCTAAATGTGACTCTGGCTGTAAAGTCCACTGATGGGCAGCACTGTTGAATTTCACTAAACTCACTGGTACAAATTGTCAGAAACTTTTGTATTTTCTTCATATGGTTACGTCGCACTAATTCACTGTGTGACCGCACTGAGAAGTATTTGTTAAAACAGAAAGAGTGCCTGGTTTAGTGGTGTTGTAGGATTGTGGTGGTGTCAACGTATTGATCTGCACCTCTGGACGACAGCTGCTCATGTCCAGAAACACTGATCAGAATCTGTTGGGTTTGTCTGAATACCTGCTTTGATGAAGTGGTATTCCCCTTTTTTGAAATTAAGCAACTTTTTCATGCTTAGACACACCTGGTTCGAGCAAAGACAGCATGTATTGATGGTAAATGTCAACTTTCTGTCTGTCCTGTTTTATTTGAACTCATCATTTACTCAAAGAGATCCAAACTGTTTTATACCTGCGTCAGCAAAACACCTAAACCCAGCTGTTTGAGTTACTGAGCTCCTCGTCACGAACACACAGTCAGTCATGTTAAACATTTTTCACATGTTGATTTTCTCTAAATGCCTTCCCTCCAGCTTTGTATTTTATGCATAATCCCTGAGCTGCTGTTGTTTGTTCCCAATCTGATCAGAGAATAAATAATTGTTTCTTCTTCTATACATTTGTTTTTGCCTGCTGTGCATCATTAATTTCCCAAAAACAATTTATTGATTCAATTTAGTGACTAAATGGGAATCATCTGATGACGCTACGGTCATTTGATCTCAACATCTAGAAGGCTACCTATTTAAGGATGATTAATAAATTATCACCCACACTGTTTTCCACAAGAATATGTGCTGGAATATTAAGCATGTTTATCATTGGGGTAATTAGTCACACAGACAGTGGAAATAATTTTATATCCCACCTCGGTGAAACCCCCTATGCTTTTTGCACAACTTCTGGAAGTAATTTAATCAGCTGCAGAACAACTGTTATAAAGTTTGATAGGATCCACACATGCAGGGTTTTATGGCTGTAAAACTACCTACATTTTAAGGCTTTTCATGGTTGTTAATATTTTCCTTTGCAACCATCCCCGTATTTATTTATTTTTAGAAGAAGAAAATGAGAAAAGGCGCTTTTTTAGATCTGCTCAGAGTAACTGCAATGTTGTGTTTTTTTACATTTGATAATGAATGTGTTATCTTTAGTTATGATTTTGGACCCAAACAAGCAAAGAGAATATCTACTGAATTAAACAACAGACTTTGTTTGTATGGTAATTCAGTGTTTTTCTCATTTAAAGCAACATTTAAAAAAAAAATAGAGGACAGATTGAATGTCATTTTATTAGCATGTGGTAGAGCTGATCCAGCTGATGAAATAAAATAAGAGGCATGACTTGCTGCTTTATTTTCACTATGTGTGTTTTGGCTTTTTCTATATTTAAGAAGTAAATCAAAAGCAACATGCAGCCTGGGTGATTTTTATCAGATCATCCTCGCCACTGAATTCAGACATGCTCACTTCTTGTTTTAAAAAGGAATTTATACACACTGTAAAAATTATCAAGAGCTCTCAAAATGCAGAAATGACACTTAAACATTTTTAAAAGTGCTGTAAATAGTTTTGCTCAGAGTGATTAATCTCCCCGTTTTCCAAGGCCACAGTTTTTCAAAGACTAACTCAGGGAAAAAGCTTTCAAGCGAGGAGCTTTCTTTTGCTTTTACTTTGAGCAGAGGATTTTCACAAAGCAGCTGTAAAGTTTGTTCAGTAGCTGTGAACGGTTTAGGCTTATTGTTTGCCAAATTGCATCTTATTGCTGTTATAAATTTCAGCCTCCCTCGTCAGCTCAGCTCAGGAAGAACTCACAAAAACTCAGCTTTTAAATTTCCAAACTTTTACTGAACATTTAAGCTTTACAACACGTCACTGTGTGTTACATGTGTTCAATGCATGCACAATATTTCTAACTTGTAATTCCAGCAAGCAGGAACTCTATTTCAGATTAGCAAAGATAGTCTTGTTAACTTCTTTCACAGAGATAGAGAGAGAGAGAGAGATATGCAGCACAGGTACTCACGAGTAAATTATGAACACACAGTAGGAAATCTCAAATCCAGTTATTTCTCAGAAAGTGAAAATAAGCTCCCAAAAAACCCAAAATCATCATCTTTAATGGAAAGACCAAGAGACGGTCCTGACTCTGTGGCATTAAATTCTGGTTTTAGACTACTTGCTCTGAGCTTCTTTGTTGGTGGATTTGCCCAGGCTCATGACTCAGTGTTGCTCATCGTGTAGGAGATGATTCGCCCGCCATTTCTGAAAACTCTTTCGCTCGCTCTTTGTTCTTGCCTGTTTACTTTTATTTGCTGAACTAATGCGTTTCCTAACTGTCCCCCCTTCCTTGCCGAGAGCTCACGTTCAGCTTGTCACCCGGGTTTTATGCAGTTTTTAATTAGTTTGATATGTTTATTTCGTGTGAATGTGTTGGGAATTTTGTGAAGTGGGGGGATGGTAATAGGAGAGGCTTTGTTTCCCTCCAAAAAAAAAAAAAATCCTAGCTTGATTTTTGATACCGTGTCCTAACCATTTTCTATTGTGTAACTTAAAGCGTGATCCATCTGTCAGACTTCCTGACTGCTTTATGCCCGTTCACATGTAGGATATCCATTACCTGTTATAAAGTTAATCATTACTAAAAGGCTTCCTTGTTGTAAACTCAATCATTTAACACAATCTGTTTTTTTTTCTCACCATAACATAGGTGTGTGCATATGTCTCTGTGCTTGTGGAGGTGGGGAGGGACGGAAATGACTAGCCTCCTTCAGAGAAAGTTATCAGCTATAAACTCAACCGAATGTGACTCGAGTGCCCACGCTAACCTGCCTGAAGATCTTTTGATGTGAGCTTTGATGATGCCTCCCCAACGTGAACAAAAGACGTATAAGTGGAACATAAGGAATGCTTTGAAACAATAGCTCAGGGGATGTAATTGAGTGTGTATAGCCACAAAAGAGAATAAGTGAAGGTCTTTAGTATGTATTTGTTTAGTGATTAATCACTAACTCCAGTCTAGGGATGGGCCACTGATTCGCTATTCTAGGGCATTCTCTGCAGTCTCTCACGTCTTTTTTTTTCTCCGAGTGTGTGTGTGTGTGTGTGTGTATAAGAGCGGAGAGAAGGGGGGGTTCGGTAGTATGCTTGTAGTTGGTGGCTAAATCTTGTAAAGGGTTTCCTAATATGGGCCGTCTTACAACAGCGCCTCCCCCTGTGGGCCATCCCCTCAGGTCTCAGCCAGTGATGACACAGCTCGGGTACGACTCACTTCCTCATTTAATTGGCTGAAACTAGTTCTTACAGGAACCGCCAGTGATAAATGTGAGAGTTCTGAGAAGTCATTCATTTCTACTCGCTGCAGCGGCAGAGGAGGCACTGCAGGGGAGTTGAACGAGTTCACCGATGTGTGTGTGTGAGGGAGAGGAAGCCGAGTATGTGTGCAGAGCAGAGCAGAGCAGAGCGGGAGAATGTGGCTGATACTGCTGCCGCAGCTGCCGTATGAGGACAAGACAACTTTATTCCTGCTGTCTCTGTTTTATTTTATTTCTAATTTTTGAGCGACACTCTTTTTAGCTGTGTTTTTAGCTGTGTTCCAGTGCTGTTTTTTTTTTTTTTTTTTTGCTGCGTGTGTCTGTGTGTGTTTGTGGTAATGAGCAGTGAAGGGATCGCACTCGTTGCTCTCTCCGTCTTTCTCTCTTCTCGGAGAGAGGAAGCAGGCGAGACCGACACTGTACAGGAGATAGGACAGCATGCCTCCCTTTGTTGCTGCCCTTGGGCTGGTGAGTAACAATGACGTGACGTGATTTGTGCCCCACCACCCCACCCCCTCTCCCTCTCCCCCCTCTCCCTCCTCTCCCTCTCTCTCTTTCTGTGCTCCCCCCCCACCTTCTCTCTGTTGGTGGAAACAGAGCTGTTCCACTGCTGGGTGCGGCACTGCAGAAGCCCTTCAGGGAGTACTTGGAGGCCCAGAAGGCCAAGCTTCACCATCTCCGTGGAGAGGGGATCCCAACTGTAAGTACAGGGGCCTCAGCCCCCAGCTCACAGCCTCTATTCATTCACGTGTGCGCGCCAAGAAAAGAATGCGGCCCCCTTACTTTTGCCTCTCTTACTCCTTCTCCCTCCACTTTTTTTGTGTGTTCCTTTCTTCTCTTTATCTAAGCCTTCCTTTATGTCCCTGACCCATTTTCTCTCATGCACACAATTAATTCTCTTTTCACCTGCTTTACCTGCGCCACTTGTTTTCAATTAATTTTTAAAAACACATTATATATATATATATATATTTAAAAAAAATAAAATAACTAATTTTATGGTAAGAGTAATGTTGATGTTGTAGGTTTTGCTTTACTCTATAGTGATACAGTAAATTACAGAGGCTTGTTTAGGGCCAGAATGACAGAGTAGGTTAGCACTGCACTGGGCGGGCTCGAGGGGAGGGAGGGAGGAGAAAGAGGGGAGGAGGAGGAGAGGGGCCAGTGTGGGGTCTGGCTTCACTTGCTGTATTGAACTGTACTACTGTAGCGTGGGGCGTGCTGACTCATGCTCCATCTTACCAATTGGGAGAGTGTGTGTGAGTGTGGTCACTCCCCTATGTGTCACACACACACACACACTTGCACTCAGTGCCCCGCCTGAACCCAGCACTAACTGTAGACCGGGGCGGCCCCCCCTCCGCGAGTGACAATCCATCAAAACCCCCCTATCTAGAACAAAAAGAGCCAGTTGTAGCTGTAGCCTGTTTCTCTTTCAAAGCTTTTTCCCTCCTCTCTGTCTCTCACTCCCTCTTTTTTCTCTTGTTCTAAGTGATTCATTGAAAACAATTTTTCTTTTTTTATGCGCTCACTAGGAAGGAGAAGAAAAAAAAGGATAGACTTTGAGTTGCACAAGGACAGATTAAGGCATTTCTAGAACAATGTTCCTTTTTTCTTGTAACTTGAGCCTCCAGCAGTTACAGGAGAGAAGCGAGGCAATTTAACTTGGTGGAGGCAGGCTGCAGGCTGGGGTCAGTGGGGGCGTTAGGAGGGAGGACGGTGGGGGCTGCCGCGTGTTTTATTACCCCTGATCTCTATCTGTCCTGCACATGGAGCTGGATCCCCACCTAGCCTACAGCATCAGGAGCAGAGGGGAGAGCAGGGTGTGGGGTGAAGGGGGGTGGCCCTCGCTCGGCTCGCTGACTGAGCTCCTCTTCTGTGTCTCTGTTCTCTCTGTGGTTCCTGGCAGGAGGAGAACTGGCTGTCGTGGCTCTTTGAGAAGGTTGTGGTCATCATGGTATGCTTCTTTGTCTGCTCCATTGTCAACTCCATGGCTCAGAGCTACGCCAAGCGCAAGCAGCAGGAGAAGCACTCGGAGAGCAAGACGGAGTGAAGGCCAGCCGCAGATCACGCTGGACCATCAGCATCAGAAGCCTCCTCGCTTCTCCAAACTCCCGCCGCTCCTCTCCTCGTATCTGCTCTCGCTCCTGGCTGATACCCCACCTTTATCAGATGCAAAATATCACCCCCATCTGGTTTCTCTCTTGTTATTGTAGCAACGTGTTTGTGTTGAACTTGGGACTTCCATTTACTTGTTTTTTTTGAAGGCTTCGCATTTTGGTAGTGATTCCCCGCGATTGCTCTGTGTGAGGTAGGTGTTCGCTGGGGGTGCGTGTGAGTGCGAGTAAGCTGTCGTGTTGTTAAAGTGTCCATGTTGGTGCTTTTAGCAGTTCCCGAGCACGTGAGAAGAAGCTGCTGGCAATAATTCTCCTCAGTGAGGCCTTAAGCTGCACTGTTTCTTTCACTAGGACAACCTTAAAGTCTCCATAGAGTCACTTGAATTCACTTTATCGGAATAAGCTAGGATTGTTTCATGCTGTGAGTGTTTATTTATGATCTATATTTGCCAGGTTATTAATAATTCTGTATTAACGACTGTACTGTGGGGGTGTTGTTCTGTGGTTAGATAAGACTTGTAAATGGACTTTAAATAACTGTGTTCTCCTCAGAGCCGTGTCACTTCTACACATTGTAGAGCTCAGCTGTAGCAGAGATGTTAATGAGTGTTGCAGACTGTACGTGGTTGCCTAAGATGACCACTTCTTTTGTGCGTGTGTGTGTGTGTGTGTGTGTGCCGCAAAAAGCTCGTCGTAGCACTTTTGGATGAGAAATGATAAATCAGCCATGAATCACCCTGCTGGTCCCTTTGTCTGCCCTTATTGTTCTGCTTCCAGGAAGAGAGCGCATGAGTCAGCCCGGGGCTACTTTACCAGATGCAGCCATATATTGAATCAGATCTACAACTGTGTGTGTGTGTGTGAGACGGGGGAGAGCGAGACGGAGATAGTAGGTTGTGTGGCTGCCACATTTGTTGCTCTCCCTTTTATCTTTTATGGATTAAAGCAGATTGAGCTCCACTAATAGACCCGGAGTCTGCCTGGAAGTCTTAGCGTAGCAGATAGCAGCCTTTAACTTAGAGGCAGTCTCGTGTCAGGATAAGTGTTCTTTGTCCTCACTTGTCCACGGAGCTTTTTTTTTTTTTCTTAGACGAGGACAGCAAGCTCATGTTTGGCATTACACGAGCGACATTTTACCTGCTTGATCGATGGTAATTTTTAGTTTTTTCTTTTTTGCCGGATAACGTCAGCTGGCTCTCGATACGTGCCGTTTTTTTTTTTTGTTTTTTTTTCCATAGTTGCCAGTGAAATGTGCTATTTTCTTCCTTCTCTGTGCCGCTGCTGTGCTACGCTGGACTGAGCGCAGTGGGCGCTAGAGCAGGCGCAAGCGGCGGAGAGGGAAAAAAAAACCCTCAAGCGCACAGTGAAAAGCGTCTGTGCCGTTACCTCAGCTGAACCTTCGAATGAACTCGTTGCACTGCCCCAGTCACGGAGCCAGGAGACGAATCACTCGAGTAGATTCAAAACAGAGGGGTACTGTTGAGCGAGCTGAACCCTGCGCTCTGCACCAGCTCTAGTCAGAACATTCACATCTCCTCTTTTCTCCTGTCATGGTAAGTAGGATTAGGATTCTTTTTTTTTTTTTTCTTTTTTTCTTCTGCCATTGTTGTCGTTTCTGTACATGCGTATGTCTCAGGCATGTCCGTCACTCTCTCGGCCTGTCAGATAGCTTATCAGACTGGTGTTGGCTGTTAAGATTGCAAGGCGACAACAGTCTGTAGGCTGTCTGACATTTCGGGCTCTTTCATCTGACCAGCATCCTGTTTTGTCCTCCTTCTGTTATTGTCATTGTTTCAGTTAGCATCAGTTCCCATTTAGAGGTGTGTGCTGCGATGTCACTTCCCTTTATCCCAACCGCTTGTGAAACGTCGGAGACATGGGTCTATTGTTTATTTCCGCCACGCTGACGTCTGTGAGGGTTTTATGTGGGTTTATGTGAGGAACTGTGCTCTCGCATGTTTGCAGATGTAGTGATGTCAGTAGTGTACTTTTGTATATGTGTGTGTGTGTGTGAGAGAGAGAGTTTTGGCTCTGTGCTCTTGAATTTCCAGAGAATCCAGACGGCACACACCTTATTGCAACACATCACATTGTGACACCCAGCCCTAGGTATGGTACACGCAGTGCTCACCCTGCTCTCCCCTTCCCTTTTACACTTCCCTCTTCTGTTTCACTCAGTACTTTCTTCTGTTGCTCAACACGCACTTTTTTTCTGTAGGAGCCTGCGTTTTATTGGAGCAACTCTCTTGAGAGGGTGTTTTTTTCTAAGGGCCACAAATTGGTAATTATACAATGCTGAAAATCATTGCTTGACCAGTGGGTACTTTTACCACAAAGCCTCAGTTTTATTTTAGTTTTCTTCTTTCTGTGGAATAGAGCAAAGGGGTCAAACTTTCTCCTGGTCACTAAAGCAAAATCACTGGAATGGCTCGCTGCCTTAAGGAGTGTTTTTCTTGGCAGTTTCAGGATGTCCTGTTCCATAAGGGGGACCCCTTTTGGCATGACTGTCTGAATGTGAGAGTGCATGCTTGTGTAGAAACTCTGTTTATATTTCTGTGTGTAAGTGCCTGTATTTCTTGCCGGTTATTTTAAAAAGTCTGTACAAATTTCTCTGCTTTCACTAAAAATAAAGTCTGTTGAAAAGAGCACTGGTGTTCTGTGCATTATGTGATAAGTCCTGACCACGCTGGGTCCGCGTTGACCCTCAAGCCTCCCAAGAATCTCACATGTCAGCCAAGAAAGAGGGACAAGGAGGATACCGAGTCCATCACAACTCCGATTTCCCCGTCTAATGTTTCACATCCAAACAGTTATCACATTACTGATTTGCCCTCTGCACACTGACATCATCTCCATTTCAGATTCCAAGCGAAGCCCTCGCTGTGAGCTTTGAATTATGGCTACACGTGTGCTTTTGCCGCTCATTGAAACTGTATTTACACTCAGCACTCTGTTCATAAAGCAGAATTTGTCCTGGAATTACTAAATACACACATTATTTCAGGGATCAACTAATCTTTGCAAAACTATTGATTATGTTGACTTTAATGCAGATTTGGGTAACTTATTTAACAACATAAAATAACTCTGAATATCCTGTGCTATAAGACAAACTGATAAAATTATGCCACAAACAATTATAAAATCCAACCAGTAAACTTCATATATATGATAAACAGTTGTTGACATGATTTCACATGATGCAGGTTTTGTAGGATCACTTCTGTCTGCTCATGAAGAGGAAAAAAGAAAACGGGAAGCTGACATTTGTGTGTGAGCACAGTGTGATCCTGTGTCTTGAGGTCAGATGGGTAACCTGTGCCGAGTCCTGTGCTGTTCCCAGAGCAGCCACACCCAGAGCACCATGAAGACGACTATTTCCACCCGCCCCGCCCCGCCCTGCCCCGGGGCTCCGGCTCAAAACCCAACATGCAAATCCTGCCTGTCTAAACAGGCCGGGGGACTGATATTCAAATAATGACACTGCTTTTGTCCTTCGTCTCTTTCTCCCTCTGATCTAACCATATGCTGTACATATACTGCAGTTAAATCCGGTGGTGCCGGTTTAATTTCTGGCACAGTGACCCCCGACTCACACCCACCTCCTCCTCCTCCTCCTTCGCTGTCTCTTCTTCTGTAGTTTCCCCCCCCTTCTTGTCAGCAGGCTAACCACCGAGGGATGCTGAAATATCACTGACTTCATCCACCACCCACCCACAAGCCCACTCTGCATTTGGTTATCCACTTAGTTCCTTTCACACTCTGTCTCATTAAATTATGCTGACCATGTGGATTTCTTTTCTTTCCTTTTCTTTTTTTTTTTTTTAAATTCTAAATCACATTAAGGTCCATTGTTTTTGTGAGTAGCAGTCAGGGGGTCATATCAGACCACAGAGGAGTGAGCAGGCGCACCGCATGCTACGTGCAAAGATGCTTAGCGAAGCAAAAATGCAATACGTGGACGCATCATCCAGTGGAATACTCAAACAGTAGGCATTAAAGCTCCGACTCCTTAACTCAAGATGCGGACACAAGAGCAGGATTTTGTGACGTTTTGGGAACCAGTCATGGTCCGATGTGGAATTTACCCATGTGTGATGTGAGAGTTGAGAGCACAGAATGAACTTTACAAGACAGTACGAGGCACCTTGTGTTGAGCAGTTACATTCATACAAGCAGCATTTTTCCAATGAGGCACACAGACACATTATTAATCCAAGTATGTTTATGTCCGAAAACATCTACAGATGACAGTAACTGAAGCAACACTTGACATTAAGTACAGCTAAGTGTGCTGGTGGAGTTCAGATTAGCTTTACGACCACAGCAGAGACAACATACCATTCTGATTTAGATTACAACTTCTTTTTAAAGATTAGATTAGATGCTCTTTGGCCCAGTGATGTTCTGGGTTAGGGTTAGGACTTAAAGTGTTTCGCAGTGAAACAGTAAAATGTACAATTGCAAATTAATCAGATTACAATAAGAACTTCTAAAAATTAAGGAGTGTACAAATATAAGACTAAAACAGGACAAACCCATAGTGACACATTTTTAAGTGTGTTTTACCGCATCGGATGTCAGTGCCAGCCCCAAGTCTGAACTACGTATTAGTGTTTGTAATGCCCCAGTGTGTGTGGATATTCCTCCTCTGTCATACACACATGTGTTTATGTGCACATGCATCATAACTGCGGTTGGTGCACATCCCCTGCTCCAAAAGCCTTTGTTTCCTTTGTTGTGGCTTTTGCATGCCGAGATCAAACAGGCTTATCAGACTCTTCATAATTCACTCCATCTGAGAGGAGGGATATCACTGGCCTCGTTTGGGTTTGATCACGACGTCTATTCACAGTGATTGAGTGTCTTAACTAAACTTACCAACAGACGCTTGGCTGGCGTCCGTTCCTGGTGATTTACTGTTTTTTTTAAAAAATTATTTAAACACAGTTGTTCGAACCATGACCAGGTGATGATGCACCGCTCCTCGGATTGAATTTGACACAACACAACACGTATCCGTGCGCCGAGCCCAACTGAAATTATGTGTGGGTATTTTAACGGAGCATAGTTTGGCACAAGCATCTGCTGTTCCTGCCCACACGGTGCCAACATGGCAGACAGCTTAATGGCTGATGCCAGGTGGCAACGTCCGGGCAGTGTGACGAAACACACACATCCTCCACCTGCCTGTTAACCGGTGCAGCTCAAGTCAGTGTGCTTGTTCTTGTATATTTCACAATTAAGATCTTATGACTTATTATAGTTTGTTTTTACAGTAAAAACAGTTTCAATGATTATTACAAAGCTCCAAACTTTCAGTGAACTACACCAGTGACTAATCTTTTGGTCTATAATTGTCCCACACAGTTATCAGTTTGATTCAGTTCACGAATGCACAATGTGTCTTGCAGAAAATCCTTTTCTGTGAATGCGACTACGTGTCATAACAAGACGGAGCGGTCGTTGTAAACCCTGCATAATGGTTCATCATGCTTCTTTATGTTACCGAGGACCTGCGTCATTCAGGTGTGTCATACATACACATGGAACGAGACTGCTGCAGTGAAATTGGGAAACACAATAAGGCAGCACATGCCTGAGAGCAGAGTGGGCGTAAAATGGTTGAAATGTACGTCCAACACGCACGGTTTGAAACAACACACCCCCCCCCTTTGATGTGAGAATCCCTGAGTCAGCCTTTGGAATGCTTGAAATCTGACAGCGAGGACTTCTCCGCAGCCGATTTTATCCTCAAGGTGCTGAGTGCTGCTTAAGCACGGCAGCTTTACATGTCATGTCACGCATCTGTGTCATGACATGATGCCATCTCTGAAAAATTACCCAGAAATGTCTCACGCTGCCTTCCAAGCATTCCAGAGCTCATAATGTGTGGTCTGTGCTTTCCACTGCAAATTGGGCAACACCAGAATGAACCGGAGCCAGTGGCTGATTTGAATAAAGACTTGTGGGTGCCTTGAGAACATCTTGATTTATTAAAGGGTAGTTATTGGAAATTGACACGCTCCAGGTTCAGTTTAAAAGAACTGCCAATGTCAGCCTGATGGTGGCACTGGAAGAAGACGGGGGATCAGTAAAGTCAGTAGGACTCGTCTTCTGGAGGCCGTGATACCTTTAACTATTAATGACCCTTAATGGTCCTGCGAGCTCGACTGCAGGCTGTCGTGCATGTTACATACCAGAAATCACTGCTGGATGGATAAAAAGTGGAGACACAACTTTGCTGTTCCAACCCAAACAGCAACCTCCGGTACTGAGAAATGAAGCCAACACTGAAGTGCCAATAACTGCAGTTCTAAACCAAGTCAATCCCCATAGACCCCCAACCATAGCACTGAGGCCTAATCCACATGTGCATGGGTGTTTTTTCAAAAATTTGTCCATAATAAAAATCCCTGTCCACATAAAAATGTAAAAACAACATTGAGGCTCAGGCAAGACGACCCTGAACTTAACGCCATGTGGGCCAATCGGAAGCCTGAAAAAGGGTAGTAGCAATCGCGGTTGGCTGCCTACAGTGGTGCATCGAGGCATTTGGGAATCAAAACTGTGGACTGACGCGTCGACTGATGCCTCTGTACTACTGTTAATGCTTATTTTTTATTTTATGTAGACATCCATATGCAATTTAAATGTGGGAAAATCTTTATATTTAAGGAAATGTGTGCTATTTTGGCCTTTTTCACCACTGTACAAGACCAACTTGTGTAAACAAAGGAGATGAAGCTGCAGACTGTTTGTCCCCGTTAGCATCTTAAAACACATGTAAAGACCCTCTGTGGTGAAAATCATAAATCATGGAGCTAAAGCTAATAATTTACAAGTTGTGTCTCTTAGGAAATAGAAATATATATAAAAGAGAAGCATGTAAATTATTAAAATATTGTCACTATGAGGTTTCCATACATAACTGCTAGTAGTTATTATGATTAGCATGTTAGCATACTAGCTGTAGTTAGCTAGTATGCTAACATACTAGCTGACTATAGCCAAACTACAGTAGTCAGGCTGTAGTTTGGGATGGATGGAAACTGTGCCTCTCCTGATATAAAGGGCTGATCTGAATACAGTTTTCTGTTTTAAATATCTGTATCAACCCACTGTGTGCAACTTATTGTAATGGTTTTTTGCATAAAGGTCAGTGAGGCTGGGGATTACCGTGGCACTACCCACCCAACTCAGTGAATGCAAGCGAAAGTGAAAACATGGAGTTTTTGTACGGACACTGACAAAGAAAGAAATTTCCTAATAGATTTAATATATTTTTTTTATGTCCAGCAAAACATAAAGGGAAATTTGTCAGACATATTCCAGGCCTATGTACTGGCATCCAACCCGCGTGACGTTCCCCTCACAAACGTACGCTCTCAGTCTTTATGGCGTTGCAATCGGAGCTAATTTTAGTCCTGTCCACATACTCTGCATGAGGCCTGTTTACCGCATGCAGTGTGGCTGCATGCAGCGCGCCCATCAACGTGCTACAAACAACCACAAAGAGCAAACAACACCAGACACATCTATGCCCGGCTACACAACAAACGTGCTGTGCTCGCCGCTCGCTCATCTGGAAGGGCTTTTCTGCAGTGATATTCCACCGGAGGACTTTTACAGCTCCAGCCACCTCACCTGAACCTCCAGCTATTTATACTCCCTCTTAATAATTCAATCAGAGCTTTGATGTTGATCCGTAATGACCGCACCTATCCCTCACCTCTCCACCCAACGCAGGTCTTTCCAAAACCAAAACTTGAGGGCGTCTATATTAGTCCCACAAACTAACAGGATTTTATAATAAACTTCCCGGGACACTCGGGCCGTTAAATGACCCGTTCATATCATCCTAATACATACGGGCCAGTAGGGTCCTCCTCCATCTTCTAGTCAGCTCTGTAGGCGCCTTACCATCCGTTCTGATCGTTGATAAACATAAAAGTGACCCCGACAACTCAGGTGACCACAAATGGAGCTCTGTAATATGTCGTAAATGTCATGACAGGAATGCAGTTATTTCGCTTAAACTCTAAACACCGACAAACAGTGACTGAATGCAAAAGTCAAAACAACAGTTAAGTCAAAAACTGCACTTCTGGACCAAGATGGGACTCGAATTCAGGTCTCCTGGCTAAAAGTCTGTTGACTTCTTTGCAGGTGCTAAATTGCAGCAAGACCGCTACTAAATGAGGCGAGCCTGCTAGAATACGGGAATGAAATGTGCTGAAAACATCTATTTAATGGTATAATAACATCCAGATCTGGCGGCTTGGAGGTCTTTAATTTATCTCTTAATTCAATCAGAGAAATTAAATTTGTTCGGGGAAATTAAACGTGTATTTTCTGACCTCTCTTTGCACTTTCCTCCAACTACTCAGGAATATGGAAGCCCATTTGTTTTTATTTTTTACTTCAGAAATGGTAGTCCGTATTACTTTATCCTTCTTACATGTTAAATTTCAACCTGCTGCTATTTTTAGATATGCACTACATCATTTTAGTTGTCACCGTTTTCATTCATCTGAGTGTTTTTCTTGCTTTGTTAGTTTTAAGTGATTGCACTGGTGAGGAACGTTTTTCTACTTTTACTATGTGTGCAGATACTTGAATCTTGAATCCATGAAGTGCCTGTTGTTAATGAACACTGTAACCATAAATCAATGACAGTATTTCATCGTTAATAGTCACTAAATCACATTTTATTTCTAAAGCTCAGTCTGTTGTGCCAGAATTATTCACATGAGACCAGTTTTTACCAGTGGAACTCTAGTCTTTTGTAATAATAAAAGATAAAAGGTCATCTCTGATCTTAATCTAACGTGAATCTGTGAGGTCTGTAATTTGTAAAAATCAAAATCCCACCACAAAACACGCGCTATTTTAATATTAGTACCATGCTGATCAAAATCTCTCAGATTGAGGGTATTTCATTTATTTATTTAATCATTTATTCTGCTGTTTGCAATGTGAGGTAGTGAAAATTTGGACTTATGGGCGTTTTGATTTAAATCTTGTCACTCATTTCCTCCATATTCTTTTATTTTTTTTTGGCAGAAATCAGCTTCCATAACACTGGAAATCAGTTTGAACACGCAAACAAAGGAGAGGAAGTGAAGGTTTTGTTATATACTGCATATTTTTTATTTTTTACATGTTAGCAAATATATGTTTTTGGCACAGATTGGCTTCCGTAGAAACCATTAGAAAAACAAAATTCCACCACATTCTGTCTTTAAAATCGCTTTTGCTCTTTTAAAATTCAAATTAATCACAAAAAGATACATTTGATTGCGTTAGTTTAATCTCTGTTGTCCACTTTAACCACCTCCATGTCTGACCCTTCTAGACCAGCAGCCCTTTGCACAAAACAAGTATAATAAGCAGGGGTCACAGGGATGACTTTAGCAGATGCATACAAATCTGGCTTTTGCAACTCACTTTTCAGCCAGTACTCTCCTTTGGAAAATAAACTCCTGCACCCCCCTCCAGCGCGTCACCGTAAATCTTTTGCCGTCACCTCTCCGCTGGATGCTGCTGCTGCTGCTGGATCTCAGCTCTGATCAGAAAACTCGCTCGCATTGTGAAAATTTGTGTCAATTACAGGCTGCGGTACAGTTAAAGGGGGAACACCTGCCATTTAAAGTGTTTAGCGGTATTTAAAGGGCGATTGAGAACCATTAAAAAGAGCCGTACAGTTTTCTCATGTTGTTGGTATTTATTGTTCACGTGAGAAGAAAACATGCAGATTGCGATGGAACACTCCGCACGTCCAGCACTGAAGACGCTGACAGCTTAAACCCTCAGCTTTAAACGAACGGCCTTCCACATCGACGGAGTCCAAACACCGGGACGGCAACGCAGCCGGGTTGATACGCAAAGTGATCCTGACGAACACAGCGCTGACCTCAAGTCATCACACGGACCCACAACAGAGCGCTGCGACGTCCTACCAGTGTCTAGTCTGTTCCTTTGTAAACATAAACAAAGCTAAACAGAGCAGAGAACACACACACAGAGAGCAGATTCTGTTACCCAGGGCGGGGCAGCTGGTTTTGATCTCCGGGGCAATCAAAGTAAAACAGTCCATTGGATGGAGCTGAGGCGGTGCTCGGAGTAACGCCGACCTGCAGGGGGGCTTTCCTCAACCTCCTGATGGGGAGTTCAGGCAAACCCCCTCCTCCCCTCCTCCACCGCCACAATAAAGGACGCTGCGGCTTTGTAGCTCCTAAACTGGGGACGTGCCGGGGATTTCGCCTGTTATCAGTGTCACGTTTACCTAAATACGATGGAGGTCAGACGTAGTTTAGCTGTTGACCTCATCAGTATTTATAATGTGCTGCAGCAGGAACGTCCTGCTCAGTACTTTCACAATAGTTAAAATGCACTTTACAGGGTTTTTGTACCCCATCATCATCATGAGCAACCTTGATATAGCCTTACAGTCTGAAAAAAATCACATTTCACTCAAGATTTGAATCGATCTTGTGATATTCTGAGCATAATTGTCGTGTCAGTGCAGCAAATCATCTGTTGTTGCTTGATGAGTGTGTCCCATCTGCCCCCCTTTATTAAAAAATGTGTTTTAAATCTTAATTAATTGGATGTTTCATTGTGCAGAATGCTGTTTTTAACACTGAAAAGCTATTTGTGGGGAAGATTTCTTCGTGTTCACCTAAAAACTTGAGTCTCAGTTTAATTTAAAACAAATATGACGCACACTCACAGTGAGAACAGACACTTTTTCCAGATTAGGGATTTGTCAGTTACAAGGAGAGAGAAGAGAAGCGGTTAAATCAACTTGTGTTTTTTTTTTTCTTTTTTTTTTTGGGTAGGAAATCCCCATCAACCGCAAATGGTTGCTTCAAAGCAGGGCAAATGTGTTAAAACATGTCTGGAGGTGATCTTTAAAAATGTTGTAAAATCCATTTTTTTTTTTTCCTCAAAGTTTTCCCCCCGGATGGAAAGAATCTGACATTTCGCTGAGGTTTAGCCGTAATCCACTGGAGCTGGATGAACGCTTCATTTCAAAAGTGCTTCGATTGTTTTTTGTCTTCACGTTTCGGCTGCGCTCTGAACTCCAAGGTGTCTTATGTAATGTTTTGTCAGATGAGAGGAACTCCTTACTGCTAATGCTTAATATCTCTCTCCAAACATGTCAACCACAGAGAATTACAACCATCTTTGCACTGAAATACCGATGATGATGATGCATGATGGCGACTTTTGCAAACACAGGAACAAAAAGCAGCTAACTTGCAGGCCTGCTCTCTCTCCCTGCTTCTTTCTACAGGTAGCATCCCTCTTTGAAGCTCCTCTCATGGTGTCAGCAGTGCAGCGTCATGCAGAGATGCTGCTGTACTGTCTGCATGAGGCTGAACACCTTCAGGGCTGCCTTCCTGTTTACCGGCAACAACAACCTGCACTTGATAAACCTCAGTCTACCCTGTCGTCTCCCCCCCTCCTCTGCACAGCCTCATTTGATATTTAATGAAGAAGCACATCCACATCCTGATGGAGTTCCCTTTTTTCTTGCTGCCACCTACTGGTGAGAAAAGGATCTCGAGGACGGACCCTGCAGTGAATTACAGGGACATAATCAGATTATGGGCTGGGTGGAACCCACTACAGCCAGAGACTTAACCTCTTACGGCGCGGAGCCTCGAAACAGCAGCAGACATTTTGACTTGTCAGAGCAGGAAAATCACAATAACGGTAATGATGCCTTTGTTCGGCTCTGCGGTGCCAGTAAGCATCAAAGTGGAATCCTGAAACAGAAGCAGCGAAATCATCAGAGCCATTATTAATTTTTATGGTTTATGCCTGCCCCCCTTTCCCTGCAGGGACACGTCAAGATGCTGTGAGAGGAGTCTGGAACCTCTGTTCAGACCAGTCTGAGCAATTACAAACAATTTGCTAAACCTGCATTGATATATTTTACTTTTACGGTCTGTATAATTGCAGCAATTACAGGTGTTGCTGCTGTGGATATCGAGAGCCAACAGGTTCAGCCTACAGCTAGCTTTAAACTTCCTGCTACCAAGAATTAACTGGAGAAAATTAATTATTAACACTAATAGAAATAATAGACACAATATTGGGTTTTTACTATATGAACATCTTGACCAAAAGAATTGACTGTATCAATGTTGTCATGATATCTGGAGAAAATTTTAAAAATAATAATAAAATTAATTAGTGAAATCTAAATTTGGTGCTGGAACATTTAAATATCATGTGATAGATAGATAGATAGATAGATAGATAGATAGATAGATAGATAGATAGATAGATAGATAGATAGATAGATAGATAGATAGATAGATAGATAGATAGATAGATAGATCGATAACTTTATTGTCTGTTCCAAGTAAAAACTGAAATTCCTCTTTTGTCACGGCTGTAAGACGAAGTTTAAAAAACACATTCAGGCATTAAAAACACCCTCACACATCAAAACCACAGTACAATAAATAAAAACAAGTAAAGCACATAAAATAACTAACACTATTAGCTAGTGTGTAACATTAACATGATGCCAATATTTAATTTTATTGGTAGTTAAATTACTATTTATTTTCCCAAGTTAGTCATTTGACTTGCACTTTATTTATTACTCTTCTCAGGACTAATTTTATTTATTGTTTTTTTTAAATATATTTTTTTACCAATTTACATATTTTATTCTGTTTAATGTCCAGTTCATTACTTCATTTTTATCATTTCTTATTCTGTTGTATTTTTTTTCTACCTCTATCTCTATTTTAATAGTAGTTATTTAATTTTATTTATTTATCTTGTCTATTTTATCTTTTTTTAGTTTATTTTATCTCATCTGGTGTTTCCTCAGTTCCCCTGTGTTTTAGAGTCTCTTATTAATAACTTGACTGTGGGGGTGGAGTAGGAGTGGGGGTTATTGTATTGTTTAATTGCATTTAAAAAAAATTATTATCTGGAAAGCACTTTGTGTTGCATTTTTGTCTGTATGAAAAGTGCTACATAAATAAAATCTGATTGACTGATTTGGATTTTTTCTTTTTTTAAAAAACAGAAGCAGCCTAAATTCCACTTTAAATTTTAACCAATGATCAAAAATAATTAGTGATTGATTTTCTGTCAGCCGACTCCTCAATTTATCATCTCAGATTTAAACACACTTGAATTTCCACACCTTGCAGCTGCTGCCTGTGTGTGACTGAATACTTTATCTTGTGGTCTTATGCCAACTAAACTAGCATCATTCTACGGCAGAGCCCACTGCTCAGTATAACAGAGAGAATATGATTAGAAATTAGAGTTTTAGGCTGATATATGCATTATTATTATTAATATCAAACAATAAAGATGAAAGAAAAACACCCGTCATGGCTAAAAGCTAAGTTTTGTTTGAAAATATGACAAATAATGTGTTAACATGTGAGATAAAGCACTTTTTTGCTCATGTTAACATTAAAGCATGTATTATATATTTGTATTTGCCAGTGGAGCCTCACAATCAGCATGATAGCATGTTCGATTAATTAAAAAAGGGACTGATGTTCTCTTTGAATGGGTGGGAAAATGTAAATATTGGAATCTTCAGAGCCAAAATTGGAAAATATCTGCAAATACTGGAAATCTGCAAACATCCAAGAGAGACGGGGAGCAGGAAAGAAACACCCAACCTTATCACTTTGTTTTTTGGATTAATCTACATAAATACTGACGCTAATGAAAACATAGAGCAAAGAAGAGGATACTCCAGTGTTCTGAATCCCATTTTTGTAATCACATCATGACACTGCAGAATAAGGATATGACCGTCTTTATTAGAGGTGGAGGAAACCAGAGGAAGCACCTCCGCTAAGCAGAGAGCTGCTTATACATTCCTACATCCTGCTGTCTGTGAGTGAAATAATCAGGGCGTTAAATGATGGCGCAGATTTCCGGGAAGCACTGACACCTTGAAATGAGCTCATCTTATGCAAATTACGTTTGGCATAAAGCCCATCTTTAAAAATAATGTCCCAGCGCAGCTTTACTTTCTGATCATCAGATGTGCATTTTTAAAAACAAACTCTTGTGTAATCTTAAATTTAACATTACATGCAGTTAAAGTTACTCACACCCATGCCAAAGTTTGAGGGTGATTTTTTAAAGGAATAATTTTGGCATTTTTTAAGTAAAAATGTCTAAAAACAACATAGAAAGAGTAAAAATTGATCTTTATCATAAATAACTTTTAGTTTTGTCATCATTTGTCGCTTGTCTTTGTCATTTTCAGACAAATAAGAAGCCTCTTGATCAAATATGGATCCAGTTAATAGTATTTATTTTTATTTTTTTATTGCCAGGTAGGTTTACACATAAGAGGAATTAGATTATGTAGATTAAAAGTGTACAAGATAAATAAGAGGCAGTTGTAAGTAAAATAAAAATGTAAACAAGAACCTGAATTGTAAGTGTGTATTATAGTCAAAACTAGATTAAATAAACTATATTGACAGTAAAATACAAATTAATCAATATATCTCCTGGTGACCCACATTAATAAAAACTAGTCAGTAGTTTTACAGGTTTAAATGTGACAAGCTGCAGAGGGTTAAAACTCACATTGATTTAACCCTCCGTGTTCCTGGGAGCTGGAGTCCGTCCTCAGGTGTCTCCCTCCGGGGCTGCTCCGATCCGGGCAGTGCCGGTGTCCGACACTAGAGGCTCAGTCCGCCGCTGCTCGCTCCCCGGCGTTGTTTTGGTTTAGCTGGAGGTGGTTAGCCCATGCTGCCTGCTGTAGCCGGCTGTAACGGTGATGGCTCTCCCGTGAGGCGGACGGGCTGCGGGGCTGTGCTTTGTGGTTGAACGCCGACAGAGGTGCCGCGGCCATGGCCGGAGTGTTCGACATCGACTTGGACCAACCGGACGAGAATGTGTCGGACGACGAGCTGGAGGACGCGGTGAGTTTTTAAAACCGCCTCTGTTAGCCGGTTAGCTTAGCTGCCCCGAGGCCTGCGGAGCTAACACCAACGGCCGGGGCACCCATTATCGGACAGGTCCTCCTCCGCCCCTTTCCCGCGGATTCTGGCTGCACCCCACATAACACTGCATTCAAACTTAATTTAAATGCTTTTACTGAATTTTTAAAAATGATTATTGAGCACAAAGTAGTTAATTTTACACTCGACATTAGCTTCACAGAACGGTAAGAGTCAGATGGCGGGCTTAAGTTTAAGCGACCCTCGCTAAAGCACATTATCATTTAGTCTTGTGTGGGCAGACGGTGAAGCAACAAAAGCCAGGAGTGTGGTGCTGGAATTAAATCTAAATTAAGTTCAGAAATCGTGTAAAGCCGCACACAAACGATAACAACTTGCCCATCCTTTAAAGCGGGCGTCGCTCCCTGTCCGATAATGGACGTATAGCAGCATAGCTCCCTGCATCGGCATCTCTTGAGCGATGTAGTTAGCGTGTAGCTATCTGCTAGTTACACGTTTGACAACTACTTTGCCATTATTATCAGGACTTAAATATGAAATAAGTGGTACATAAATACAAAGTCAGTGTACAGCCGAGCAACAAGAGGCTGGAACCTACTGATGCTAACGCGGCTGTGGCTACAAGCTTGCTAGCTAGCTTTCACCACTCTGGTACATTAAGGAGTTCCTACTTGGGTCACTACTCCATTTATTTACGTCTTAAAAGTTACTTGGATAACGCTGCTGAGTTAATGTTAAGGTAACAGTTTATGCTTTAACTTGTTCGCTAGCCATAAAGTTACCTGTTAACCTTAAACGACCTGAGCTAAATCCTAGAAAATTAACGAACACTGTGTAAATAAGTGAATAAATCGTCGCTGAACAACTGTCCTCCCCTGCATTCCTGTGGGTGTAACTGTTGTGTCCTCTTCTTTTCAGGGTCAGCTCAGTGAATACATGGACCAGTGCAGCAGCTTTGAATTGTGAGTACAAGCAGTGCAAGAGGGGGACACTGCCAAGCGTTTTTTTTTTTTTAATGTGGGTGGCTGGAAGTTAGCATCATGGACCTGTAAATAACTTTTAATGCTCTGATGGGTTTCCTGGCCCTTGTTTTTAATGTGTTTTTGGTTCAGCAGAAGCACTAACAGAGCTTAAGTCGACTTAACCGTACAGCCGTGATGAATTAAGAGATGCTTCCCAAAAATATTCCCTCGTTTTGGTGTTTTGATGGCGGAGAATGCTGTCTGAAACCTGGTGACGCATGATTCTCAGCATTTTAATGCTCCAGTCAGACCATTCAGTGACCTCTGGTGCCCTGTAAGAGGGAGTTCACCCTGAAAACACTGGTATAATACAGTTCAACCTGGCCTAACTGCACTTAGATCTGTTTGAGGGATCTTTGTATGTGTATATACATTTAAGAATGGTAAATGATCTGCACTTATATAGCGCCTTTCTCTACCTTAGTGGTAACTCAAGGCGCTTTACAATGTGTTTCGCATTCACCCACTCACACACACATTCACACACCAATGGCGACAGAGCTGCCATGTAAGGCGCTAGCCAGCCATTGGGAGCAACTTCAGGTTCAGTGTCTTGCCCGAAGACACTTCGGCATGCGGAGGAGCCGGGGATCGAACCGCCAACCTGTGGACAACCAGCTCTACCACCTGAGTCACAGCTGCCCAGTAAAGAACAACTTTACCAGCATACACCCATCTCATCTAGCTGCTTATTAGGGCGGCTGTGGCTCAGGTGGTAGAGCAAGTCGTCCACTGATCTCAAGGTTGGCGGTTCGATCCCCGGCCCCTCCACATACCGAAGTGTATTTGGGCAAGACACTGAACCCCAAGTTGCTCCCAATGGTAGATTAGCGCCTTGCATGGCAGCTCTGTCGCCATTGGTGTGTGAATGGGTGAATTAGAAACACATTGTAAAGCGCTTTGGATACCACTAAGATAGAAAAAAGGCGCTATATAAGTGCAGGCTAACACCAGTTGCAACCTTAGTTCAACCCATAGACTGTCTATAAAAGATAGACATAGATTATGGGTCTGAAAGTCTTGCATTCCTTCTAGCACCTAGCAGGGGCAATTCCTCTGGCTGCAAAAAGAAATCTAATTGTCTAGAAGTCTATGAGAAAATAGTCTTACATTGGGAAAGCTGCAGGAAATATGTTGCTGACTACTTCTCACTCGATCTGCTACCTCAGTAAACATCCTCGTAATAAGTTTGTGGTCTCAGTCAGTGGTTTCAAGACTTTTGAACATCAAGATGTTAATTTTTGAATTATGGCCTCGTAAGTTGCGACTGTGCCACCCTACGTATTGTCCTCAGGCTCTCAGTCGGATGTTCGCTCGTTACATGTGATTTTGATAGCGATGGCCAAACGCGAAACTTGGAGGCGTCAAAACAGTAGTCCACAAAAACAGCGTGTTCATGTTTTCTGCACAGTCTGTGTTCCAGCCATCGCCCACTGCATCGTCAGTACTGCAGCGTGTCCTGAAAAAACTGTAAACACAATGTCGAGCGAATGTTTTGGATGTGCTTTTTCATTTGTTTGTTTTCTTACCTTCTTTGTTTGTTTGTTTTGCCAGTAACATGGATGACTGTGAGAAGTTTGAAATTTCAGAGAACAGCGTGAACAAGGGAACAGAGCAGATCAGGCCTGAATGCTTTGAGCTGCTGAAAGTGCTGGGCAAAGGTGGCTATGGAAAGGTGAGGCTTCTGAATCCCAAACTTTAACTTTAGGAAACCACATCCTCTCCCTTTATTCTGTTTTAACATCTAACTAGACGTTGCATCTAGATTTTAAGGAATCTGACAGTGGGGTGTTTACTTCTTAGTGGGCACTTCAACTCAAGGTCATCGAGCTGCTATTTTCTAAAAGTGTGGGAAACAGACTCTTTGTCGTTTGCTTGTCTTGGAACCTGCTTTCACATTACCAGGATGTGGGGGTTGCCTTCAGATTCCAATGGGTGGGGATTTTTTTTTTTCCAGCAAAATGACTGGAAATTGAGTTTTTCCATTTCCTGACTGGAAATTTTTACCAGTATTTCACTTGGTCAGTGTTGTTTATCAACATCTTTTTCATTTCCCAGATATATTGCAGTTTTTTTTCTTTTGTCTGCGGTTAAAAAAAAAAATCTCTTGCACCTTTAACTGTAAGAACTATTCCCACATTTGCTTGCATAAACATGAAGTTTAACTGTAATCCCCTCGTGTTAAATATTAGAACAAACCTTGACTTTAAAGATGACTGAGAGATCTGCCTTGTTTTTATGATTATTATATATTCTTGTCGATATGCTTTTTTCTCTTTTGCACGGCCAGCTTGTGGAGCTTTTCTGATGTCGCCTTTCTAAACTTGACAATGACGGTGCACATCACAGTTATTCTGGAAACATTTTTCACTTAGCAAGCAGACACATGACTTATTTTTTCTTTAAGTGGTTTCGTCTGCGATGACTAAGAAGTCATTTTCTGTAACTTGGGAATTTCTTCACATTACAAATTAAAAGAGCGTCACTTGTTTTGATGTCCCGGTGCAGTTGCTCAAGTATATATTTTGGCATAGGTTTGGTTCCTGGCCTTAAAACTGAGAGCCTAGGCGTTTTTTTTGTTTGTTTTTTTCAGGAATTATCCAGATGACTTTGTGTCATGCAATGTCAGAGCAGTCCCTTGTCGCAATTTAGTCAAAATAATAAAAGATTAACAGCCATTTTTGTAAACAAAGATGTTTGGTGAGTCATTTCCCAGGCAAGAGCAGGTTCAGAGCTTAATGTCAGTTAAACACTGCTTTTTTTTGTTTGTCCAAATCATTTTTCTAAATGTCCCAGGCATGACAAACTATTATTTTTCAATCCATAGTTGTCTGGTCTGCACAGACAAAGGATTGTTGTCGCCTCATTTGTTTTGGAAAGACCGCATTTAGATTTTCGAAATTGAATTACAAAAGTGGCAAATATTTTCTCTTCCCTTCACTAAGCAGCATTGTGTCATAAAATGTTTGTCAAGACGAGCTAAATATCTATTAACCAAAAAAAAAAAAAGTGAATTGTGCTGTGTTTGCTTCAGTCGACACCATCGGACGCTATAGAAAACACTATCAATGCTTCTAGCTATCTAATTATGAGCTCAGTGTCTCAATACAGGCGTGCGTTTAGTGTAGATTAGGTCATGTTATTTAAAGTAATCGTATCATCTGGAAATGTAGTCATATACTGCTGGGAAGCGCTGAAAAAAATCAGGTATATTATTAAACGATTCCAGGCCGTATCGTCACTGCTGGTCTTTCAACATACTTTGGCTGGTGTGGCTGTGAAGCAGGAAATACTCGACATTCTGTGTGGTGTTAAAAGGGTTTAAAAGGTCTTCAGTTACGCTTGGTGAACTCTGTGGAAAGCCTGTTTAAACGCCTGCGGATTGATACGATGTGAATTTTCGCAGGTGTTTCAAGTTCGGAAGGTGTCGGGTGCCACGTCTGGGAAGATATTTGCGATGAAGGTTTTGAAGAAGGTGAGTGAATCTGCTCGAGTCCCTCTGATGCAAAAAATAACCTTAATGCTCATCCTGGCCTTAGATCACCCATTAAAGGTGAGCCTAACTGCCCCCTAGTGTACACAGACAGTATTTCAGGGTTAAAGAATTGGTGAACGCTAATCCATATGTGAGCAAAAACAAGTAGCATACATCTACAGTTAACTTGCTTCTTAGATATTCTCTTGATTCCCAAGCTCCATGCTGAATAATTGTAATTACTGTGTGTCACTGTGTGGCTCTTCTGGTGACCTACTGGTTCATTCAGCTATGAAGCCAAAAGCTAAGGTCAGACCACCCAAAATAATGGCACCAGACTTTTCCCCATGAAACCTCAGAGCTGCTCCGTCTGTTCTGCCTGGCCTCTTTTTCTGCTCTTGACACAGAGCTGATGTCTGACTTTGAAAAAAAAAACAAAAAAACCAGCCCATATTCCCCGAAGCTTGAGGTTTTGGTTAATGACTGGCTTCATTTGGCTTAATGAGACTTGTAGCTACCATCCTGGCATCCTGATTCCTGCTCTGTCTCTGCAGCTGATGTTGAAGATTTACTGCCTGATTAGTCTCACACCCCATCTTTGTATGCTGCTCTGTTCCTTGCCAGGCAATGATTGTGCGTAATGCAAAGGACACAGCGCACACCAAAGCCGAGAGGAACATCCTGGAGGAGGTGAAGCATCCTTTCATCGTGGACCTCATCTATGCCTTCCAGACCGGAGGAAAACTGTACCTCATCCTGGAGTATCTGAGCGGTGAGTCCAATGATGCCCAGTCAAAAATTAAGTTCGATCATCTAGAACAGCTTTAGTGATGTGCCAGTTCTGAGTTTTCCCAATGAAGTGAAAATACGAGTCTCCAGTTCCATTGTGGATGTAGTTGAATGGTAGTTTTTGTGTGTGGTGACTGCAGGTGGGGAGCTGTTTATGCAGCTGGAACGAGAGGGCATCTTCATGGAAGACACAGCATGGTGAGTTAGTTTGTCCGTCACAGGTGAAGCCTGAACCATCTAACCAGGGAGAACATCAGCTTTCATGTTTCCTCTGACTTATTTACAGTATTTCTGGTGATCATTAGGTACATTCCCTGTGAAACACATGCAAATAAAAGGGACGTTTTGCTTGAACATGTAACATTTAACACCTACTATATTTGCACACATATTTTTAAGTTTTCGCCTGTATTTACAACGCTAAGCTATCTACCAAATGACTAGAGTATGAACATCTTAACAAACACTTAGAGTTGCCAGATTTCTCCTAGAGGTCTTTATTTGTTGACTCATGGTGAATAGCAAGGTTGGCAAAAATGTTGCTAGCAGTCAAATACTTCTAAAGAAACAAACAGCAGCTGCTTGGATTCTGATGGCAACAGATTACAAAAATAAGGATTTGGATCGTATCGCAGGTTTTGAGTCACGGACCAGATCATTTTAAGGCTCAGCAACAAAAAAAATATAAAAAACATGACACATTCATGTGAACACAGGGGATTATTCATCGCTGAGGTTGTAGGGCTGAACAATCTGGGGGAAATATCTGGCTGACAGATACTGTGTTTGTGATTTGATTTGAAAAATAAGTCAAACTCTATGCGAATATTTACTGTGTACTGTGTAGTAGACATGTAATGGAAGATTACCATATGAGGCACCATCAAAAGAGTCTCACGGTTAAAACGTTGAGTTAGATGTGCTGTAAAAAGTACAAGGTGCGGCTGTTAAATAATGACACCGGGTTGATGTCACTTGAACCACTACGTGCAGCCTGAACCACGTAGAATGTATTGATCAACAGGAAGACATAAACGACTCCTGAAAGTTTCATCCATCCATCCTGTATACACCGCTTAATCCTCTGTCGGGTCGCTGGAGTCTATCCCAGCCGACTCGGGGGAAGGCAGGGGACACCCTGGACAGGTCGCCAGTCTATCACAGGGCTACACATAGAGACATACAACCAAACACACTCACATTCACACCTATGGACAATTTAGAGTCATCAGTTAACCTCAGCATGCTTTTGGACTGTGGGAGGAAGCCGGAGTACCCGGTGAAAACCCACACTACACAGGGAGAGCATGCAAACTCCACACAGAAAGATCCCAGACTGCCTAACCGGGACGCGAACCGGGGATCTTCTAGCTGTGAGGCAACAGTGCTAACCCCATTATTTAAGAGCCTTTGCAATTTGCTAGTTGCGTTCTTTGCCCTATGAGGTGGATGAATGTTTCCTGTACCTTTTGTCTGTTCGTCTTTAACCAGGATTATGCAAAAAATACCAGGCTGAATTTCATTAAACCTGGTAGAGAGGTGAAGCATGAGCAATCAAACTTTGTTGTAGATTCAGATCAGTTGCTTCAAAATTGTGAGATAGGGGACTGTGCTTTCTGTGTCCCCGTCTAGTTACTGTCAAAAGTAACCTGCATCTCACTCTCTGATGGTTACATTTTGATTTGATATATATTTATGATATATTTTAGCCTTCAGGTGCCAAACTGCATCGTAAGGCCAAAGATATTCAGCAAGGGAGTTGTCATGTAGGGAATTTAAAGTTAGAAGAACTGAGTTGTGTGAAAGCAGACAGACATGTGACACCGTTTCTCAGGCAGTGTGAGGGTCAGTTGGAACAGTGACAAACACTTTGAGTACATGCTCCTCTGTTTTATAAACACAACCTGTAGATGTAATTGGTGATTACATGAACCAAGCAGCTGAACAAATAAGGGTGTGTAATATTCCTGGAAAAACCTTCATGACATTGGGAGAAACAGCTCGACTCTAGATTACTGAGCACCGGGGTGTAAATATTATGTGGGTGGAAATCGTATTTAAATATACATAACCAGTGATCTGTAATAAGGAAAAATATGTTGTATAAATGTCATTAAATTTTACTCGATGTGGGACCTGCATGATTCTTTTCTGTTGACAGTTTCTACCTGGCTGAGATCTCGATGGCGCTGGGTCATCTGCACCAGAAAGGCATCATCTACAGAGACTTAAAGCCGGAGAACATCATGCTCAACAACAACGGTACAGAAACCTGAAGCGTCTCTTACAAACGCTGATCAGAAGAAGTCGCACCTACAAACATGTCCTTCGTACACTTAACCTTTTGTTGTCAGAGTGGATTTTCTCCTGTGGGTGATCTGAAAGTTATCTGTTGCTTGTTTGGAGTCTAATTTGTCTCTACATTTACCTTCTAGGACATGTGAAGCTGACAGACTTTGGTCTTTGCAAAGAGTCCATCCACGACGGAACGGTCACCCACACCTTCTGTGGCACCATTGAATACATGTATGAACACAATCATCACGCAGATGAATTCTAGCTGTATAGACGTCTGTACATTCAGACATTTAGTGTTTCTGCTGCATCACCTCGTCCTCCTCTGTGCTTTTTCAGGGCTCCAGAGATTCTCATGAGGAGTGGACATAATCGGGCCGTGGACTGGTGGAGTCTGGGAGCTCTCATGTACGACATGCTGACAGGAGCAGTAAGTTCACACCAATCAATCCCACAGTACCACGACTAATACAAACACTCACAGTGTTGTAGGACTACATGTAGCTGAGCTGCCAATTCTGACCTGCTCCTCTTTCTTAGCCCCCATTCACTGGTGAAAACCGAAAGAAGACCATTGACAAAATCTTGAAATGTAAACTCAGCCTTCCACCTTACCTCACACAAGAAGCCAGGGACCTCCTGAAAAAGGTGAGCTGCTAAAGCCTTGCTTCGGCCTCATGCTTCACTTGCTCTGTTGTCTCCACTAAAACATGTAGAAAGACAGAAACATAGTTATTAAACTTTGTTTTGCAGCTGCTGAAACGAAATGCCTCGTTGCGACTCGGGGCTGGACCAGGAGATGCTGCTGAGGTCCAGGTAAAAATATCAGAGTCTCAAGTATTTGTGCTACTTTTAGGACTTGCATTACAATGACCGAGAAAGCTCAGAGCTCATGACGTATACACACCTTGCTGCTTTCCCAGGCCCATCCATTCTTCCGGCATATAAACTGGGATGACCTCCTTGCTCGCAAAGTAGAGCCTCCATTTAAACCATTTCTGGTGAGTGTGTCCTCTCTGTAGAAACGTCCTCTGTGACCTGTCCCTGCTAGAAGATTAACTGACCTGCTTCTTTTGGCAGCAATCTGCTGATGATGTCAGCCAGTTCGACTCCAAGTTCACCAGCCAGACTCCAGTGGACAGTCCCGACGACTCCACGCTCAGCGAAAGTGCCAACCAAGTCTTCCTGGTGAGTAACTAGTGCCACACTGCCCGACAAGCAATGGATCCTGCAGCTTTGTGCTCCCAGTTTCTGGTGTTCTGTTTCCACAGACTTTCATAACAAGTTATATAAGAAATAATCCCTGATAAACCATGGAGACTCTCAAATGCAACATATGACTCAAAGGAGTAAAATGGATCATCTTTGCTTACAGTGTGGCCACTTTGTAAATATTATTTGTGTTCTGGGAAAGCATGTTGATATTTTTTGTTTGATCATCTATAAACTGCACCACCACATGCAGCCAAGTAGTACCGTATATGTATATGGAGTGAAAGATAGCTCAGAGCATGGAGCCAGAGTCTACTTTTTCTTTGAATCTATGTTTTGTCAGTGATCATTTGTTGTCAGCTGCTGTTTACAGGTAATAATCTCAATTTTTAGTGCAGCATTGATGGTCCTGATGGTGATGTTTTTAATAGAACACTGCTTTTATTCTTGCCCTTCACTGTTTCTGTGTTGTCTTCTTGCAAACATGCACACAGAGGCTCTGAAGCTCTGGACATAATGTCTTTTATTTCCTTTTCAACAAGTGGGTCTTACGAGAATCAGTTAATGCGTCCCATCTGGTTTAGTCCTGCTGGCTTTCCTGGAAGCTTCACTCACTGTTCCACCACATTGCATGATATGGTTTACTCAGCGTTTCATTGCTCATCATCAGCTGTGGGTTGTTTTTGGAAAGTGGTCTTTGAAGAGGTGGACTCAGATCCTCTCTCTGTTTTTGTCCCCCCCACCCCTCCCCCAGGGTTTCACATATGTAGCCCCATCTGTGCTTGAAAACGTCAAGGAGAAGTTCTCTTTCGAGCCAAAGGTCCGCTCACCGCGGAAGTTCCCAGGAAGTCCGAGAACACCTGTGAGGTAACGGCCTGCTGTTTTTGTCTTCAGTTCTGTCGAATTACATTGGACATTTACAGATCTTCAACAAATGAAACAAGTCTTTCCCACACTCGTGACTCAGTTGCTGACCTTATAAATGGAGACAGCTTGGACCAAATTAAGTCATCATTGGACGGGGGAACGTCCTTACCAGTGACACAACAGCTTATCTCTTTTATTATGGTTCAAATAAGTCGGGTCTGTTCTGGAAATTGTGAACTGAGCAATAGGAGACAAAAGGAAAACAGTTGCTAGTCAGACAGATAATCCCATTTTTTTCCAGGTACATTTTTCTTAGTGAATTATAACGAAGGGTTTCCCAGGAAATAATCTTTAAAGCCACAGGGATTCACCTAAGTGACACGAGCATGTGTTACTGATTAAAAGTAACCATGAGCCAGCTATGGGTGCATTAAGAAATTCAATCTAAAAATGGTCAACGCGTCATTTTAACTGTTCTTCAGAGACTCTGTTTTAGTTTAAGATCACTCAGAGCAGGGGGGATTTAGTGATTTTTAGGGCTGCAGGCAAACTCTGCTCTTTCTCTAACTGAATGTTGGCGTTGGCAATGATAGAAAAAGTACTCTGTGTCCTTAAGTAGAACTATTTATAACACACAGTAAAAATACTGTCCAAGAAAAAGTCCTCCGTTCAGTGTTACTTAAACGTGAAGAATGGAAGAGAGGAAATTAAAGAAAGCAGGAAAGAAAGCATGCTTAATACTTTTCTTTAACCCTCTGAACCCCGTCACATTTGTTCTCACTGTGGGCTCGTTTTTCACCTCTACTGAAACAGCACAACCATAACTAGGACAGAAAACTCAAAAATGTCTTATTTGCAGTATAACACAATTATGATGTGGTAAATCATAAAAAAGAAAACTCGAAAATCGAATTTCTTTGATTATTTATTTTACAAAAACTGAAAAAAACCTGGAATCAGCATCTACAAGTGTCCACAAGTGGTACCAAAGAAGGAAAATCTACATACTAAAGATATTTTACGACGTACATTTTAAATTTGTTTCCACGTTTGCCTCCGACCTGCTCTGTAGAAACACAGCCTGCAGTTCAGCCGAAAAAGTCAATGAATTTTTGTTGCGTCAACAGCTGCCCCCCAGAAGTGCCGAGTAGCCTGCCATATTCAATTGTTTTTATAAAATTTATTTACTACGATGTTTTATTTTGGCAAAATATTAAATGAGGCATGTAGAATGAATTATTTTTGACGAAATAACCTGACTTTTAGTACAACTTTGGTTGATATTCATGAAGAAACCCAAAGTCACATATAAGCAAATCAAAAACCGTCTCAAAGTCGGATGATTCTTCATGTTTTTGCAGATTATTGCTACGATAAGTGACGTCATTTTTGCAATTAAAAAACAAACGAATCGAAAAACATGCCTTCCAAATCCAGTGGCAGGTTATGGGGTCTAGAGCAGTGGTTCTCAACTGGTGGGTCGGGACCCAAAAGTGGGTCGCGAAGCCATTTTCAGAGGGTCGCAGAAGCATGCCCCCCCCAAAAAAGAAGTGGTATAAAGTCTTTTATTTTAAAGAACGTGTCTGTTATAACACAGTTTGCTTTCAATAGCAGGATATTTAGTGGTGGTGACACCAGTAGTTGCCCATTGTTAACCTCTAGATGTGGTTCTGCCAGCTTATTGGAGAAATTTATGCTAAAACGTGCCAAAAATGAACCAAAATGTGCTCAGAATCTGTCAAAATGGGTCAAAATATGCCCAAAAACTTGGCAAAAGCGTCCAAATCTACCAAAATGAGCAAAAAAAAAGCCAAAATTTTCCTAAATTGTATCAAAATGCATTGAGACTACACCCAAATAAACCTTAATTTATTAACATGAACAGCAAACTTCAAAAATTTGGGTCACGACTGTTATTAATAGAGACATAGTGGGTCCTGAGGCTGGACCAGTTGAGAAGCACTGGTCTAGAGGCTTGATTTGTTTACTTTTCTTTTCTTAAAACATTATAAAAAGAACCAATAGGAGTACTGTTAGAGGACCAGATCAATAAGCAGTATCACTAAGAGTTGTTCTGTTAAAAATAACATATTAAGTTTGAGCTGTGCGACACCACATGACTGCCTCTCTCACCTTACAAAAAACTGTAGTTCAGAGGAACAACAATCTCATATCTTCTTCCCCAGTCCGGTGAAGTTTGCGGGAGGGGGCTGCTGGCCTCGAGGACCCACACTGACCGGCGGCCAGTCCCTGCTGTCCCCGAGCGGCTCCGTGGACCAGCCCATGGAGGTGTCGACGGTGGAGCAAATGGACACGAGCGGCAGCGGCAACTGCGAGGCCTCCGCTCCGCTCCCCATCAGGCACCCTTCAGGCATCAACGCCGGGCCGTACAAAAAGCAGGCCTACCCCATGAACTCGAAGCGGCCCGAACATCTACGGATGAACCTATGACGCTCGGCTCGCCTGCGAACATTAGCTCTCTTTCAATTCCTCCTCTCCCCTTGTGTTGTTTTCTTTCAAAGAGACTTGTAGAATTTTTTTTTTTTAAGAAATTGACTGACACTGTCAACGCCGATCACCAGCTCTTCCAAGCAGCGCCTTCCCTTTCCTTGGCCTCCCAGATCGTCCTGACTCAGCCCGGCCTCCTCAGCCTGCCGCGGATAATCAGCAGTTTGAGTGCCGCGGACGTCTGATCAGTCAGCGGAGTGACGCGAGAGAGGTGCTCCTCCGATGAAAGTCAGTGTGGTGGTTGGCTGAGTAATGCCAGCTAATCAGTGGGCTGAGGTGGTTTCGGTGGACTCGACTGGCATTATCGTCTGATTTTACTGGTGCTCTTCTATCTTCAAGTCTGGGAAGTGTTACTTGTAGCGTTACCTCCGCCACAGTGAGACTTCGTGGTTGTAAGGGACCTGTCTGGCTTTCTTTATACGACAAGCGCTCGCAGGTTACACTGTCAGTAGGTAGATTTATTTGGATTGCAATTCCACAATGAACACAGTATTCCTTTCTATTTGAGGGAAAAAGAATCACATTGCCTTTGTCACTGGAGCGTGGGTAGAGCACGGCTAGCAGGAAAGCAGCTATAAAAAGACAGAAGTGAAGTTTCAGCTGAGAGCATCACTTCCACCACAATCAGTACCAAATGCTGGCACTGCTTTACTCCTCTGACTGGAATGTTTTTTTCTGTAGGAGGCCTGTCCAGAAGCACTGTTCAGTTTCTTTGTGTTGAATGTAAACAGAAGAAGCCTTTTTTGTGTGTCGCTTTAATCTCCCGCGCTCGTTTTTTTCCCAACTCCTCTCATGCAGTCTCGCGGCCACCGACCAACAAGCATGTCGACTCATGATACTCTGAGCCAGATCGGTGTCACTGCCTTTTTACTGATTCAGGCTGCGTTTTCGGGTGCTTTGGTGCTTCTCGGTATGCTTTTCGCGCATTTACACCTACATGGCTCTCAGCGTTAGAGGGGGGGGGTTTGAGCGGACCGTCGACTAAAGCCTGTTTGTGTGATGTGAAGCTGCTACATGAGCCTCTGGAGTCAAGCCATTCGACACTCCTCCTAAAACTGACCGCGCGGTCGGATGCAGATTCCCACAATGCTAAAAAAGAAATTAGCTCACGTTTGAACGGTTTCTTGCTTTCCAAATACTCGGAGTTTAATGAACTGACCAAAAGCACTGTTACAATGGGTTTTTTTTGCTGGTAAATTAACATACCTTGGAAAACAACGGTTGAAGTGAACATTCTGAGGACTACAAGGTTCGTAGGTCAAACATGTTTGGTTCTTCCATTTTTAAGAGGACTGGCTTTGTTCTCTACACTGATGCTTAACGTGTGCTTTTCAGTCTTTTTTTTTTTTTAATGTAGGTGAAGCTTCATCGAGGTTCTAATATGGGTCAGTGTTTTTTTTTTCTACCATTCCGGTACAACGACCGTGCTAAAGAGCTTTCACGCCACTCTTCACTCCACTTACTTCCTTTGTTTCTATTTATTTCAAGTGCCATTGTGGTTCCACTGCATCGTCCACCACACTATGCAAACTATGTATTTATTATGTAGTATTATTTAGATGAGGCAGCAGAATGTGTGATAATTTGATTTTGACTTCTTTTGTCATAATAATAAGCATGTGCTGTATGATTTTATTTCCACAGAACATGTCTTACAACAACTTCCAATGCAGCTTTTTATACATATATATATATATATATATATTCCAAAATTGGCCTGACTGTCTTACAGTATTTATTTTGTGGCATTGTATCACATTTAGAGGTCAGACTCACTTTCCTTGCTGAAAACTTGAACTTCAGTTTTTCTATTTGCAGTGCTTAAAGCAAGAAGTGGGGAAAAAAACTAATGCAAAAACCAATGGGATGGCATCGTGCCTTTTGCTGACAGAGTACATTATGTATGTACAGGTTGCTGTTTATTGTAAAAATGTGTGGAAAACATTGGGATGGATCCCAAACATTCACTTCCTGTTAAGTCTCTCTAGGATGTGCATTTTTTTTTACTCCGCCAGTTATGATACGATCATTTGTGTGGGATCATTGGGTCGGTAAACAAAACAAAAAAGTCTATTTGCTTCTGTTCAGGTGTGCTTGAGAAGCATCCTCCAAAAACCATCTTATCCAGCTTCCTTCATCCTTTGAGTAGAAGGGATATTTTAATCACTGGTGGGCATTGGATATCATTAATTCTGTTGATGTGTCACTTCCAAATCTGTCCCTTCAGATTAGGAACGCTAAGCTGTATCATGTACATAATGAAGTCAAAATAAAATAAAAAAAAAATCTAATGAATGGATCCTGTGTCTGAGTTTTACCAGTACAGCAGAAAGATGTTCGTTTTAACGGTTTATATTTGTCCAATCTCCAAGTTGTCCATTAGGCAGTTTATGGATTCATTTAAAGTCTCTTTGGTCATTGATTTAACAAAAATGCGTCTCTATGTATCAAAAGTTTTGTTTGAATGTGGTTAAAGTTTAAATAATCCCTTTCCTGTGTCTGTGAAGATCCTCAGTCATCCAGGTCATGCTTATCCTCGTGGTTTCAATCGTAGCATCTGGACTTGCCTGAGTTTCTCCGACACGTTTCACTTTTCATCCAAGAGGCTTCATCAGTTCCTTCGAACGCCTTCGAGAAACTCAAGCAAGTCAAGATGCTACGATTGAAACCACGAGAATCCCTTCATCCCCTCAGATGGTTTAAGTGTAGCTGCACGGTTTTCCTCTGGAATGTGCAGATCTACAAAGTTCCCATCTCTTTCTCCACCCACCCCCGGCTCGAGCACTCCAGCTCACCAACAGCTCTGCTCAAACACTGGTAAAATTGCAATATTAGAGTCGTACATTCTCAAACTGGAAACCAATTCTGAAGAATGATGTGGAAAGTTCTCCAGTGCGAGTTGACGGGACTGGTCTCTTAGGTTTGTTACATACTAAACACTTAACACTCAGGGCTTCTTGAAAACTGTCCTCGGTACATTTTCAATATTTTTTAACCGTTATTTCACTCTGGATGTGTCTTCTGACATAAATATATATTAAAAAACACCATATAGAAATGTCAACAAAGTAAAAACGTGATCATCTCTCAGCTGTTCAGCAGGTAAATGCTCCCATTCTGCTTCATAAATTAACAAGTCACAACTCAAATCTAAATGTAGATCTTTATTCAGATAGTTTATGGATCGAAATGGATAAAAATAACAGAGAAATGATTTTCATACATAAAATAGATGTTTCTCCTGGTCTTTGGTTTTAACAAAAGCGGGGCTACGTCACCCCTATAGAAAAATAATTTATGTGTAAATCAATCTCACAAGCTCAGTTGCATCGTTTTCATCAGTCGTGAAAAATATAGTCCAGAAAAGCTGAAAGCAGAAGGCAAAACCGTTGATCCACTCTGTCGCCTGCCACGTCCGTCCTCATGTCGCGATGCTGCGCTTCCTGAAAGCTTTCCCCTCCAGCGTCACATTTATTTTCAAGCTGAACGACACGTCCGAATCAAGGTTTTGCAAGCACCGACTCCCGAGCAGAGGTATGCGGCTGCTTGGTTCTACATGTTTATTCTTACAAATCAAAGAAGTTGCTTCCACTAATTTAAAATGCTGGATGAAAAGGGGTTCACGTGTTTGTTTGTTTTTAAAAGAACGATAAAGGAAAAATGTTTAAAATACTTTTTTTTATATAATTCTCTTATGTTCCCATATTTACAAGTAAAAGAAACTGAGGAAAAAAAACAATTTTATGTCCCATCAGGAAAGATTTTAGGTGAACGACGGCAACACAACACAAAAGGAAACAACTCGAAATAGGAAAATCAAAAAATACTCGAGGGCATGAAAATAATCAACTTTCAGTTGTCTGTGAGAGGGACAGGTACTGGAACATGAGCCAGAAACAGGCCTACTGTAGGTGCACGTCGTGTGTCCTTACTGACCTCGGCCCGCAGGGAGCCCAGCCCTTAGCTGACTAATCAAACAGTGTGTACGACATTACTTGTCAGTGGGGTTTGACAGCCATGGAAAGTCACATATTGCATACAAGCTAATACCTATTTCCCACACCCGAAAGCTCCCCATCTGTGCCTCAGAAATCAATAAATCTGCAGGTGTGGGGATGTGGCACCGTCCCTCCATTTGTAAACCTTCTCTGTGATCACTGTGCGGCAGAGGGGGCAGCTCTTCTCCCGGTTAAACCACAGAGCGATGCATTCGTCACAGAATATGTGCTGCAAAAAGAGGTAAAGCGTGTCAGCACGTCCTGTACTTACACCATATAAAGGGAGCTAAAGAGCTGAACTGATGAGATGTTAGTTTCTCAGTACGAAGTGCAGCGATAAACCATTGGATGCTGAAATCTTGGGAAAAGAGACTTGTGGTTTTACCTGACAGAGTAGAGCTCGAGGCTCCCTGTACTCTCCCTGACAGATGGGACAGACATCCCCCGCCTCATTGCACTGACTCCTTGTGGCTGCTGTGCCTGTATGCTGAGGAATGAAAACAACAAAATAACACTTTAATGCAGGCGAACAGTCCGAATATCTGCAGTTTAACGACGATGTTGTTCAGCACTGACCTCTCCAATTAGAAATATCCTCACAGTTTTCAGTAAAGCCGTCCACTGTCCGTACAATCCTAAAAGCTGAGGGTAAAAAACACAAAAAGATTTATTGTGAATTGTCAACGTCGTCCTACAACTAAAATCTATTCCCCGTTAGTCTGTGGGATTGCACCTTCAGTATGAGGTAGAGCAAAGCCAGCAGGACCCCCAGTGTGAGTCCAGTGGCGCCGTCAGCCTCCTGGTAGGTGACCAGGTAGCGGAACCACAGTGGAACAGGCGCTGTGGCCTGGTGGACTTGACCCAGCTCCTCCGTCAGCATCAGCCACCGGCCCTGGAGACGTAAACAAAGTTAAATCCCCGACAGCCCAGTGCTCACGCGATGTTCTTCTCGATCAGTAATCCCATGAACAAATTCACCAGTCCTACCTGGGTTCTGTACGTCACCAGTGAAGAGGGCAGCAGCAGAATAAGGCACTTAATTCCCATATAGAGGAACTTTATTATGAAATTGGTGACGCCAACTGCCCAAAGAATCTCCCAGAAACCCAGCGGCTCAATGGTTGGACTGAAGAAGATGAGGCTGGAAGGAGGTTAACAGTCAGGTTAGGTGGTACAATCCAGGGTTAGCTGTTTACTAGACTATAGTAGAGGGGCCTGTTCTGTTGAAGCGCGCTAAGAAAAGTGGGGATTAAAGTCCAATGCCTGACTTAAATTAAACTAACAAATCCATCAGGGCTAACTCGGGTCTGTAAAGGTCAGCTGAAGTTTACACAATCTACCCCTAATTGTTGCACAGGTTCAAGAAGTCAAGATAATTACACGTGTGCACTTTTCTTAAGCAGCCTGAGAGGTCGAACCTTTGTTTAAATCAATCGTTGGCTCCTCTTAATAGGACATGAGCTCCCCTGGAGCTATGATTCATGAATTGCTGAGGGGGCCTCTTATATCTTGACAATATGCTACAATACAGTATGAATTTCTTTTTTTATTTCTTTTTAATCCTGGGCACTAAGCCTGTAGGTAGCAAGCCAGAGCCAAGAGTAATATCTTGGCTTTACCAAGATTTTACTGCCGTTGTTGAAGCAACAACTCAGCCTGACGGTTGGCCGGCTGTGGACCAGGTTAGTTTTCCAGCATGAGTTGCCAGAATAACTGAGTGAGCATACAGAATTTTCTTTAACAATTGACAAAAAGGCAGACAGAGTGAAATCAGCCTGATAAAATTGGTAGATTCGCTTTATGGCAAAGGCTCCAGGTGGGCAGCACAAACATGGACAGATCAATATAACAGGATTTTACAGTGTCACCAGAAGAGAAACAGCTTTACGGCACATCAACAGGATAATTAAAGCGACTTAGGTGATAAAGGCTTACCAATGGTAAAGTGTCTCAGTGAAAAAGGTGTAGTAAAGCAGGAGAGTGGAAGAGATGAGGAAGAGTAGCAGCCATACGCACTGCAGCTTTGAGTGTCGATCCTGAGGGTGCACAAAAAAAAAAATCACATTATTATGTATCAAATGCATCATGAATCATCGAAGTGATTTTAGTTCTTGACTTACCTGAAGAAAGACTTGAGTTTGAATGTTTTTATTCACATATAAAAAAGTTGTGAAGAGGCCAACCCCAACAGCTAAACCTGGTGAACGAAGAGAAAGATTACGACATGTTGTCTGGTGCTCATAGATCACAGTGATGCTGTTTGCTTGACTCCTCCTCACCAAGAGCATGCTGGAGGACCAGTTTAGCACACAGTATGACGAGGAAAGGAAGGCTCTTCTGGAGCCAGCGGAACAGGCAGCGGAGCTCAGACAGGGAGGCGCTGGGTTCTCCAGAGTCCAGATCAGAGTCAGGCGGATCAAGCTCGGGCTCCGAATTGGAGTGATGCTGCGCCCGATTGTGTCCATGTGAATGTGAATGCGAGTGGCTGTGGGAGTTGATTCTGGATCTCCTGGATGACGCGCCTCCACTCGACTCCCCAGGGCCGCCGGTCATGGGTACCCGTACCTCACCGCTCTCAGGGCCGGCGGCAGCAGCAGCAGCGACTGGTACCCTGGTGAGAAGCTCTGGTTGCAGAGTTAGGGATAAACCATTTCCTGCATGATCGTCCCGCTCGCTTGAATTAGGCTGCATTACAGTAGGAGACTCCCTCAGTTTTAGTGCTCTTCTGGAATCACTCCTATCAAACAAAACACAAACCAATCAACTGTGACATCTTTAATTGTATCATATCATTTGCATCACAGGTGATAAACATCTTGAGAAATACATTTTAGCATCTCAGAATTGTTGCCTGCATGCAACGTTTCCTGTCTAAGGAAAACACTGACAGGCATACTCATGCTTGTATTTCTATCAGACTTGACTATTGCACTGTTCTCTGGCCTTCTAAAGAAATATTTAAACAAGATTCAGATGATATTCTCATCAGTTTCTCACCAAACCTAAATCTAGAGAACATATTACTCTGGTTTTAAGGTTCTTCATTGGCTCCCAGTTCATCAAAGAATTCCCTTGAAGATTTTTTGAAGGTTTTTGACTATTTATCTGATATTGATCTGATGGTCTTTTGTTAACTGGAACTAACAGCACATTTTTATTGTCCCTAGTCACAAAATGTTATAGGACTGACACCTTTTCAGACAGTCCTGAAGGATACCTATACATTTTTTCAAATCCTATGAGACAAACTTTCCACTTTATAGAGAACATGTTTGGTTCAATAAGAATTTTCACAGTCATACAGGAAATGTATTTTTGTCTGTTTGCATTTTCACAGTCATACAGGAAATAAGTTCTTTGCAGCTGGATTAAAAACTGCTTTTACAGCTCTAATAAAATGACCAGTATACTGTTCTTCTAACTTGTTTCTATCGTTGCACCAAAGATGGAATTTGTTATGTATGTTATTCAGTTCTGTACATTTATAGAATCCTTTAAATTCATGAAAGTATTTGTGCACAACAGTCATACCTAAGGTTATAACAGCTGCAGTACATAGTATTTAAGTTATCACAACATGTTTATCATAAAAATATATATTAAAAAGCACAATTTTTACAACAACACAAACACCAGCTAAATTCCTCTGAGGTTTTTTCTTTTTTTTACAGGAATTACAGCAAACATTACTTAATCATTACGTTTAAAAGGACACTTGTACCTGAGACTACAAATCTTGAAAGTACTTGCATATAAATACTATTAACATCATGCATAGGTTAATATTTTAGAGATAGAAATGTGTCAGGTATGCTGGTGTTAACTGTACTATAAGTGACACTAAAGTGAATGCATCACAGTGGAAGTTAAAACCTACTAATGTACCTCAGTAATGCTTGATTGTCATGACACACAACAGGTAACTGACTTAAGCACAATTGTATTTGGAGACTTGGCTGTTACCTTTGTACAGAAGGTTCACACAAAACAAATTAGTCACTGTGTTCATATTACAACTGACAAAACGTCCAGGCCTCCTTCCTGACAGCAGTTTGAGGCACAGATTTAACTGTGGATACTTGTTGTTTTGCTAGCTAAAGTTTAGTCTGCTAACTAGAATTGACTAGCAATCAAAACTTAAACTAAATTCAAATTACGTCCACTTATTCTTAAACATCTTTACACCAAAAATAATTCGCGTTAGCAGTCAATTAAATTAGTCGTTTCCACTCAATAAAGCCACAAGCACCTGACAGAGACAGATAACAGCCAGCTGACCGCTTCCTACACACCGCTAGCCGTTAGCATTAGCAGCTAACAGATGTTTTCTATTAGCCGAAGCTGTCTGTCGCTAAAGCTGCAGCTCACCTGTCATACTGCACCCGGAGTTTCATGATAAGCTCTTGGTCCCCATCTAGTACAAAAGCCGAGACGCCAAACGAAACGAAAAGTAAACGAAAAAAAGAAAACTGAGCCGTTAGCTTTCAGGCTAAGCCATAAGCTGCTCGTTCAGACATCTTGACGCTGTTTACGACGGCAGGCGTCGCAAACTTCTTCTGTTGGGTTTTTACGGCCGCAAACCGCTGCGGTAGCTCCACCTACTGGAGAGCTACAACACTACACTTATATTACAGGTTCATTACCATGTATGTTTATGAATACTTAATATATAGACTATTTTAGAAATTAATCTGTTAATCTAAACAAATTATTTCCGTCCATTTAAATTAAGGTTATTTTATTGTGATTTTTTTACTTAGAGTGTTTATTACTCTTATTGTGCATTTTACATTTTATATTTTTGCTTATTTATCTGTATTTATGACGGTGGCAACTTCACTCTTTCTGCGGTAACAACCAAATTTCCCCTCTTCTATTCTATTCTATTCAACTGTATGTTATTCTATAAATCAGCACAGTACGAAATTGAAACACAGGTTTACAGAATAAAGAACAAAACTGTAAGTTGAACTATAGGAACTCCAACGTAATAAAAATAAATAAATAAAAAGAGGGCTTATTGTTTAAGTCAGTAGTACAACTCCAAAAAACTTCTGTCTGTATATTTAACAAAGTGCGGCATGGACACTGTGGATATTTTATAAAGTGTTGGACCAGTGGAAACTTTTACATTTGCTGTTGCAAAATGATACTGAAGAAAAACATTTGTTGTAATAAACTAAAGTAAAAAAAACAATAAAAAGTAGACATTGCTGATTATACCTACTTGTGGAAGCTGTATTTATAATAAAGCCAACAATGACTGTAGTGTCATGAGGCCTAAAAAGAATAACTGAAAAATCGGCTTGAATCTATTTATTGGTTATTCTGATCATGCATGAAAGCCCCTGAGACATATTGATGATCCCAAGAAAAAGCATTAAAAAAGCTCTCATTTATTTAAAAACAAACATATTATATATATTTATATGTTGAACAGGTGTTTTTAGGCGCACAAGACAAACTCTGAACATCAGGTTTTTCCGCATTTCAGTAATAACACTGGTCCATAAACATCACAGCGAGCACAGGCCTTTAGTTGTCAGAGGTGTAGAAGTCTTTCCTCTGAGTTTATTATAGATACCTGCAGCAACACAGGCTGTAGATTTGTTCTGATTATACATTTAATTCTTTATTTGTGGTATTTGGTTGTGGGACTTTCCCCCTCACCAGCACCCGCATCTCTTTCTCCTGAACTATTGAAAGGATCAGTCACCCACATTATAATTTAAAAATGAACAGTAATAACCTACAAGATATAACAGTGGTATTCCTGGTGATAGATTAACTGGAAGTTCTGGTGTAGCTCAATGGTTTCCAAACATTATTGCCACAAAGCACAGGTATTTCCCCAGCACACCTGTACATATGATTATAGCTGACTAATACTGAGACACACAGTTTGAGAACCACTGGTCTAACTAACCTGCACTCACTGTGATATTAATGTGAAACACGGACCAAACAGAAACAAAGCAGGATGAGCTGACTTGTATTAATTTTACCCTGAAATAAGCCGACAATGATGCAATTATCAGCGATTTCTTCATAGTTCCAGCATCCTCAGAACACCTCTGGTAGTTCACTCTGTTACTGTTATATTGCTACACTCCCTCATAATCCTGTGATTATTGTAGGCTATAATTGTTCCATTACAGTGAGCTCATAGGTAAGTCCGCCACTCATATGTCTAATCCATTTTTTAATTACAGTGACGCTGCCTTAGTGATCTCATTAATCACCATTTTTATTCTTTCTTCTGTTCCTCTGATTTCAAACATGGCACGAGCAATTATCACTACAGTAAAGTACCATGTGACCATGCAGATGAATTAAAAATGTGTCTCTTTTACTGAAAAATTAAAAGCAAAAGACCATTTATAAAGCAAAGAGGTGCAGTGAGTGTGCGAGGAAGGCGTTGGAAGGTGCAGCAGCCAAATCCAACAGGAGCAAACTGTGGTCACGAGAAGAGATCTTTGTTTCTGTATCTGGACTCTCATCACAGACACAGCTTAGAGGTCGTGTTGTTTATTAAAGGTTTTACATTTAGTTCTGACAGTAGGCACTTTGTCTTCTGGCATGTATAGTTGGATCTGGATCTGAGCAACATTTATATTCGTTCACAGCCGGTCGTTCATACAGTATTCATCGAGGAGATCAGTAATTGGCGAAGCAATGTAGAGAAAAAAGGGTATCTAGTTGAGATTGACAGTTTACTGTGGCAGATCCCTTTTTAGAATCAGCTCAAACAAAACTCTATTAAGATATTCTTAAGAGTGAGCGTTAACTTCAAGCATCAAAAGTCATTGTAATCCACATTATTGCTTTGTTAGTAACGTCTCTTCATTGTAATATCATTTTACTTCAGGGTGAGAACATAATAGACTACATCTCATTACTGCAGCATAACCACACGATCTTTGACTGTTTTTGATGTGTTTAATTTAAATACGCCCTTTAGATAACCTCGACATATGATAAGGTGCTAGATAACTACACTTGCTTGCTTATACACTTGATTACCACAGTGAAACAAGAGTGAACACAGTGCCAGATCTCTGGGTCCGTCCTGTACCACCACCTTTGCCTTACCGTGAAAATCTAGAGCAGAGCGCTGCACATTTCAGGTCCTCAAATGGATGAATAACTAGAATGTAATTCAGGATTTTGCAGAAGCATTAATCCACCTACTGAAGTACTGAAGTCCTGTTTGCTGCCCACAGCTCTCTGAGTGCCAGGTTGTGTTCTTCTGATAATCCAGTGTAAACTAAATATTCAGATTAACAGCAAATTAATGAAAGTCTCATATGTCCATAAAATGTGTCTCAAATTTTCAGCTCAAAATACTTCATCAGAATGCTGCATTGAGAGTCACTGAGTGGTAAAGTAAATATATTCACTTAGACGATTAACAATACTCTATTAGCATCCCTCTATGGCATATTTACCCACACCAATGGAGTCGGCCGTGGGTAGGGTGGTCACGGCCGTCTGTCTGTCTGTATGTATGTATGTATGTGGGTGGTTATGTCCACTCCATAACTCAAGAACAAATAGAGATAGGATAATCAAACTCAGCAGAGATGTTGATCTTGACCTACCCTGGTCATTCATTAATTCTGGGGTCAAAAGGTCAAAGGTGAAGGTCGCAGGGCTCCTTAGTGCAAAATCCCCTTATAATCTATTATATAAGCTTGCAATGATGAACTTTGGTATATCTATGGGTAGGGCTACCACATGGCACCTCTTGGCCTTGAACTTGACCTTTGAGGTTGAACTTACTGCCATCTGTCTGTCTGTCTGTCTGTCTGTCTGTCTGTATGTACAGTATGTATATATGTGGGCCTGTGGGTGTGTATGTCTGCACCATAACTCGATAACAAATAAAGATAGGATAATCAAACTCAGTACAGATGTTGATCTTGACCTACCCTGGTCACATATTAAGTTTGGGGTCAAAAGGTCAAAGGTCAAGGTCACAGAGCTACTTGCCATGTTTAGGAAGGCATCCGGTGTGGGTCTGCATCTTGCTTGAGTGCATTGTAGTTTGCACTAACAGTGTTTTTCACCACATCAAATTTTCATATTCTTCACAGCTCTCCATTATAACAGCATTTTCCTCTGACAGAAGTAGGCAACATGTCAGTGGCTTATTTCGTGCAGAAGAGTCGCATGATGAAACATTTTATATGAGTTTCATCGCATCTTATGAGGAGCACCGGGTGAACAAAGAAAGCTGACCATCATGATACCCACTGTCTCTGGGTTTGTTGAGCTGACTTGCACAAAGACAGCCTCCCTGGATGACTGTTGGTTTATGGTTGTACGTCGCAGTTCAGTTAAATTCTTACAGGCCTGTAAAGCTGGGCGACTCTCTAGTTGTGGAGGGACTTGAGATGGCAGAAGTAAACGTCTTCATATCTTAACAGCTTTTATTTTACACCCCTAGTTAATATCAACCACAAAACACAATGAAAATGGATTTTTGCCATATGGCCTTTTCAGGTTTTACTGAGCACTTGAATAGGACAGTGTCATCTATAAAATGATTACTTACATCTGTGTTTAAAATGTCTGCTGTGACATCACTGCTGATACTAATGCAGTTATTACTGCTGCCACTAACACAACATTATACAAGAGATGAACATGTAATTATTGGCATCATGTTTGCTTTGTATCCTTATTTTAAGTAACACGTAGATAGGATAAAGTTCTTTTTTCATTTCTCATATTTGAGCTTCTGAATTTCTATTCGTCAGTCAATCTAAATGTGTCCTAACTTTAACAACAATACGTTTAATCAAGAACTGTGTTTTTTGGTTTGACCCTTTGTTACAGTTAAGGTGAATCTTACTGTCAAAACATAGAATTGCTGAGTTTTGCATGGAAGATCTTGTTCGGCGTGGACCGAGCCCTCGTCTCAACCCGATCCATCACCGCTGGGATGAACTGGGACTGAGTCAGTTGTTCAGTCCGGCTTTATTGGCTCAGCTTCAGCAGCCAATCTCACCAGTGCTCTTGTGGCTGACTAGGAGCAGCACTTGAAGTTAAGCTGTGAAGTCTTGCAGAAAGCTTTTCCAGGAAAAAAGAAGCCAAAATCAAAGCAACAGAGGTGAAGATATTTAGACTTTTAGTGTGGCTCAGTTCCAAAAACACAGAATCCTGCAATTCACATTGTGCAACAAATTTAATTTAATTTTTTACTATGCTGCATCTTTTAAACTCCCGTATGTAGCGCTGGCTTTTGGGAAGCGTATGAAGTGATGAGGCCATTTGATTCTCTCCCTGCAGTCAGACAGAGCGAGCCAACAAACTTACAATATGTACGCTGTTAATCTTGTTCTATTGCCTGGTGCTTCTGGGCCTCTGGCCAGCCATCTGTTTTCTCACAGCCATGCCTGCCTGCTGCCTGCTTGTGCTCACCTGCAGCTTAAGGCAACTGATATGATCTTCCACAGTTTAATAAATTGGGAAAATCAAAGCAGAAGAGGAGGAAAGCGCTATTGAATTTCCCATAATCTCCCCTACGATAGACTGTGTTTTTGTGGATCATACTTTGCACTTACAGCCGACTTCAGTTCCTCCTGTGGGGTTTAACTTCAAGAATCAGAGTTCCTAAAAGTTATGCGTTATCACTGGTAGAGATCTGAGCCATAAAAGTACTGCCTCCAGTCTTCACAAAGATTCTGAAATGGGTGTCACTAAAGCAGCTGTCTTGATTTAACAGTGGGACAAGTAGAACTCAACAAGACCCCTGAACTTTCACAGTGGTTTATGGCATTAAGTCATTAGAAGTAGATCCTTTGAGGAATCTAAGTTGCATTTCGGAGCTGCCAGCAATCAGACATCCCTGTTGGTGGCTGCTTTGTCTCTCCTCAAGCCACTGTCAGTAGATACTCTGACTTGGAGCTCCCACAGATGGACGTAGCCCCCGGGTCTGAAGAATTAAGCCAATGCAGAAGTGTTGTAAAACTACATTCTTTTAAACAGCCAGCAGAGGGCGACTCTTCTGGTTGCAGAAACAAATCTGACTGATTGGAAGTCTGTACGAAACATTTTCCTGATTAGTTTATGGTCTCAACCCCTAGTTTCAAATCTCCTTCAAAACAGCATGATGTTGATTTTGCAAATTAGTTTAAAAATTATGATCCTACGTAATGTAATAGACGATGAGGAGGGGTCGCGTTGAGCCCTGGCTACTTTGTGACTGACAGGTCGCTACTGCATAAACATGTCTAGTGTCCTTGAGTTCTCAGTCAGATCCAAACAATCAAGTTCCAAACTGGAGGCTTCAAAAACAATGGGTCAGCAGGGGTATGTCTGTCTTCTATACAGTCTAAGGGAGCGATCCACAAGCTTTGCCTCTTCAGAGATGTTTCAGTCTTATGGTCCAACCAAGATCTTTACACCTGCCCAGTTCTTCCACATTCAACACTTAAGTGACAAAAAACAACTTACCATTAAATCTTTATTTGCATCATCTGTGAGATGAGCAGAGTCACCTTGAAATGAAATGGAATTTAGTAAAATTAACTTATGTGTAGCGACAAGCATGTTGCATTTCCTTCCTTTGAATTCATGCAAGTAACATGACCTTAACACCTGAATGCATAGAATCAGCAGCAGGCTGAATGTAAACAGATGAACGTCTGTCAAAGGAACTATTACAGTGACTTGATACAAAGGAAATATACAATGTGAGATATGAGACTATGTGAGAGGTCGAGAATTATGCATTTCCTTTGAATTCGTGCAAGCATGCACAACCTTAATGAACTGACATGGAACAGTGTCCCAGTTACATAAAGTTATCACAGATTATGTGTAATATAAACTCTTCATGGCCTTTGAGTGATATTTGATGGCATTCAGGGAGAGGAAATGTTCATGTGCTGCAGAGGATGAACAGAAGGCATAGGTTGTGTAGCTTAGGGGGGAGACAACAGCGTTAGCATGGGATGTGGAGGTGGGCAAACCACGGTCTGGACAAGGCCTTCCCAGAGTCCATGTTCAACAGAGGCTCATCTCCATTTGCACTAGTTAACCATTCCAGGCACCAAATCATAGAAGAGAAGGAACAGAAAGCATATGAGCACTGGCAATGAAAATCAAGGACCTTTATAATAATATTAATCAAATCCTGAGGTCAGTTGACTGCTTATGCCAATCTTAAGAGACGACAGATATAGTGAAGTCATGCAAGGAACAGAACTTCTCAGTGCGTAAATTGAACTTCCCATGACTAATAAACACCCTAACCCACATGGACTGTTCTAAGAGGGTATCTACATATAGACTAAACATCCGGACCTTAAGCGAGATCTGACTTTGCACCAAGAAAGTGTAATAGTAAGATGTTTATCGTTGCCTTCTGGATGAACTCTTTGGTAACGATATCCATTCCCAAGAACCTATAAACTGCAGGGTCTAAATGACTTAAATGAAACCAGACTTCAGAAATTAAGTTTATAGACTCAGGAAGGGGAGAAGGTGAACAAGTATTGAACCAAGTATCATTATAAATCGAGTATCTATATTGAGGAAAAGGGTCACACCAGCAGAGGGCGCTGGAACTGCAGGAGTCACGATGCAGCGGTGTGGCTCGAATGTGACGTCATTTAGTGGGCGGAGACAGCGGACTTGAACCCGGAAGCTGCAGGTAAACTTGAATTTCGGGGATTTTGGAGTGTAGAAGAGATACTGATGGTAGCTTGGAGGAGACATGACGAGGGGAGCTTGGATGGGAGGACTTGCGGAGCTGGAGCAGGATTAAAATGGTCAGATCTGGGATATTCCTGGACGAGCTGGTGCAGGTGGACCGACGGGATGGGCGGAGCTGGGACGCCCGAAGTTATGAACTGAAGTAGCTGAAGCAGAATCAAAAATTGGTGATGACTTCCGCCGCTTGGAGGTAGGATTTGACTGCTCGAAGCTCTTTGTGGGTTTTTAAAACTGTCTGAGGAGGATTCAAGGTGTGATCCTACATGATCACAGTCAGAAGGTAAGAACAAACCTCCAAACACTGAGTTATAACCTGGAGGAGGATCTCTGATGATTTCTGGATGTGTTAAGACTAGTGGAGCAGAATGAATGAAGCTGCCTTGTTTATAAAGCTCACTGAGTTGATGGGCTGGACTTAAGGAGTAAACGATTGGACAAAGAAGGACCTTGTGACTTCCTGACTCCATTCACTATCACTATAGATAAACCCCATCCTCATCCTTTGACTAATGTCTCCTTTTTATGGGTGGTTTTATGGGTGATTTTCTATTAATTTACTTGTAGACAGGGAATCCAGCCACAATGGGTGACACATGTAATTTGGATTCCAAAGACAGGCATTATGTGTGCTTCCAAAAACTAAAAATGTCCTCCAATACCAACAAACAAAATCCAACATCTCTGATAATTTCCTCAACACAACCGGTGCCTTTTCACAGACCAGGATCTGAGCCACTTCTGAATTTTTACACTGAAGCCCTTTTGACCTATTTCTGTTAAAGAGGTTTTGTTTTCTCTGAAGTCCGCCTTGGCCTTCCGCAGACACTGCATGAGCATGAAGTCAGCCATTGTGGTAAAAGGAGGTTAATGTACTGCGGCTGTGAAAGCTGTTCCCCGGCTCTATCCTGCTCTCTGTAATTGTGTTATTGCACTATAGAATTGTCAGCGGAGTTGTCCTGCCCCAGTCAAGACATCTGAGCCAAGTCTGTGGAGGGAGGTTAACTTGACATATAAATTGCTATCTGCCAAGATGAATGGGCCTCGCCAGAGAGCATATGAGGAGAGCAGTGACCTGACATCGCTCCTGACAGACACCATATATCCCCAGTCATCTTTTTGCCTTCCTTTCTCTGCACACGATGCCAGCTGCTGCTTCCTCTGATGTCTTACTGGAGCTGCTGGAGATTCATTGGTAGTCCTGTGTTTGGTGCACATGTGTGTTCATACAGTCACATCAGAGTAGTTCGTGGTTTTGAGCTAACCTGCTCACCTTTATACTATCAATTGGAAATTGCATGTCAAATTGCTGTCATGCAATGGTTTATAAGGCCCACAGGGTAATGTAGGTTAAAAATAAGGTTAAAATTTTGCAGAGCTGGTGGTGATAATGCAGGAAAGAACTCAAAATTTCTCAGATTAAAGATGCATATTTACAAAAATAAAAGTTTGATATTTTCTGCAAATATAACGTCAGAAATTTACAGAGAAAAACTAGGAAAAATAATATTTTTTGTTGTTGCAGGGCACCTTAACTATAACTGAGATATACTGATCAGCATAACATTATGACCACCTGCCTAATATTGTGTTGTTCCCCTTTATGTGCTCCAAAATGCTCTGAACTATTGGGCATGGACAAGAGGACCTCTCAGGGTGTCCTATGGGGTCTGGAACCAGGATGTTGGCACTGGATCCTTTGGGTACTCTGGCTTGTACAGTGGGGTCTCTGTCAATCAAACTTGTTCCACTGCATCCTGTTGATGCTTGATCACAATGGGGTGTAGGAAGTTTGGAGGTCAAATCAACATGTTGGGCCATTGTCATGTTCCTCAACATGTTCCTGATTGTTTGATGTTGTTTCCATGTGGTGGGGTGCATTTTCCTGCAGGGGTAGGCCAGTGACATTTGGGATTTCCATTGTCATGAGGGAGTGTCCTTGTTGTGTGACAGTGTTTATTTTGGTGTATAAGTCACATCAACACGGATGTTAAAATCTAAGGTTTTCTAGCAGAACAGCACATAGTACCAGTATGACCAATGCTATTCACTTCATCTGTCAGTTGTCGTAATGTTATGGCTGACTGGTGTACATCGATCAGCCACAACATTATGACCACTGACAGGTGAGGTGAATAACACCAATCATGGGGTTACAATGCAATGTCCTGCTGAGAAGCCATGGGTCCTGGTATCACATGGATGTTACTTTAACACTGAAATTGCTTATTAATTCATTTGAGAGTTAACTTATTGACAGGCAACAGACTTTAGCTGTTGGAGAAACTAAACTTGTGAAAGTTACAGGAGGTGTGCCACAAGGCTCAATCCTGGGGCCTGTTTCATTCACCCTTCGTATAGATGATATTTCTTCCTCTATAACCGTCTGTAATGTAAATCTCGTATGCGGATGATGCTGTCCTCTGCTGTTAAACCCCCCTCAGCACTGTTTGAGTTGCAAGTTGCACTCAGTAACCAAGAATTAATTCTCGATGCAAATAAAAGTAAAATCATGATTTTTGCTACAGCCAGAAATATTGATTATGTTAATTTTCTCGTCTCTTCCAAGAGTGATACAAATACTGAAAGAGCTGGGGAGGGCAAGTTTCTTGGAATAAGGAAGAACAAGATGGTAACTTTTAAATATGATGACCAATCTGGTGAATAAATGGAGTCACAAATGTTTTTTATATATATTTTATAGGAATAGATCATGTTTCCCTTTGCAGTGTAACTGTTATATATGTATGCCACAGCTACAGCTCTTAAATCTTTGTATGCTGTCTATCACTCTCCATTAAGATTTATTACTGGTGATAATTGTAATACGTATCACTGTGAGTTGTATGTTAGGTTGGACATACACTCTTTTTTATTATTTATGAGACCCTTACTGTTTTTCTGCCGCCTTACATTACTTGGCATTGCTTAGCTCGCATTCAAATGATCGGATCACTCTTTGGGTTTTTACTGAGTTTGGGAAATCCAGTTTCACTTAGTCTGCACCTGCAAGCTGTAAGTACGATAGAGAACAACCTACAGATGGACTCATTTTTATCCTGAGGGCAATTTAAGTTTTTAATTTCGTCTTATCTTACTCCCAGGTGTTTTTGCTTTAGTTAATTCACTTGTCTTAATTGCAGAATTGCTTTTAATGGTTTATATTGTAAATGAGGCCTTTACCTTAGTACATGTTCAAGGAATGAATCACTGTCTACACCTGGCAAGATGGACATAGAGAATTTATTTGACATTAGAACATTACAGATTAAATACTGTAAAGTTTAAAGCTATAATATGTCTAAAAGTGTGATGGACGCATTGGCAAAAATAACAGATGTAAGTTCCTCCCCAGCCTGTCCGTGAACATTTGTCTTCAAAGAGAGTAATATTACCCCTCCATGGATCCATGTTTTCCCAGCGGACATGAATTCCTGTGTAAAAATGTACGAAGTGAAGTTGAGTGAGGCCCAGTTCTCTTCTCTGCAGCCTTGGTTTATGTCCGTCCCCAAAGGAGTCTGAGGTCTGTCTGGTGGTGGCCAGAGTGTCGTGGTCTAGGAAGCAAATGTCTGAATCTAGAAGCTCTGAAGCAGTGGATCTGGTCAGGCTTGAAACATGTCCATGATCTCTGAGACCATTAGGTTTTCAGGTAATGCCAAGTGATTGTATTTACTGTTTGGATTTAGCGGAGGGATCCCACCTAATCTCCGTCCTGCTTGTTAGTGTTTGACGATCTTTAATGAGAATTCTTTAGTAAGTAAATTAATTTAGGTTCATGAGAAAGTCAGACATATAATGGATTTACCACAAAAAGTGTAGGACCAGCTATATTTGTATATATATTTATATATATTTGGGGCAGTGGTGGCGCAACAGGTTAAGAACTGGGCTACTGATCGAAAAGTCAGAGGATCGGTCCCCCGCTGCGGCCACTGTGGGCCCCTGAGCAAGGCCCCTTAACCCCCGACTGCTCCCCGGGCACTGCAATGTGTGGCAGCCCACTGCTCCTAACAAGGATGGGTCAAAATGTAGAGAAGGAATTTCCCCAAGGGGATTAATAAAAAGGATAAATTATTATTATATTTGTATTTATACCTACATGTCGAAACCAATGGATGCATTTCCACACTTCTACATACCAGTGATTATTACTGACACTATAATTTGGTTATTGCTTACTTGTGTCCAGTGAAAATGTACTTTTTCATCAGTTTTCCTTGTTTGAAGATATTTTATTCTGTTTTCCAGGAATGTGAACTATAAACACATGGCAATTTTCACCCAATAATCAGATTATTTTAGGTTTGGAACACTGAATGAACGCATGCATCCATGGAGGATTCACCACTAACATCCTGTTGTTCTCCTGTTTAGTCGCCAAAGGTTTCCCACCTGCTTGTTTTGTGATTCCTCTAAACAGTTCAAAACAAAAGTGAGAGGGAGAACATAAAAGGTGAATGAAATCCTAGTTTCCATTAGTCCATATATTTATTTGAAGTGCTTTCTACAGCACATTAGAAAGGTTAACGTAAAAAAAAAATCTTTGCCTGACTGTATGTACCATAATTTAATAAATAAATTAGGCTGACTATAGTTCTACACTCACTGCATACCTGAATAATCCATTCTGAGGAAATATCACCAGGATTAGTGTTCTGTATGTTCAGCACTCTAAGGTGGGCCTTCACCTACAGAATCCTTGTAGGGATTATAACAATTTATAGCCCTCCGTGCAGACATAAAAGGGAGTGACACTGTGTGCAGAGGCATCAAATATTACCTCAGGTCTTCCACATATATTGTATGCATCATAAAGACAGAAGTGCGGAGCGTTCAAAGACACTGAAGGACAGATTCTACCTGATAATTTTTACACCAGCTCCTCACTGGTCACTGTTTTCCGTAGTGTCCAGCAGGTGGTGCTGCATGATAAGGAAGCGTAGCCTGAGCAGCGGTGAATGGTTGTTTTTGCAGCACACTGTAATACTACATGGCAACTACTGCTGCCAAAGCATCTGTGTATGTGATTATATAAATTCAAGACTGCTAATTGGAACTCGACTATAACTGAAGCGGTGCAGGCCAACACTGACGTACTGTAAATGTGGGATGCAAACAGTGATTTTTCTTCCTCAGCCAGAACAAAGCATCCAGATTTACAGGTTCACTGAGTGGCTCAAGTACATACATTCATGATATTGGCCTCACAGAGAGGTGAAGAGCAGATTAATGTAGTGCTGTGCTCTTGGCACATCCCCACAGCACACCGGTGGACACCAAGGTGAAAAGAATCGTTCCGTGGTGACCTCTGTGCGTCACTGCTTATTCAGAACATGCCCCACCTTCCCCGTCCTCCTCCTCCTCTTTAGGCCTCACGCAAGTTTTGCTACAATGCCACTGGCACGGCTGTACAGTTTTTGTTCTTTCCCCTTTCATCTTAATAGATGAGTTTCTCCCCAGCCGCCGTAGGAAAAAAGAAAAAAGCAGCCTTATCGGCCACGACACGGCTACTCAATTGTCAATCTGATCGATGTGTGCAGCCTGGATCTAGGCCACTGCATTAGTCGTGGAGGCTCTTAGCCACTCACCATGGACACACATCACTGCTCGCATCTTGTTGCTGTTGTGGTGTAATTGTTTTGTTATTGCGGCTCAGACTGGCTATGATACGGAGTCCATTTAAATGTTCACCCAGCACCCGACAGCTTAATGCTCACGACCTGCTGTATTTGTTCAATGTCATCTTGACTAGAGACACAGCAGAACATCCACCCGCAGACAGTTCACCTGTACTTACTGAAATGGTTTATTAACCTTTCATATACATGACACTGAGTGGAGAAAAACTGATCTTGTCCATTAGCCGAACACCTCGCTTCCTTAACGCAAACATTTACCAGCTATTCATGGCTGTCAGAGTTAAGAAAGCAGTCTGAAGAAGGCGTCACAATGAACCCGAACACAGACTAAAAAGCTGCTGCCGTCCTTTAAGAGGCACCATGATGTTTTCTATTGATGGCATGTAATATCTCAGCAGAGGGCCTCCTCTTTCACCGCCCTCTCCTCCTCTCTCCCCTGCTAGCTGGAGGCCAAAAGCCTGAGCCGCCTCGCCAGTCCTAATAAATCCTCAGCTGAGAGTGGCGGCGGCAGCAGCAGGCCTGCATTCTTCAGGAGCCAGCACTTCCCCTAATCTGCCCCGGAGTTGGAGCAACAGTTGGCCTGGCTGGCGGGGATGGGAGAGGAGAGGAGGAGGGAGGAGGAGGAGGAGGAGGGGAGGCTCCCTGGTGACAGGAGCATGATGTGTTTGTAAAAACACTGGGAATGTTGGAATTGGACACGCTTAGACTCTCGCTCTCCCTTAAGCGAGCTTGCGTGGAGATGCAGAGGCTGATTTTGGCAGATGTGTTCATTTTCTCTCGCGCCCTCTGCTAAACACAGAGACAAACAGGGAGCATTACCCTACCTGCCACACTCGGTTTTTTCCATGATGCTTGACACTTTGATCCCCTCTGGTGTGTGTTTGTGTTGGAGACGGCAAAAGCAAGAAAGGAGAGGAGGAAACTGAGAGAGGCACTGGACTAGGAAATGCCTTACAGATGTGTGCAGCAGTGGAGCTGCTTGTGTCAGCCAGGAGGTTTTGTTGGCAATGAGAGGAACATAATTCTGTGCTTTCCAAGGGTCTCATGTACGACGTGGAAGAGCTGAAATGTATTTGCATGTCTGTGAGTGCGTCCTATTAGCTGACTGTGAAGGTGATTACCAGGCTGATTGTGTGACAGACTCTGGTCAATAGGCGAGGTTTTGTCTAGATATATAGCTGACACAGCTTGTGCAGTCTTTATAGAGGAGATCGGGCCCCCATGAATGAATTCCTCTCTGCTGGTCTCTAGTTTCAATTGATTGCTTTAATTTGGCCTATAATGAGTAGGAGGCCTCCTGCCTGCAATTAGTGCACGAGTGTATGTGTGTGTGAGGGTGTACGCTTGTGTGCTGTGTTTAATTACTGCAGTGGATGGATGCTGTGTGGCCCAGCAGGATCCTGCAGGAATGGGAGGATCCACAACTGTGCTTGGCATCCACTGACACTCCTGCCCACAGTGCATCAGGGCCAGGACTTAACTTAAAGCCTTCCTGTCTGAGGGAAGCAGCTCGCTTTTTCTTTACCGTAACACCATGAAATCCCAGCGTTTGACCTTGCGAACTGAACTCTGATGGGCCACGGTGCAGCGTTTGCCAGAGTAAATCGGGAGAAAGTGTGTTTTAGTCGAAAATACCATATAATTTGACCCTAGTGAAAACAAGAAGTTTGACTCTCAGTGGGCAAAGATTTGGAATAAAGGTTTTTTCCAAGTAAATGTGAGTGAGAAGAACAAATTCAAGTACATTTACTCAGCTAGTGTACTTGACTACAGTTCTGAGGTACTTGCACTGCACTGTATTCGCATTTTGTGCTGCTTAATCCTTCTCCTCCGCTACACTCCAAAGGGAAATATTCTGCTTTTCACAGCGCCACATTTATTTGACAGCTATATTTACTTTTCAGAATAAAATCTGATATAAAACACCAACAGAGTTTATTGATGTATGCGTGACTTTTTTTCTGTACTCTCACATTACCTATAAAAAGATAAAACACGCACACCTTTAAACAAGTGCAACAGGTGAAATAAAAGAAAAAATAGTGCTTCACTGCTATGTACAGTTACAAATTTGTGAAAAAGAGCAAGCATAGATTCCAATGAGACAGTTCGTGACATTAAATAAGGGTTACTAAGACTTTATTTACATGACGTAGGTGATTAGAGTGCAGTGGAAGCAGACGGCTGCATTAACATGCGATATAGAGTGTACACAGTGGTTCAGAGTCAGAGGTTCAAAAAGAGCTGCTCCTGTCATTATAGGCTGATTTAAATGTTCATCACAGTGAGTTGTTTTGGCGTTCAGTGATCTGTAGCACCTACCAGAGGGGAGGAGTTGGAACAGAGTGTGTGCTACCTGTCTGTTCTCTAACTCTGGATATGTATAAGTCCTGGATGTGATGTTATAGTCTCTCTCTCTCTGTCCTTGATGGTGGCTGTTTTGAACCAGACAGTAACTTCAGCGATGGATTATCAGTGTGCAGAACTAGATCAGCATATCAATGTATGATAACGCTCTAAAATACAAGACACACTCGCAGAATAAACCAGCGGGTCCTGACCTTTTTTGATAGCACTTATAGATGGCAGCAGAAACATAGCTGTGAAACTCGTATCCACATTTCCAGATGGTGCTCTGAAGGAGTTCATGTCCTCAGCATAGCAAAAACAAAAATTCACCCCCAGACACCCTCCCTCTGTCTCTCATTTGTCTCCCTATCTCTCTGTTTTTGTTTAATAAAATCATGCTTGCTCATCAGCGCAGGAGGCCGGGCGTCTCTTCTTTCTGGGCAAGAGCAGCAGCAGCAGCTCCCCTGGGGCATGGCGGGGGTGGAGGAGGAGGTGGTGGTGGTGGCGGCGGCGGTGGGTTTGGTTCGGTGTGTGCCGCCGCTGTCGGTCTGTAGTGAATGCAAATGAGGCTCCGCTCTCCCTGATAAACTCTCTGTATATACCCAACTCTATCTCTGACTATCACGCTCTCTCCCTCGCTGTCTCTCGTCCCATCTATCTCAAGGTCCTGAGGGTGCGCCAGCGTCCTCCACCTTTGTTTAAATCACGATAACAAGGTGCACTTAGCACTCAGCTGTCACGCACACACAGTCAAAAATAGTGGCTTTATTACACTATAGGTATGTAGATCACTCGAAGATAGGAGATGGTGATCATACAAGAAAATTGTTGCACGAGTTTGCTCCATGTTGCAGGTTTACTCCCCAAATGCACGACACTGAACATTCGACGGCAGGGGAACTTGGGTCCGTGTCCAATTTCATTCTGTTCAAGGCTGAAATGTCCAATTTTATATACACCAATAAGGCGTACCATTATGAACACCTGCCTAATATTGTGCTGGCCCTCCTTATGTGCTCTAAAATGCTCTGAACCATTGGGCATGGACAAGAGGACCTCTCAGGGTGTCCTATGGGGTCTGGAACCAGGACGTTGGCACTGGATCCTTTGGGTACTCTGGCTTGTGCAGTGGGGTCTCTGTCCATCAAACGTGTTCCACTGCATCCTGTTGATGCTTGATCCGAATGCTGTGCAGGAAGTTTGGAGGTCAAATCAACATGTTGGACCATTGTCATGTTCCCCAACATGTTCCTGATTGGTTGATGTTTTTTCCATGTGGTGGGGTGCATTTTCCCTGCAGAGGTAGGTCAGTGACATTTGGAGTTTCCATTTGCATGAGGTAGTGTTCTTGTTCTGAGACAGTGTCTAAGTCTCATCAACACGAATGTCAAAATCCAAGGTTTTCCATCAGAACAGCACATAGTACCAATATGATCAATGTTATTCACTTCACCTGTCAGTGGTCAGGATGTTGTGGCTGATCGGTGTGTATATGTGTGTAGTGAGAATGGGACCGTTACCTCCATACCATGCCTCTTTACCTTCAATTGAATCCTTGATTGGATTTAAATGCTCATATTAGCTGAGAGCAAGTCGACCTCTCAAGCATGAGTCGCCCTGTTTAGCATGTGGAAAATGTATTAAACTTCGGATGACTGTTTATGCCTCATTAATAACGGAGTGCAATTATTTGTTGAAAATCTCCTGTCTCCAGTAGGACTAACCTCCACCTCAACTTAATTATCTCTCAGCTGTTTCATGCTAATGTGAAGTGTGTAAAGCAGGCTTTTTAATGATGCGGCGTGTTTGATCGCTCTAAAGCTCCTCCGCCAGTAGGATGGATACCATTTGTTTTTCTCAGTCATTAAGCAAATAATCTTATGTTGATTGCCAAAAGCTAATTACACTAGCCACTGCTGGAGTCTTCAGTGCAGGATAGAGTAAAGCCGCTGTGCAGGTAGAGCTGACAAGCTTTTAGCAGAGCTGTTCTCGTCTCCATATTTCCTTTATAATCCTCATAAATATTGCTTATTGTTTCCAGTAGAAAAGGAAACTATACGGCTTTTCTTTATTCACTACTGCTCAACACTGCAGACTTTACTGACCCTGCATCCTAATGTATTTTTATAAGCCGATCCCACAAGACTTTAGTGCCTAGGAAGATTAAAATAAGAATCATACAGTATTATCAACTATTTATGGCCGCCACAGATCCTGTAATACAACATGACACAAGAAAAGAACACTGCAGATGGAAAACCCTGTTTTCCCCGCAGCTGCTGGTTATTGAAAGCATGCATTATAGGCTTTGAAAAACTGTAACGGCACCAGGAAGTCTTGGCATTGTTATATGTGGCTGTTAAACAGATTTGTCAGAATATATTAAAAAACTGTTGAACTCCTGAGTCATGGTAATGCACAGATGACGTTTTGTTTTATTTATTTGCGTCATTCTAAGCGGCTACAAGCCTTTACTGCGGAAACCCTTGTGATCTGAGCCCCTCACTTGAGGCGAAAGATGCTTTATGCTTCACAAGAAGTCGAGTCAGCTCTAAAATATGATCCTGTCCTTGTGCAGAGTGTGCTCCTCTACACCGTTCTCACAGGCTTGCAAAATGATAGTATTAGGAGTGACCTCCAGCCAAACCTGCAGCTGCTCCCCGAGACATATCACATGTGCAAATGAAACAGAGAGACGGAATGAAAGGAGGAAGATGATACAGCAGCCCTTGTTGCATTCAGCTCAGTCAAGTTTCACAGTCGGTGGAGTGACCAGATAGTGTAGTACATCTTAGCGCCGCTGCACAAAATCAAAGGAGTGCACTCAGTCATGGTATTATTAGAAATTCGAGTGTTCTGATCTGAGAATGTGAGAATCTGCAGCATGTGATCCTGATTCAGTTTGACTCATGTGTAAATGTTTTTAATTTTCCACCAATAATACAAGAGGAGTTTTGCTTACTGTGAAATCTCTCAACATCCTCATGTGTAGTGGATAGACTGAAGTATGACATATAGATATATAGGCCCTTTCACTTACTGTTTCACGTTATTTTACATGATAGACCATGAAACTTTCTCAGATGACAGTTTTCTGACATGTTTAAATGGGCATATGTGACATTGTATACCAGAAAATTCCCTCATTTGCCTTAACTACCAGAATAGAAATCTGAATATTGGATAAAACCAGGTTCAAAGTTCTTGTTTCTGGGAAAACAAACGTTATAGTAAGAGATGACCAATGGGAGGAATCATTCAAAGAGGGACATAAATTAACAAACAGTCCAGTGTGGAGGGGGGTTGACTGGAAAGTCAAAATGCGATACTTTAACACTCCATCCATCACCTCAAGATACAGTAGTACTCCTGAGTTGTGCTGGAGGGGATGTGGACTAGTGGGGGATTTTACACATATTTTTTGAGGACTGCCAAAAAGTTGTAGACTTTCAGAAAAATGTACAAAAAGAAATCAGTCAGATTCTGGGCATCAATCTAATCTTGGACCCTTTACCCTTTATTTTAGGTATAGCTCCTGACGCCAGCATGGACAATAATAATAATAATGCATTAGTTTTATATAGTGCTTTTCTAGGCGCTCAAAGATGCTTTACATTTCATTATTCATTCACTCCATACTCCATGGTGCTAAGCTACGTATGTAGCCACAGCTGCCCTGGGGTAGACTGACGGAGGCGAGGCTGCACCATCGGCCCCTCCGACCACCACCATCCACTCACTCTCACACTTCATCCACCCAGGCTTCCTGGTGTTATATTTTAAATTTAATTTAATTCATTTATTTATTTATTTTACTTTGAATGCACTTGTCTATTGTATAGCAAGTATGTTTGCAGAAGCTGTTAGTTAATCAAGGAAAAAGGACTGAAAAAAGATGTGAAGGCTGCCATATGTGTTCTTAGGCATGAATGTAAGTCTGTGTCTATCTGAGGTAGGTATGAGGAAAGGGTGTGTGTATACATGTATGGATATGGATATGGAGTGGTTTGGTAAAATGTCATGCTAGGATTTCATGAGAAAATGAACAAGTGTGACTGAAAAGCATCTCCTGATGTATGTTTTATTTGTGTATTCAATAAAAAATAAGTTCAAAATTCTTGTTTCATGTTTCAGTTTGTTGACATTTACATCGTAGTCAGACATCACAGTTAGTGCAGAAAGTTTTACTTCTTCCATCACTTCATAAATCAGAAAAAAGTACCAAAAACCAGAAAAACATCCATTTGGCCATGTCTTTCAGGATAAAATGTCCTATGAATCAGGCTGTGACTCATATATGAACAAACTCTCAGTACGAACCTTCAGAATAGAGATGGGAATGAAGCTGGAAAGTTTGGTATATGTAGGTGTTGCTGAAGTGCAGATTTCTGGCTCAGACTTGGAGAAAAAACGGCCTTTGGAGATATTTATTAGAACTGAAATCTATCAGACACAAAGACACAGTGTAGTAAAACACCTTAAATGTGTATGTTGGATGTTTTCTTCCCATTAGTCTGAAAGAAGACCTGCTATGGGGGCAAAATATCTCAAAATCGACCAGTGTATGAAAAAACAATTGCTTTACCTGCAGTGTGTCGCCTTAAGTTTAGAAAAGTGCTTATTTATTTATTTCACTCTTTCTCTTCATGAAAGATTTGTGATGTTTACGGTCAGGGAGATGTGCATCCATTATCTATACCCACTTTATTCTGCCGAGGGTCACAGTGAGCTGGAGCCCGTCTCAGCTGACTCTGGGCCCTGCACAGGTTCACAACAGGGCTAAGACAACACACCCACACCTACAATCAACTTATGATCCTGAATTAAAGGTGTAATTTCCAACATTTCTGCAAGAAAATGTCTAAAAGCGACAAAACGAATGTCCAATATGTTGTTGACTTTTGTGCTAAGATTATCACACGTTTGTAATACGTTCAAACCCTGACAAAATCCATGTAAGTGTGTGTTTAACATACCATGCCTGTCTTTTGACTATATAAACCAATCAGCCACAACACTCTGACCACTGACAGGTGAAGTGAATAACATTGATCATATTGGTACTATGTGCTTGTGTTGATGAGACTTAAACACCTAAATAAACATTGTCCCACAACAAACACACTCCCTCATGCAAATGGAAATCCCAAATGTCACTGTAGGAAAATCCACCCCACCACATGGAAACAACATCAACCAATCAGGAACATGTTGAGGAACATGACAATGGACCAACATGTTGATTTGACCTCCAAACTTCCAACACTCCATTGTGATCAAGCATCAACAGGATGCAGTGGAACAAGTTGGATTGACAGAGGCCCCACTGCACAAACCAGAGCACCCAAAGGATCCAGTGCCAATGTCCTGGTTCCAGACCCCATAGGACACCCTGAGAGGTCCTCTTGTCCATGCCCAATGGTTCAGAGCATTTTGGAGCACATAAGGGGACCAACACAATATTAGGCAGGTCATAATGTTATGCCTGATCGGTGTATATATCTTCTGCACCTCCTCTTGACTCCAAATGTAGCGTGTGACAGGAGACAATCTGACTTCTTTCCACTCTGATCTGATAAAAATGAATGAGTGAATGAATGAACATTGACATTTAGCTTGACTGTCTTTGCATGTTTTAGGTGCATGCAAATGGAGACGTGAGAAATTCATTTTTCTGGTATCAGTTGAAGGTTAAAACATAATTTTAGCTCTAAAATAAAAATTAAACTTAAAAAGAAGATGTAATGTTACTTTCCACTCATCTTTTTTCAGATATGTCTATTAGCTTGCACTGCTAGACCCTTACTTCATTAACAAGAAATGCTTATTATATTTGCCTTGAAGGGACTTATGATTACCTATGATTAGCCAAGGTCTCCCATCATAGGCTAGAGTGGAGCTAAGAGGAGGTGCACAAGCCTAGTTTCCCCCTTGGACCACTTGAATTGCAATATGCTGAAAGGTTAGTGTGACATTTCTGCCCAGTGATGCCAAAAAATAATGCCTACCCCAGCTTTAAGGTCCCCAAAATTGAATGTAAAAAAACCTGTAAGGCCTTTTTAAAAAAAATAAGTGGTGTGGTGTAATGTCCTTATGCTCGCACAAACTTCTGGATAGTAATGGTGCTGTGTGGACACTGTTCAGTTATTGGATTTCTCCCTTCAGTGTGTCAAACACTCAGCCATCAGCATCTGTTTCCTGCGGTCCTCCTTGAGTGTCTGTGGTTATTTCAGGACATCCACTGGCAGTCATTCATCTGAGGCGAAATCCGTCTCACTGTTCACACTAAAGGCGGACATTTCTAACATCTCCCTGCATCCCGTTCTTTTTCATTCTGTTTGTATGTCACGCATTTGTCTCCCCCCCCCACCTCACTTCAATCCCTCTGTGTCCATACCATCTTTTTTTTCTTGTCATAATTGTTGTTATTGCCCTTGGCCTCAGCTGCGGTGGTAGATATCTGAGATAACAGCTTACTCTATCTCTCCTCCTCCGTCCTCAGGGACAAACACAGACTGATGCTCTCGGCCCTGGAAAACAGTGGCTAGCGGGATGGTTAACATTCTTGTTCGTGTAGCTTTCCTCTGTTTCAGATAAGGACTGCTTAGTGTGTTTATGTTGTAAGATGAATCACGCAAACTAGAATGGATTTGGAATGCGTCCCAGTAACTGAGGATAATGCCCCCATGCAGATTAACTTGTTGTGCAAAGGGATGCAGGTATATGCAGCACCCCTGCACTGCTGAATAAATATAGGTTGTGTGTGTGTGTTTGCAAATGAGCCCACACAGCAAAAATTGAGCGAATTAGGTGTGTGCGCGTCCCTCAGTGAACTTGTGCATATGCATTTGTCTTTGCACCTGTGTGTGTGTGTGTGTGTGTGTGTGTGTGTGTGTGTGTGTGTGTGTGTGTGTGTGTGTGTGTGTGTGTGTGTGTGTGTGTGTGTGTGGCTGACTCCTCTGGCCCGGCTGTGTTTGTATAATGTTGAATGTTGTTGCCTCTGAGACCTGGCCCATCCAGCGCCTCCAGCTGTGGGCTTTAACCCAAGCTGCTGTGGGCTGTGTGACCCACCACGCCAAATGCGCACACACACACACACACACAACCACACATGCATCTCCAAACACACATCTTATGCTTTAATTTATGCAATCAGTGCTCTCGATTTACATACATTACCATAGATCATACATGTTGAGGCTGCTTGCAAGGTCACTGCTGAAAATCTCTCTTGTATAAATGGAGGATCACACGTATGCAGCATATTCTTGATTTACCTCAGGAGCTACAGCGCCTGGTTGGACGCTGCTTTGTTTCTAGCATTCCTGCGACCTGCTAAAACCGCTCAAGACATGTGAAATGCCGCATTATCACATAATTGCAGGTTGCACCAGTGAGGACGTCTCTTAGTGTAAGAGCCCTTAATGCTAAACAATGGGCCTCCTGTTTCCTCTATGGATGTATGTAACTGCATGTGTGCTGCTGAAAAGGGGAGTGATGTCTCTCTCACCCACGTCTCCTTCCCCCTCATTCCTCCCTCCCTCTGAACTGGTTAATATGCATCTCATTAGACGGAGGAATCATGCTCTTTTGGCTTGTCTCCTCCACTTGCAGCATGCCTCCCTCCAGTGCCGGACGCAATGATTCTCCAAGATGGCAGCAGGTCCAAGCCCCGCTTTCCACTCTGCATCCAGCCATAGGGAGGGCTGTGGATAATTCACCTCTCCTCACTCCCCTGTCTCTAACTGAGATGGATGCAGATGAGCTTTTCTATACCTCTCATTGTGTGTGTGCAGGAGGCGGTGTGCCTTAAGCAAAAAATGGATTGGTCTGTGTCTTTAGACTGGGCCCGGTGCAGCAGGCGGAGAGTATAATCTGATTTAAAGCATGTCAAGGATTGTGAATAATTTCCTCATTACCCCCACCCCTCCCGTCATTTTCAGGGCATATTTAATTTAACAAGAAGAGGGAGAAGGCTTGTGTGTTTGTGCATGTGTCTTTGTGTGTGTGTATGTGTGTGTGTGTGTGTGTCACATCTATGCTGCAGACTGTCTCATATCTTCCCGCTCTAGGAGGAAAGAATTACTCCTTGCATACTCTCTCTCTCTCTCGCCGTCTCTCACTTTGCCTCCCTCTCCGACCCCCTGAGAGCTACAGCTGTCACAGTGTCACTTTTCCCATCCATAATTGAGGAGTGTGCACTGCACAAAGCCCATGAAACCATGTCAACCACTTCCAGTTGCTCCTGTTAAATAATCAGGCAGAACCAACAGTGCCAGGGGGGAATATGCCTGTGCAGCTGCCTGTCTTGCTGGCTTGTGTAATCAGTCCTCAACTTACCCCCACTTCAAACCCCCCACACCCCTCAGTTTACTTAAAAAAAGAGTCACTCTTCACTGGCCCCGTTGCCAGACTTGTCCAGTCCAAGTTGGCTCCAAGAATCTTGACAAAGCAGAACAGCAGCTTTGATTGGTTGTAGGAGTGAAAGTAGGAGGCTGTTCTGTTTCATGGTCTGAGCTTTACCCCGCTCACCCACCAGATGTCTCTCTTTCTGCTTCCAGTCATCAGCCTGCCACACCCACCTCACCTGCCCAATTTCCAACCAGCTCCCTTGTACATACACCTGCTCTCCACATCCACCCCTCTGCCAGATCGCCTTTGTGCGCTTGGCTGAACTCTCCAGTCTTGTTGTTCTGCCTTGTTTGCTGAGGGCACTTGTTTGCACCACAACCTCTGCCTTGCCCTCTGGTTTTGTTTGCCTGGCTGCCCCCCCCCGCTTGTAAGCTTCTGTTTTTTTTAAAGCGGTTCCTGCCCGGTTCAGTAAGCATTTGTGTCCTGCTCTCGTGGCACACACCATGACCGAATCAAATAGTCCAGGTTGATCTCAACATGAATAAGAGAGCAGCTTTGTGCTGCTGTGCTTTGAGCTGAATGCTAATGTCAGCAACGTAAGACCTTCACAGTGGTAATGGCTGCATGTCGATGTTTTAAAATCCCCTTTCAGTTGTTAGTTAAACCTATAATGTCATCTCTGTGTATCACATTTACATAGTTACTTTATTTTATTTATGTTAGTTAAAATGGTTCCTCTAGGTTGTGTCGATCTATGTCTTCCTACCTCTTTCTCCATTCACCACTTCCCACTCATGGCAGCTCGAGCACACCAGCTCACCTACAGCTCTGCTCAAACACTGTAAAACTGCTACTGAATGGAAAGTTGTAAAGAGACTCTGAATATCTGTAACTAATTCCATGGAAGTCGACGTAGCAACCAATAACGTCATAATTTGGGCCATTTTAAATGTAATAAAGCCAATAATATAATAACCTGTCAATAATGCAGTAAAGTTTTTGAGCCAGTAACATATGTAATACTCTTCAGTTTTTTATGAGTGTTCATGTTCTGTGTTGTATGTTGGAGTTAAGTGTCATTATAGAGCCAGTCCAGTTATTTAAATACAGTTTGAAGTGAGGACTGACTCGTTTTTCCTTGAGAAATATTTAAAAAAAGGTTTTAATGAAATGTTTTCCGAGAAAAAAATGTGGGAAATTCATTTGACAATGCAACATCCAACAGAGACACTGATATGAAATGATGAATTTACATATCTAAGCAAATAAACAATATTTTAAGTAAAGATTTTGTGCCACAAATAATTCTCTAAAAGGCTCTTATAACCATAATTAAGGAGAGTGAGAGCTACATGGGGCGTGTCCTTGATGAATGAATATGACGACTATACTATCCACTAGACGTATTTTTGATGAGCAAACTGCACAAAAACTGCAAAACAATCTTTTATTTCCAAGAAATGCAGTCCTGTTCATGTATTATTACATTATCGGCTGCAGTTATTACATTTTCAAAGGATTTTTTAATTGCTAGGCCATTAACGTGATAACTTATCACATAATTGGCAAAATGTTGTTACGTTATTGGCCGTTATTACATTACTGGTTGCTACAGTCAAGCTGTTTGTTTTTGAGCATTTTCACTCTAAACCACAATTGTCAGTCTCATCAAACTGCTAGAAAAAGGGGCTGAGGATGCCAAAGTCAGTAGGATGGATCCTCCTGGGAGCATGAATGTCTGTACAGCGTTTCACGGCGCTTGGCTGAGATATTTCCGTACTGAACCGACCACCGTTGCCATCCCCGGAGCCATGGAGCTAGCGTGGCTAAATATAAGCAAACTGTGCACAATGTCAAATGTCTTTACTGTAGCAGCGCTAACAAAGATGAAAGTGGGATTAAGTTGCGTTTTGCTGCAGACTCCGCTCTCGACAGAGGCGTTCTGTGATAATTAGATCACTATTAGCGTTCTGATTAGTCAGACACGGGGTATTATAGGGAGGTGGGTTTTTTCATGTCTTTTTATCTCTGCCTGTCTCTCTCTCTCTCTTTCTGTTCCCATTTCCTTCACCCCCGCCCCTCTTCTCTCCTGACCCCTCCTCTCTTTCTGTCTTCTGATGGCAGATTCTCACTGGCATCTCACAGTGTCAGGAATCAAAGCAGGCGGAAAGCTCCCAGGAAGGCATACGGCGTGCTGTGAAACAGGCTTCAAGCTCCCACCCTCACCCGCTCCCACCAGCCACCACCCCCCCCCTCCTGGATCCCTGTATAATTGAGCATCACCACCTTCACCGTGGAACTGCAATGACTCACACCGCTCGTAGATACAGCCTCCATTAGAATAACACTGCCTACCCTGATGATTATTAGACGCACACTTCACTCTCGCAGTGAGGCCGGTTATTGGAGTGTGTGTGTGTGCGGAGACGGGAAGGGAGGGGGGGGAGGCTGCTGGTTAAGATGCAGTACAGTGTAGTTGGACATGAAAGCAAACCTCCAACCACTTCAAAAGTACAAACAGCAGCTTACTTTGGAAAATAAGCGGCACTGCCATGATAGGAATTGAAAATACCGTAGCCTACATACAGAAATCGTCCTGTGAGAGTGTGTTGTGTGCGATCAAAAGAGCCATGTGGAAACGTACACCCTCTTACAGAAAGGTAGAGTGTAGTAAGGCTTTGTAATGAAAGATCTGTAATTACTGTGTTGTGAACGGTAATGGTAACCTCCCACTCTACAGGCTTTTGACAGCCGTGCAGCTCCCTCTGTGGAATGTGGATTTCTTTATATAACATGGCTCTTTAATCTGAGTCCTATGGGATCTAAGATACACTGTGCCGGGCCCAGTCGACAATTATCGGTGGGAAGGACATTGGAAAAGTCTGCTGTTGAGACGGCTGCCTTTCCATTCTTGGTCTAAATCCTTTATGGCGCACACAGTGGGAATGAGAGAAGCGGTAGGGAAGAGATTACAGGAATACAGTATGTGTTTTTTGATACCATTTTCTGAACAGGCATCTTCAAAAAAGAGTTCATAATCAAAAGCTTAGTAGCGAGTCATAATAAAAGAACAAAAAAAATCAGTTTGACTGCTGTTCATTAATTAGTCTTTTTGAACAGGTTTAATTGATTTACAAAGGAAGACGTTCACATTTTAATAATCTGTCTAGGTTAAAGATGCTATGCAGATTTTAAACATAAATATGACGTTAATATACACCAATCAGCCACAACATTCTGACCAATGACAGGTGAAGTGAATAACATTGATCATATTGGTACTATGTGGTGTTCTGATGGAAAACCTTGGATTTTAACATCCGTGTTGATGAGACTTAGACACCCAAATAAACATTGTCCCACAACAAGCACACTCCCTCATGCAAATGCAAATCCCAAATGTCACTGCAGGAAAATGCACCCCACCACATGGAAACAACATCAAACAGTTAGGAACATGTTGAGGAACATGACAATGGCCCAACATGTTGATTTGACCTCCAAACTTCCTACACCCCATTGTGATCAAGCATCAATAGGATGCAGTGGAACAAGTTGAATTGACAGAGGCCCCACTGCACAAGCCAGAGTACCCAAAGGATCCTGTGCCAATGTCCTGGTTCCAGACCCCATAGGACACCCTGAGAGGTCCTCTTGTCCATGATTCCCAATGGTTCAGAGCATTTTTGAGCACATAAAGGGGATCAATACAATATTAAGCAGGTGGTCATAATGTTTTGCCTGATCAGTGTAATGGAGTAATGCTGTCTGTAGCTGAGACTGAAGTCACACTCAGTCTAATCAGAGCTTCTCTATTGTATGTTTAGGCCATATTTCATGATGACGCATGTGAGTCCCTCCCTCTGAAATTGTGCTGTGAAGTGGTGAACAGATTACATTTGTGTAAAAATGTGTTTTACTGTTAGGTTATTACTAGACCATCTGAACTGAGTCAAGTTTGCATTTCATGAGGTCTTTAAACCTTGATATTATTACTAATTCATAAATGAGTAATAAGGCATTTAATAAAGCAAGGTAAGACTTTGTAATGTGTTGCTTACTGAAAAGTTGTAATGTGTCTTTGAGTCAATTTTAAAGTGAGAATTAAGTTTGTACTGTGTCCGTACATTTGACCAACTTTATATCTTGTTTTACTGACACAGCATCAATAAATGTCCGGAGCACTGTGGTTTTATTTAATGTTGGTGAATGAGCACCTCTAATGTGGTCTTAGTTTTTAGACTCTGGCTTTGATGCACCTTGGACAAAAACACTGTTCATTCCAGACCACATTCCTCACAGCAGGTCTTCAGAATTGAACCATCAGCCTGTTGGCCATGAACCCGCCTCCATCATGCTGAGGCTGCGCGGTTAAGAACGTAATGTTTGCTCACTCTGAGACATCTCGGTGATCTTTTCGTATCACTTTAATAAAACCTTTGACTCCTCTGTTTTTTATATTCTTGACATTACTACGGGGCTGCTGCTGCTGCTGCTGTCCTTTTGCAGTGAATTCCTCTATGATCTACTCCTGCGTGTAACCTGAATGATGATGGGCTACCGGGCCACAGTGCCTCTCTGCAGAGCGGCTGCTTTGTTGTTGTTTGCGTTGACACATGCAGAGACTGGAAAAGGTCAATGGCTTCTCCCATAGAGGGAAAAAAGAGAACCTCTGGATCATAACTTCTGCATATCTATGAGCCTGAGAGAGTGGCTGTGACTCGCTTCCGTGGATTTATTGACTTGCATACGAGTCTAAATGGGGAGTCATAATTGTGTGGAGACGAAGGAACCCAAGCAGGCTGTATTATGTTAATGTGGCGTCTGCTGGAAGAGAAGAAAGGACTGTAGAATAGTATTTGTGTTTTCCTGCCACTCAGAGTCTACATCTCATGAAAGCAGTCAGCTTCAAGGTTTTCACTCTCTGTGTGTACTAACCAGAGCTATTCATAGCTTTGATTGCCCCTGAGCACAGCTTTGTCTGTGTGACTGACTTACCAAACCGTGCAAGACACAATATTTCCGAGAAATAGCTGCGTTTGTTTGATTTTTTTTTTTCAACTTTGTGTTCTTGAGAGAGAATTTTAAATAATTCATTCATTTTTAGTAATTCTTTTTAGGAATCTGGAGTCGCATTAATTCAACTCCGCAAGACAGATTGAGTTTCCCACCAAGTGGAGTGAATCTGTACACAGCAAGGCTCAGTGCTTGTGAATGCTCCTCCACCTTTCCCCACTCAGACCTTTGGATGGTTTTTTTTGCTCTTTTAGCAATGACTGGAAGGCGACTCCCATCTTCAAGCCTGCCAATCTTCATTACCGGCTGAAATGGAGTAAATTGATTGGAAAGATTTTGTTATTTTCTCCGCGAGACAGAGCCGACTCCCTGGGAACTGATCTCTGACTGTTCGTACGCTTGTGAATGGGGTGTGCGCTGTGTAATTGTGTGAGCACATGTGCAGTGACTGAACGGAATAATAAGACCAAATGAGAATATAGGCCAATCCAATGAAGCAGCTCTGAAATAATACCACCTGGCAGTCGGTACATTGACAGTCTTTAAGTACTCATATGTAAAGAAACAGGATTTACGTGGATTTATAGGGTTAAAAACCTCAGCTGGTTACATGAAACAATAGAAAACCAACCAGTTTTGTTCTTGGAAGGTCTCCATCAGGGTTGAGATCAGGACGCAATGCATGAATCTGGACTTTTCAAGCAGCTGTGTGCAAGTGCAAATGCTTCAACAGGACAAATATTAAACTTTTTGACATTTGAGTTGCAGGGTTTTCACGGCAGCTCTTATATTTAATCCAGATATTAAATTAACAGTGTGCACTCCAGTAACAGCTTAAAAAATCTGCTCAACATCACCGTAGATTGTGTTTGAACACACTAGGCGGGGATCTGAGCGTCCTTTTTAGCATTCAGCTCTTAATTTCCTGCATTGCGGAGAATTTTTATGCACCAGTGATCTATTAGAGGTGGGGTTTATTTGCGCACCGTTCCCCAAACAGAGATTTTTACACCCGGGCATATGCACAATACACACTTTAGTCAATAACTGTTACCTTTTATTCTCTGTTTGATTTAGAGCACCTCTCCGGTCACTGATTCTAAGCTCATCTCTGTGTATCAAAGCTATGTATTTAATCTCCATTAAATTAATTCCTTCCTGCTTTAAAATGGTGTAGATGTAGCTCTACACCGTTGCTTCCTATAGAATGTGCAGATCTATAAAGTCTTTCTCCACCTACCCCTCCCCACTCGCTGCAGCTTGAGCACACCAGCTCACCTACAACTCTTGTACTATCAAAGTAAATCGGCCATACATGCTTGAACTGGAAACTGATTCAGAAGTTTAAGAAGAAGAAGATTCGGAAGAAGAAGAAGAAGATTCAGAAGAACAAGATTCAGAAGAACAAGATTCAGAAGAAGATTCAGAAGATTCAGAAGGACAAGATTCAGAAGAAAATTCAGAAGAAGAAGAAGGACAAGATTCAGAAGAAGATTTACAAGAAGATGATGATTCAGAAGAAGAAGATTCGGAAGAAGATTCAGAAGAAGATTCAGAAGAAGATTCAGAAGAAGAAGGACAAGATTCAGAAGAAGATTCAGAAGAAGAAGATTCAGAAGAAGATTCAGAAGAAGAAGGACAAGATTCAGAAGAAGATTTAGAAGAAGAAGAAGGACAAGATTTAGAAGAAGATTCGGAAGAACAAGAAGGACAAGATTCAGAAGAAGAAGATTCAGAAGAAGATTCAGAAGAAGATTCGGAAAAACATTCAGAAGAAGAAGATTCAGAAGAAGATTCGGAAGAAGAAGAAGGACAAGATTCAGAAGAAGAAGATTCAGAAGAAGATTCAGAAGAAGATTCAGAAGAAGAAGAAGAAGAAGAAGGAAAAGATTCAGAAGAAGATTCAGAAGAAGATGATTCAGAAGAAGAAGATTCAGAAGAAGATTCGGAAAAAGATTCAGAAGAAGAAGAAGATTCAGAAGAAGATTCGGAGAAAAGATTCAGAAGAAGAAGAAGGACAAGATTCAGAAGAAGATTCGGAAGAAGAAGAAGATTCAGAAGAAGAAGATTCAAAAGAAGATGATTCAGAAGAAGAAGATTCAGACGAAGAAGAAGAAAATGAAGATCAACACAACGACAGCAACATTTCCACCTTGCAAGTTGACAGGATCTCGTCCTTAGGTTTGTTAAACACCAGGGGCCTCATTTATCAAGCGTGCGCAGAAAGAGTTCTAAATTCTGTCGTACGAATGAAATTTAGAATGTGTGTAAGTACAAAAAAATCCGTATTTATCAAACGTGCGGACACCGGTCGTACGCACACCAGTACGTAACCTCTGATGATAAATCCCACCTGTTCCTAAGGACCATGCTCGTGCACGGTTCGGGTCATTTGCATTCAGAAACGCCTCCAATTGACCATATATGGTAGCAACAACCCTTAAAATGCATGAATGGATTTTTGATCCCGTCACCGAAATCATGGCAAAGAGGGCGAAGAAGAGGAATTTCTCCGACACCGAGATTGAGGTATTACTAGGCGAAGTTGAAACAAAGCAAAAAATACTTTTTGGAAGACTAAATGCAGGTGTGATCACCAAAAGAAAATGCTGAGTGGGAGAAGGTGACAACCGCTGTTAATTCTGTTGGGTAGAGGAAAGATCATTCTCAGAAATTACAAAGAAATGGTTTGATATCAAACTCGGTGCCAGAAAACGCATCACAGCCCACAGACGCAAAATATCTGTAACTGGAGGAGGACAAGCAACAACCCAGCTTTACCCATGGACGCCCGTATTGCCAGCATCATCGGGGACAGTATGTGGGATTATTCCGAGGGTGCTGACGGAGGCAGTGCTGCGGAATCAACACGACACCACCAAATCCATAAATGAAATAAGCGATCAGCTGACCAACATCGCCAATACTTTACTGCAAATCAACGAGTCACTGACACAGATTGCTGCATGCACATCGCAAATGTTAAATAAATAAACTTTAAAAATGTTGAATGATGAGATTATTTTCCCACACACACTTTGAATCTGAAACATGCAGGTTTACGTAAAATCTCTGTATGATCCTCTGGTTTGAATGGCAGCGACATTAGAGGGTGGGACAGGAGGGGTCATTAGCCACTGCTTCAGTGGATTTACCCGATCTCCTATGGAGATGTTACAATAAACCATACGAAGCCCAGAAAATAATTCTGAAATGCTCTAACACTCACCAGTCAGGCAGCCATCCTCAACAGCTCCTGCTTGGAGGCAAACACCCACTTAGTAGTTCTGCAAAATGAATGAGTCGTGCCTTCGTCCAGGCCACCGGGCAACAACGTTTAACAGAGACAGATGTGGATCGCAAATTATTTTTGTATTAATTGAATGAAATCCTTTCATGTTCATGGATCTGAATTCATTGTGTGATGGTACTTTGACTGAGATGTGGCTGCAACCTATGGCTTTATTTATGTTTGGGAATCCGGTGATGGCGTGAAATTCTTGTTTAGTTTCGGCTTGCTATTGAACACTTTGATTCTCTAAGTGCATTCTGTTTGTAGTTTCTCTGTTCTACCACTAGGTTTTGTGTGTACGCATGGTCAGAGTTGTGCTTAAATTTGCGCATGTTTCTACGCACAAGTACAAGTTGATAAATCCCATACTTTGCGTGGAAATGCTCGTACGCACTCATTACGCACACATCTGTGCGTACGCACGCTTGATAAATGAGGCCCCAGAAGTCTGAATCTGTGTTTCTGAGTCTGTCATCAGTTTGCTGCAGTTTCAAGGTGGAATTGCTCAGCTGTGGTGTTGGCTGCTTATTTTGCTCATGATGTGTCTTCCAGCATATAAAAAACACCCTGTGGACATGTTAACAAGGTAAAAAAACAACTTAATTTTAATTGGGTTATAATTTACATAAAGTCTTTTTGTCAAGAGCTCCAACATGTGCAAGATTTACCCACTGAACACACGGATACGAGCCCGTCAGTATTTACAACACGTGTATTTGTCCCCTCTAATAAAAACATGAAAGACGGAAAAGAAAACTGCTTTGACGTTCACTCATTTAGCCCACATTTTATGTTTCCTTTTATTAAGTAAATGCATTTTCACCACAAATTGATAAGATAAGATAAACTTTATTGATGCCTCGTCGGGGAAATTCACATGTTGGAGCAGCTGAATACAGATCAGGCAGAAAGAAGAAAAGTACAACAGAGCTAAAAATAAAGATGTAATAATAAAATACACCAGGCATGATGACCCTACATATGGATTCGTATATTATGACAGTGGAATTTACATACAGATAAGTCCAGTTATGATATATGGATATGTACCCATATGACATGATGAGTTTACATATATACAGGTATGACATGGGGGATAATGGACCCACAGTTCTGTTATTGCAGTCAACAGACCAGTGGTTAGCATGATGTTATTAAACACGACGAGCTGCAAGAGAGCAGTGGTATATCTGGTCGTTGATTCAGAAATAGCACAAGCTGGTGCTTAAAAACTCCCCAGAATGCAGGAAATTAAGATTTGATTTTAAAAAAGTCCTGGAGGCAGGCGGTTAAACCCCTGGTTGGTGTGTTTAAATGAAATCTACAGCCATGGTTGGATGGTACGCACACGGTTTTTATTTCCTGTAAAACCCCCAGAATTCAAATATCTTTTTAAAAAGTCTCCACCTGACCCTGACTCTACATGTGTTGATACACAGGTGCGTGTTCCACATGTCCTGTGAGGTCCGGTTTGCACCACTAGGCCGACTTTGCCGCTGATTAAGAGAAACAGATTGTGTTGTGTGTCGCTTGCCGTGCAGAAGACAAATATATGCTCAGCGCGCAAACAAATACGGGGAAAGCCTCTCTACACATCGCTTCACAACCCAGCATTAGCCGAGCTGCTACTGTATGCCATGTGTGGGATTAGATGTGACACGGCGGTGGATGGAGGGGATGTCATGGTGATTCCATCTGCAGTGTCTGTGTGTGTGTGTGATCACTGCTGCTGAGCTCATATGTTATTTATATATGCTCATAGTGTTATTTAGAGGTCAAGCTGTATATCCTGAGTGGTGCTGCACTACACGATGATAATCTGAGTCAAGTGTTTATTCAGACCACGGGGATAATATCTGAATATCACATAACAACGTCCAGTGCTTCCCTTTTACAGCTCCTTCTCTCCTCGTGTATTGCCCTCGGGTAAACATTTCTCATCATAACAAGGCAGTTTAGGGGGATTATTTTGCCCCACACAGGGATGCTTCCTCGCCGCGATGTGTGTCGGGATCGTTCTTAATGACTTCCTTGTGTTTTCAATGGCCCACCAGTCAGTGTGTCCTTGACTCTGTCAGCTGCTTAGCTGCCTGGAGAACATAAAGAGAATGTGATCCTTGGGGCGCGCACGTGTGTGTGTGTTTGCAGGAGATATCTAATCGTGTGTGTGTGTGTATGCATGCTCAGTCACTATACATGTTTGTCTCTTCATTTCTTGTGTGTGATCTGTGCGTGCAGGCAGAGCAGCGAACCCCGTCCTCCGCTCCAGCACAGGCCCAGACTCGGTTCTTCAGACATCTTGTGCGTCTCTGGTGAGTAATCAGGTAATTGATCATAGAGACAGGTAATTATTCCTGTGCCAAGCTCACTGGCAAATGAAAAGTCCGGCAAAAAGCATCCGTCTCATCCAACGCAGCCTGGAGTAAGAGGACAAGGGAAGAGTAAAAATGGGACTCTGGGAGGATAGATGGCCAAACGAAAAGGCCTTAAATCACAAGTGAGGTTTTTTTTTTTTTGTCGACCCTTTAGTCTTGGTATATTAGAGAGGTGTGTGTGTTCCAGATGTTCACAACCACAATAGATAGAGTGGCAAGCCTGGAAATTAAAGGGGTGGGTTCCTGCGAGATTCCTCTCAGGTAGCTTCAAAAATACATCTCCCGAGTTTGAACAGAAGCCTGAAACCGTGATTCATTTGCTGCAGCGATTAGAGCATTTAAATGGTAGCGTCGTGTTTTTCCCCTCCTGCTCCTGCCCTCTGCGGGTTATAAAAGGTGAGCTACTGTTGGTGTGACAAAGTGCTTACAGGCAGAATTTTACGTCCCCCTGCCTACATCTGTGATCTAGATTGCTTGCTTCATTGGTGTCATTTAGGTTTGTTCTGGAGCAGTGAGTAAACCAATCTTCTTACATACACCCCTGTCTGCAGTTTGCCTTGATTTATGAACAGGGAATAACCCAGCCGAACTTGAGGCTCATTTGTCACCTGTCATTAAGATGTACTGGTAAGGTGTTTTCCTGTTACAAATAGGCCCCCTCAGCTCCTTTAGCCTCCTCAGTCACTGTGCTGCTGCTGCTGCTGCTGCTTCTGGGCCTGAGCAGTGGAGAGGAGTGGAGGAAGAAGAAGAAGAAGAGGAGGAGAGCCTTGCTGCCTCTCCAGCTGTGTGCAGCTCACACTGAAGGGAAGGGTGTTATGTGTTGTCCAGTTTGTCTGCCGTAATTGCGTTGCCGTCTACACCAGAAGATCTCGTTCCCCCTCACGGGCAATCACTCATTGTCATTTTCCATCTTCGCGAGTGAGCGTGCGATGCCTCTCTCTTCTTCTTTTTTTTCTCCTTCTCTCCCCCCTCTCTCTCTCTTTACCTCCCCTCCTTCCTTCCTCACGCACCCCTCCACCACTCGCAGAAGTGGTTGCGCTCTTGTGGGCTGAAACTCCCACTGGAGACAGACACTTATTTGGCTCCAGGATAAAGCTAGATGTGTGCTGAATTGAAATGCTAAGTCTAGCATGAAACTCCGGGGCCATGGGAGACTAATCAGTTGTTGAAAGGCAAATAAATAAATAAAGGCACGCTGCAAATCTAATTTAGCCCGGACGTATGCTCCTGCATTTTGTGAGCCTGGCTGCTGCTAAAGCCTTAGTTGTAAAACAGGCAAGTGCATGAGTTTTCTCTATTTTTTCCCCCTTGCCTTTTGTCTCAACGTGGAGGGATGGAGGGATGGAGAGAGGAGAGGGGATAGGGAGGGATATTATCCCCAGAGAGGTGAAGGAGGAGGACGGGTGAGGCTGGCTGAATGGGTGAGGTTGAAAGAGACACAGTTGCAGATTTGTCATTAAATATGTATTTCCTTCAGCAGAAATCCCTCTAAACGCACTCCCTGAACTGACATTCAATTGGTATCCTCCGAGCTATGTGTGTGTGTAGAGGGGGGGAGGCAGGATGGGGGTGGGAGGGAGGTGGAGAGAGAGAGAGAGAGAGACACAAAGAAAGAGAGACAGTAAAGCAGAGAGAGAGAGAGAGGAGAGCATGTTTGACAGGAATAAGAAACAAAGGCAGGAGAAGCTGTCTGGAGGGGGGGGAGCTGAGCTGACAATCGTGTTAATGTGGCTCTAATCAAATGTGTGTGTTAAATATTCAGAAAGTAAACAATGGCAGAAAAAAACCTGAAATATAAATGGGAGCATTGTCAACCAAAGTGCTGCCTCGAATCCTCGTCAGATTCTCCTTCGCTTGTGAAAGGCAGAGCTGAGGCTGCTGTTCCGGTGAAACAACTGGAGCATGAGCGTGGACGGCTAAGATTACATAGTCGCTCATTAATAACTGGGTCTAATTATAGCATTCAAAATTCAACTTATGTTATCAACCGTCTATTTCTAAGGGAGGCTCTGAGCGTTCGTTTACCTGCTTGCACAGCACCGAGGCGCTTTGGTGGCTTGTGGCAGGTGCGTTTATGTGTTTGCTTCGACCTCAACAGTTGATCCCAAGACATGACCAAAAACCACGCAGGTGAACGTGCACGACAACAAAGATGCACAAAAAAGTGTATCCTGCTGCAGCCCCATTAGACCAGAAGGAAGAAACTAAAGATGTGCTGTTTGTCTGAGTAACAAACACGATGCTCTTTGTTTTTCTCGGCCCGTCTCTTCTTACTCTCTCCACCTATGTGTAAAACAGCAGCTGGGAGCAACAGGTTGAAATCAGCTTTTTTGGAGACGATAAAATGCAGCAAATGTACTACATGGACTGAAAGAAGCTGAAAAAAGAGAATCAGACGAGATGAATTCAACTTTAGCCTGCTGCCATGCGAGCAGGTGAATTGTTTAACATTATAGTTGAGTGTGTTTGGTCATAAACCAACAAATGGACAATTTGAAATTCATTTTGGGCGCACATTCATATGCCATTCTGGTGCAATTTATCTGGCAGCCGTGGAGAGTTTTCATTTAAAGCTACCCGACGTGGCGAGGAGGTAGAAAGGTCAGCCGATTGTCAGAGTCGTAAAGGTTCATTGTCTGGAAAAAAAATTACAAAAACTACCGCAAAGCACCGAAAATGAGTCCGATGACACAGTTTGCCACATCGAAGAGGATGATGAGAATCCCTGTCGGCCCCCGAAAGTAAATAGCTGCGTGCTGTATGTGCAGATCTTTAGTCCTCATAGAAGAAGACGGACAAACCCTGAAGCGCCTGAGGAGTCATTCCAAGCTACTACTTGGCCCCATCTGATCTTTACCTTATGAAGCATCAGGAGATGTGCAGAGTGTCAGTAGCTGTTACTTAAGGCTAAAGCTAGCAGACACAACACAAGGATCTACGTCTGAGGAATGCATCCAGCAGTAATGAGTGGAGAGACACTGGCTCTGGCATGCTGGAGTTAATCCAACCTGTTGACTAACCACCAACACAGCAGTCCCAGAGTTTTGCTGGTTTGCAAAGACAACAAACTAGACCCAGTATAGGTAAAATGCTGATAATCATTATCCTTTATTGAGCTTAATCAGTGCTATTTTTTAGCCAGACTAGCAAAAGGTAATTTCTAACATGATACTACAGAATTGCATATGAATAGCAAGCTAATTCAGACACATTTTGTGAGTCATTTCTACACATTTCGAGCTTTTTGTGTGTCAACTTTGTGCTAAAATGACCTGCGAGATGGCTAAGATCATCCACATGGTGTGCAATGAGCTGCCAAACACAAAAAAAGCACTCTGGTAAAACACAACTAGACTTGGCTTGGTGTTTTCTTCACCTATTAAGCTGGAATTTCCCAAATGGAAAAACGCCTTTGATGCTCTTTTTAAGGTGTTATATGGTGGCGACTGTGGGTGCATGGCGTCCGTATCACATGTATAAACTTGTTATTAGGTTGCACTGATGGAAACTAATTGCAGATTGTCAAGCATCACATGCATTCAGTTACCTTTGTGCACCAAACTGCCAAAAGGAGCATTGGTGCGAGCAAATACAGCTTTTCTTTGTATATGTAGAGTTTAAACGGATTACAGCCTGAAAAAAGACCAAGAAACCAAATGTTATGGAGTATCTTCTACTACGGTTTTGTTATCAGAGTCCTTACATACACCGATCAGTATAACATTATGAACACCTGCCTAATATTGTGTTGGTTCCCCTTATGTGCTCAAAAATGCTCTGAACCATTGGACATGGACAAGAGGACCTCTCAGGGTGTCCTATGGGGTCTGGAACCAGGATGTTGGCACTGGATCCTTTGGGTACTCTGGCTTGTTCAGTGGGGCCTCTGTCAATCAAACTTGTTCCACTGCATCCTGTTGATGCTTGATCACAATGGGGTGTAGGAAGTTTGGAGGTCAAATCAACATGTTGGACCATTGTCATGTTCCTCAACATGTTCCTGATTGTTTGATGTTGTTTCCATGTGGTGGGGTGCATTTTCCTGCAGGGGTAGGCCAGTGACATTTGGGATTTCCATTAGCATGAGGGAGTGTGATTGTTGTGAGACAATGTTTATTTGGGTGTCTAAGTCTCAACAACACAGATGTTAGAGTTCAAGGTTTTCCATCAGAATAGCACATAGTACCAATATGATCAATGTTATTCACTTCACTTTTAATGTTGTGGCTGATCGGTGTATATCTAAGTGTTGTTTTTCTTCTCGAGCCATAATGGCACAAGTGCAGGCTGGAGGTGATTTTCACTCTGTAGCCTGCGTTGATTTGACTGCAGCTTGGCTCCTTGGCCGGTTTCAAAGTGATTACATGCAAGACTGTCATAAAATGTCCACTTGGCCTAAAAAGGCTTTGTAGAACTCCAGGAACATTCCTCATAAATTATTTAGCGCTCACTCTGCTCCTCAGAGGTCTCTTCTTCTGTTTCTATAGGGAGGTAAAGTCACGTCCAGCGGTTTAACCGGTGTTCAAACACACAGCCTGATCACACATACAGTTGTAATGTCCCTTTTGTGAGTTAGAGAGGGGAAACCTTCACCAGAATACCTACACCTTTAGGATCACAGAGCTGGAGTGGTCATTTAGTACTCCAAACCTGCGTATTGGCTCAATTAATTGTTAAGGTGTTTAGAATTATAATTATAATATGCACCCTTTCGTTTTCCATTTTCTCCTATCCTTAAAAAAGACAGAGCTGAAGCTGCTGAGCCATTTTGAAAAGCCTTTGCAAAAGTAATCGAGGGAAGCACTCTCAGCACTGGTCTGATTTACCACCCGTGCTGTGCTTTTCGCTGCCCGTCCTCTCAAAAGGAGGGTGAAAAGGCCAGCGAGGCTTTTTAGATTTGGTCTCGAGGGCAGTGGCTGTTCTGCGAAGGGTTAATCGTGAGCTCAGTGCAGCTAGACCTGTCTGACTCTCAGCGGGAGCCCGCCCTGATAAACACAGGTAGTGGACGTCCAGTGTGCTCGGATCCCTGCTGCGGCTGGTGGCTGGAAAAACATGGAAATTGCATTCACAGGCTCAGCAAGAGCAGCCCTCCTCCTCCCCGTCTGTCTAATCCCACAAGGTGTGCAATAAAACCCCTACTGTACACTGTAAAGGTGTCAGTAAATGACGCCTAAAATAGCTTTCCTCCTCAAACGTGGCCAGTTAGATATTGTGATCAGCAGGAGAAGCTTTTCCTTTATTTTTTGATGGTTATGTTTCACTGAACTGGTGATTGTCATATTCTACATACCTGCTCTAATGACTGTAATCGTGCAATTACAGCCACATTTGGACTGCACTTGTGTACTATCGGGCTCATCGATTTCAAATCAAAATCACAATAAGAAACAGTGAAATCATTGTTATTACTTTATTTAACTTGACTGCAGAATGTGTGGCACTTACCTGCTGCTCCTGAGTCATGAATCACTGACAAGTTAATGGAAATGCCCTATCCTTTTTTAATTTTTTATTATTACAACCAATATTTATTATTAACATGGAAGAAGAAACGACCATGGTTCAACTTAATTTTTTTGCTCTGTTTTGTTGAGAAAACAAGATAATTCTCCTCCATTTTGTCGTTATAACAAAATTTTGTCGTTGTCACACGATAACAAAATCCGCTATGTCGCGTTAACAACAAAATAATCTTGTTTTCTCGAGAAAACATAATCTTTTTCTTGTTATAATGAGTTAATTTTCCGGTGAGGTAGAAAGTGAAACCAACCCACCAGACCCAAGGGTGCTCTGCTGCCGCTGCACACTAATGACTGAAGCCAGGCCTGGACGTGCTCTAAAATTAACTTGTTATAACGAGAAAACGATTTTGTTTTCTCGTTATAACGGGATCATTTTGTGGCTAACACAGCATAACAGATTTGGTTTTCTTGTTTTAAAGACAAAATTATATCATTATAATGAGAAAACGGAAGAGAATTATCTTGTTTTTTTGAGAAAACGGAGCAAAAAAAATTAAGTTGAACCATGGACGTTTAGGGCCTCTGTATATTAATATTCTTTTTTTTTTTTTTTAAAAACTTTAATTATTTAACTTAACACAGTCACAGTTTTTGTTGTTGAATGTTTTCTGAATGTTTGAAATGTTTTATATCTTTAAGTCCTTGCATTAGAATATAGAGCAGCTTACATTTTGATTCAAGGATTCAAGGTTCTTTATTTGTCATATCAGCACACGTGTTCACATGAGATGGTCCAAATAAATAAATAAATAAAAATTAGCAAAAAATAAATAAGATAAATAGAAATAAAATAAGGGAATTTATATACACTGTAAAAACTATATACACAAGTGTTTACCAGTGGCAAACAGATAAATAGGTGTCTCGTGTGTTTATAATCCACCACATATTATAAATCTATTGCACAACAATTTTGAAATTGAAGCTTTAAAAATTAAATTGCAAAACATAGAGTCATTAAATATTTTCCTCAGCTCATTCCTCAATAATCTAATCGAGCATTTCACCCAGAGGTGGCGCTACAGCAACATGACTATAGCTACTAGTCATGGGTCTGACTAATTTGGAGTTTGTCCAGTTTAAAAGATGTGACCATCTATCATTTAACAAAATGTTCCTGCCATGCATGACACACATTCAGATCTAGTTTTTTTGAATTAATAAAATATGGTTCTTAATTTTTTTACTATAGGAAATGTAATAGTTTAGCTCTTAGTGGTTCCCCAGCAACATGTGAGTCTGAAGTCTTTGAAATCAGCAGTGAAATTTAATTTTCCCTTTTGATTAATTTAACCCTATCATTATTTCTTAATTGGTTCTATTTCTCCCACTGCTAATTGCCATTAAAACTGATTTCATTAGAGAGCAGCGCAGTCTTTTTAAAAAATATGCAGGATGGGATTTGAAAGTATAAACACGATCCGCGGGAAATAATTATCAAAATGTTTATCTGCATGCTTTTTTTTTGGGGCGTGTTAACCTCAGTGCACTGGTCGGGCTCCTGTGATGTGGCTGTTGAGAGGGTTAAAAGGCCAAAGAGTGCCGTGGAAGTTAACCAGCTCCCACCGCTTGCTCATGCTTTGCTGAGGCCAACTGACTCATCAGGTCAAACATGGCATGAATCACAGAGAACAGGCCAGAGTGAGTGGTGTGTGTGTCTGTGTGTGTGTGTGTGCTGCGTATGTGGGCAGCGGGTGGAGGTGCCAAGAGTGCAATAAAGGGGCTTAATATGTCTTCAAAACCACATCAACGCCGAGCCGCTGTGGCTGATAGGACCTGGCAGATGTTTATCTCTAATCAATATGAGCACAGAGATTACAGCAAAGTCTTATCATCTGTCATCTATTACAGAGTGGCTCCAGTAAATACACCGTTGTCTGCTCCACCTGTTGTGGGGAGCAGAAGTTGCAGCGGTGAGCTGTGAGCGAGCAGCTTCAGTGGCAGCGGTTCAGCCGGAGCTGTGATGATGATAATGAAGCGAACTCATCCAGCTGCGCCCTTCCCAAGCTTTGTAAGTGGTATCATGAAAGCGTTCAAACATGTAAGGGCATATCTGATTTGCAAACCAAATACCCTCAGCCAAAACAGCCTCTTTCACTTGTTCACAAGCGGAGTACATTAAAAAAGCATTTGACACTGAATTATATCACTTACAGGAGGTAAACAGGCTGTTTTGCTGCTACAAGCTGCAGATAAACTAACAGAATGATAAGCAGCTTGTTATTCATGCGTGTGAAGATGTCTTTCATCAAGCTCTGGAAAACACTGTTGCGGCTGTAAGCATGCTGCTGTATTCATGCTCGACTTATTTGTACATGTGTCGAAAGTTTGCATGATCAAGACTGGCAGTTCTAAACCAAGCATTGCAATTAACTTGGCTTTTTTCCCCCAGATATGAGACATTATTATTATTATTATTAATATTGTTTTTATAATTATTATTATTATTATTAGTGTTAAAATGGTAAAATGAGTCCGTATATCCCAGCTGAGATTGAGAGCTCGTCTCTGGTGCGTTCCATTCTGTGCAGGAAATGGTGCACGCTGATCACACACACACATTACGACGACCATATTGCCCCTCAGAACAAGACTCTCTACACAGTAAATGTAACATGCAGATGCAAACATGCATAATGCATGAGTGTTGAGCGAGTGTTCATGTTGCAATGTGAGCGTGCTGTGTTGAGAGTATTTATGGCATATTGCACCGTGTATAATGACTCCAAACCCACATATGTGTACGCATATTTGCATGTACATTGATGCATGCACGTCTGCCACACACACACACTGAACAATCCAGTCTCTGCTGGCAGCACAGATGGATGTCTTCTTGGCAGCTTATAACCTGTATCTAACTACCTGCTTTTGCTTGCACAGAGCAAGTAATGACATGTGCACAATATTATTGCGTGTGTTAATAGAAACGTACATTACAGCCCTCACTAGGCCGTCGGTTGTGTTTTGTCATTTTTATTATGGTGTTCTTTGCTTCCAGAGCAGATTCAGTGTGCTGTATCTATTGATCAGTGAGCAGAGGAGGATACTGTATCTGTCAGTACTCTCTTTTGGGAAGAGGCTGTTTACAGAGACCTTGGATGCTGCTCTTGGTAAACTTATTGACAAGTAACAAGTATGTTCAAATAAACCCTGCTCATGAATATTGACCATCATCCCATGAAATATTGACGAGTACGCTGTGCCGGATCCCTGCTTAGTGCGTTTTTGTTTGTTTCACTGCAGATGCTCGGCTGGAATTCTTTCAGAATGTGTTTACATGAACATTACAGTCTGTAAATGATCTCAGAGTCGCTAATAAAAAGCTGGAAATGTAAAGGTTTCGTGTGCGTGTGTTTAATCTTTCTGCATTTTATTCATCATTTAACGCTGTGAGGGTTCATGTCGCATTTGAAATTAATTCTTCATTTACAGACCGAATGAATTCTAAAGTGTCTGCTGAATTTCTGATGTGATTTATTAATACACCATTAAGTGCAGCTTCGTTTCCTTTGCAAATTCCGAACATAGGGCGACTGAGCATGCTCCTGGAGGAACCAAGTCTTAATAAGGGTTATTATACATCTAGATAAGACATCTTTAATACAAGATTACAAACATAAATGTCTGTAAATGTGTGAATAAGATACTAAGAAAGAAAAGTATGGAACTAATAGAAATGTCTCTTTGTGCAGAGTAAATTAATGTATTTATAGTTTACTGATGTAAATAGCAATTACTGGAATAAAGTGGTGTAAATGACTGTGAAATTAAGATGTATTTAAGCTCTATATTATAGAATAATGTCTGTTATTGAGTTTGTATTGAGCATATAATACACTCTTGTAATAATAAAGTAATAATTTCCTAAATGATTGCAATAAAACAGTCAGATGTGACCCCTCTACTTGTGAGGTGACTCAACTCTGTCGTCACACTTAAGCTCAGTTCTTGACGTTTATGAGCTGAAAATTGAATCGCGACTCGGACCCGACGTGTTGAGTGACTCCAACAAGGTCCGCCGTGTCTCACATCTGTTGTTTGTTCGAAACGGAAGGCCGGCGATATCCATCAATCTTAGCGCCACTTTAATTTACACGTTTCTGCAAGTGTTGCATTTTTTCCGGCACGATCAACTAATGTAATGAGCTCAGTGCAGGAAGCTGAGGGACGAGGTTGGATGGAGGGGGGGTGGTGGTGGTGCTGATGGGGCAATCAGATGCTATCATGAGGGCTGCAGGCCTACTGGGCGCTAAGCAGGCCTCTCTATCAATCAGCTGACTGGGAGAGGAGAACACATGGGCTCTGGAGCCTCCTCCATCCCACACACAGCCTCCAATTAAACAATTAGGGGCCGGGGCTGCTCTCATTGGAAGCATGGCTGGTCCTGCTGCATGAGAGCCTCCACTGCATCAACAGCCCTTCAGACACCCTCCTCAGAGCCACTCGGCTTGCCCTTCAGTTGAACTCTAACATCTCAGTTGCTGTCTGGCTCGCTGTCCCCTCTTGTGCCTTCTGTCTCTCTCTGCAAGCTTGACTCTGTCTCTCCCTCCGCTTCTGTTTCTGATCTAATTGCAGCGGTCCATATGGATGGTGGGAAAACTGCAGTGTCTGCAAACCTGTGTATTTCCTGTGGCTGATGTGTCCTTTATTACGGCGCAGGCTTCCATAATCCAAGAGGATTCAGGACTGTGCTGCAGCACTGTGACACACTCCATGTGTCTCTTGCATGTGTCCTTTTAAAGTTTTGATTTTTCACTTATTCCTTTGCATCGAAGCAGACTTTGTAAACCTGAGTAATTACAGTGTGCCGTGTGAATGCTGCTTCCTCGGATGTGGCTCGTCCCTCAGTGTCACTGTGAAGAAAATGACAAAGCACCATGTCACAGAAGAATGCCGGGCATGTTGTAGCCAGTCACCCAGGTCAGCCTCCTGACAGCAGGCCAGTTTTATGGTTTTGCTGACTGCTCCTTTTAATGGTGTAATTGTGACAATGATCTCATTCTCTCCTTCTCTCTGCCTGATCTCAAGGAGCTCTGTGCTCAGCCTTCTTCCCAGGGGCTGGCAGGCAGGAGAGAGAGGTGGGGGGTGCACATTTCATTAGCTTTCAATTCATATTGAATTTATTAATCCCATGCTGGTTCTGCAGGGTGGAAGGCTGCTTAAGAAGGGGGAAAATATCTTCGATATAGACACCTTTTCCTCCATCTGCTTGCAATGTGTGCAAAACTGTCTGGAAGAGGGGAGGGTGGGGGGATGGTGGGGGGGAGAGAAGAAGGAACCAAGAAGGCGGGAACGGAGAAGGAGAATAACAACGACAGGCTCACAACAAGGGCTTGTGAAAAGACTGCAGCGGTAAAAAAGTGTGTCAGATCATTTACCAGCGGGGATGCACTACTTCGTCTTTTTAAAGGCAGCAGCCCTGCAGAAAGGCTCTTGTCTAGTCAGCACTGCAACAAAGGCACAGCTATGGCTTTATTTGTGTGCCTGGAATGTTCCTGTGTGCACAGGGGCAGCACCCGAACAGCTCACCCTCAGCTCCATCAAGGGAGGGAACATGGCGCTAACCTCGGCCAGGCCTCGACCTCACCCTGGATAGAGAAGCAGAAGCATTGTTGTAACCACTGAGCTGACAAGCACTTCACACTATTTAACTAAAGAAGTGACTCAACAAAGAGCCGCTCTCTGCCTAACTGCCTCTGAATAACACTGTTTGACGTCGTTCTGAAGAGCCTCGTGTTGGAGCACACTGGTTCTGTTACAAAGCGGGTCATACAGTTGGATTTTAAGCAGGTGTCAGATGACAATGGAAGTTTATCCATCCCATCATAAAGAGCCTCCACGAGCATATGTCTATATTTTTTCCAGCGCTATAATGCCTTGTTGACCTGCACAGCTAACAAGCTTTTTTTCGGTTGGAGCACTTCTGGTTCACAATCAGCTATGCATGACCCCTCACTCAGCGAGCCTTCGCACACTCCAGCTCGGCTGCTCAGATGGAGGCTGTGAGGGCACCGAGCCAACCGCTCTGCATCCTCAGCACTCTGCAGCCCTCTCAAGCTAATGACAAGGGGGCTGCTCCCACTTTGTCATATGAAGAACTTTCAATTTGGCATTTCTCTGCTTCTGTCTGTACGTGGGAGGGGCTGGGTGGTTCCCGTTCAGATTCAGGCCAAGTTTGTCAACCCAGCAGCATATTGGAGTGAAGCAAAACTGGTAGCTTGAAACATTTTTTGGCATTTTCCTCCAATGTTTCTCATTCCATACGTTCAGAACCTTCTGATTTGGGTGGTACCGTATAACACCTTCTGCCACTTCATCCCAGCAGCAGCTACCGGACCTGCAGGCCTCCAGCTCACACAGCCAGCCGTCTATCCCACATATTTCATTTCAGTCATTAATTTATAATCAGGGTTCCACAGAGGGTTCCACTTCAAGGCTATTCAAAGTGTGCACAGCTTATTCTGTGGGGATCCTCAAAACGGCGTCTTTACAAACATCTTAAAATTTAATTTCCTCATTTGCCGTATTTGTATTCTTCTTACACGATAACTCATTTCAGGAGCATATGTTCTCCAGCTGCCTTCAAAACATGAGTTAACTGCACTTCAGTTGGATTTATTAGTTCAAAGTTAGGAGTTGTGAAACTAAATTTTTGAAACTAAGTTCAATAAACCTAAAATGTTCAGTTGAGTCTAGACAGTGGTTACAGACAGACTTGTTTCCTTTCATATTTCCTAAGTTTAAAGAGTTTTTTCTTCAGTTAACATGGAAAATCTCAGTGCAAAGTCAACCCGTGAGGCTGCTCCCGGTTACAGCGAGATAAATGATAAATTTACGATTGAAGGGACTGAATTCAGCACTAACCTTTGTCACGATTAGAACTGCTTTAATTATAATGAAAAAGAAACAACCATAATTTAATTTAACACACATACACAGCACAGTTCCACCATGTCTGTTTTCTCAAACTACAAAAAACAAGTCAGTAACATCATCCCGAGAACTCTGCTGGATTTGCCTTTTAAAAACTTAATTTAATGAAGTGACGATGGGTTGAATGGATGCTTGTTCAAGTGGCTCGAGTTATAAGAAGTTGTGTTGTTAAGATCTAAAGTGATCTGAAAAAGAAAATGTGAAATTAAATGCTCAGTCAACTAGAAATTCATGTTTTCAAGCTAATAAAGATGAGCTGATTTGACCAAGATCCTAGCTGATGTCTTGCAGTGTATTCATATTTCTCACTTCTCTGTTAACAATCACTGTATTAATGATGATCTTGCAGTGAATTGCACTGGCAGTTGTGCCACGATGCCCCCCTGATAACTTCACTACATTCTCTGCTCCTAGTGGCAGCACACTTGTTCTCTAAGAGTTATTCAAATAATGAATCTTAAATATGTCTGGACTCTGTCCAAACACGGGCCAATTAAATGCTGAGCATGACGTTCTGTTTCCTCCAGTTCAACGGTCAAGTTTTATTTTCACTGTTTGGCTCTCCGGCCATCTGCATCATTCAAGTTTGAGTTGCTTTCCTTGTCAGTTTCCTCCTTTTGAAACAAACCATCCATTATCTATACACCGCTTAATCCTCTGTAGGGTCGTGGGGGGGCCGACTCGGACAAAGGTAGAGGACACCCTGGACAGGTCACCGGTCTATCACAGGGCTACACATAGCGACAGACAACCAAGCACACTCTCATTCACACCTATGGACAATTTAGTATAGTTCAGTTTTTGGACTGTGGAGGAAGCCGGTGAAAACCCACGCTGCACAGGGAGAACATGCAAACTCCACACAGAAAGGTCCCAGCTGTCCTAACCGGGACGCGAACCGGGGATCTTCTAGATCTGAGGCAACGCTGCTAACCACCGAGCCACCTTGCAGCCCTGAAGCAAACCTCTTTGTTGAATTCAGTAAGACATGGTGTGATTTTATAGGACAAAAACATAAGCTGGCCTGCGTTAACCCACTTTTATATTTTCGCTCAGTGTCAATTACGACGGGGCTGATTCCCATCTGGAGAATATGAACCAAATGCAGTAACTACTTGAGCCTCATGCGCTTGTGTATTTCAGATCAGCCCTGTGCCTCATAAAACATTATATTATTGTAATTCAAGCACAACCTTGGCACTTGAGATATTTTTATTCCACATTTTAATAACTTTGCAGCCGGTGCCAAACGTCATTATGTGAGTAAATGAATGGAATAAGTGCTTGCTCTTATTATTTTCAAAAGTGGTTCTGCAGACGAGGTTTGTGGGTGCGCGGACAGAAACGCTAAAAATAAGCAGCGTGCATCCACAGTGTGTTTGTGAGAGAAAGAGAGAGGGGAGGCGGAGAGTACATATCTCTGTTTGCTTTAACATAGCGGCTGGGAGGAGGGCTACTTTATTTGAACATGGCACGGTTGTTGACCCTCTTCATAACTATTCCTCCTCTGCAAAGGCTAAGAGTGGGACGTGACCACTTAGCCTCTGTAAACACAAGTTATGCTGCTGAACTATGGACCTCGAAGTCTTAACTGCAGGCCGCCTCAGCTGTGTCTGACCACGGAGGAAAAAGAAATGCTTCCTGTATGGGTGGTCAGTTTCATTGATTTACAGGGAGCTTTTCACAAATGTCACGTGCTTGTTGTGATCTTTCAGTAGTCCATCCGGTCTCTGGTACCGTGTCTAAGGTCAGCCACACGAGCAAACACACAGCAGCTTAAAGCGACACATTTCTCCACGCTGCGTTCTCACCTTCAGCGCTTCATGCTCCACCATATTTCAGCATGAGTCTAATTTTCCACCCGGCATATTAGTGTTTCTTCCGCCTTATCTGACCACAGGCCCTCATTAAATTCAGCCCGTGTTCTCTTCCGGGCTAAATCTCAGATTTATTATTCCCTTTCTCATGCAGGATTTGGTCACACAACAGTGAGACGGGGCCCTGTGACAAATGCTCCTATAGCAGACTAGCGGGGACCACAGAGCATGTCAAATCAAATGTCAAAAGAGCACTTGGCCAACTTCAAACTATCTTACACTTTCATTTCCCCAATATTCTTGAGTGCTGCTGGGATAGAATATATATGACAGAATGTCTCTGTGGGGCTCAGATAAGAAGGAGCTGGAGATAAGTGAGGGAAAACCTTCGCCAGATATGATAGCAATCTGGTATCCACATTAGTTACTCTGCTATGACAACTGTGCTCATCGACGGCACTATTAGATGTTTTTTTTTTTTCTGTTAAACAGTCTTATACAGATGGTATCATGCCACAATTGTTTTTTTTGTATCAAGGAGTGATGATAAAACGTGGGAAGTACAGAATGTTAGATTATCATCCATTCCTATGGGGAGATTTAAGGTTTAAAAAGCTGCTTGGTCCTTTAGGATCAGATGAAAGACACAGATCTGATTTTTGCGGGGCCTCAGAGACGGCACAATACAAGCAAAAACTCTTGTTATATATTGTGCCGGTAATGCGTTTAAGGGGTTGCACAATTAACATATCTACGCCAGATCATATCACTGTGATCTGGAATGCTTCCTGTGCTTCTGCAGCTTGGGAACGACGTAAACAGCCAGCATAAAGTATTTTGGTTTTGCCCGACTCGAACGGAGGCAGTGATATTTTGAGAAGGCCTCGGGGTTACAGAGTGTTTCTTCGCTAATGCATGAACGACCACTGTAAGTTGGCACCGGGAGAAACGGAATGAAGAATGTCGCCTGCTTCAAGTGTCCGCGCAGTTTTCACTTGTGACTTTTATCCTCCCGATAAGTTCTCGGAACAAATCGATCTCGTGTTCTCTCCGGGCTGCTACACCTTCATGACTCCATCGGTGTTTCAGGTGCAGCCAGCTGTTTTCTGGCCTCAGGACACGCGGCCATCACTGCTTTTATGGCCTGCTTTCCCCCCCCCCAAGTTCTCACTGTAAGCGTTGCAGGCAGGAAATGTCACTTATGCTTATCCTGGGCAGCAACTGTTACAGATGATAGTGCAGGTCTGATCCAGCTACACACGACCACATACCCACGAAGGCAGAAATAGCAGTTTAGAATAACAGAGACATGCTGTAATGTTGGGATTAGGAGAAACAAGCAGTCTTATTACTAGAAGAAATTACCAAACAAAAGTTGCACTGAGGGACTGTAATTACTCATTAATGAATCACAGGATAACATGAAGAATTATGGGCAAACTAGTCGACCAGCTGCCATTCATTTCTAGAAAGAAATCATGACTAAAGACAGCTTACATCGCATTATAATTAGGAACAAGCACTCGCTAAAAACTCATTATTAATATTCCATAAACCTGCACTTAGAAAAAGAAGGAGCAATAGACTGGCTGGGAGTGTGCCTTGGGGTAAAAGTGGAAAGAGAGCTGCGCTGGCTGAAGTGAGAGAACATTCCTGGGTTGCTGTGAGAATTGATTGTTAAAAACACAATATTTAAACTCCCCAAGAAGACAGAGGAGAGAGATTGATGGAGGTCACATTCTGCATGACAGTGATTCCCAGTGTTGCATCACAGCATTGTTGTACAATATAATTTATAATTACGTTTCGTCCACAGTGCCTGGGTTTGATTCATTGTTGTTGACATGATCTATAAATGTCAGCTCCAGTAGCATTGATTGTAAAAGATTATTTGCATGCACAGCCTGCAGAGGAAAAACTGCTATGGACATGGTGGTAACACAAATGCAACTGGACACCAAGGCTGTCTAAAATCAAGCAGCCTAAAGCTGAATGCACACTACACAGCAGAGTACACAAACTCCAGAACAACAGAGAAAAAATGACTTTTAAAGGTTTATTTCTTCTGCAGTTTGTAGCTCTAATTGAAACCCTTCTGCTCCGGCCAAACACCAGCTTGGATGCTGGATGAATGAGCTCAGCGGCACCGCATTGCGCCGAGTTCATTCAACGTTTTGCAATATTTTTGGGGAAAAAAAATCATATAAAATTATATTGTGCTCATTTCAGCAGCAGTAATCCTGGAGTTTATTGACACACAGTTGTCTGGTTTGAGTCGGGAAATTATCCAGAAGGAAATGCAGGCTGCAGCCAAAACCTGCAAAAACAAACAATGCAGATAATATCCTGAAGGCACTGCTCAGTAACTCTCCAAGAAAAGTCTACAATTACATGTTGATCTCTCTCAATGGAGGAGCAACGCACTTCAAAGAGGAGTCTCTTGGAGTAGGATGGCTTGTTGAAGATGTTTGTTGTGGAACATAATTTAAAAAATTTCAAAGTAAAAGCACATCAAACAATTACCCTGCTCCATTCACAAATGCAAAACATCTTCTTGAATCAGGAGCCAGATTTATATTCACAGCATTATGGCTTAATATTTTGGCACTGCTGCATGTCTCAGATTCCCTCCTTGACCTCTATCAGGGCTACCTGTCGGGGAGCGTGACGATCAGGGAGACAATCATCGACCAGGAGGCCTGAATAAACCCTCTGAGACTCCAAGCATCCACCCTGATAAGGTATCTTTGATCAACATGCTGGTTCGCTGACTGCTACAGCGACAAAACAAACAAATAATACAACAGTAAAAAACTATCAGGCCTTATCTGATGTGACCCATCGTGATTTGATTTATTTCTGCTGTGACAACACTTGTGAGAAAGTTGTAAACCCAAAAATTACGCTTCTCGAAATTGCATTTATTCAGCAGTTTCAGCTTCGCTTAGTCAAGATTAAAGTCGGTTTGGTCTGTCGGTTTGCCAGTAATAAATAACTACTTGTTGAGACACTTGACAGTTGAACTTTTCTCTTGGACTAAGCTCACAAAATGATACACAGAAAAACAATAATAAGAACAAAGATTGCTGACGGGTTAGTTTTGTTGGTGTTTTTCAGTATATTGTATTTTTGTAGGGTCATAAATTAAGTTTTAGATTAATCAATTTAGTTTCTATAATTAATAATCCTGCAGGGTCTTTGAGATTTATTTAAAGTGTGCTAAAGTTACATTTTATATCATTTTTGTAAGTTCTTGGCCTTCGTGTTTAAACTTGCTAGACTGATTTATAACTGCAATTTTATTTTTCTACTGGAAAGCACTTTGGAGAAACAGCTGCTGCTTTACGTGTGCTGCAACTTATATATGTTCCTGTACACATCAGTCCGCGCTACCTGTTTATACTCTATATTACTGATATTTGTATATAAGAAGAAGTCAAGTGCAATTTAATTACACGTTATATATTGGAAATAAAACAGTTTCTATTTAAATAACTGTGACTTGACTAAATTTGTATAAATAATTGATCTCAATCCTTGATTTTATTTATTTTTTCGACTGTGTTTTCACATCCTGAGCATCCAGCATCCTTACTGACAGGCTCTGAAGCTCACTGGTACAACCTCTGCAATCCTGCAACTGTGTCAGCAAACATATTATCTATTTATTCACCTGTTGAAGAGTTCTCACTAAGCCCTCTCCCTTCTTAGCATGTCTTCAACAGCATGCATTTGTTTCCTACCTGCGATTCTTTGCCTGAAAAATGTCTGATTTCCCTGCTGTCTTTGCCCCTGTTGAGCCATGCTCTGCTACATTGCAAGGAAATGGAAATATTTCATTGAAATAAAGCAAAAAAACAAAGGGCGCATCAATTGCATCTTGGGTTGCACATTTCAATTGCAAGTGCAACATCACATGCGCTAGGTGGTGCACTGTGTAAGTGAGCAAGTTTATAGGGTTTGATCATTAGTAACAAAATCTGTTGCTCAGTAGCGCCACTTGCGCTGGCCCAGCGGCAATACCTATCAGTCTTGTGTTATTACAGCCCTCATGACCACGACAGTGTCAAACTCACTGCACTGCAGCACGGAAGTCTTTGTCGGGAGTGTCAAAATAAGACGCCCGCTGACACTAACAAGTCGCGAGGATGTTTTGGTGAAAAATTAAACCTTAAGAAAAGCGAACATACTATTTGGAAGCTGATTATGGTTCAAATACTGCACATATATAGAGAATGAGTGCTTATTGACGCTTAATTCAAAATATAGCTCATGATCTGAAAAATAAACAATTGCGTGCTTTTATTTTTTCGGAAGTTCCGCCCGCTGTCTGCTGCGTGTCCTCTAGCTTGACGAAGCTTTGACCACGAATGAGCCAATAGGCTGTGGAAGGCAGAGTTGTCCCTGTGGCCGCCATTAAAGAAAGGAATCCATGAATTCAAATGGAAACCAACAGGAACCGAGGCTGAAATAATGATCGAAATAATCGTTAAAATATAGGCCGGTGGCAGATTTCGAGAGGTCGCTACAGGATGTGTTTCGTTTTTAGGCTGAATTTGGCGATGGAGGAGTAAGACAGGACGTTTTTATTTTTTTAAGCGGAGACCGTTTTAGGGCTAAGGGGGAGGGGGAGAGTTGCTTCTTTGCTCTCCTTTTCTTTTTGTTTTATGAACATTTTTCGCTCCCCGTGAATTTGCTTCCACTGTGGCGCTTTCGAGATGTCGACCTAGAGGACCGCACAGTCGCTTTTATCCGCTTTTAGCTCCGGCGGGGGGGACACTGCAATTGTTGAATTAACTATCCCCCAGCCAAATGTTACAAAAAATATTTCTCGTTTGATTAAGCCTGCACATCTCTCAGAAAAAAAAACACACGAATCCGCAAATTGTTCTTTATTTCCCGGGAAGTGAAACGATGGAGAGTTGGACCTCGCAGTGAAGAAGGATGAGTTCTTGTTTTGTACCAAACGGGGCCAGCTTGGAGGATTGCCATTCCAATCTATTCTGTCTGGTAAGAGATTTAAAACTAAAGGAAAGCAGCCATTTTTAACTAGCTGAACGGGGGCTAAGCTAACGTTAGCCGCACAGGCATCAGTTGATAGTAGCTTAGCTAGGCTTACGGCCCTGTCGAGCTGACATCATTTTAGGACAACAAGGTATCCCACTTCGCTTGTGTTGCCTTGTTTTGAACACTTTGTGCCTTTTCTGGCGGCGACCTGTCCATTATAACCTCCTTTCCGCTCCATTTCCATTTTTACTATCCGCAAACAAAACACTCGAGCTTTAACGCCGCTCGCTTGTGAAGCTTCAATTTACTACATTTCACAGGACAGGACACACACGGCAACATACTGTCTTGCTAGCCTCACTAATTATCGTGCATTTCGCTGCTCGTGGAAGCACGACTCTTGTTTCCCTGCGAGTTTTACTTGTGGCACTTTCTCCCCTTTCGCCTCGACACCTTGTTTATTATTAACTTGCTCTTGTGTCTCCCAACTCGTTGCATTTCCACTGTGTTTTATCAAGTGGTGACCCGTAAACCAAACACTGCGTGCACTTGAGTGTGCAGAGTGAAGTTGCAGACTGGGTGCTTTTACTGTTAAATACTGTTTGTGTGACAGCTCCTGGATGACTGAATGTCACTGCCCAACTTGCACAGCTTGTTGATAAAAAGCACGCCCCTTAAGGTCTTGCCCAGAAAGCTCTTTTTTTCTCTTTTGCAACAAGCATGCTGCAGAGTTGTCCTTTAAAACTATTTGTGCATTGTCTTACATGTTGTTTAATAGTGACTTCATTTTCTAGTAATCACACCAACTAGGGCACAGGCCCCAGGCTGATTATGTAATCTGTGGCATTCATTCCTGGGCATTACAAACACCTAGACAGCTACACGCCTCAGCTACACACACAGCTAGGGATGAAATGCATAATGTGTTTTTTTTTTCTCTCTCATCGCTATGTTGCCAGTTGTGGCCGTTCCCCTAAATAGTTGCGGTTGAGCTCTTACAAACTTGGAGCACACAGATATTTTTTAAAATCCCCTGTGAGAGGAGTAGTGTCATAAGAGCCCCTGTGTGGTGCACAGTCTTAGCCACAACAGCAGCTGTAAAAGTGCTGCTCAGGGTGTACAGTCCCTCTTCTCTGGCCTGATAATCAAGAACATGGTCTGAATGTGTTTGTTGTTGCAGTTAATTGGCTTGTCAGCAGGCTTAACTACGGTTTCACTTGTAGGTTAGCCGTTGAGCGTAATGTGCTCCTCTTAACAGCATGCTTCCACGGTAGGAAGTTGTTAATGTGATTTGTCAAGAGCTGAAATGCAACCCTGAGAAAAAGTAGATTTTTGTTATAGATTAAATGACACATAACCACTTTGCGGCGCAGCAGCACGACCACAGAGTGCATAGATTGTGTTTGTTAATCTGGCTATGTAGAAAAGTTAAATGAGAAGCGCGAGTAGAAATGCATCAGTAGTAATGCTGACATAGAATCTAGTGTGATAACAATATCGTGAAATACTACACTGCTTTTACCGCAAATTGACACAGCATCCAAGCTGTCCGCCCCCTAAAGGTAACATTTCACTGCAGAAAATCCCCACTCTCTCAATACTACTCTGTTGGGTCGATTGTGTGTGCTGAACTCGTAATTACAATGTTTACGACAGCACTTGAAGGCAGCGTTGGCTACAGTGGACAGACGAGATAGAGGCTGGTAGTTGTGGTGCTGTGCCTGTCTGGCTGACATTTTCCTGCACACTGAGACTAAGCATAACACCACTGCTGTTATGACTCACTTGCTGAACAGACTCCACTTTGTGGTTTTATGGTGAAAGAATGCGAACACATTGTGGTAGTTTTCCCCCTTCGTTTTTCTGTGGATAGTATGATCCCACTTGTTGCATGCTTTTTTTTTCTCTGCTTTTGCATTATGAAGTAGGTTTATTGGGATTAACTCAACATGTAAGTTCACTTCATGTATGCCTGCATAATAATACGCTATTCTAGCTGGATCTTTATGAAATGTATAGTTGCGCTGTCGTGCATTTAAGTATTAAGAAGTTGTGTCCCTTACTTGGCAAGAATCTTTTGTTTAGTGATGGCTTATAAACCACAAGAGCTGTGTATAAATGAGCTCAAAAGAAACCGACTGAATTTGCATCCTCTTCAACCATAAATGCAAACGCACACTTGCTAGTTTCATGTTCACTTCATGACAGGGTTGACTGAGGGAAAGAGGTGACAAGCAGGAAAAGAGACTGAGACTTGGTAGAAAAGGAGCATCTGTGGCATGATTTGAGCAGCTTCACCTGTTGCTTGTCTCATATCTTGAAAGGCAGGAAGGCAGCTGTTTGAACACAGCGTTCCCTACTGAGACCCAGAACCATAAGTTGCCAGAGGGAAGGTGAGCAGCTGGCAAAATCAGGGGTCGTAACCCCCCCAAGTACGCGTCACCTCAGGAAAACTTCCTGCTTGTATCCAGTGGCTTCAGCCTTTAGATTCCCTCCTAATGCTGCAGTGTGATTTTTGGCTTTGGCACATGAAAGATAAAACTTCTCGTGGCCTCCATTGCTTATCCTGCCGGGACATTTTATAAGCATTTGCCCACATACCTGAGCATTTACTAAGACACAGTCAGGGGAGAAAACTGTGCAGATTCATAGCACATAAAGTGTTTGAGGCACACTCAAGCACACAGCCTGGAAAGCATGAATGTTGGAAGGAAATACACAGATATCCTTGGCACCCTCTGTTTTTGCACACAGGCTGCACATAATTTATTTTGAAAGGACGGACAGAACAACTGCAGAAGGCACATTTATCCTTGATAGAGCAGTCTGCCTCTTGGATATTGTTGATGGGTAGCGCAGTACTGACTGTCCAGTCTTTGATGGAGGGGGGGCTTTTCAGTTCTACCTCTTCAAGCTCAGGAGAATGCATGGACAGAATTATTGTGCAAATTAGTGTAAAACATAATCACATGCATCTTATTACAAAAACAGAGCAATCATAGTCAAGTATGACCACTGAAACAAAGTAGGGATGCAAACTGTAAGCTGACTGCTGAAAGATTTTTACATTTTATTTGCACTTTTAATGTTAATCGTAACCCCATTGTAAAACCTGAATGAAATGGTAAACTGTACATGCGTGCAGTTAAAGAGATGGCTTATTATAAAAGCCTTTCAAATCGTGTTTGACTTCAGATAATTGGAATTCGTTCTTTGTTGACTTGAATGTTTACAAGGTACATTGTGTTGCTAGTTATCTGTAAGGCATGTTTTCATTGAAATGCTTGCAGTCAGTCTTTGTTTTTGTGTTTCAAACCCAGAAGGTTGCCACCCAGCAGTGCTACATAAACCTTTATCAAATCATCTCGGTGTGCACTTGATAGTTTGCAAATGCAGCGATGCAGTTAAGTATTCCAGCACTGACATTTGCTATTGTATGGTTTGTAGAATCATACATTACACAAACACATATTTCATCTTCATCACTAGTTAGATCCATTATGAATCAGCAGTGGAAATATTTGGCTTACTTCCTGTGTAAACAAAATAGATTCTGCTTGAAGTCTTGCAGGAGGAGACCGCTTCACTGAAAGTGACTTCAGACATTTTTCCGTCTAATGCTTCTAAATAAACACAGCAGGTACAATTGTGTGTCATTAAAACACTTTTCTCACCAGTTCGGTAGTCTTACTGTATATTGAGTGAGACCTGAACAGACTAACTCCTCCCTCCGAAAAGAAAAAAAGTCAGTACAGTCACTTCACAACTCTGTGGAGCTTTAGTTTAGGTCAAGTTAGAGTCCACCATGGCACCACATCCACACTGTATTGAGCTGAGAAGCTCAGTAGTTGTGTTTGGACTCCAGATAAGATTTGCTGTTACTGTTATTGTAAACAGAAAAGATTGAGTGTCAGTATGTATTAGACCAAAGTGAAACATTTGTCAGCTCCACAATAGAAATGGTCAGTGGTCAGCTTTACATATAGCATAGTGTGTCGTGTTATTACAAAGTAGAAAACCATATCTTTGCATCTGATGCGTCGTTTAAACTGTCATTTCAGTGCTTTTACAAGTTCAGGCTATCCCGCTTGTGTGACAGTCACGCTTTTGGTGCTGTTTCATGTGGTAATGCTCCATCACATGTTTTAAATCTATTAAACAGCCAACACTGAACTGAAGCTAAAATTATTTTACAAATCCAACCGAATAATCTGCTAAAAAAAGTCACAATTGGATGTTATCCTCAAATCACTCAGCTCTATTGTAGCCTGACTATATTTGTACAAGCAATCACCCACTATTGATTACTGCTTTATGAGTGATAGTTTTTGTGACTAATAGCATTTCAGTCCTGAAAAGATTTCACATTATCATTTTCACCTTTTGGATAAGAATCAATCTTTGGCTGTGATGATGTTGACAACCCTGTTGTGTTGTGTAGATGCTTCTGCTGTGATAGTTTATTGTGGAATAATGAAGAACTGAGGAGGCAGTTCTGACAGTGCTTCTGTTACAGATGAAGTCAGATATTGAGGATGGAAGTGTCCGATACAGGCTGAGGGCAGTAAATTATAGTACATTCAATAAGTCATTTATTACTGAGGATAATTGCTTGTTGACAGTAACACAAACACTGTGTAACACACATTCAGTTGTGTTTTTCCTGTACAGAACAATTTTTAAAGTGAAGAGTCTTTTGGAAGGAATGATTCATAAAGCACTCAGTTGCCTACTTAGCAGAGAAACTGCAGGATAGATGTAAATGTCCTGATAGTGACAGGAACAGACATGAAAAAGGTGATGACTAGAACTGTAATGTAAGAAGAAGAGACTGTCTTGCTGTTCTTGTAAGATGTTGTATTTCATTCATGCATTAACAGCACAGCAGCAGCATTAATCAGTATTTTAGCTGTGACGGCTGCTACAGCAGAAACGTAGCAGGTCAAACTGTCTGTGCCTACAGGATGTGGTCAGTTGGTTCACTTTGCCCTGTTTGTGCAGTTGTGCCGCAATAACTACAGATAATAACAAGAAGCATATCAGTCTGTGGCTTTTTATAAGGTTGCATTACACTATGCTGATTATTTAAGCTATTTAACATTCTCATTACCATGTGTAGATGGAGATTCTTGTTTGCTTGAATGTGAAGAATGCCAGATTTTACAAATTAATGTTGAATTAAGACACACTCCACCTGAACAATAAGAAAATATCAAGGAATTACTTTCTAAGTGTATCTACATCTGTTCACTGCTGTATTCGATCTGACCTGTAAGAGGAATTACAGCGTATATCTCCCTTGTGTTCAGTGTTCCTTGGTTACAGTTAGAGCATCTGTTGTGGCTTGAGACTTTAAAAGGCATGACATGAATTTCTAAGGGTTATTAGAAATAACAAGCACGTCTGGATAGGCTTGGGAAAATTGAGGATGTCTGTATTTTTTAGAAATAACTGTAATTAATTTACATAAAATAATTTAAGGTACAACTGCGTGTGAAATTGGCTAAAAAAGGGCAGGATTTACTGAAACATTAATTTAAATAACAGTCATGTTATTCAAATTTAGGTTTTGGTGTGTTGTTACCAGCTGGTATCCTGGCTGTCTGTGTGCAGCACATAATCACGTCTGAAAGTGTGAAACCAATATGCACGAGGATGAGAGGGCCATAATAAAATCTGTAGGGCACTTAGGAACAAAACCTCTTATATGGTGAAAGGTACAATACCATTGGGGACTGGCCATGGTCAGTAACATGATGGGGGTGTTCACTTGCTAATTGCCTATCTGTACCGCTTATGATCTGGTTTCACAGTTAACCGTTGTCTCCACCCGCCCTTTGCATTGTGTGCACAGATGTTTCCGAGCGAGATGCAGGTGTAAAGTAGTGCTTCTCACACTCCAGCAGGAAGAGCGACCTAACTGCTGCAGCTCTGTCGTTACACACAGACCCAGCTCTGCCGTTTGAACCTTTGAGCTCGTCCTCGGCATGCGTGGCGGCTTTTGAATTCCTCAGGCGCCAGACTGTTCATCAGAGATGACGTTGTTTTGATCATGCACTACTGTGTTTAGTTATGACGAGACTATAATGCAACCACAGGCTTTTGTATGCTTGCCAGACACCTTTTTCCCTCTTGAGGTAGTAGTGCAGGGTAACAAATAGAGCATGTGCTTAGTGTTTATTGAAGGTGTGTAGGGCACGTTTTATTTGTGAAACCAGAATCTAAGCTGCATGTGTATTACATTATGGACGTGTACAGCAGTAATAAGTACAGTCAGAACAGTTTTATCTTCGGTTGTTAATAATTTGTCCACCTGTGTGAACAAATCATTGCTGTCTTATGGCTGACTAACTTGTTGTTGTGATCCAACTCTGCTCCAGTTGACACCACACAATGCTCTGTTTTGACAGTCCCCAATCCCCCCCCCCAACCACCATCCCAACTAACACCACAAATCTCTCAGCTTATCCCTAGCCAGGCGAAAGACCACCGCTCCGCCACAACCACGGGTAATCACTTGTTCAGGCTCAGCGCCTCTGCACTTGAGTTAAGATATCCCCTGAATTGTAATGGATTAATTGGTTGAATATACAGAGGGACAGCCTGCCAAGTCAACCTGAACAGAATAGGACTAAGCGGCAGGAAAATGAACAGTCCATGTACTCACAGATTACTTGAAATTTCAACAAGGATAGATAGAGGACCAAGATTGCCAGCGGAAATGGGAATGTACGCCTAAGGCATTATGTGTGTGTGTGTTTTGTAATAGTTAGCATGTGCATGTGTTTAGGTAGACATGGGTAGTCTGACGGCGCTTGGGTGATAAGCAGCAGGACTAGCTAGCAGTGGAGCGTAATGTTCCTGTTTTAACACTTAATAACCCCGCCAGTGATTTACAGCCTATGAGGCTTTTTCCTGTGTGTTGTGTTCTCTCTGTAAAAGCCAGACAGCGTTTATAGAAAGGCAAAGCACCCCCAGCACTCACCAGTAATGAGGATTAAGGTGGTGAGACCAAATTTACCAGCATTAGTTTTTTTTCCTATTTGTGTTTTGAACATGTTGTTCATGGTGATATTAAAAGCACCTGAAGTCTAAGTCCACAGTCCTTTATAGAAACAATCAAATGTCAGATTTTTCTTTTTCTTTTGTATCAACACATAAGTGTGATCCATTTTTGTGTTTTGTATATCTTAACATCCCCTGTCTGTCTACTGAATTTCAGCTTTTTCTTTTCAAATGTGTGGGTTGTTGTCAGAGGTAGTTGGAGGGTGAACTGCCCCCTAAAAGAGGATTAATACCTACTCTTAACACTCTGCTCAGCACATGTTTACTGTGAGGTGCTGAGTGGATCCTGAAGCAGCGACTCTGCAGGCTAACAATCTTTTTCTATCCCCCTCCCTTGTCTTGCAGGCTGACTTGACTGGGATCAAATGGAAGAGGTTTGTGTGGCAGGGTCCCACCTCTGCACCCATCCTCTTTGCGGTGACAGAGGAGGACCCCATCCTATGCAGCTTCAGTCGCTGCATGAAGGCCGACGTACTGAGTGTGTGGCGGCGCAGCCAGCGGCAGGGCCGGAGGGAGCTTTGGCTGTTCTGGTGGGGGGACGACCCCAATTTCGCTGATCTCATCCACCATGAACTTACAGGTGGGTGCCCCTTGGCGTTTAAAAAAGAATGCATGTTTTATTTAGCTGTGTGGGTACGTTCTATTTATGCAGCTTCCTCACTTCATGGAGGTCAGGGTCAGCTATAGAGCAACACTCAGGGTGCTTGTAGGGATGCAGTAATTGAATTCAGGGGAACAGAGTTGCTTGATGAAGCGATGGTTCTTAAAGTTCAAGAGCAGTTAATTTACCCTGCTGCTGCAAGATGGGCAGATAGTAAGCCAAATTTTTCTTAGTTCTTTTGACAAAATAGGTGATTAAAGCTGAACTCAAGACGAGGACTGCTATTCTGTGTCTCTGAGTCATTACTCTGGTAAAAAATAGTCTGTAAATATGAAATTCATCTACCTACCAATACTCCTTTTTTTTTTTTTAGATTTATCCAAGGTTATACAGCTAAAAGAATGATGGCTGTAAGAGATAACAGCAAGTGTAAATGGCTCACAGCTTTTATAAAAGAAGCACTTGAACATAGATCACCCTGTCAAGATACATTATTGGTTGTACAATGAAAAATGATACAGATTTCACTGCTTGATTGTCAGGTAGACACTGTGGAGATACCCTGTAAGTGAGAGCCTGAGGGAAGCGTTTTTATCTGTGTAATCTGATACTTCCCTAATGCCCCCCACCCTTACCCTCCTCTGACTGATAATCTAGCCAACCAGACTGGTAGTGCCAACACCTGTAGGGCAACTCCTTCTCCCTGGAAAATCTGGGCATCATGCTTTGTTATTATTGCCAGTGTGTTGAAGAGAGGGTTAACATATCTAAGTGGCTGCTGCCCTGCGGCAGATGAAACGGCACCTTGTGTTTTAGTTTGATGAAATAGAGCAAGTAAGCTGAAGTCACGTGTTACTGTTCTGCAGAGGTTGTACAAGAAAGGAAGAAGGTATAAGAAACTGAGCTCAGCCCTATCATAACTTGAGTGAGAAGCACAGCATGCAGGAGCAGCCATGCAGAAATGAGGCAAATGCATCTACCCCCCACTTTCTTCTTTTTCCTCTTGAGTAACAGTAACATTAGTGGTGGAAGATGGAAAAGGCCATCTTTATGCACGCTCTCTGCCATGTAGATTGAACTTTGGAGTCTGAGCCAAACACAGCCCGTCTGTGACCCTCCTTCATTATGGGACATTGTGCCTGAAGTGGACTCAAAATGGGAGCTGAAGGCTACGATGGGCAGCTCATTCAAGCCTAACGGGTCCTGGTAATAACCTGAAGCGTTTGGCTCAGGCCCTCTAATGGAGTGTGCTACATTTCAAGTAGGAGGGGGTGGTATGGAGAATCTATATTTGGAAATTGTTGGAGTCACTGCTATGTTCTTACCCTGGCTTTGAGGAGATTAAACATGATATCTTTAAGAGAGAGAAATTAGATAATTGAATATTGACTACAAAATCTGCACCGTAGTTGTCCTCCAGGTATTTTAACTCAGAACGATGAATCATGTTTTCACAGGACTCTTGGCAGCTCTTGTTTTTGGTGTGGTATTTGTTGAGTTTTTAACAAACACAGTGAAACCGCGTACCTATTCATCTTGGGGATGAAATTAACGTGAACAGTCAGAGAGACCTGCACCTGATGACTTATTTCACGTTCACTCCCCATCTTCGGCTGTGTTTCTGTGTGAATGGCTCCCAAATAGGCGGTGTAAACCATGCTTCTTGTTTTGAAAACTGCTGCTCCCTTCTCACTAGTGGAAGACATCTTCTTCGTCCTTCTCGAGCCTTTGCCCCTCTGTGGGGTTCTGCCAGTGAAATCAAGCAGAGCAGCCCCTCTAGATGGATCTAAAGTAAGCCAGAGGGCTTCTTTCTTCTTCTCCTCCTCCTTCCCCCAACCTCTGATCTGCAGCTGCTGATCAGGCTGTTCAGGATGGTGTGTCCTGAGACCTAAGAACACAGCTGAGACGGTGATAGAGGAGTGTCAGGACCTCTGTCCAGATGGCTTTACCTGGATCTGAGAAGCTGTATGTTCCACTAGAGTGGATGCTACAGGCCTGTTAATGCAGTCGCCTTCTCAGTCTTCTTTTTTTTTAACTACTTGTTTTTTGGCACCTTTGTCTGTGTTTTGAAAGAGACAATAGAAAGATGTAAAATTACATCTCTGTAAAGGGATCTTCTCTTCATGCCCATGTGGTAGGCATCCACACTACTCGGCCGTAGGGTCACCCCTGCCTAGGCTTTCCTAAGGCTCCAGATTTTGCTTGTTTACCTTCTGACTGTCTTCAGTAGTAATTAGAGTGATGTCAGGTGAATGCTGATAGAACAGAAAATGATCTGCGTCATTGATAATCACTGCTCTAGCAGAGTGTTTGCGTTTGTTTCCCCCAAGAAGTAGGATGATGATTGACAGTGGGCTGTGTTTATGGACTCTCCTGGGTGCTATGCCTGCGGAGGTGCGAATTCACAAATATTAGCTAGCATTGGCAGGGCAGACCATGGCAGGACCAGTCCAACCTGTGTACTCAACTGGAATGTCACAACTGTTGTCGCCTTTTAACCGCCACACTCTTTTTGCCACTAGTTTGATATGGTTTTTTGCCTTTGGTCCTAGCCCCTTGGGAATTTTAAAAAGCTTTCTTTTCTTTTTGTGTTTTCAGCCTCTTTTTAGTCTTTAGTGCAATGTTGGCGGTAAACATGAAAATCCGCTCTTGTCCTTTCATTTCAGCAGCTGAAATGGCGCTTGCTCATTCCCCACACCCCCTTCCACCCTCATTAGATTAGCAGCCTGTGAAAGTCTTTTAATTTTGAGCAAGTGCCATTTCTGTATACCAGTGTGCCAGTAATCCCTTCTCTCCAGGGAGATGAGGGGAGAAGGAGTGAGCTAGAGAGATGGGAGTAGTGAAGGGCGGAAAACTTAAGGGATCTTTTAACGTCAGACTCTTAATCACCATTGAAGGAATGTAAGGGGAACAAACCACCAAGCCCCTTTTCTACACTGTTGGACAACCCGCCTTGCTCGCACTAACACAACGAGAAAACCAATTCTAATCTTCCCCTGGCCATGCACAGAAATTATTCCCAACAAGCGAATGCCATTGCTGAATTAAACGGCTTCCCTCCCCCCTTCCCAGTGGTTGAGTATAGGCATGTATTCTTATGCAAATGCTATGCTCTCTTCATCGTCCTCTCCCTTAAAAAGGCTGGTGGAGTCTCCTGACCAGGGGCATCCAAAGCGAAAGATAAATGGCTGCCTTTTCCTCCTCTCAAAGACCCACTGATCTTTTTTTTTTGCATAGAAATTAGGAGTGGATGTCTGTCTGTGAGGGTAATTGCTCCGTGGCAGATTACTCCTAAGTTCTTACTAGTTTGCCCTGGTCCCTTTCCTCTTCACTGCAAGTCTCATTGTTGCCTCCACTGCTGGCTGACTGACACCATGTTTCCCTCTTGGGTCTTTCCTATACCATGTCTTCAGCTGAATATGACCCTAGAGTGGTTTATGTTTAACACAAATGCAGGAGATTTGATAAATATTCTTAATTCTGGTGTTTACTATCCTGTACGCTTGTGCAACAAACATCCCTGTTCATTTCTGTTTGAGCAACAAAGTTGGGATCATTAGTTGTTGAAGGGAAGGTTAAAAGGAAGAGACAGTCATCTGCTGCCCAGAACAGGTTATCAGCGAGCCATCTCCATTGTGGTCAGCGAAGGCCCCCACATCTATTCATTACTGGGTGTTGGGTCAGATCTCTTGAGGGCGAGTAAGAGAGGGAAATGGTGGGGGAGGGGAGAAGATTGCATTTAAAATGTCCATCTCCTCCACCAATTTGATGAACACATTGTTTGAGATCTATTCAGAGATGGAGGGAAGAAAAGCTCAATTTAGCAGCACTCTCTGAGCTTGTTCCACAGAAATCTTCTTACAATTGTTATTATTGTGCTGGTATGTAGCAATTCTTGGAATTTTTCTAGCTTTGCCAAGTTCATAGGATTCTTTTTTTTGTTCTTGTTCGACGACTTTCCTCTGTGCGTTTGAATCAAGGGTGAAATAAAAACAACCCTGCTCTGCACCTCAGGGCAGAATATCCAGTTCCAAAGGGCATATTTCAGTAGCCTGTGAGGGGCGTGTTGGCTGAAAGTTTCACTTTCTTCCTGGTCAGCCTATTTTTTTTTCTCTTCTGTGAAGATCTTTCAGCTTCAAAATTATTGAACTGCCCTTATATCTGCGAGAGATGCTCTGTTTGAAGCTCCACCTGCAGAATACAGATGTTTGTTGACCGCTGATATCCATACCGTTCAAGTATTAAAGCATGTTAGACTGTTAGACTGACCTTTTTCCTGAGAGCCGTGGAGTTTTTGATGTCTACACAGTGATCGTAAGGTGGAGGATTTCACCTGCTCTTGATTTTGTGTTTCGCAGAAAGATGTTATTGTTTGTCAGTTCTTTGCATACTTAACACCAACTTAATGGCATTTTGAGATCTTTGTATCTTTTTCAACTTGAGCTTGCCCTGACATTATTGGCGAGCCTGTGGTGAAAAGGGACAGCTCTGTTTCCAGCTCTCCATATAATCATAAGGCTATTCCTGCCGTCTCATATCCAATAAAAGAAGCCATTTCTGAATCTAAAATAGAACTCTTACAGATGAAACTGCTGTGAATGAATCCAGTCAAATGCATTCAGAAATGCAAAAGGATTTCACTTACTGTTTAAAAGAGAGGCACACCCTTTTGAAATTGCTGATTTATTGGTTGTGTGGTACACTGATGGGTTGCATGTGGTAGCCTTAAAATGTACTTTTTTTCCCAAGTGGACAGCTGTGATTTTGAAACTTGAGTTGTTTTAAATTATGTAAATCGCGTGTATTAGTTTTGCTGCTACCATACAGCTGCTCTCTCTGGCTTCCTGATGCTTGTTTCCATCAGCCTGAAGCCCTTCAATACCAGTATTTGTTTTTCCCAGATCCCTGCATTGAGAACTTTGCTTGAGGTTTTCATGCTTTAATCGTTACGACTTTATTTTTTTGACACAGAGGAGGTCTGGGTTCACATTTAGCTGTAACGGGGCCATAATCTCAAAGCAAAAATGTCAAATCATCCGTTTCGTGGATGTCTGACTCTGCACTTGCAATCCCATTTTAAAGATTGTAATAGCATATTTGCTCTCTGGGATAGTGACTGAAGCGATGACACACCACAGCGACTGCGATACAGATTCAGTCCCACAATGATGTAAGGCCCCATTGTAAGCACTGTAGCCCAGTGGATGCCCCAGGCAAGGATTCAGAAAGGAGAAATGCCACTCACTCTTTAGAATTTCCAAATGTTATTGACTTGGACAGCCTGTGAAAGTCAAACTGAATTTTGAAATCTCCACACTTTAGCTATAAACATGAACAAAGGGTGCCCAGAAGCTTCAAAGCGGAGACAAACAGGTTTACAATACATAATTAGAGCAGGAAGCATTCTTTTTATGAATGACAGCTAACTGCCCTTTAGAGACTGTTAAAGCTTTATTTTGTCTTTAATTGATCTTGGTAAATGACAGATTCTAATTTTACGACATTTTGATTGCTATCAAACAGCCCTGGATGTGCCCAACCTTGGTGGAGGGCTTGGTGGGCCTACACACTGGATTTGCGAGGCTGTGGATGTGTATCAAAGATAATTAGATACACTTGGTTAGCCTTAGCTTAGGATTTGTGGTGCTTTCTCTCCTTTTTTTTCCCTTCAAAGATGGTTCTAAACTTCAGCGTGTAATGCAGAGATTGATGAATAGATAAACCCAGACCAGATCTTAGGAGGAAAAAGTGGAGGAGGCCGATGGCTTTTGTGCTTGGGGATCAATTTTCCAGGGCTAATCTCCTGCCTGTGAACCACCCTCCGCTTTCCTCTTTTCCTCCTGCTTCATCTCCCTCTCCCGCTCCCTCTGATGGATCTCCATTGGCTGGCACAGCGCAGGGACTCGGCCATGCATGCAGCTCTGACCCATGGGTGCAGTCTCTCTCTCCCTTCTCTATCTATCTCTCTTTTCCCCTCTCTGCTCAAGAAATATTCATTAATTAGTAATGGAGACTTTACAGAGCACCACTGGTCCTCGCTCGCTCTCTTTCCTTGCAGATAAGGAGGAATAGAAGGAGGAAGTGGAAGGAGAGGAGAAAACCTTCTGGCCAGACTTGGTAGAATCCCCCTGAGCACAGTTGATCACAAGGCATTAATCTTGCTGTTTAATGACTGACTGCTGCTCTAATTGCTTATACACAGATGAGCAGCTGTGGGGGGGCACTTCTAAAAAAATTTTCCTCAGCTTTTATGAAATTCCTTTGCTTTTTTCATCACTTTATATAGACCTCAAAACACCCATTTGCCATGTTTTTGTTGGTCTTTAGGTGTATTTGGGGATTAATAGAGGGCTGATGCTGCACTGTATCTTAATGTTATAGGAAGTGTGTTGTGCTCCCTCGTGTCAAAAGGTGTTTCCTCGCTGTGGAGTATTCTTAATAGAGCTGCTGTGCTCCTGCCTAAGAGCTTTTATAAAGGTCAACTCATCTGGGTCTGCTTCACAGGAGGCAGAGACATGAAAGTGTCCTAAGCATCAGTTGAGCCCATAAATCTTTGTCCAAATGAGGCCGCTCATCTTTTTTCCCCCTTGCACTGACCACTGGCCACCACGCACCACCCTCCAACCACATGTGCACTCACATCTGACCGCAGGAAACAAGAACTTGCCCCGCCTAATTCATATTTGGTACAGTTTGGGAAAGTTAATCTGTGCTCAACAAAAAAACAAACAAACATCTGAACATATTCTGTAAAACCAATTAAAGTCAGTAATTCTGATACAGTACATGCAATAATAATAATCCATTGGTTTTATAAAGCACTTTTCTAGGCACTCAAAGATGCTTTACATTGCATTATTCATTCACTCCATACTCCATGGTGGTAAGCTACGTATGCAGCCACAGTTGCCCTAGGGGTAGACTGACGGAGGCGAGGCTGCCAGTCTGCACCATCAGCCCCTCCGACCACCACCAACCACTCACTCTCACACTGCATCCACCCAGGCTTCCTGGTGTTCCCTCACGGTCTCCCATCCAGGTGCTGACCAGGCCCAACCTTGCTTAGCGTCTGAGATCTAACGGGATCAGGCATCCTCAAGCTGTATGGCCAATTCAGTGCAGTTTTCGTCAATGTCTGCGAGCGTCTTCTCACGGCCTGCCAGCTGTCTGTTGCATGTGTGTGGTGAAAAAACAACAATAACAGCAAAGCGGTGTTGGTGAGCAGGGAAGGAAACAAAATAGTCTTCCATAGCTAGACCTATCTCAACAGCTGTGTCGGCATTGGAGGTCTGGCTGCACCTGTTGTCATTCTGCCATGGAGGGAAAAAATCCTATGGCTCTTTGTAGTTCTTTAACAAATAACAGTCGTCTTGGATGATGCAAAGCCCAAGGTGCAGTAACAGCACACCTGCAAAATGTGCAGCAACCTAAAGAGGACCCAACATTTGCTTTACCTAATTGTGAGGATGGATTTGAGGCTTTTACTCATCATATATAATAGTAAATCTTAGTGTTGGGTTGATTTTAAAACAAGCAATTCAGTCTTAACAAATTTTTACTTTGGGTTTTGAGACAATGTGATGGGCATTTAAAAAAAATAATTCTGCATTTTATAGTACAGTAATCCCTCGTGTGTCGCGGTGGTTAGGCTCCAGAACCCCCTGCAATAGACGAAATCAGCGAAGTAGCGACCTTATATTTATTTTATTATTTCTATATATTTTAAGGCCTTATAAACCCTCCCCACACTGTTATTAACCTTTCCCACACTCTTATAAAGATCGGCTTCAATCACCGCCAATGAATCAGCGACCGACCAGCTCAAGCAGAAGCGGCCGTAGCTGTGTTTTCCATACGTGTGTCTACTCATCTGCTGTGTGTTTTGTATGCAAGATAAAAATCCGCAGTACAATGACACTGCGTAAGTGAACCGCGATATGGCGAGGGATTACCGTATTAATAAAAAATAAATAAATAATTGACAGATTGATCTGTAATAGTTCCTTGTTACCATAACTCTCACTTCCAAATAGTGGAAGATGTTTGACAAGCTGCTTAAATTAAGAGTTGCGTCTGTTTGTGTTCCGGTGTTTGTGTATGTTTTGCTATTTAGCACACTCAGTTTGACCTCTGCACTCTCTGCGATTTAGAAATGACATTTCACACAATGCTCTGTTACATATTTTCACCAACCCCTTCCAAATGTACAGCGTGTGCATTTGATTTTTATTATCTTTTGGGAGTGGAAAGTGGTTACCTATTTAGGCAAACCTCATAAGCTGCCGCATGTTTTGATGCTTGATGTGGATTAATGTTGATGAGAGCTGAGGCTTCTGTTGTCGCTTTTGTCCCAAAGAAGGCTAATGGGTGTCACTCGGGGACCTGGGAAGACGAGTGCAGCACGGAAAACAAACATGCTCAGGGATTTGTTTAGGTTTTTTAAGTGTTTCGTAATTGGTCTTATTCTTTTCCCCTGAAGCCATTCTGGCGTTGTTACCATGTAGTTGTGGCAGTTGTGTCCAGAGACGTGCGTCATGGGGAGCTTTCCATTAAAAATTGCAAAGCCGTGCCCCATCTGCCCCCGAGGAAGCCCTATGTTGGATGTTTGGTTCTTTTAAAAAATGGATTGTAATCTTTATAAAAAGGTACTAATTTCTAGTAAGTGAGTGTCACATTGTTCTCATCCGAACGAAAGCTGGATTTTGACTGCAGTGTGTTTTGTCTGTGTTTCTGTCTGAAGCGGGGAATGCTGCAGCGGGCACTATTTGACGAAACATGAGGTCGTTAGGAACACTTGATGTAAACCAGACGCCTGCTTTAGAGCTGCTTGGCGCTAGAGGGAGGGACTGAGGAGTAACAGGCGACAGGGAGGAGGACGTACAGGGCAGATGTGGTCTTGGCAGAGAAAAGCAGATGGGATCGCCATGGCAGTTGATGTAAAAGTAGGTGTAGGGAGGTTTCTGCCAGATTTACAGAGAAGCCATCTTCCACAGAGCATTGAAGTAGGACTGAAGGTTTAACTGCTAGTTGGATGTCTTTGTCATAGATTTGAGCTTGCCTTTTTATTTTATCCCCTTTCAAACACTATCAGTCCCACTGATCAGTCTCTTGAATTGTAGTGTATTTTATTTTTTCCCCTGTCCTTTCCCTTAATCTGCAATCAGTGCCTCAGTGGCCTGACTTTTCTTTTCTTGTTGACTTTTTGCCCTCTTCACTGCCATGTCTCCCAGGATAGATTGAGCAGCTGCTAAATCACTTAAAGCAAGCTTAGTTAAAAAAATAGTCAGGATTCCACGCATGCCCTATTCACATCCACATTTTCTAGAAAGTAAAAATGGCTTTTACTGTTGTTGATTTATTTTTACTCTGCCGTCGCTGTTAATTTTTAATGGGAAATTGCTATTTTCCTTCCTTTTTCCTGCCTTCGCCCTGCTTTTCTGTGTTCCTGATCTTATCCCTCAAGATATGTATGCACCTGATGAATTAGTTTGTTTCTCTCAAAATCGTTGGGCACGTAGCCCCCTTTACTTGGCAGCTAGCCTGAGGTTGTTTTCCTTTGGTTGGATGTAATGATTTAAAGGCTAGCTGAAGTTGCTGGGTCTGGAAGAGCTGTGGCATTTCAAAGTGGATTTGATAGGGTTGGGGATACACTTTTTCCTTTTGAAATTAAAATTGACACTCCTTCATTTACATTTTTCCAGCAGATGTTTATAATTGCACCCTTGCAACATAGCTGGCTGTTTGCTTGAACTCAGGAAAAGCATAAAAACTCTCAGCATGTCCTTAAACAAGCTTTTCATACCTGCCAAGATGGCACAGTCCCTCTCTGTAGTGGCTCTCTTATTCAAAGAAGGAGGCCAGTGTAATTTTCTGTGCTGATAGCCTTGCAATCATCTAAATTTAAAATATTGTTACCTGCCTTTGCAGTACAACAGCGAGCCAGGGGTTCACTTAATAATTCAATAAAATTTTGATTAACTTGCATCTGGGCTGGCTTGTGCCTCCCTGGCACACGGCAAGCTGACACGAAGGGTGGGTCACACTTGGTATTTATTTCATCTGTGCTCATGCAGAGACAGCGCACTTGGGGAGATGTTTGCTGCAGACTTGACTGAAAGGAGCTTAAGTGCTGTAAGATGTGAGCAGTGGCTGTTAATGAGATTAGACCAGCATTCAGGCCAGCGCAGAATGTGATTCAGAAAGCAACTGTGATACGGGTCTTAACGGTACATTTCTTCATCCTGAGCAGCTAGGTACAGTGTGGAGGGTGACGTGTTTGTACACCATATGAACCAAATAAATATAGTCCTTTTAATCTCACACAGCCTAATTACAGTCTAGCTCTTTGCAGCTGTGGGACAGACATTCAGAAATAAAAGTTATTGCAGAGTTTTGGCGGTGTGCTGGTTGCTGCCTGCTTGATAAACTGCTAGTTAGCCCTCAATAGCTATATGTTGCATTCAGGTCCTGTTTCAAAGCATCATGGTCTTCTATGTAATTGAAGCATCAGTGGGTAGTGAGTAGCACATTAGGCAGAAATTGAGTGCCATCAGTGGTCAACCAACCAGTTAACATTGTATTTGTTCCTAGAAGGGGCTACATCAAACATGCTATCTCATTTTATTTGCAGCAGCATCACCTGAGTAGCTCTATTACTGGATGGAGGCTGAAACTGACGAATAAGCTGAATAAGCACAGGGACACCATGTACAGGGCTGTTGATCACAGCAGATATGTCATCATACCACACTGTCAGGCACACTTTAAAGTTCCTACATGTGCGCCAGCAATCCTGGTTTAGAGGCTTCTCTTGTTTGTGATCATATTCAGGATGTGGTGTTCACATGGAGCACTGAGAAATCTGGTTGTTCATATCCGAACATACATGATGAATACTAGTATCGCAGTTACTTTTGCACAGGAGCCTGTGATATTTACAACACAAACCAGCTGTTTAATCTGGCGTTCTTATAACTGTTAGCCTCAAATTAATTTGACTGTGACTATTGAAAATGAGGCCACTTGGCTTTTAGTGGGCTTAACGCTGTTAAATGTCAACTTCACGTTGTGGATTTGGCTTATCCACCTTATTGCCAGCAATGGGAGACAAGGGGAAAATGTCGTCCACTTTGATGTGCCATGCTGCCGCTGCCACCGTGTTGGACAATAGAACGCTGGATGAGGATACGCAGCTGTTAGTGGTGGGATGTGGTTGCAAAGATGGGGTTCAGTGACCCTAAGTATGGAGAAAGTTTCCCTATGTGTTGGTAATCATCTTACTGGCTGTGTAACTCATTTTAAATGTGCACGTGACCAGAGGAAACAACAGCTTGAACATCAGTCCAGTCACTGTAGCATTTTAAAACTGGGCAGTTGTGGGGAATATTGCTTGGTTGCTTATGAGATTGGAGTTCACAGAATCACTGACCACCTGCTCAGATAGTCGGCAGCAGTCAGAAACTGGGTTAAGATGTATGCATGCAACAGTATGCCGGTTTCTTATGGGGTACTCCAGCTTGCATAATCAGTTTTCTCAAAATTGGGACGAATTCTTCTCCAGGTTTATGTAATCGGGATGTGATGTTTACATGCGCGCACACAAAAATGGGATACTTCAAAAACCCAGTCATAATTGGGTACTCAAGTCTATGTAGAGTCATTGAAGCACATTTCTGCTACCTTTGTTTTATTCCACATCACTTACTGGCCATTTGCAAAATGAAAACATATTACATTTTGGTTTTCCCCGCTGTACTGAAAACAAAACCGGGGTGCTGTTGAACTGTGAATTTTCTGTACTGTTACTCTCCTAAACTCCGGTATTAAAACTTAACGTCTGGAGGAGCAGAAAGCATCTGAAACTTCCGCGACCTAAAAGCAGGCAGCAGCAGGTTTCCACTTAACCTCTCTCTCTGTCTCAGTGAGCACACTCTTCTTTGAATTTACATGGCCTGTTTGCTGTATTTTTGTCACGTAAGGGTTAATGTTTTGCATCACAGGAAGTGTGCAGTTTATGTATCAAGGTGTCCAGAGCGTCAAGCTCATCAGATTGTGAGAGTAACCTTCTCTCAATTCTCCTGTCGTTATTTATAGAAGTGAATGAATAAGATACTTGTGTGTTTAGCTAGCTGATGGCGTTGCAGACAGCTAAATTAGTGTTTATCGGACAGTATTTCAGACTGTTTCATGATGTGATCTGTTGGAATGAATTCAAGTATATTTAATCTGTGTGATTTTCATTGTAAAACTGGCCTTAGAGTTGATGTCATCCACACAAATCACATTAACATATTCAAAACATCAACACTCTAACAAGAGACGCCTATTTACGAGTTATTTTTTAAAACTTCAACACGGCAATACTGGGCAATAAACACGTTATAACTTAAAGCTTGATATGTATAATATGACAACGTGTTTAATATGACAGTTGGTGCTCCCATATGTCCTCTTGTAAACACTGATGAATATCTCTATTAGTGACTGTGCCATCTGATCAAGTGTATGGCTGCTCTGTGCTGTGCTTCCACTCGTCACAGCAGAAACACGCGCCAGTCTCGCAGCAATTGTAAATGGAGTTTTTGTGCTCTCAAGATTGACATTGTTTGCCCCGGAGAGTTCTTACTGGTTTATAAAAATGGCATGAAAACTCTCAAGGCTTTCCACTCCTCTCACCTTTTTATGGCTCCCTTTTCTGTTTTCTTTTCCAGCCGAGGATGATGGGCTGTGGGAGAACGGCCTTTCCTACGAGTGTCGCACTCTGCTGTTCAAAGCCATCCACAACTTGCTGGAGCGCTGCCTCATGAATCGCAGCTTTGTTCGCATCGGCAAGTGGTTTGTCAAACCCTACGAGAAGGATGAGAAGCCCATCAACAAGAGGTACGTTGGCAACACTTGTTCTGTCACGTTCTTGTCCATATTTTCTCTCATTTATGGCGGGGGTCTGCTCATCTACCTGCCCTGTGGAGATAGGCATTTTGCTGGCTTTTTTCTAAGCATTGCCCTTTTAGCCATGTCATGTTGCTTGTTGTTGGTCTCTGATGTGCTCTTGTGCAGCCCAGTGAGCTGAGCAGCGCTCCAGTAGACACATGCAGTTACAGTTTCACGTGTTACTGAGTATGTGGCCTATTAGGTTTATGTTCTGTTCCCACTGGACCCTTGACATAAATAAATGAATTATATGGCTGCTTTGGATGGAGACAGATATTAAATAGCACGCATTGCACCAGGGATTTCTTACTCTTTTTTTGCAGCAGATCTAGACCATACACATTTGTGTTTGGCCTTTCTTTAACATGAAGCCGGGCAGTGCATGTTCAACCCTGAGCAGGGCCAGGCAAATGGCAGTTCTCATAGCATGACCCACTGATGTTTTTCATTATATAGTTTCCATCCACACCTTTGATGTGTTTTTGTTACTGATGGTAACATCGTAAATACCAAGCTCATGCAAATTGCTAAAAACATAACCTTGCAACATCTGATTATAATCAATAATTTGCATCTGAAACACAAATAGGAGGCGGTCTAATAGACTTTGCATGCTGATTAAAAAAATCTTTTACGACGGCAGCAAAAAGCACTTGATTTAACCTTAAATAAAACGGGTCACTGTTAATTGCAGGTAGATGAATTACACTGCATATATGAGTCATTTTTTGCAGAATGAGCATTAACATAAGCTGCTGTTTTTCAGTCGAGGGAAAAGTATAACCTGCCCTTGAATGTAATGCTAAAACAACTGGTTTTATGAATTTGTTCTCTTCTTAAAAGAAATAAATTACTCGAAAAGAGAATAATGGACTAGAGTGTGGCTACATTAAACATTTCAACTGCAGACAAAGGATTGTAAATGGTTCTGGCTTCGTATAACATTATTGATGCCTCAGAAAAGCCTGGACTGGCCTCAGTCCCAATCCTGTGGATCAGCTCAGGACATTCTTGCGTTGTACATGACTTTACAGCTATGATATGAGAGTTTTAAAAAAGTGAAAGAGGTGCCGTTGTACCAGCACTGTCTGTCTCCTATCTCCCCTCTTACTCTGAGTGTGTTTGTGTACAGCTGAGGCATCCTCCTCCTCGTTGCTATCTGCTGAGCTGGATTTCTTGCTGTCGGTGTCTGGGTTTATTGATAACAGATGGAGACGTGGGTTATGAGGAGAAAGTGACCATAGCAGTTTTTGCTGTGCACCCCCTCCGACTTCCTAACTCTTCCTACCTCACCTCGTCTCCACACTGAACACACAGCTTTTACTTGAGAGCTCAAACAGAGGCCTTTTTAAAATTTGGTTTTGAAAATTATAATGTGTGGTGCCAGAGATTTAATACTTGTGTACGAGAGATGAGAGACTAATTGTGAATAAGCTCTAGAATTAAGTAGGTTTGTTCACTTAACAGCTAGCGTAGTCCCTGCTCTTTTTAGTGTGTGCATATGCCAGGTTGTTCATGTTTTTGGAGTTGTTTGCCAGGTTTCCCAGTCAGGTGATCATGGAAGCCATGCAGCGGCATAATCTTGTGTGTGCACAAACACATGCTTGTTTTTGTTTGCAGGCCAGTTGTACTGCCCAAGTTAGAAATAGTCAAACTCTGCTGTCAGCTTGTCTTCATCATAACAACAGTGCTGAGTGGCAGACCAAGTTGCCAGCTTAAATGCAGACTCTTTGACATCATGGCACCTATAGACAAAGACTCACATCTCTCAGGATAAGTGAGATAGATTTTCATTTAAATGGATTGACAACAGACAGACGAATAGACAAAATAATACTGGAGATCAAGCTGATTCTCTTTTAAACTGTACACATGCCTTGTTTTTAGCTCTATTGCCTCTTTACCCAGTATACTGATGACAGAGGGCCCCAGTCAAGGGAAAAAACAATGGTCTTTTCCTCTGCTGTGGAATTCACAGGCCACCCTCTGTCTGTGTGTCTGGTTCTCTCTCTGCTCACCCTCGCTCTCTCCTCTTCCCTCCATCCCCCTCTGCTGTCACGGAGCAGACTGGGCAGGTTATAAATAGTGGTGCAACCACCCTGAATCTCAGTTGTCGTCAAGGATGTTTTTCCTTTCTCCTTTGGTGTGATCCGCTGTGCCCCAGCCACGCTGGGATTTCGACAAACAAAGCACCACAAAACTGTGACGGAAATTCACTAGACCCCTTTTGTGGTTTTTTTTGTTGTTGTTGTTTTGATGTCACTGCTGTGCTTAGACCAGCTGGTCTGACAGTGAAACATTTCCTGAGCTGCTATTGATGTATGGATGTGGTGTTAACAATTATTAAATGGCACAAGTAATGTTGTTTTTTGTCTCTGTGGGACAAAGTAATGCTGACTACAGGGTGCAGTCCTACTCTCTTGTCCTTCTTTGCATCTTGTGTCCGTAGAGATATTCAAGTTTGTCTTACCAGTACTGTTATAGAGAACACTGTTCACACACTGGGAGACTAGCTGATTCCATTGGGAGTGGGATTGAAAAGTTCCAGGGAATTCCCACTCTCATTGTGAAAACTGTGCTTCACTGTACATTGTTTTACGCCTAACATTCTTGGATACTTTCCCTTCCCTCTCTTAAATACTGAAACACACATTAGACTGATTACTTAACACTGTTTGCCAAGACCTCTGTTCATCTGTCTCCTCTAAGCAACTTGTTCACCTTTCATTGACAAGTAGGTCAGGCACTATTTAGCATTGCCGCTTGTTCTAAATCACAAGTGGATTTGCAGAGAGGAAATGAAAAAAATATCTTAGGCAACATATGTCTTTTGGCATGTGAGCACTAGTCTCATAAAACGTATTTGCACAATGAAATTGTTTTCTTCAGAGTATAATCTCTCAGGTCACAGGGAGACAAGCACTTAAGTTGGGGATTACCACACAGCGATCTGACGGCTCTTGTAACCAGGATGATGTCTATCGGTAAATCTTTAGATAGTAGTATCTGGTGCTGTTGAAAACTGCAACATCCCACATGCAGGTTGAGGAAAGAGTCAGATGCAAAATACCAGTGCAGACACAAGGTAGTGTCCAGCTTGTTTATACAATGCTGTATTGTCTGTGTAGTTACATGTACATATGGGGCTGCAACTAACAGTTATGTTCATGAATTGATCTGCATGTTATTTTCTTGATTATTAGATTAATTCTTTTTGTATATGAAAAGTCACATAATAGTAAGGAATACCTGTCTAAGGTGTTTTGTTTTGGCTTGACAGATGGGAACGTTTGTTAATTTTCCTTGACTTAACATTCTGTTGTTTTGGAGAGTTTCTTGGACAAAAGAAGGCGTTTGATGCCATTATCTTGAGTTATATATAGGCAACTGTTTTATGATGACTGTTGACTGTTATGATTGAAAGATTAACCAGTTATTCAAATTACTGGTAATCGCAGCCGAAGTTGATGATTAAATTGCGGCCTGTATTAAATAGAAAATCATTACAAGATCAATGTACTTTGAATGCACCATTGTGGCGCTCTCCTCATTGTCAGTCATCTTCTTGGGTGTGCAGCTCAAATCAAATCTGCAGATGGGAAACACCAGATACCCCTCTGATCATCAGACAGCTCCTGTGCAGCATCCAAAGTCTCCAGTTGGTGGAGGCTGTAGCCAGCTGACAGTGCTCATAACCTCAACCCCAGACCTCAGCCTGTGTTAAAATGCTTACATCATCTCTCCGCCTCTCCCCATCCTTGCTTCTCATTTTAGCCTTTATGTGGTGCACGGTACACAGCAAACTTAATTTTTCAGAACCTAATAATCATAAAAGAAAGGAAAAAAAATAATAGTGGCCTCACTTCTTGTTCATTCATATCAAGATATTATGAATATTCAGACACGTTTTTCCTTGAAAAGCCTATTTTTTATGAGTTTGCATGAAAAATTATTATTTCAGGGTTGTTAAAATATAATATTGAGAAGGATTTTGCTGTTTTTAAATGCATGCCTTTAATTAAATCATTGCATATTGATTGGTTAGAGCCTTTGTTTTTAACGGGAACTGCAAATGCAGCAGTATGTGTTGATACAGCTGACAGTAATTCTCTTTGTCTGGAGTGCAGGCGGCTCCAAGTTGTGCAGCCTGCTCGTTTCTGTGAACCTTATACTGCTAGGTAGACTGGCTTCAGGAAACACAGAGAAAGAGCGGGAGAGAACACAAGGGAAGGAGGGAGGGAGTGAGGGAACGAGCAAGGGAGAGCTCCTCTTGGTTGTCATGGCAGCAGGGAAATGCACCCTGGGATCGTGTGTTTCCAAGGTGAAGTGGGATGCTCGTGCTCTATTGGTCAGCTTAAGGCAGACTAGCTCGTTGACTTGTTCCTAATTGGCTGCGTTACTAAAATTCAGAGCAACATTAAATCCAGTCAGCTTTGATGTCTCAATTTGATCAGGACAAAAGGGATATCATTTCTTTTATCTGCTTGGTATGCGCACGGTATTTAGAGCAGCATTTACGAGATCTACAATGTATTTCGACTGCACTGCAATCAGGAGAGTGTTGGATTACTACTCCTCTGTATTTACATATGTGTGTGTTCTGTTGTGCATTTAGTTATTGTTGTCTGAGTGCAAGCGTCATTAACAAATCAAGATGTTATGAAATGGGGCCAGTCTGCAGCAGCTCTTATTACAAGAGCAAATGATAATGAGCGAATGCAAGCCATAGTGATACAGTAACAAGTAGGCCTGCATAAACACATCCAACTGTCTACACTTTATTATGTGGGTGAGCGCATTCTTCCTCTATTGTTTCGGCCCAATGTTGGGAGTTGAATGTGTGAGTCCTGGTGCGCTGTGGCAGGCGGAAGCAGAGAGCAGCACTCTGTTAAGTAGGACAGTGCAGGATAAAGGGCCACTGCCTCCAGTCTGGGGCTAAAGTGCTAAATTTATCCCCTCCCTGCTCCCAGCACAACACAAACACACAGGGAGACGGGCATACAAACATGCTCGTCAACAATCGGCATGCAAGCCAGTCCACATCGAGGGCAGTCGCATAGTTGGAACAGAAGGTTTTCATTAGAATGACGAGTGCAAGACATGAGACATGCAGTCAGGAGAGACTGTATAGATGAGATGTAATGTGCATATGGAGCAGTTGTGCCGATGTGGATATACAGGACAACTCGGCACCTCTCCTTAATACCCTGCCCCGGGCACTCGACCTCCTACCCCCGAGTCTTGCCTATACTTCATCAGTCTCTCTAGCAACAGGAACTCCAGGGAGACTGTGCTGTGGGACCATGTGACCTGGCACTCTGGATAGATCATGTTGCTGGAGAGATCCTGTCCAGCAGATAAATATGGCTCTTAAAGAAAAATGCCAAAAATATTTTTATGAGAATGGTTCATTTGCGTAGCAGCTGCACAATTATACATTATAAATTATCCATTTATTTTTTTCATGTCTTTAGTGTGACAACGCACAGCAAAGCCCTTTGCACCACTGATCTCAGACAGACCTTAAAATTAGTAGTTATCTGCTAATTTTATACCCACATTTGAACGGTCAGCCTTAAGGCAGATCATAACATCTATGCTGGCTGCGTTGCTTCAAACAATATTTATACATAAGATTATTGCCTGAGAGAAAGAAGTAAACACTCTCCCCAAATAAATTTAGAACTCTTCGCTCACTAAAGTGGATTATGGCTTTCTATCATGGTGGTGAATGAGGTATAGAATTTGGTAGTGAACGAGACCACAGAAGCTAATATGACTCTGATTAACACGTCTCATGACACTGTGTGCAGTGAACAAAACATTTAGAATGTTTTAAGCAGTGCGAGGAAACAAGAGACCAGCAGAAACTTGTAGCACCTTGTCGTAAGATAATTCACTAATTTCCGCTCCTGTATGCCTTCCTCATTTCCTCTAATACCAGCTACAGGCCCCGGGAGGACAAAGGATTCATCTCCCTTTACTAAAGTTAACAGCCATCATTGTCTTTTTATGCATTGTAGCACTGAGGAAACCCATTTTGGTGTAAGCAGTGAAATTCAAGGGTAGCAGTGTGGACAGATCTCCGTATTCATAGAGGGAATCCTGTGTCCTTACATTTCCTCTGCTGCCTCAGTTCCCCTGTTCTTCTCACCCTCCCGCCTCCTCAGCCCCCTGTGCCCTGCATTCCTCTCATTCCTACCATCTTCCCATGTGACCAGAGGCTATGGCAGCGTACAGGGCCAAGCGAAGGTCTGAAGAAGTCGTCATAGTTAATCCGTCAGGCGTCACTCTCTCCCCGTCTGCCTCTCCCGTCCTCTCTGTCCTTTTCTAAGCAACTGTGATTCCTATGGTACTGTCTTTAATCCAAAGCTTCAGACAGATGGTCACATTTAAAGCAAATCCTTTATATGGTTTTGAACCTTTCACCTCATCACTGTAGACTGCTAGGTGGTTGCAATGTCGCCTGAACTTACCTAAAATGTCCACATTGGGCAAGCTAAATGTGGGTTTAAATCCTCTGCAGTGGCTAAAAGTGCAGCTAAAGAATTTTTGAGACATGTTTGAGGTTTGCAGAATCCGCAGTCCTTTTACGTAGAGGTGCGTTACATATATTCTCACTGGACAGATGACACTTTGCAGCCATCAGGTGAAGCAACTCCTAGATTACCGTCTTCCTTCAAAGAGCAGTTGGTTTTACATGTAGTTTATTTTAAGTACTTGCAACTGATTTTGTTATTGAAAACAATTTTAAAAATGCTGAATTTTGTAGTTTTTTTAACAGTTGGCCGAGTTGAGGTATTAGATTAATTGTATATGCACATTTTCCAGTTTTCCTTGATGGAGCTAGACTAGAATAAAAGAGGATGCTTCCTTTTCTGAAGAGGCATGACGACTTGTTGGTGTCTGAACTGCAGCGTGCCCAGTATTATTTGTGAGTATAGTTATGCTAACGGATGTTTTCAAAGCATCAGCAAGCAAACTCCCACTGCCATGCACGGAGCATAAAGAACAGCTTATTTCTCCAACATGAGAAGCTGCAACTTGAAGTTTTGTTTGGTCTCCCCAGTTAGACATTATTTTAGTATTGTACTGAGGCCGATACGTACTGCAGATTTACTCGGAGAAAGCTTTCACAGTCTTATCCACTAGAGCTAATGCTGTCAGCTAATACTGTAGAAATGTATAAGGGGCATATAATGTAATGTGTTTAATCTTCCCTCGTACTGAATTTGAAGAGTTGCAATAAAACATGTAACTCTTTGTCATCTTTAAAATGAACTATATATAGCACTTTGCATGAGTTGTAGGCTGAAGAAATTGGGGGTGCTTTAAAAAAAAACACGTATTTAAAGCAGCACCAGTTCTCCTTGGCACACTCGCTTACAGTTTTACAAAGTACTTGGCAAGTGGAATGTCCCAAGAATCCTGGGCTACATCCACACTAATAGGTTTTCCTCCGCTGCTGCGAGGGTCTGTTAGAGTCGGGATGTAAACTTTGTCATCTGCCCCTCTGTGGAAGTCTCTGTGCAGCCCAGAATTTGTCTGTCTGATTCAAGGGCAGTAGTGCGCAAACTCTGACGCTGATCTACTATGCATGTATGGAGCAAACTCCTTCGAGACGACTCTTAAGTGGAGGAGAAAATAGTATAACAACAATGAATCCACGTGCATGTTCGCAAGGGAGAGTAATGAAGGCTCAGTAGGCCTATAAAACACACGACCACTTATGTAAGTTGTGTTTGTAGGTGCTGGTGTCAACATGACGACAAGTAGGATCAGAGATTTCAAGCAACACCTGCAGTTTGTTGTCCATATTGAATTAACCACTGGTAGTCAAGGCTGATGTTTTCATTTTATTTTGGAAAACCTTCACGCGATAGGAACGTGACAAATCATGTGTGACAGAAAGGCCCAGTCAGAAAGCGACCATGGATGTTTGCATCATCGTTCAGAAAATTCTCTGTCTAGACTTAAACTTTTTTTTTAATACTGAAACAGAGGCAACAGTATTTACTAAAGTCTCTATTTTTGAGGTCCCAAAAGGCCAGCGTAGTTTGAACGTGAGGCACAGATGCAGCAGACGTCATGTGTTTGGAAATGAAAGTGTCTCGGTGGCAGACGTAGCCTTGGAGAACTTGTCACAGTTCTTCAGGTTGTCTCGGCGTCTTCTGTCGGCGTTACACCAGCTGTTGCTGGACTCCTGTGTTGCTGATGATAGTTTTTCATGACTGTGGCTGTGTGTTTGGGATAGCTGTCATGCTAAGAATAAATCTGTGATTGATCAGATGCCTCCGTGATGGAATTGGATGCTGGACAAGAGTGTAAACATATATAGTGACTAAACCTTTGCTACATGCACCGTGAACTTTTAACCCGGTGTTGAAGTCTAATTTCCCTCCAGAGAGTTAACAGGCCTCTGATATTTATCCTGACATTCACTGCAAGTTAATTAATTTGTTCAGTAGGACAGTGAAATTATGTCTCCCTGTTAACCTTTCTGCGAATCTCCTGGACACAGTTAGAAAACACCAAAATTTGCTCGTGGCATTTAGTAATATTTCTGTGTAGAATGTGTCAGAGCTGCTAGTTAGAGTTAAAACCACAGTGTAACAGTAGTATAACATGATTATCAAAAGGCTTCCAGCTTATTTAAAAGAAACATGGCAAAAGTAGGCCTTGCCTTTCTGGGTTAAGTGCAGAAGCCCAGCTTTAATCCTGGATAAGACTGTCTAATTGTCCTTGGCTCTGAGTAATGAATATTTATTATTACAACTCACACGTATGTTGTGATGACTCAGTGACTCAACAGGCTTTTAAACTGACTAAAAACTATTTTATGGTCACATGTCACCATAACAGACAGAGTCACAGTCTGTCTTTTGCTGCACAGTTAATTGTTTGTAAGCATATTATGTGCTCTTAATAGAATGCATATTTTCACAATTGAACACCTATCAGCCTGCAGTGATATCCTAAGTATCTCTTTCACAAGAAGGAACAGATGTCGCATCGCAGTCGTGATACGGATGCAGTGATTATGTGAGCGTGGTAATGAGCATAATTACTGAAATATGTTTTTCAGAAGCGCAAAGGTATGTGGCTCAGATTGGGAAAGCGGCTTTTTTGAGCTGACGGCAGGTGTATTTTTAAGCTGTTACACTTGATTTTTATAGTTTTTGTTTAGTGGAGCACAGGAGAACTGAACAGATAGGTCAGCAGGAGTAATACACAGTGCATATGTTCTGAGTAGTTAGCTTTGTGCTAAGGTTACTTTGCCAATAGCCCCGTGAAAAAATAGGCTTAAGACAAAAACAGCGACAGCGAGTATCAAACAGGGATCACCTCAGGTCTTATCAGTCTCTGTCCGTCTTGTCCCCAAAGGAAATTAAAATGACTTTTGTCTCATACAAAACATTTATCTAGCAAAGCAACATCCAAACCTAGTGTGTACTCACTGAGCAAATAATTCGGAGAACAGAATTTGGTAATGACAGCAAGTGTATTTGAGGAACCCGAGTGTGTGTGTGTGTCCTTTTGTGTGTGGTACAGCCTAAACGGGGAGGGAGCTGGAACCTGACTTGCTGTCAGGGTTATGTCAGTATTATCTTTAGTCGACTCTGGCTGTATCCGCGTGTGGCTATGATACACTTGCAGAGGATCGGATTTCTCCTCTTTTTATGGACTTGTCGTTCTATCTCTTCCCATTTCTCTTCGCCTTCCAAGTTTAATCTGACATATATAAAGAGGCTCAGCCCCCCTCTCCATTTGTGGCAGAGGGAAATCAATTCAAAGTAATAGAGCTCTGCATGTGTGAAAGTGCTGGCCTTAAGAGTTTTAGTTGAGTGTTTTCGCCAGCACCTTGTCTCCCGTGTAAAGCGTGCACTAAAGCCAGAGCCGGTGTGTCTCTCTGGGGCTCGTGTGTTTTTGTGTTTGTGGTACTTTGGCAGTAGACAGTGCTGTTGTTTCCCAGTGGTCAGGTGGCTAGACAGTAGGGAAGATTATATCACCCTGGAAATGTGTCCTCTAATTCGCTGCTGTTTACCACATTCATTCCCCTTTTTTTCCCCCTCTATCCTGCCTCCCTTATTTGTCTTATCTCTCACTGTTGAGCCAAATGCTGCAAATGAAACTGTTCCGTTTCATTCTCATGGCATGTTTCCTGTCTCATGTCAAAGCCCAGTGTGGCATTTGGTATGAAAGCCAAATTTACGCTGCCTTTCAGTGCTAAGTATGACATCAACTATCAAGCAATTTAAGCACTAACACCGTTACTCAGGAAAATAGCCTCCTTGCTCTTTCCAAGAAAACGCTTTAATAACCAACCACGGTTTCTCAGCAAGTCTCTGTTACATCACTGTCCAAAACAATTTATCCATGCTCTTATTACTGTAAGCTTCAATTCCAGAAAAAAAACATTGTTTATTAATGCTGTGCCAGAAACTGTGCCCATGCAGCATGTCCTGTCACTGCAGCAGCACATGACCAGTCAAAACATGTTTACATGCCCCAGAACGTAATAACAAGCTGCTACAAATGGCAGATATCCACGAACAAGACGGACCAGAGGTGACTGCTGGATACAGTAAGGCAAAATGGCCAGCAGTGGAATGAAGTCTCTTTTCCCAGAGGAGGGCACACTTGTTGTTGTTGTTGTTGCTGAGGAAGTGTACATAAGCTAAACGGAAGCTCCCAGTTCTTAGAGCTCAGCCAGCCAAGCCCAGCAAACATCTGTGGAATGTCACAGCTCGACAGCACCTACCTTTTTCTCCCATCTCCGTGTTCATTTCTTCCCTGAGCTGTTGTTGCCACTTCAGGCTCCACGGTGTACAATTGACTTTTGATTCACCTCGGATCAGGTTTCATATTACCGTTGTAAGCCGGCGTGTGTGTGTGTGTGTGAGCATTCATCTCGTACCTAAACAGAAAAGCATGTGAAACCTCAGCACAGTGGGTAGCTAATGAGCTGATGGGCTGGGAGAGTTCGGTCATCTTTTACAGCTTTAACCGGATTTGTTTCACATTTTTTCTGCAGCTTAATAAAACATAAAACTCAGAAACCGTGTTTAAATTAACCGAAATAAAATACTGCACAGTTTTCCTGGTTAACCATATCTAAAGAGCCAAACCAAATAATGAAACAAGAGTGAAAACTGCAGAAATAAAATATGAAATGCCACAGATGCAAAAAAAAAAAAAGAGGGGACACAATAACCCCATGACAGAAAAAAACTACAATGCACAATCATTCTTTTTTGCAGCTGAGGCAGTGAATGAAGGAATCTGGATGCTCTGTCCCTGTTGGTTTACACGGGCAACTGCTTTTGTTGCCATTTGCTGAAACAACAAGCCACAAATTCATCTGCTGGCAAGCCTGGATCCAGATAACACGTAGAAGATAATGAGATGATGTTTCTTCGCAGAGTAATTGTTTTATTCTGAAAGAGCAGTCTTGTTTCTTTTCACTACTGCACTGGCCCATTGTCGATTGTTAGATAGGAAAATACAATGGTTTTGGGGGAGCAAGAATTTATGCTTGTGAGAACAAAAGTTTGAGTAAATATAAGATTATTCATTAAAGCGGATCAGCCGGCTGAAATTTGAGTCGATTATCTGATTAGTCGATCGACGCATTTGCATAGGTGATTTGTTGGCAGGACAAAACAAGCAATTTAAAGACTCCTCGAGGACTCTGAGGAATTGTGAAGGACATTTCTTGACCTTTTTGTGCATGAAACAATTCATTCATCAATTGAGAAGTATAATAGGCAGATTAATCCATAATGACAAATAATAGGCAGTCGCAGCCCTAAAGATTTGTGGTAAACAGTGGGAAAATGAGACATAGGATGCTGTTCTGTTTGTGTTAGTTGGTGCAGGTGAAGTGAATAAGCTCTCAGATGAAGTAAAATGTCAGAAGGTCTGCTTTGTACACAGCTGTGCTATACTCAACATGCATTATTTAAAAAAAAAAGAAAGAAATGTAATTAAACTTCTAAATGGATGAAATGGTTGTCCTCTGATCATCTGCAGTGCTACATAGCAGAGCATTCATGAGACAATGATAGAGGCTGTCAGTCCCACTCAGCTCCCTCCCTTGCTCTGGTCTCCTCCCGCTGCCGCACAGGTCGCCGCTGTCTTTGGCACCTCATTTCCATGGCATGCCAGCTGAAGGCAAATGTGCCCACCTGCCTCCCTTTGTACGTGGCCCTGCTTCAAATCCTCCCTGGATTATCTTATTGTCTCCTTACTGAGCCAAAGGCCACTAGCCATTTGCATCTGAGAGGTGGAGCGGGGAGTGCCTGTGTCGACAATGAGAGTGATGTGTGAGCGAGTGAGCGAGCGCTGTGTGTGACGGCGAGGAGAGGAGAAGGAGAGAGCAGATCAGAGAGCAGCCCGAGCCATTTGCCAGCTAATAGATGAAGAGCACAGGAGAGAGAAGTGGGTGGAAAGGTGGAGACGGAGAAAAAAGATGATTAAAAGATCTTGTGGTTGTTTTTCAGACTACAGCAGCAACCCGTTCTCCTTTATAGTCTTTCTCAACATGACAGACACAGGGAGAGGCACATAAAATGTGAAGTGAGATCCCACAAATCTAGTTAATGAACATAATGTTCTGACAAGTATCAAGTTGTTTTGAAGGCTGTTTAACTCACTATCTTAGGTTTAAGCATCCAGCTGTATCACGTTTTTTCTCCGCTGTTTAATGTTTTATTGAATTCCTCTTATAATTAGGCAAACAAACAAGATGAAAACTATTTAGTCCTTTTAAACAGGGATTTCTTTGTCCATTACCTCGTGCATTGTGTGCTGCTGACAGGTGGTGTTTGAATTGCAGGCATGCACAATCTTCTGTGGCACTCAATACTGTCCTTGGGTTTTAGCCTTTTTCTGAAGAGCTAGCAGTATCTTGCTGCAGGGGAGATGACATTCTAAAATCCCTGAGAACCTGAGTCTCGAGGCAGGTTCAGCACACTATAACAGACACAATGTGTCATGGATTAGGGCCCCTAAGGGGTCCCGCAGGGAATTCCTGGGGACCCTTAGGCGAAGCACGACGGTTTCAAATGAAATCATAATGAATTTATGAGTTAATTTGGAGTTGAGGCAGAAGTGGGGCGTCACAGGGATGTCTGTGTTCTTTAAACAGCATAAGAGGCCACGGCAATGGGCCATGAAGCAGTGGCACATAGCCCCCCTGTAAAACCGCAACATGTTGATTTTACACAAAATAATTAGTGAGCTGAAGATTTTTTCTTACCGTTTGTAGATGTGCTGTACAGACATCAGAGCGGTACGTTTTGTTATCTAACTCTCAGCAAGGATCAAAGTAGGAAAATATAAGGATAATACTTGTTAAATCAGTGCTGTGGTTTCCCAATACTTACACCTGACCTGCTCACCTCATCTCAGCTACCACACACACACACACTTCTGCTTACCAGCTGCTGTTTTCTAGTGTATGTGTATCCCACATGCTGCGGTGTGTGTGTGTGCACTCATGTTTGTAGAGCCAGCAAGCTGTGTATGTTTGCACAAGAATTGAATTTGGCACGATGCTGTGTGTTTGTGTATGTCACATGTGTGGACACGACTCCTGCACACAGACGGACTGACAGATCCAATAGGCTTGTGCTGCATTTTGTCACAGTGCAAGCTTTTCTAAATCCTGTTCCTTGTTTGTGTGTGTCAGTGAGGGAGGCAGCGGAGAGGAAGTGCGTCACGTGCTGTTGTTATTGTTGTTGTTGTTCTGGAGCTTACTTGTGGTGCTGACGAGGCACCTGTTGACATTCGAACCATCCCTCTTTTGGGAGTGGCTCTGCAACTTGGAGTTATTAGTATATAAACATCACTACATTTAATACAGCTGTCATACAGGATTATCTTAATATCATCTGCTCACCTGAAAGACTAAAGCCACGGAAGCAAATGGTAAAAATACAGATTTCTTTTTTTAGGCTGCACCTCTAAATTTGAGCTTGAACAGCTTGACAAAAACAGAGTCGTGTGACATTTAGATATTTAAAGTGATATTTTCATATAGACAAATCTATTCTCTACTGGGTAGTAATATGATCGTGTAGAATGAGAATGGTTAAATGTCAACAGCTGGCGTGTCTGATAATCTTCTTAACAGCTGACACTGACAGAGCAATCTGTACAATCACATTTGTAAAGGAATTGATTTCAGTCTGGTATGATACTGTGTGAGAGTGTGTGTGAGAGAGAGAGAGAGAGAGAGAGAGAGAACTGGGTTGTACTTCTGCCTGCTGAGCCACAGATGGCAGCCCTCTACCTCAAGCTTACAAGTGTCCTGCAAACACAGATGTGTGTGAATGTGTAGTGTCAGGTTTTCTTTGCATGTGAGAGGAGAATGGTGCGCTGTATTTCTGTTGATGTCTGCAGAATACACTGGCACATTTTGTCTCTGTCTGTAGTCTCTCCCTTGCTTCTGCTTCCCTCCCTCCTTATCATTCCCCAGGCCATTTCCCCCTGCTTTCCTCAACATACATCAATAAACCCCAGCATTAGCAGGATGGCCTGTTGGTCAGCAACATGGACAACAACACTTTTAATTGCTTGGCCAGCTAATCGGTTTGTTCATTTCTTCAAAAATAGAGAATAAGGCCAGAAATAACCTGCCCTTACTATCCTGCCTCAGTCCAAATTTGTAACTGCTTCGGCTGTTTGGCTCCAGCCAGTGCTAATATCTGCCTGCCTTTCTACTCCCATCTTCATTGCTCTTCTTGCTGTTTCTCTCACATGCTGCAGGTGGTTTGGTGACATTTCTTACCTCAGGACTGGAGGGGTGTTTTACACAACACACACACACACAACCCTGCAGCTGTACGCTGCAGTCAAAGAGGCCCAGTGTAATTTACTACTTGGGCACCTGAGCAGTCGTGACACACCTCCCAAACAAAGGTGTCTTTGCTCTCGGTGCCAGCATGTGGCCTAATTCCCCAGATGTCTTTTCACAACCTCACCTGGCCGCACACCAGGGTTTTCTTCTGTCTGCATTTATCTTTCCGCTTTTCTTCTGATGTCCACTGTTACAAGACGTTTGCATTTTATATTTTATCCCACCTGTGCCACTGGACAGTAAATCCCGCTTGAATACATTCATGTTGACAGTAATGAATGAATTTATTGCGCTAAACGTCAGGTTAGGATGTTGCAAATGCCCCCGATGTTTTATTTTTTATTCTTTAACAAACGGGTTGCTCTGAAAGTGATCACACATTAATTAAAAATATGAGTATAGACCCAACTTATGGTTTATGTTTACCTTTAATCATTGTTAAATTATTTTCTTAAGCTAAATGTCCAACTTTTAGAATTTGAGTATTGTTCCTCTACTCTGTGTGTACACAAACAATGCAAATACCTAAATGCACAGTGCACTTATTGTTTAAAGAGTATTTTGAGCAAAATTTTATCTTCAAGTGAATGACAAAATTAGACTTAAGGCTAGAAGACATATCACTCTGTTGGAGTTGGGGAAATTACATAAATCATCAACTTGTGATTGTTCAGGGGGTTACACGGTGGAAGTTCTTCCCTCACATATGATCTTTGACTAGCCGAACACCGGACCGATGTTCTGTGTGTGAAGTTAGGGGGCGCCGTTGCTTGGATGTTACATTGAATGTGGTTAATTTGTGGCTTTGTAAGTGCTTGTTTCTGTTAATGCAATTCAGTCTTTAAACTGTGACCTCCATTTTTCTACGCTTCTGTTGACTGACACCTAAAACCAACAAAAAACCAAACAGCTTTACCTGGTAATTATCAGGTACTTGATATTTCTCCCACCATTTTAAAGAACAAAAATATACCACCCTGTTGGTGATGGTCCATAGGGTCTCATTTTGCAGGTGACACTGACAACAGCCAAGGTAGATGTTAACCTACCATCTAGCTACTCATTGGATTAACAATAATTACTGGTAGCTGCTTCACGTTCTAATATCTTTGCATGCATATACTGAAGAATTCTGCAATCTCGAGGCTTATAATAATAATTTGGAGCAGCACAAAATGCAGAACAGTAAAGAGAGGATTAGATCTGGATTGACTTTATTCTCGCTGATAATATATGTCCAGATCAGACCCAATACAGTGATCTCTCGTCTATTGCGGGGGTTAGGTTCCAGAACCCCCTCGCGATTGACAATGTTTATTTTATTATTTATACATATTTTAAGGCTTTATAAACCCTCCCCACCCTGTTATTAACCTTTCCCATACTTTTATAAACACTTCCTGTGCTCTTAAACCCTTTCTGCACTCTTAAACCTATCCATCAAGAGAAGCTTCTACAGCCGCGTCTGATAATGGAACTAACGACGCAGCGATCCTCTTGAAATGGCTGCAGCTGCGTTTTCCATATGTGCGTCTACTCATCTGCTGTATGCTACATATTTTATGTACAATTTAAAAATCTGCAGTACAGTGAGAGCGCGAAAAGTGAACCGCGATATGGCGAGGGACTGCTGTACTGATCTTTGGGATCAGGACATCTCGAACAAGAAACAACAGTAAACATTATTTGACATGTACAGAACACATTTAAATTTCATCCGTTTGAATGAAATTAAGTTACGTATGCAATAGAAAATCTGGCACAGGTAAACTAAATAGAGGAATGGTTTATGCTTTCAAGTTGGTAGGTATTGGAGAGAATAGTTACAGGCTATGAGTCTAGCAAAGTACAGATGGTAGGTGACGGTTAGATTTTTTTTCAGGGCGATCTTAAGAGCTGTTGGTTACTACAGTCATTCTTGCTGTAGTAAAATAGGGCTTTCATGTCACAGAGCATGGTACCAGAGATGTCCATTTGCAGTTGTCCATTGCAGCCACCCACTGGATGACAGTGCACTGTGTTAAACTAAAAGTTGTGCAGCATTCTGGGTGACCGGAGCCCATATTTTTTTCATTCAGCTTTAATGAAATGTTTTTAATTTTTAATTTTTTGATTTAAATGGTCTGAAACAAATTAAGTATGCATGTTCCAAAAAATGCTTCAGTCTCGGCAGTGCAAAAATTTGCTTTTTTGTATTCATGTGTGTGCAGCTCAACAAGGAAACACCGAGCAAATGTTGCTCCTTAAGCTTTATAACTTTTGATGGATACCCCGCTGATTTGTCTGATTGCTGTCTGTCTCCAGTCAAACTACAGAATGCAGAGCTGGTTCCTGTCTGAACACTCAGTAGCTCTGCCCGCTGAAGCCTCACAGTATCCTTAGGTGAACTTGTCGAGTGCATTTTTCCAGAGAACAAGGCTTGTGGAATTTGTCCCCTCATCACTTACACTGTAGTTACATTAGGAAGGCTTTACTGCTGTGCTGAGAGGAGGAACGATGACAGTGACCAGTAGCTCTTTCAGTTTGCTTAATATGAGCATGTGAGTATTTTATTTAACACCTCTGCTTTATGACAGGAGCAGTCCAACACCTAAACGCTACACATGTGCATCTTTGGTAGCTCTGCTGAGGATATCGAAGTCTCTCCTTGGCTCTGACTCACCCATCTTCCATCTTAAAATTAGAATATTCTACATTCATAAGCATTCACAGACTAGAGCTATGTTATTTTTACAGGAAAAAAAAACAAGTGTAAGATGAATGTCAAGCTCCGGGGGGCTTAGGGCATCTCTCCACTACGTAGGTGGTATTATCTTATTGAAGTGCTCTCTCTTTCCCTCAGTCTCTGTCTGCCTCGCTCTCCTTTTCTGCTCCTTTTCTTTAATCCTCTGCAGAGTAGGTGTGTCAGAGCGCCAGAGACACGGAGAGAAGACTGATATTTGCTTAACCAAATCCTCAGAGGAGGCAACCCTCTTTGATCCACTTCCAAATTCACTGCGTCAACTCTCATTTGGTCATTCGTCACTTGCGCTGTCTCTCGCGCTCCCTGCATTTGTGTGTGTGCGTTTGCACTTGTGTGTGTTGGACAAGAGAGAGGAAAGCCCGCAGACAATGCCCTGCATTTTTCCTTGTTCCTCTCTCCTTCCGTTTGCCTCATCCTTGCTTTCCTTCTTGAACTTGTCTTTTTTGTTGTGTGCTGCTGAGGTCAGACCGGCACAGGCAGGCGTTGTTGTAAGCAGAGGGGCTGTTGTTTGAGTGCGAGAGGCAGAGAGAAGGTACTGTTTGTAGCTGAGCTTATTGGCTGGAGTGCCAGGGTTAGTCAGGGCCTGCCCCTTTGTTTTACACACAGCCCCATCCACGCTAAACAGACAGAAGCACATTTTCACTCACAGACCACCTGTGTGCGTTTGCTGTTTTGACCGACTTGCATCCTGACCTGTGCATACGCTGTTTAAGCATTGGCACTTCTTACAAACGTGTGTTGTCTATTGAAGGGATTACTAGTGAACACAACACTGGAAGGATGCAGGACACACCTCATTATCATCTGTAGCGATATCGGACTGAAAAGTTGTCCAGCTATCAGAACAATTTCATGCAGGCATCGGAGGCATTTTTCCATCAGATTAGTAGCTGCTTCTTCTTTTACTCCCTTGTATCTATCTCTGGCTTCATCTTTTCTATCCAGCGTCTCAGTCATGTTGCAGCAGAATATGAGTGAGAAGAGAGATCCCATTGTATCCTTTGACGAAAAAGACACAGGTTTCTACAGTCATATTTTTTTCTCTCTACCTTTCCTCTCTCTGCCATCTCTCCTTTTTCTCTCTGTGAACAGGAACATGAACTAGACTATCTGATCTGCTCCCTTTTTTCCACACAGCAGTCAATTCTCTACCCCTCAGTCTACTGGGGTTATTCATTTGCAAGCCTTACTTCTTTTTCAAAGGTGCATATTAAAGTAGTGGGATCCCAAATGACTCATCTCGCTCTTTCTTCCTCTCCTTCCTCGCAGCGAGCACCTATCCTGCGCCTTCACCTTCTTCCTACATGGTGAGAGCAACGTGTGCACCAGTGTGGAGATCAACCAGCACCAGCCAGTCTACCATCTGACGGAAGAGCACCTCACTCTGGCTCAGCAGGCGTCCAGTCCCTTCCAAGGTGGGTCTCTGCTTTACCTGGTAATTTTGTGAGCAGCTCTGAGTGCAGTCTGACGTGTTCTAAGGCACGCTTTGAGTGAAAACAATTAAAGAAAACATGCAACAGTAAACACTGCATCCTTTGTGAATTACGCAGCTCCCTTTGGGCCAGTTAGAAACAAATGTAACCTCATCATGTTGTGTAATTATAATTGCAAGTTTGCCTTGGGACTTCATTTGAAAATATTCAGTGCTGGTGCACATGATGCCCACTTGTTTCCTAAAAATCTGATGAGTGGCTGCATAAACAGACAGTGGCATCCTGTAATTTCTCACTTTGATTTTAACCTTCAAGTTGCATACTGCACACAGTTATGGTGGCACACATCACTACCCTGAAATTCTGGTAAACTCTGAGCAGCGGTGTCCTTCAATTTTGCATGTGGCAGATGACAGAAACTGCATGATATGGTGGGAAGAAAGAAAAATACCTGCAGCTCATGTTACCTTTAATTTTATAATCAGGAGAATCAACTTTATAGGCCAAATTTGTACACACAAACAAGGAATTTGACTCCGGTGTATCTTTGCTCTCTGTGTACAGTAATCTGAAAAAAACAAACAAGCTAAGTACAGTAATCCCTCGCCATATCGCTGGCGATATAAAGCCTAGCATTTTAAAAATCCTTTGAAAATGTAATAACTGCGGGTGATAATGTAGTAATACATAAATAGGACTGCATTTCTTGGAAAAAAAGATTTACTTGCAGTTTTTGTGCAGTTCGCTCATCAAAAATAGGTCTAGTGGATGTAATAGTGGTTATATTCATTCATCAAAGATATGTCCCATTTAGCTCTCTCACTCCTTAATTATGGCTGTAAGAGCCAGTCTGAGAATTATTTGTTGTACAAAATCTTTATTGAGAATATTGTTTATTTGCTTAGATATGTAAATTCATCTTTTCATGTCAGCGTCTCTGTTGGATTCTGCATTGTGAAATGAATTTACCACATTTTTTTCTCGGAGAACATTTTATTGAAACTTTGTTCAAATGTTTCTCAAGGAGAAACGATTCAGTCCTCACTTCAAACTGTGTTTAAATGACTGGACTGGCACTATAACTGCACTTAACTCCAACATACAATACAGGACATTAACATTCATTTACAAATGCAAAAAAGAGAATTATGCACGTTATTGGCTTTATTCCATTTAAAATGAACAAAATTACAGTAATCCCTTGTCTATTGCAGGTTTAGGTTCCAGAACCCCCCGTGATTGACAAATTCAATCTGTGAATAAGCGAACTTATATTTATTTTATTATTTATATATATTTAAGGACTTATAAACCCTCCCCACACTGTTATTAACCTTTCCCACACTCTTATAAACACTGGCTTCGGTCACCGCCAATCAGTCAGCGATCGACTAGCGGAAGCGGCCGTAGCTGCGTTTTCCATACATGCGTCTGCTCATCAGCTGTACGCTACGTATTTTATGCACAATGTAAAACTCCGATACAGTGAGACCATGAAAAGTGAACCACGATATGGCGAGGGATTACTGTATTACATTATTGGCATATATTACATTACTGGTTGCTACAGGGTACAACAAACAAAAGGTTGAATGATTGTCCAGCAGCATGTATCGGTAGAGAGACGAGGCCCGGTTGTTCTGTTTTTAAAGTAAAGAAAAGGAAACATGCAAAATGCTAATCAGATATTGAAAATGTAATTGCTGGATTGAATCTCTTTTTATTTAATTGAATTAATTGTCAAATAATCAGGCAATTCTGTTCTTGCTTAATCTATGAAATGTCAGAAAGCTGTAAAAAATAATACCCGTCATGTAGTTCAAGGTGGCGGCATCTTTGGATGTCTTGTAGTTGGTTTACATCTGATTTCAAGGAGCCCATTGAATCACATGGAATCTTACTGAAAAGGACACCTTTGCACTGTGATCTTATTTTTTTAAAGACATTACTTCTAGCATTCGGATTCTCTTTTTTTTGCATATGCTGAAATACACGTTAAAAATTAAGATTCACTGATCCCAGCTGTTGAGCAAAGCGCAAACCTGTTGGGCCGAAGAGACAAAGTGGAGTGCGCCACAGTAAATAAGTGAAATATGCAGTTGGAACCTTTTGTCATATTTTCTTGTAAATATTAAATGTTTAATGCGCGGCCTAAGTGCTGGGGTATAATTTTTTTGAATGAAAAATATTAGGCAATCTGTGCGTGCTGTGTTGCAAAGATAATGCATATATAATCTTCTGTCAGCCCGTCTTTCATTACAGATTGGCTCGCGGCCAGTTTAAAAGAAAAGCCTCCGTAGTCACTTTAAATTATACTGTAGAGCAGTTATAAAAATCTGTGACTCTAATGATATTCCATCATTGGCTCTAAATTCATTACCCCATCCCAAGCCAAACACGATGTAATCCCAGAACCATTGTCTGCTTGCGTTTCCACTCACACATAGAAATGTTAATGTAATGACTGTAATATACTTCTGTCTTACTTGTGTGGGAAAGGAAATGGTTTGCTTCCTAAATAACATTATAAGATTTCAAATTATTTCACACAAGTATCACACGTTCATGCTGTGGATATATATATCAGAAGAGAGGTATGAATGTGCGTAAACAGCATCATCCAGCCGTACTCAGCTGTTTCGTTTGCATAGTTTGCTGACTTCTCCTGAATGTTTCCTCAGCAGCGTTGAGCCACATAAATGGGCTCTGCTGTGATTTAACAGCATGACACCTGCACCAGACTCGAGATAAATACACAGATTAACCCTCTGGACCTCAAAACCAGCCGGAGGAATTGAAAGGCATGCTTTCTTTAAAAAAAAAAGCCAAAACAACATAATTCATCTGACGTTAATGAAAGACTTATCAAAGAAATTCAACTTGTCCTTCTTCGTTTTTAAGATTTATGGCATTAACACTTTGTTAGACTGTACAAAACATACATTTGAGCAATACCGTGGCTGTATGGTTTTCATTGAGTTGCGAAACTTTATATTTCAGTGGAAAAATGAGCCCACAGGGAATAAAAATATAGCAGGAGTAAAACAAGCCCAGAAACTGCTTGGTTTCCAAAAGATGTAGAGGCTGTTTTAGTGCATGTAAAAGGTCTGCAAACTTGCACAACTCAAACTCAGTGCCAATGATGGTTATTCTCTCCCACAGAAAGCACTGCTCCTTTTTCTGCCTGAAACACCTCGTTTGAAGTTGCGGCTTTTCCTCAGTTACTTATTTACGTCACCAAGTAACGAATTTGCATAACGCAGCGTATGCGTTATGCGACAGAGGCTGAGAAGAGGCACTAATATGGAGTATGAGAAAAATAATGTGTCTTTTGAACTTTAAAGCATGTAAGCGTATTTTAGTGTACCACAAAAATGTAATTCTAAACTTTCGAATGTGCATATGCTGATGAGACACAACATTATGACTGCCTGCCTAATTTTGTGTTGGTCCCCCTTATGTGGTCAAAAATCCTCTGAACAAGAGGACCTCTCAGGGTGTCCTATGGGGTCTGGAACCAGGACGTTGCCACTGGATCCTTTGGGTGCTCTGGCTTGTGCAGTGGGGACTCTGTCAATCAAACTTGTTCCACTGCATCCTGTTGATGTTTGATCACAATGGGGTGTAGGAAGTTTGGAGGTCAAATCAACATGTCGGGCCATTGTCATGTTCCTCAACATGTTCCTGATTGTTTGATGTTGTTTCCATGTGGTGGGGTGTATTTTCCTGTGGAGGTGGGCCAGAGACATTTGGGATTTCCATTTTCATGAGGGAGTGCGTTTGTTGTGGGGCAATGTTTATTTGGGTGTCTACGTCTCGTCAGCACGGATGTTAAAATCCAAGGTTTTCAAGCAGAACAGCACATAGTACCAATATGATCAATGTTATTCACTTCGTCATAATGTTGTGGCCAATCTGTGTAATATGGGCTCTTTAAAACAATGCATGTCCGAAAGGAATGCTGCCTAGAAAACTGATGAAAGAGGACTTTTTTAGGACTTTGAATTAGATTGATTTTCTCTTCCTAAGTTTTCTTAATGTACTCTTTCTACTAGAATAATTGGGTGGAGTGACACATGAGCCCAGAGGAGAGGTTTTCCTCTTTTACCTTCTTATCTATAGTTACACAGATAGATGTGATCCAGCTGTCCTCTCTCCGTACGCCCCCTTCAGAGTAATAATAGTGATCACGTCCTCCATTCACCACAGTAATTCCCGTGTAGCCAGCCCCTTTACCATCTCTAGAGCCCTCCTGAAGGGAGGCGATAATATCCCTCAGTTAAAGACTAATCCCTCGGATAAAAATAAAATGATCATTGGAACTTGGCATATGGATTCCTATCGGGATGTTGGTGGTTTTTTCCAGCCATTTAAGATGATCATATTGCTCCCCAGTCACCAGCTAATGGATAGTTCGGCTAATTTTGTCTGCCGTCGCTCTATATTGCGTTTATCCTCCGTCATGTAGTTCAGGACTCAGCATTTTCATGTTTTCAATTTCGTTTATGTAATGCACACACATGCATACACACCTCCTCTTTCCATTGTGAGATAGTGCAATTTACTTTAAGTAACTGATTTGAATATTGTATGGATTATCTTCATATTGAACTATTCGACTGATGTGTTAATTCTCATATTGATGGAAGACACTGGAAACACCCTCAAGCCCTCCTAAAGGTACCTGCATCTCATTTTGAGGACACTGATTTATGTGCATCTCCATGGTGTGTACGCGGTTTACGATCAGCGCTTTGAGTGCGGCGTGCGTCTGTACGCAGGTGTGTGTTTTCACCACCGCCGCAGTGTATCTCCTCCGGGCTAACCAACCATAGCGTCGAGGAAGGGCTGACTTCCATCCCCCTTCATCCATCCATCTCCTCCTCCCCCCCCCCCGCGCCGCTCGCTCTCTCCCCGCTCACCTCTGCCAAGCTTGGTTTACTGTGCGGCAGAGCGCTCCGGCAGGCAGACCTCTCCAGGATGTGACCTCATAAAAGGGCGCAGAGTGAATGTAATGAACTCTCAGCCCATTACACTGATCTGAGCACATTTGACATGTCTTCAGGGAGCTGGAGATAGACTCACGGCCAGAGAGAGGGGGAGAGGGAGGGAGAGGGAGGGGAGGATGAGGTGGGGTGGTGATGGGGAAAACGGTAAACCATTTCCATAATTGTGCTGAATTTGATCTCTCTTCCACAACTGGCCTTGGGTCTTACGAGTGTGTGCGCGGCAAGGAATGCAGAAATGAAAGGAGTAGGGTTGAATTTAATCAAGGTTAATATGATCGGCCATAGCTGGATGTTATTGTGTATCGCAACATAAATAACCTTTTGTTCTTCTCTCTGTTGGCCTGTTTTTGCTGAGGTAGTGTGTTCTATAGGCTGAAGGGAAACTGTATGCTGAGGGGCATTCAGGAGTCATTGTGTCTAGACAACATGTTTTAATGATTTTTTTTTAAAAAAAGTAGCATTTAGGTCTTCTGTATGCCGCTTGGGCTCCCTTGACAGTAAAGAATATTATTTCTCAAGGTGCCAGACTTTGCATGGTGAAGCTCAACAGTGCTTCCACTCCAGCACTGCGTTACTTATCTTCCGTGAGCACCTGCCAGCCGCAGTCCTTTAAATATCCAGAAGTGTTGGATCTGTATATGAGATTTTTCTGTCAAAACAGTGATGTCCTTCTCGTTTAGTCTGTTTGGCAACAAATGTGGTTACCGCAGTAACAGTAAGTGTCGTTGAACACTGCAGCGCCCCTTGAGCACACACTTTTTTAATTCATGGAGTTTATATACACAAGTTCTGAGCAATGTAGACGTCCGTTCATGCTGCAGTATACATACTGTCGGGTGCACGTCAGTCTAAGGGGCTCCTGTGGATGTTTCTGAAAGACTGACTGATTCCTCCACTGCTATTAAAACTACTATATAGTGAGCTAATTACTGAATATAAACACATTGAATGGCTGCACTCCCAGCTGCCAAGGTCTCTTTGTTGAAAGACTGTTGATGCATCTTGCCTCCTTTTTTTTTTCTACCCTTTTCTTTTCCATTGTCTCCTGCCATTTTCCTATCATGGAAGCTGTTCTGCGGTCCAGCCACTGGATCAATACCTGGGGACCGAGGCCATCCAGTCTAGTAATGACATACTAGAAAGGCAGAGCAGAGAGGGACATTAACAAATGCTCACACTCACACCCACCCAGCCAGTCTGTTCGTAGCACCATTATACCCCCTCTCCACATTCCAATGCATAATAGACACGGGGAAATAGAAAGAGAATAGATGCATTGCAAGATGACAGCTTGTGTGTGTATATATGCATGTCGCCAGTTGATATGCATATGGTTCCTCTGCTCGATATGTATGCATAATGCATGCTAGTTTATGGTACTATCTGCAGTGGCTGATGGATGTCTGTCTGCTCTGTAAGCAGATTGATGGGTTCTTTCAGTGGCTCTCATATGTCTGTGAGGTCAAGTGTGTTTGCGAAGGAGTGGCCCTTTTTATAAGCCTCTGTTTATGGGCTCTGGGAGGTCGCCGCTGCACAATAATTGGCATCTGAAAAGGTCAAATCGCTGCTGATTTGGCTGAAGATGGCTGTGGAACTGTGAAAAGAAATCTTATGTAAGAAGAAAGAATGGAACGATGATCAAGATAAGAACAATTAGATTGTTACAACAGTGAGAATAGGAAGAACAAAGAAGAAGGAATTAGGGAAGGTGTGAATTAAAGGACAGAGGAGAGGACAAAAGATGTACAGAAGGATAGACAATAGGAGGGAATAAGAAGGGAGACAGGAGGAAGGGTAATGGAATGACAGGTAGTGGGGAGACTTGAGAGGAAAATAAAAAAAATGATTATTTTACAACTGGAAAGTGTAAGAATGTAGACGAATTGGTACAAGTGGAAGCAGATGCAAGAAAGTAAACGACTGAAGTAACACAAGCATTCGGAAAAACATGGCCACTGCAAAGTATGATGCTGACTAATATTATCTCTCTTTCTTCTCCCCCCTACATCCTTTTCTTCTCATTAGTGATCCTGAGTCCATTTGGCCTGAACGGGACGTTGACGGGCCAGTCGTTCAAGATGTCAGACCCACCCACCCAGAAGCTGATTGAGGAGTGGAACCAGTTCTATCCCATCAGTCCCTGTGCCAAGGAGGGTGTGTCGGAGGATAAGGCGGAAGACATGGACTGGGAAGATGACTCTCTGGCCTCTGTGGAGGTCCTTGTCGGTCAGTTTGTAATATATAAATTATTTAGATTCCCTGTTGCAATGATTTTGGTTTCACTGCTTTGGTTCCTGAACTTCCTACCTGTGTGTGTATAGGTGGTGTACGTATGGTGTACCCAGCCTGCCTTGTGCTGGTACCCCAGTCAGACATCCCTGTTGTGGCCCCTGTGGGGTCCTCCCACTGCACTGCCGTCTACTCGGGTGGCCACCAAGTGCCTGCTTCCCAGCGAGAGCCCGCCATGTCTTTGGTGACCCTCACCCCTCCCACATCACCTGAGGAGGCGCAGACAGGTAGTGGTACGAACAGGAGTGTAGATTTTGAGCCTTTAAACTTCAGTCAAGTCGGGGCTTTCTCTTGACATGGTTGGGAGAATTGGTCATCTCTTTTTGTCATATGGTCTGCTAACTTTGCTTTTTCTCTGCACAGTGGACTCTCACTCGGCCCAGAAGTGGGTTAAGATGCCTTCATCATCTGATGCGTTCAGCGTGGACAGAACAAGTCACCATGGAGGAAAGATTCCACGCCGGCTAGCCAGTCATGTGGTGGAGCGTGTGTGGCAAGAGTGCAATATCAACCGTGCCCAGAACAAGTACGTCTGATGCTGTGTCTTAAAAGTCATAGAGATGGATTAACTAACCACGCTACAAAGGAAACATAAACGTTATCTTTACTTATACATACAGACATAATTTATTCTTATTCTTAATCTTTTTTGTATTATCTGCACAAAAATGGTCCCTGCTGCTGGTTTTGAGTTATACATATTACATGCAATTGTTGTAGTTAATGTAAATTGAGCAGACAAGCATACAAACAAGGCACTTAATCAACCGAAATAAATGCTTCTACTCGCCTGCATTGCACAAAATCATCAACAGTGTGCTCAAACCATCAAGCCATTTGCCAGCTCTTTCATGTCAGTCAGGAGAGGCTGACTGGATAAGTAGTTCTCTGTACTTAACGGTGCTTCTTGTTTTAGTAACAGGCAATGAAAAGAAGAGCATAGTCGTGCAGCAGGATTTAAGTACTCTTGAAAAGTGAAGAATCTCATTTTTAGTTTGAAACAGGGCAAATAACCCAACTACTTCAGTGGGTCCAAGGTTTTGCACCGGCCCAGATGCTAAGTTCGTTTTTTTCTGTTCAGCTTTTGTTTAGTTGGTCGATATTTGAACATTTTCTGAGTATGCTTTTTTATGAAACGGCCTTGTTCTCTGACTGGTCTGCTCAGCACCACTGTTGCCTTGCTGGGTTTTTTCAGCTTCTCGCTTGACACAAATACACTACGTTTATGTCTGAGATTTTTATGTTTAACGTCTCACATCTAAACTATACGCGAATTCTGAAGAAACCTAGATGGGTATAATGATCACAAGTAATTAAAGTAAGAGGTTGCAATTTTGTCCCATGGTCTTTTGTATTATTCAACATCAGTGAATCTGACACATTGGGAGCACCCCGGGATCTGCTGCCTCTTGACCAAGCACAGAATGTCGGCTATAGTTAGCTGCTTCCTTGTCAGGGAAAGTATTATTGCTCCAAGGACAATGATGAAATCAGCCTTAGTGCAAAGCTCAATTATAGTCAAGCAAAATGAGACAAGGCTGTACACTTTTGGTGATCCGTGGCGTAATTTAGGGTTTCTTTCAAAAATTATTCGAGAAGCGGATGGGCATCTTCCTTTGTAAAACACCAAGAAAAGAGTTTAGGGACTCAAAATGAGGATTCACCCTCAGGAGAGTTGTCTTTAACGCTGTTCGTTTCCTCCCCAGGCGGAAGTTTTCAGCTGCAACCAACGGTACCTGCGAGGAGGAGCTAACTGACAAAGTGGGAGCCTGGGATTTTGTGGAGCATTCACAGAGGTCATACTGCAGCTGTTCGAGGTCAGTCCCTTTCCATGATCGTGCACGGTGTCTGCAGGTATCTCTCATACGTCTGTGCTCAAAGACATTTCAAAGAATTTATACAGAGTCCACAGGGCTTTGAACACCGGCGCAGAGGGCCATAGTCAGCAAAATATCTGCAAGTTATATCCACGTCTGGACTTTGACAAGCATATTATTCTTCATATTTTTCAATTTATCACTATTTTGTGTAAGTGACAGCCGTGGTGGGGCTGGAACCTCTGCTGGGTTGTGTGTTTCTGTAAGGCAGACATTTTTATTCCACCGTTGATGGGAATAATTTCATGGGGAAAGAATAGTTTGACCTCTGATGGAGCTCTTAACGCATTCTGTGGTGGTAAAATGAGCTCATAATGTTTACAAATAAGCTCAAAACATGTTGAATGAGTTCATATGTATCTGGTGAAATGTTGCTGCTTTATCCGCAAAGGACCGACAGGCACAGTCTTAACAGATACTTCCAGGACTGAGACAGGAGAAGTCTACACTGATTGTGAACCTCCTCCATATCTCAATTGCAGCACTGCCTCCTTTAAGAATACAATAAAACACGCACTGAATGCAAGCATATAATTTTCCACATCATAATTTGACACCTTAATGTTAACGCTATTCTTTGTGCGTGTCACCAACACACCTTCATTCCTCTTGTATGGGAGAATTTCAGTTGTGCACGTATTTCCTCGTCACATTTTAGTTAATTACGGTCTTTGGGGCCACATTCTTGAATTAAACACCAATCCGCCGTCTCCTACACCCTTCAGGCTTCATCCTCTCCCTCCCTCTCTCTCTCTCCCTCCTAACGGCAGTTGCAACCAGCTGTTAAATTCACAATTGCTTGTCAGAGCAATCGTACAAATTGCGTCGTTAAATACATAAACAAATAAATAAATAACAGCACTGTCCAGACTTCCCTACTCCTTTTGAAGTAAGGAAAAGTGTGACTGGCTGTGACACAGTTAGGATGACGATCACTGTGTGCACTACATGTCTTGGAGCTGTAGCTTATTACATAAACAGGAAAGAGCATGGCGAGCGGAACGACGTCCTAAAAGAAGCGTTGTGTTAAATTCTTCTTATCAGAGACTGTGTGGACTGTGAATGTAGCTTGTTACTGTTTACACTAGTTGCATAATTTATTTACTTAAGCTCCGTCTCTAGTGCTGTGTCAGCATTCCCCTTAACCCCATCATTGATTTGTTATGTGGTAGTTACCTGTGTAGAAATCAAAGAAGATCTAAGTTATATTCAGTGTATTTAAGCCTTATTTCTGGTTAATAGTGTGTGAATTCTTTTTACTCGTCGATGCATTTAATAACTAATTTAGCTTCTTGTAGTGACCCAGTGTAGTAAATTTTATGCTGCTATGCTTGCTAGGGCTAGCATTGTTGCATTGTGTGGGGCTACGTGGAGCCACATATTAAAACTAGTAATTTTCTGACATCTGGGATTACCTTGTCAGAGTTAATATGTTTATACATAATTTCTGAAAATTAAGAGTAGGCAGTTCTCGTGTTCTCTCTCTGGGTGTTTTAAATTAAGAAACTACCACCGTTATGTGTCTGTGCAGAAAACAGTTGTCTGGAGTCATGTTAGTGTCCCCTCCTGAGTAAAGAAGTTGAACATAAGCGTGTCTACTGCAGTCTATATGTTTAACCAGTAAGCTGAACACCTGGTCTGCTCAACGGGAGACCAATACAATATATTGAAAGAAAATTTCAGTTGGTGGTGAAACAGCAAGTACAATTTAAAGTGGTTTTTCATGCACGTCTTTCCACCTAAGTTTGTGCATACTTCGACTGGGGAATCCTCTGCACCAGGCTTTTTTTTTCCACCTCGGGTGAGGAGAACGGACTTGGACCGCAGATGAGTGCAGAGTGGATTGGGCTAGTCAGCTGGAGCATGTTAATTTGTTGGAAGCCACCCAGCACTTTGGCAACACAGAAACGGGAAGCCCTGGTTTGCCAGTTTTAATGGCCGTTAGCTTTGTTTTGTAGATCGAAACCTTCGGTGTGTCCGCTTATGTTGACATCTCACTGTCAAGACAGACAACTGCCCTGGCCATTAGAGAGGCACAGCTTCCTCGTCAGCACGCTAATGTGTAACCACAACAGTGGGCTGAGTGATGACGCAGCAGGGGTTAAAGAAACCCCGATGCTGACCCAAGACTGTCTGACACATCTGCCATAGGAGAGGAGTTTGTACAGTGGTAGTGTTAAGACGAGGCAAGGGAGGATGGCTTGGTTGGTTGTGGGTGAGTTAGTTGATCACAAAGCAGGTAGTTATTAGGGTGACCAGCAGGTCCTGATGATGATGGTGTAATAATGATGGGTTACTTTAAAACCTAAAAGTCAAGTTAGAAATCTAGGGCTAACAATGGACTTAGACCTAAACTTCAACAGTCACATTAAATCAATAACATCATCAGCCTTTTACCATCTCAAAAACATTGCTAGACTCAAAGGTTTACTGTCTAAACCAGCCCTGGAGAGACTTATCCCTGCATTTATCTCCAGCTGATTAGACTACTGTCATGGCCTTCTCACTGGACTCTCTAAACGAGCGGTAAGACAGCTGCAGTACGTTCAGAATGCTGCTGCTCGGGCCCTGACCAGAACCAGGAAGTATGTCCATATTAGTCCTGTGCTCAGGTCTCTGCGCTGGCTTCCTGTCGCTTAGAGAACAGACTTTAAAACAGCTTTGCTTGTGTATAAGTCCCTTTATGGTCTAGCACATGAGTACATCTCTGACATGTTGGTCCCATGTGAACGTCTCGGGCCTTGAGAACCTCAGGGACGGGTCTTCTGCTGGTGCCCAGAGTCGGAACTAAACATGGTGAAGCTGCATTTCAGTTCCATGCAGCTAAACTCTGGAACAGTCGTCCTGATAATGTGAGACAGGCCTCGACTCTGACAGTGTTCAAGTCCAGACTGAAGACGGCTTTGTTTAGCTGTGCATATAATAACTGAAAATGTCCTATCTGCACTCTTCTCTTTTACTTTATTCTAATAGATTATTATTCATGTTTAATTGATTATGCTTTAATTGTAACTGTGTGTTTTTTAACTTTTCCCTTAACTGCACTGTAACTTTTATGTTTAAATTTTAAAACGTCCCTATTTTAACTTCTTTTTTAATCATGCTGTTTTAATGTCTTTGTGGAGCGCTTTGAATCACCTTGTTGCTGAAATGTGCTATATAAATAAACTTGCCGGTATTAAACATAAAACAGCCATAAATGGCCTGTTTGAAAGGCAGAAGACAGTAGAGATTAGATAGTAAGATACTGTTGATTTTCTTCTAACAGCGCTTTGTTTATTTGCTTCATTGATTTTCTTTTTGGATGTCTCGGAAAAAGATAATATAGAGGCTTTTAGAAGATGTAATTTGTTCATGTCATGAGATTGACTGAATAATTGGGAAAATGATGAATGCGCAATAGCCTATGGAGATTAGGTATTGCAGTCTTATTCTCAAGCTCCTTAGTTGATATGTGAAGTACGTGTTTCCTACTAATTGATTTGAGGTAAATTAGTGAGGCTGCCTTGTTGCAGGTGAGAGTAATTGAGTCAATTGATGTTTTCTAGAAGAAGCAGATGTAAGGGTTTGGATTGATATTTTACATAAGCTGCACAACATCTCTCTGCATCATGAAATAGAAAAATCCTCATAGAATAGATCATCTCTGTCTCTGCTGCTGTTTTGTTTGGCATCATTGACGCCTCACATTCTCCCTGTTTGCCTTCTCCCCTGCAGATACAAATCAGTGAAGCAGCGAACAGGCAGCACCCCAGGACAAGCTCAGTCAGCAGGCCAGCCCTCCCAGCCTCCTACCAAGCACAAAACAGGAGGAGAGAAGCCAGAGAAAGGTGACAAGCAGCAGAAAAGACCCCAAACGCCCTTCCATCACCGCAGCCTGACCAGCGAAGAAGCTTCCATAGAGACCGAGGCAACAGCGGGCCAAAGGTTGTCTATGAGGGGTCAGGATGGAGCAAGATTTCCCAGCATTCGCTCCGGAGATGTGTCCGCCATCCAAAAGGCCCCCCAGCTCCACAGTGGTGGGGTCAGTGCTGGACCATCAGAACAAGCCAACTCCCCCCAACCCCCACCACTTAGCCCCCACCCCTGTGAGCGTGGCGAGGAGTCAGGAGAAGGCATGAAGAACCCTTCAACGCCCAACAGCCAACACTTTTACCAGCCACCCCCTGAGCCCTGCCTGGTTGGTGTGAAGGGTGGCGGCGAGGAGCCCGGAGGGTCAGAGGGTCTGAATCAGCACTTCCACTCCCATCACCCCCACCCTCATCCTGGAGCCTCGGCCTACTCTGAACCTCCTGAGCCCACCGTGTATGTGGGTGCAGCGATCAACCTGGAGGATGACAGCTCCCACGCGCCATGGAGGTTATTCAACCTACCCCGCAGGAAAGAAGCCGAGCTGCCCACACCACTGCTGCCTGGGGACAAGCTGAGGGATGAGGCCTCAGCATCACAGGACAACCTGGTGTCGGTCACAGAGTAAGTGAAAATTGCTAATTAATAACCACTATTCAATGCTCTTTTGCTCTGATGCACACGCAGGGTGATAAAGGTTCAGTCATTCACAGACAGACTAGATAGTTGGGCATCCAGGTGATCCCACATTTTCACCTGGTACGGTGTGGCTCTGGGCTGCTTTGAAGCACTTTCAATAGAAAGGATTGTTTTGAAAGAGTAATGATGCAAAACCCACCTTCTCCCTTTTTCACACTCTCTCAGATCCCCTTACTTCTCTCCCCCACCCGTCCCTCAGAATGTTTGGTGTAGCGCTTAGCTGCACACAGCATGTTAATCTCTTGCTATGTGCCCTTTTGACATCATACATCACCAATGTGCAGGGCCAGCACTACTCATTGATTCCTACACACAAACACGCACCCGAGCTAGGAAAGAGGAAGAGTAATAATAGGGTTAGATAAAGATAAGCCTCTGTTATTGTGATGAAGTTGAAGCTGATAGAAGTACTGTCTGTTGGCTATCAGTTTGACAAGCACTGAAGAGAGACCTTCACCAAGAAAAAGCTCTGCTAGCAAGGAATCACAGATGGACAGAGTGATGGGGGGGTTGTCCAATGTGACGGCATGCGGGGTGACTCGCAGGATGTAGGGTGGCTGTAGTGGGAATTATCAGCAGGGTTATGCAATCCCAAGGGGCCAGCCACTTGGATGGCCTATTCTAGTGGGCTGTAATCCTCCCAGCCACAGCTCTGAATGGCGGCTAATCTCTGGCCCAGGCCACTGCACACCATCACCTTGCATCAGAGCTGGACAGGCATGACGAGAGGACAGAGGTTCAGAGAAATGTTAGAGGCAGTGAAGGGGAGGGATAACACATAAGTTGGGTCAGTCCCTTCTCTCCTGCCAAGCAGCCAGTGGTTGTCTTCTTTTCCATCCCTTCCCGGTCTGTTACATATGAGGAACAAGTAGGGCACAGTCTACATAAGAGGTTTTGATGAGTGATGCCACAGCAACAGGTGATGTCAGTCAGTCAGTCAGTGTGTGAGCAGTCAGAGTTGGAGTCACTGTGCTTTCATAATGTAGCTGAAATGTAATTGTCTGACAACAAACATGATGCATTAGCTCTGCTGCATGACAGCTGTCAGAACTGTTTGCAATCGCTGCCATTTCTGTTACTGCACATAAAAATGGTAGCAACACTGACATATCAAGCAGCACCAGGCTAAAACTGAGCAGTTGTGCAAATGTTTCTCTTGTTAATATTTTCCTCTGTAAATTTGTCAACATACCACTGTGCTCTTGATCATTTAATAACTGATCAGACGGCCTGTTATCTTATTGTAGCTCTTAAAATTTACATTAGGAACGAGTAAGTGATATCTCTTTTCTGTGCATTGCAAGTCTTTCAGATCTTTCTATTGCTACCCTAGAATCCTCACGCCTCTGTATCTTCATTTTTCCAGGGTGATGTCCACATCTAAATGGCCACTGAAGGTGTCTGAAGAGCGTGTTCAGATGTATCGAGCCAGGAGGAACCAGTACCTATCTGCTGCCGTAACTGACGGAGATCACGAGCCCGAGGTCGACCCTTACGCCTTCGAGGAAGGGGATGTCAAATTTACATTCTCCAACAAGAAGGATAAGGGAGGCGGGGAGCGTGAGCCAGGCAAGAAACATAAGGTAAGGCAAGCTAAGTGGAGGAGTGAGGAATGTTCCCCAGCTGTAAGTTAAGCAGAGCTCGCCTGAGTTTTGCTGGAGCGGATGCAGTAATGGATGTATTATGCCTCTGTGAAAATGGTCCCTTTTGCTTATTGTTGCTCTGGACAAAGGCAGGTACAATATATGGCCACGGCTCAGCTATTATATTTTATCTCATATGGTCATTACCAAATAAAAGACAGATATATTGGAAACAGGGTTTGCAACTTGTTTCCATAACAACAAACTGCAGATCCTTTCAGCATTGGCAAACATTACCTTTGCACAATGCAAACATTAAACTGCATCTCTCACAACGTATGCCTTACAACACCTCTTAATTCTTTATGTGTATGTATCCTTTGCACCCAAATTTTACATGCCTTTTTTTAAGTTTAGATGCTCTTCTCTGAGAACGTTCTTTTATTTGAGCTGTAATTTTTACAGTTGAAATGCCAACCAAACCTAAACTTGAAACTTGATCACAGCATGACATCCAATCCATCTTGTACCAAAGTATCAAAAGTACCAGAGTCATGTTTTTAAATTCACATTTGCTGTCTTTGAAAGCAAATATACTTATATTAATAATACAGAAAAATCCAGTCCACTGGGTTCCAGACTACAGGTCAGCACCCTGCTTTTGTGGCCCTAACTAGACACACTTTATAACCCTGTATAATATATAAACTATGTGTTTTTTATGTCAGTTCTTGCTCTGCAAAGTAACTCGTAACTATCGCTGTTAAATAAATGAGGAGTAAAAAGGATGAATTTTTTACTACACTTTCCACCAGTGATCATCATAATGGCTCATGTCTCAAGACCAGCAAAAAATATTAATATTAATAACTTTATTTATTTAGCACTTTTAAAAAGGAATGATAGCCTAGCAGTCATACAAGAAGACAAAATGCAAAATTAATAAATGCACATAAAATAATATAAGCAGTTAAAATAACAACATCGCTGAAGAGCATGTCTTTAAAAAGGGATTTTAGGAAGTGATTTAAAAGAAGCCATTGATTCTGCAGCCTTCACTCCTCAGGCAGGTCATTCCAGAGCTGAGGGGCCCTGATGGCCCCTTTAGATTTAAGCCTTGACCTTGGAACAGCTAGAGGGGCCCCACCTGAGGATCTAAAGCTTTGAGGTGGCTCATAAGAGGTCAACATTTCTGCTACATTGCCTGGAGCCAGATACAGATGAGCTTTAAAGGTGATCAGTAAGATCTTGCAGTCGATTCTAAAACGAACAGGAAGAGAAGTCAGGACCGGAGTGATGTGCTGCTGCATTCTGAACTGGCTGGAGGAGAGAGAGTGACTTTTGGTTTATGCCAGAACAAGGGGAGTTGCAGTAGTCGAGCCTGGAGAAAATAAATGCGTTAATGACATTTTCCAGGTTGGAGTGTGACAGTTTTTGTTTAATGCTGGAGATGGTTTTTAATTGAAAGAAGCAGGACGACATATCCAAGGTTGACAGTGCCTCAATTAGGGGTAGATTATCTCGGAGGACATGTAGGCATCATGGTTTAGCTTTATCACCTACAAGTGTAGCCAGTAATATAGTGGGATGTTTTTACAGTCACGCTTCCATTTGTAATTTTGATGGCTTTTCATAAACTTAGACTTTCCTGCCAGCACGACAACCATGCTTTTCCCCAGTGTAACTAGTTGACCTGGGCCTGTTAAACTCCACTCTGCATAGACATCAGCTATGCACAGTGCTTTTTGGCTGCGTTCAATCCCCCTTCCTGCCACAGTCCATTGGATTCATTACAAAAACTGTAGTGACAGTTTGAAAAATGTGAAGTGGAGTGAAACCTTTTTAAAGGCAGCCTAGAGAGCAGCCACTTCATCCATGCCTTCGTCACTAGTTGCCCGAGGTAAGAAAGGGACAAGAGGGCTGATTTTAAGATCTGGGAGCAGGCGAGGTAGAAAATAGGCCATCAGCATCCTCAGCAACACTGGACTAAAAATAACGGTGCAACCACTTTCTACATACATCCGCTTTCACTGCCCAAGTCTGACCGAACAGGAAGCCATTCCTGAATCACCATTGTTGTTTGCGCCCAAAGGAACACCAAATAGTTAGCCTGTCCGATTTCCTCTAAGTTGTTATGTTTTTCCGATTTGATCTGCCCTCTTCCTTTTTACTCCTCTCACTGTGTTCTCTTGCTCTGCCTCTGTCTCTGGCTATTGGCTCCGGTTTCAGACGAGGGCAACCTGTTAGCTGGTATTGCCCCCAGCTTAGAAAAGGAGATTTGATGTGTGTGTGTGTGTGTCTGTGTTCTGGTCTGCATGTTTGCTGCAGGCTTCACGGAGCCACAAACCTGGCTCACTGAACCACTAAGCCTAAAAAGCACACTCTAAAATATTTTCTTTCTCTTCTGTGTGCTGAGGACCCTGCTGCACAGCCCCGACCTGTGCTGGAATGTTAGGGTGAAGGCTGCTCTCAGCGGAGTGAAGAGTCCCTGAAGAGCAGTCTGTGCAATGGAGCTCTTCCTCCGTCTGTCTGCTTTATGCGCTGTGTGTATATCTACCACATGCCTGCGGCTGTGGGTGCAGACATGTGGATTCCCATTCCTGCATGGTTTTAACTTAAACTAATAATACCATAGTGTTGGAGCTCATTTCCCTTTTATTATTGTGGCTGCAGTATACTAAGCATCCCACCTGGCTGGTGCTTAATCTAAACCTGGTGCACCAAGAGAATCTCCCTGTACCTGATGAATTTAATGTATCAAAATAAAAATTTGAGATTAAGTAAATATGCTCAGCCATTTTCTCCTGGTCTGTAAACTATAATCGCTGCTCATCAGACTATTAAACCGCTCATTGTAGTGCAGAGATCAGGTATGAACCATACATGAGCGGGATCGAGTGATCAGTCAATTTTTAAAACTGGAGAGGTATTGACTGTGCCGCAGGCCGTGTGGCTCGTGCTATAATAGGCCATCATCTGATCACTGCTACCGCTGCATAGAAGTGGTGTGCCTGTGTCAGTGCCTGCTGAATTAAGTATAAGATGCAAGCACGGAAAAAGCCTCAGATAAATGAGGAGCCTAAGTAAGAGGGGATGCTTTCATGCAGACATCCTTGGAGTCAAACAAGCTTTTGCAATATGTAAAGACTCCACACATGCACACGTACTCACCCAAGGCTAGGTTATTGATAAGGGGTTAAGGCATCATTGCCACCTATAGATTGTGGCCTTGGTGTGGATGTTGTGCACTGCTGTGGATTGGGCCTTTAAGGGAGACAGATTAAAGCCTGCGTTACTCAGAGAAAAGCCCTGGAGCGTAATGAAATCAATGGCTAGGACATAACATTCCTGTTCCTCAGCTAGAGCTGCTCAGCACACAGTGTACACACATCCCATCATAAGAGCACACACTCACACAGAAGGCCAGCCCTCGCAGATATTGATGTCTGGGTGGGAGCCTAAGAGGCCATTCCTTGGATCATGATTTCACTGTGGTCTACGCTGGAAATCTCATTTGCCACAGCAGAGGCAACGAGTCCCTTTTCCCTGCACTTCTGTTTCTGTCCAATTTTCTTTTTCACTATGATATCACTGTTATTATTTGTTATTTTTCACATTGATTGGAAAAAGCAACACTTTTTGTAAGCCGAATCTGGCTGGTTTAATAACGTGTTATTTTTTTGCGTCTATTCCTCCTCTGTGTAGTAATTTAGCCAATTTATTTGTATATTGTCTTAATCACAGTTTTGGGCGCAAAGGATTTCACACACCCACATTTTAACACAGTAATGAAGCAGACATTGCCCTGCCATGAGGTCCCATTAAGAAGAAAGGAAAATCATCATTGATATAAAATTGCCATTTTGTAAACGCTTTATCTGTCTGAGGATTTTCTAATCTAATTTTCACTGTTTAATAGATTCTTTCAGTTTGTACTGTTTTCTAAGCCTCTTCTTTCCTTTTTTTCTCACAGGGTGAAGATGGAAGTGCGGGTCCATCAGATGGTAAGGAGCATGTTTATTTCCCAGCATACCCTTGGCTGCTGTCATCCAAACACATGCAACAACAACTTGGCTCTCTAAAGACCTTGATAGTGACACCAAAGGGCGCAAGTTGCATCTTGTTGTTCATTCAGATATAAGGGGTTAACATACTGAATAAACTGTGTTATTTCAGTCTTTCCAATATGTCAATTGAAACTACATTCATTCCCCAAATATGCAACATTCATTCTCAATAATTTTTAATCTAATGCCACAAATATTTCAATTATTGGATTCAGAATTGAACAGAAGTGAGTGAGGCCAACCTGGTTGCCACAGTAAGCAGTCCCATGTTGAAGCAAGATGTTTTCCTGGTTTGAGTTCTCCAGCAGTCAAGATGTTCTCGGAAATACTCAGAAATATTTAGTTTCAACATTGCGTGTGTGTGTGTGTACAGATGCTCAGCGTGCAGCTGCTCACAACCGCATGGCCTCCACCAGCCTGATCCACGAGACGGACCTGGTGGTGTCCATCAACGACCTGGACAACCTCTTCAACTCAGATGAGGATGATCTGGCGGTTAGTAGAGACCTTGGTTTGCACTGCAATGAATATCTGATTACAGAGTGTGGTCTGGCACAGCGTGTGTTTGTGTGTGTGTGTACAAGTGTGTGTGTGTGTGTACAAGTGTGTGTGTGTGTGCAAGTGTGTGTGCTTCCACTGCTGTTCACGTGTTCCAGAGTAGCGTCTTCACTCTGCCCGTCATCGGCTCACAACTCTCACTCCCTGTTGCTGTTACTCCAAGAAATGTCATGTGTGATAGTGTGATATTGAATTACAGGCCCCACAGGTGTGAGAAGTATGACTGGGATGAGTTTAGAGCACTATTATTAATTAACACTTGAAGCTACCTAAATGGTCAGGTGCTAAAATGCTTTTTTTGTTTTTTTTCTATCCACAGCCTGGCTCCAGGCGACCGGTCAATGGAACGGATGAGAAATTCGGCAGCAAGGAACCAAAGCCATCCACTTTGGACCCTGTATCCTGCATCAGTATGTATCTCTCAATCAGTCTCTACTAATGTCTGTTTTCACTGATGTGTCATGTCTCCTTAAACTACAGATTTACCGCAAGAGTTAATCTAGAATCAGATCCGTCACACCTGTAAGCCCCTTGAAAATTAAGAATGGTGCACTGAGATTTTCCTAGAAGCCACTTCAGCTTTAAATGTAGTATTCCCTCTGCTCAAAACTTCAGCTAAGTGAAATGGCATCATATCCTTTAATCCACTAAATGAAATTAAGGTTTTTACTGCTCAAGCACAGCTGATGCTCACACTTGGCTTTGCCACCTAGTGGTGAAGAATATGGCTGTAATGAACTTAACGGTTTGTCAGTGTTTGGCTCACAACAGCTTAGAGACATCCTGTAGCTGCTGTCTTGTTGTCTCGTTGCTGCTCTTCTGCAGGCTTTCTTCAAGCTAGCACCAAAGTCTTGCCTTATACCCAGTTTGTTGATTTAAGCACAGATGGACCTGACACTGTTTTCTGTGGAAAAGCAGAATATTTCTTACTTATTGTTATGTTTGAGCTCAGGGATGCAGAAGTAAAGAGAGTTTAAGAACACTGTATATTTTACTGTGAAGCAAATTGGTCTCAGATCGCCCGTTGTCTTTTAGTTTCATGAAGAGGTAATATGCAGTGCTAGCCTCTGCACTTTATCTTAAATTGTTTTTGTTATCCCTCTAGACGCTTCTTGCCATTACAAAAAATAGGTTTGAGAGTCCCTACATTGTCTGTGGCCATCTTTGCATTTGGCATCTTCGCCATTCAAGTATAGATTTATGTAATAGAAAGCTGTATTAAAGGAGGCTCCTTGTTTTACCCACTGTTTAACTGCTCTGCTGAATTCTGTAAATAGTCTCAAGAATACATTAAGAAGAAAACATAATTTCTAGGAAAATGCCAAGATAACTGTAAGAAACTATGCAATCATTACATCATTTGTGGGCGAGGTGTGTGTTTGACTTTCATCTAATAAGTATTTATCTGGTTCATACTTATGTGTAGCCGCCTAAAACAATGGCATGCTTCTGCAGAACAACAAAACAAACATCAGCAACCGTTTTGACAGAATGTGTAGAAAACGCTGAACGCTTAAAATGACACATCATGCATTAAGTCATCCGCATTATGCGCGTGGTTGCTGTCACAATCCAGGCCGTACAGCCGTGACAAATAAAGGAGATGCACACAACAAAGCCAATCAACAAATCATTTATCAGGAAAACGTAATAGACCTTTAACTGACATATGTAATCCATGAGATCAGGTAGGTAGATGCTAAAACACAAGCCCACCATTAAAATCAAATGGGTGTCTCAGGGAGAAGAGCACAGACACACTGGGCTCAGGTGTTTGTGGTGGTGCTGATGACCCTCTGCCACACCCCCTCCTCCAGCACCAGCAAGGACAACAGCCACACTAAGCAAACAACAGGCAGACGGCAAGAGGATGAAGAGAGGGTTGTCATGTTGTTATCTCAAGGGATGATTTGTGTCTCAAAGTGCTGTTTGAACAGCGATTTCAATATGGGAGGCAAAATCTAATCGGGTTCATCCAGATGTATGATAAGGGCAACAGTGTTGGACTAGACTTTTTTTTTACCCTGCACTTGTTTCTCCTCAAACACATGAATATAATCATACCTTTATAATACCAGCTTTATTTCTGTTGCAGTGATAGAAAAAACAAAAGCAAACGACAAGACAGTCAGGCCAAAAAAAGCAAGGCAAAATTAATGTGAAATTAAAGTTAAAACAAGAAGACATCAGATGCAAAAATGCAAAATGTCAGTATAAATAAATACAAATAAAATAAAAAAGCAATAAAAAAAATAATAAGTCATAAACAGATGGCATCACATAATAGCAGGTCTATGAAACTGGGTTTTACAAAGTGATTTTAAAAGAAGTTACGCCTTGTCTCCTCAGGCAGGTTGTTCCAAAGCTTAGGGGCCCTGATGGCCCCGTAAGATTTCAGATTTGCAGGATCTAAAGCTGCTAGCTGGCTCGTATTGGGTCAACATTCCTGCTATGTAGCTTGGGGCCAGTCCCAGACGAGCTTTAAAAGTGATCAGTAAAATCTTACAGTCAATTCTGAAATGAACAGGAAGCCGACGGAGAGACGTGGATGTGATGTTGTCTTTGAAAACTAGTAAGAAGCAGAAATCTGGAGTAGTTGGAGGCGAGCAAGTGACTTTTGGTGTATCATTTATTTATTGCTTGACTTTTGTTCTTCTTCCACCAGGTTCGGCAGACCTGCACCAGATGTTCCCCACGCCTCCTTCCCTGGAGCAGCACATCATGGGCTACTCCCCCATGAACATGTGCAGCAAGGATTACGGCAGCATGGAGAACAACACGGGCATGACCACGCTGGATGGCACCTCATCTCTGGGAGGACACTTCAAGATTGAGGTGGAGGAGAGCTTCTGCAGCCCTAAGCCATCGGAGATCAAGGTGGGTCTGGACTCAGAACCACCCTCTGGTATTATTGACAAAGCAGCTGGCATTATTGTTGTGTCAGTTACAAGTGACTGAATCTATAGGGTGAATTTACTGCCAGGATCAGTAGATGTCTTCAGTCAAAGTGAATGATTGTGGACGGAGTAGGCATCCAGGGGTCATTCCTCATCAAGCAGAAGTTGTTAGTTACCACATACAAGTTTTTAAATTCTGTGACTGACACTTTAGAGCAGAGCCTCCTGTAAGCTCTGGCTGGCGACCAAACACCTGACAACTTCTATAACTCCAGCTTGCTACTCATCATCATCTTTAGTGTCAGACATTAGTAAAATAATTGATGAAAATATACATTAAGAATTACATTTATTAGACAGGGGACATCCTCATTAGAAAGGCAAACAGCACAGTGATTGCACAGTTAGTATTCAAAAAAAATCCACTAAAGGTGCTAAAATTACCAGATACGAAAGGACCAAATTAATTAATGAATTGTCTTTATTTACACTGAGCTCTCTTACAGAAGAATATGACTAGAAGCTGAGCTTATTCAGTAGCTTTATATAATTTTAGCCCGGTAATTCACATGTCTTATTTTAGAATTATTTGTGGCACAGGTTTATTTTAGAAATAAAACATGTGATTAAAAACCTACGTAAACATGTAGTTGTGCTTCTAGTAAAACAAGACATCAACCTTCATTGTTGCACGTCCTGATAAACTTGTGAGTAAAGGTGTCAATTAATAAATAAAACATTATTTCTAAGGTCTAATTACAAAAGTTCTGATCAGTCATTATTAGGGAGACTTTTACATGTTAATAAATATTCACAGACTTGTGGGAATTCTCCTTCACAATATTGCACTACATGTTTATAATTAGGTATTTAAACTCTTTAAAATATGCAATAATTAACATCAGTGTCACTACATGCATCATATTTCAGTTTCTGCAGCATGTCCACATAGAAAATAGAGTAATAGAATCCGCATGTAGGTTTATTTTAATCCTCTTTTGAATATTTCTGAGGTTGCTGCTCTGGATGCTTCCCTGTGCCAATATCTGGCCAAAGGACAAACTTTTCTGCAACGATCTGTAAACACATAATTATTTTCTTGCATTATTTTCTGTCCGTCTTGCAGGACTATTCTTTCGTGTACAAGCCAGAGCTGTGTCAGGCGTTCGTAGGCTGCTCCATGTTCGCACCTCTGAAGACATTGCCAAGCCAGTGTCTCCCACCTATCAAAATACCAGAGGACTGCATCTACCGACCAAGCTGGACCATGGGCCGGGAGATGCTCAACCCCGTGCCTGTAATGACCTTTCTCAACAAGGACAGGTATGCTGCTGCTGTTTGATGTTTCCATGATGGGATTGCCTGTCTCGCTTTGACGTATTTATCCCATTTTTTCTTTCTAAAATCTGTGGAACAAATTCAGATTTCAACTGGTTTTTAAAGATTCCTTATAATTTATCTTGATGATCTGGGCTGGTTACTGAAGGACTCCAATTCAGCCTCGCAGAAGATATGCCAAGGCTGTGCTGGAGGGTTTCATGTGCAAAGAAGCATACACTCGGAGTCTGCTCTCTTTCTGTCCGCACACCCTCTGGTCTCTCCCTGGACACCACCTTAGCAGGCAGCTCAATTTCCCATGCATGACTGCCTCAGGCGGAGCGGGGAAATGAGTGTAAAATGCCTTCTTGGTTGAAGACAAGGATTATCACTGGAGTGGTGAGACGGGCCCCCACAGCGGCTCCATGCCACCTCACTGCTCACAGCAGCTTGGCGTCTTCAGTATATCTGTCACTGCGCCTCTTAACTCCTCAGCTGCACCTCTGCTATTTTCCGTGCAGACATGGGATTTTTTGTGTCAGCAGGTTTATCTGAAAAACATCAAATCTGGTTTTATTTGATTGATTTGACTTTTTTCTGTAATCATGGAAGTCGACCCTTGTTAGACCTGTATGGACTCATTTTTTATTACTCATCGGTGAACAGCCGCAACATTAAAACCACCTGCCTAATATTGTGTAGGTCAGTCATGTGCCACCAAAACAGCTCTGACACACCTGACAATGAACACAGGACCTGTAGAGGTGTCCTTTGGTGTCCGGCACTGGAAGTTGGCAGCAGATCCTGGGTCCTCTGTGGATCTGATTGGGATCTGGGGAGTTTGGCAGCTGGGTAAACACCTTGGGCTCTTTGTTGTGTTTCTCAAGCTGCAGACTTTGCACTGTGGCAGAGTGCATTATTTTGGCAGGTGAGGCTGATGTTGCCAGGGATTGCTGTTGCCATGGAGGGGTGTGTTTGGTCCAGAAAAGTCTTTAGGTAGATGATCACGTATGACAGGACCCAAGATTTCCCAGCAGAGTATCACTTTGTTACAAGACAGTCAGTGTTCACCTGTGGTTTTATTGTTGTGACTGATCAGTGTGTAGCAATGCTGCACTTCTTATTTCAGTTTTATATTCTGTCAGCCCTACTTTGTCTGCTTTGCTGAATTTTATTGCAGAAAATGCACAACATATCGTTTAGTTTTTAACAGACAGCACAAACCCTGTAAACTAATAAACTGGCCTGGAGCAAATGCCAAAGCATTTCCTCAGGTATGACCGTGATTGGAAAATGTTTTGGATTATTAGAAAAGTTAGACGCGTTGCTTTTAGCTGAATGGTGAACTGTTGGCATACGCTTTGTTCAGAAGGCTCAGGCTGAAAATGCATACTGATTTTTACATAACGGGCAATTATTTTTTTTGCAGAGCTAATTGCAACTATGGGCTTATACTTTTGGCTGATGGTTGGTTAGATTATTAACCTTTCTCTTTTTATTTGAGTACACTAGAGCATGAAAAGAAACTGGGGACAGAACAAGCAACAAAGGTGGTCAAATTTTAAATGCTTTTAATGACTATAATTTGGGGAAATCTCTACTTTTTTTTTGCTTTTTAAGTCACAGCATTGTTAATGTGGACTGTGCAAGGCGAGACGGGCAACTGCAGTTGACTAAGTTTGGCTAGTATCCAAAGAGTGATTGCTAAAGATCTGAAAATGTTGTCCTGGTGCTGCCTTTGGATCTGCATCCTGTCGTGAATGTACCCTGACTGTAGAGAGAGTTGTGCTGGGGCTTCCTTCTAATGGGTCTGTGCCAGGAGTTGTTCCCCACATACAGCTAGGGACACGATGTGCTCACCCTCCCTCCCACTCTCCTGCGCTCTCATACACACTCGTTCTCTCCCTGCTTCCTCACAGTTGCTTGCCAGCCCAAAAATAACCCTTACCTCAGAGGGGCGCTTGTTGAAATGTTTATTGAATGTCTTTCTGTCTCCCTCTGCTTATTTTTGCTACTCGTTTCTCATTCTCACTCTCCCGCATTCTTGTTCTCTCATGTGTAAACATGTGCACAGTCTAAGCCCACTCTGCATTCCTTTTGTAGTGAATGTCGTCGTGCCCTAGTGCCTTATTACTCGAACTGTCTGCACAAATTCAGTGAGACAGTCGTGTAACGGTATGTTGTAGTCTGAAGCAATGTACTGAATGTTGCCGTTCTATGACAGAGGAAAATAACTATGTTCCATGTGCATGTGCTGGGCATGTTACTGAGACATGACATTTTTCTGTAATCATGGAAGTCAACCCTTGTTAGACCTGTATGTATGTCATTTATTATACCCATGTGTTCGGTGAACAACCGCAACATTAAAACCACCTGCCTAATATTGTGTTGGTCACTTTTGTGCCACCAAAACAGCTCTGACAGGATCTGCTGCCACTGGAAGTTGGCAGCAGATCCTGGGTCCTCTGTGGATCTGGGAAGTTTGGCAGCTGGGTAAACAGCTTGGGCTCTTTGTTGTGTTTCTCGAGCTGCTCCAGAGCAGACTTTGCAGTGTGGTAGAGCACATTATTTTGGCAGGTGAGCCTGATGTTGCCGGGGATTGCTGTCGCCAGTTGAGATATAAAGCTGATGATACTTAGTCCTGTATGTGAGATGATGGCATGTGAAAGTTATCGTGTCCAGATAAAAACAGTTATTCTGATTCATTGTCTGATAGAGATTATTTCTAATTGTCGCAATTTTGTTGGGGATCACATGAATCCTCCTAAGGACCCCTGGACCCCAACTGCACCAGTTTAAAACCTTAAAATGTGATTATGTTTTACACCTGTAGTACCTTCTTTTAGTTTTATTGCCTTTTCTAATTCATGTCCTTGAATCTCTCTGCCCTCAGTAACATCCCCAGTGTGGGCAGCACCATGGATCAGGACTACAGCCAGAGCTACACCCCTCAGACCCAGACGCCCTTCATGTCAAACAGTGCTCCACCAAGTAACAGCGGTGCGGGCATCCTGCCTTCCCCTGCCACCCCGCGTTTCTCTGCTCCCACCCCACGTACGCCACGCACCCCACGCACACCTCGCGGCCCCTCCAGTGTCCAAGGCTCACTCAAGTACGAGAATTCCGATCTGTACTCGCCAGCGTCCACCCCCTCCACCTGCCGACCGCTAAACTCAGTGGAGCCAGCCACAGTGACCTCCATCCCCGAGGCCCACAGCCTCTACGTCACCCTCATCCTCTCTGAGTCAGTCATGAACCTCTTCAAAGACTGCAACTTTGACAGCTGCTGCATCTGCGTATGTAACATGAACATAAAAGGAGCTGATGTGGGCGTGTACCTGAGTGACCCCGTCGGAGAGGCCCAGGAACCCTGTAGCTGCGGCTTCAGCGCTGTGGTCAACCGACGTTATGGGAACGGCTCGGGTCTCTTCCTGGAGGACGAGCTGGATATCATCGGCCGCGGCTCGGATGTCAGCAGAGAGGCAGAAAAGCGCTTTGAGGAGCTGCGGCTCTCCTCGCTGGAGAGAACAGGAGTCGGGAGGGGAGACCGCGTCCCAGATGAGCTGATTCTGCTCCTGCAGGACCAGTGTACCAACCCTTTTTCACCCATTTCAAGTGTAGAGCATGACATAGTGACACGGGGGCCAAGCGGGGCCCCTGTACCTCCCTGTGTAAGGGTGGAGGAGAAGGATTACCACAGCGACTGCTACATGGCCCTGGAGCACGGCAGGCAGTTCATGGACAACATGTCAGGTGGCAAGGTGGACGAGGCGCTGGTCAAGAGCACCTGCCTGCACCACTGGGCCAAACAGAATGGTGAGTAATCAGACATCCTATGAGATTTTCCACGGAAAGTTTGTAAGACCTTAATTCAAGATTCAAGAGATTCAAGATTCAAAGTTTATTGTCAAGTGCACAGTAATAAACACGTTTCCCTGCACAATGAAATTCTTACTTTGCTGTCCACTCAGATAACCAGCAACAAGTATAAAAATAGTATATACAAATAAAATAGAATAAAATAGAAATAAGAAAAAACAATGTAAATATGAACAGTAAAGTGTATTTAGAAAAAACAATGTAAATATGAACAGTAAAGTGTATTTTAGTGCAAAGTAGTGCAAGAAAATGTAAACAGAAGATAATTGCAGTTCAAGTGTATTAATTCAAATCTCTGCTCCAGTCAGACATGCCACAAATACATTCTAGTCTTTCGTCTGTTTTTCACTAGAATTATTTGTTTTGCAGTTTAATTTTACCACAAAAAACACCTGTAACAGAATAAATAACAACACATTAAAGTAATTTTATTTGTTTGATCATTCAGCACATGTGTAAGTATTTATTTACAAGGTTTAAATGGCAAAAGGGTATCAAGAAAATATTAAAACGTTTGTTTTTTGTTGGCCTGTGATGGTTTTATTTTGAGATTGAAATCTCACCAAATGTACATCTTTAATCTAAATGATTACAACAAGTAGACAAAAATGTGATTTTTCTTTATTCTGTCATTTAATTTAATAATAAGCTAACGTTGATTTTTACTTTGGTGTAGAGCTATATTTTCAGTTCTGATCGGTTGAGCAACATACTCAGGTGTTCGTGTCAGCCAAACGGGTATACCCACAGACTGGTACCAAAGTCAATTACATTGTCAGAAAGTTACAGATTGGCACATACGGCTTGAAGGGTAACTGATTAAACTGAGGACAGAAAGACGAGCTTAGAAGTAAACAGGTGTCTGTTTTTTTCCACCCATTGTGTCTCATGTTGTGATTAATCTCTCGTGTCTCCTTCACTTATGTGTTCTTCAGCAGTGGACGTGAGTGCGCTGTGCTCTCAGGATGTGTTGCGGGTGCTCATGTCCCTGCAGCCTGTACTCCAAGACGCCATCCAGAAGAAGAGGACAGTGCGGTCGTGGGGCGTTCAGGGTCCCCTCACCTGGCAGCAGTTCCACAAGATGGCTGGACGGGGCTCTTACGGTAAAACTGGGGACAAACAGTTCTGGCAGAGGCTTTGCTAGAATCCAGTTTGCTTGTATTAAACACATATTAGTAAAGCAGTGTTTCCCAGTACGCAAACACAAGAGGATTCAGTCTGCCAAAAACTCTCAAAGTAAAAGAACAAAATTCTTTTCATTTTCCTCTTGAGTATGAAAGTATTGGCTTTGAAAAAGGATTATTGGTCAAATGCACAATATCTACTGTGAGGGTGGTGACAGCATTTGGTGTTTGTGCGCTTGACATTTGGGATGTGTGTGTCTTGGGGTGGAAAAACTCTGAATGTTGTCAGATCAATAGGCAGTGTGGTCCCTCTGGTGTGGTCCAGATGTCAGCTCTGTTGGGAGGAGCTGTCAGATCGTCTGGTGACCTCAAATTCTGATGCACAGTGGAGGGCAGGAAGACGAGGGAGGGAGGGGAGCTGACACATTACCTGTTAACAATACTCACTTAGCGCTCTGTCTGTCTTCCTTTTTGTTTCTTTCTACTTCCTCCCTGCCTTGCTTTTCACTAAATTCTTCTTCTCTTTCCCCATCACTCCCACAGGCACAGATGAGTCCCCAGAGCCTCTGCCCATCCCCACCTTCCTGGTGGGTTATGAGTATGACTTTGTGGTGCTGTCTCCGTTTGGTCTGCCCTACTGGGAGAAACTGTCACTGGATCCTTTCGGCTCCCAGCGGGACATTGGGTACCTGGTTGTTTGTCCTGACAATGAAGCCCTGCTCAGTGGCGCCAAGAGCTTCTTTCGAGACCTCACTGCTGTCTACGAGGTACAGAAGAAGAGTGAAAACCTTTCATTGTTGGCGCTGTCCAAATATAACACTGCTTCACTTGTATCCACTTCAAGTTTTGGAGTTAATTTTGTGATTTGAATAATTTTCTTAGGCTTATTACTTACCAGAATATTTTTTGTTAAGCTGTTTATTTTAAAAAACAAACTGCAGCTACATTCAAGCCTCCATTCTTGAAGTATTTCCAAATTCCATTTATGCATCAGTTCATACACTTACTGTGTTTGACACGTTGCCTTCATCTGTTTTTGTACAGTCATGTCGACTGGGACAGCACCGGCCCATTTCCAGAGGCTACCCCGATGGCATAGTCCTCGTCGGTGGCAGTGGAGCCAAAAACCTCGTGGATCAGCCAGTCAGCGACTGGTTCCTCAAGGCTGCCAGCGGCAACAGTGACGCCTTCACTAAACTCAAACTCTATGCACAAGTGTGCCGCCACAACCTCGGTAAGTGTCATTTACAGTGACATTTACTGCCAGGTAACTGCCGCAGTTTTCATTTTACACGGTCTCTGGTTCTTCTGCTGCTCAGTGTGTGATTCAATCAGCTTTTTGTTGTTGAATTTCCTCCTTCAGCACCTCTTGATTTAGTTATTATGATATTATTGCCTTCCTATTAAAAGGCTAGCTAGAGAACCTTGACTGCTTGAAAGAGCTTTGAAATACCAAAGAAGCGTGATCATCGTAAGAGGATGTTGAAATGGAATAAACTATCTTTTTATTTTCCTCTGAGAGTGTTTCATGTTATTAATAAAAATCAACGATGGTATTTCTTTCTCACTTTAGCTCCATACCTCGCATCACAGCCGCTAGACAGTTCCCTCCTCACGCAGCCCACTCCCCCGCCCTCGTCCAGCCAGTCGTCATCCACACAGTTGTCTAGCTCCACCTCCAGCACAGTCAGCCAGCAGGGCTCAACGAATGCTGCCGGCTCCTCTGTTCCCAACAACAGCAGCAGCAACAGTGGGTCCGGAAATGGCTCTGCGTCATCCAACAGCCTCGTGACGTCTTCGGGCCAGTCTGGCAGCACAATACCGTCTGCCAAGCCAAACTCTTTTCCCCCCTTTGGGAGCATGGCGAGCCAGAGCCAGGGAGGTGGTCCTCAGAGTGGACAGCTGGGACAGCAGGCTGGTACCCAGAATACTGGCACCTCAGGGGACAACTCCAGCAGCCAGACCCAGGGGCCCTCAGAGCCTCCTGAAAGGTACTGCAGAGCACAAACCTGCACACCTCCACCAGAAAAATGATAGTGATCCCAGACTGAGTGCTCATTTTTTTGAATCAACTTTTGTTCAGTCATGAATGAGCTTTTTAAAGGTAGTCTTAATTGTGACACAGCATGTAATAAACTGTTGACAGAACTAAAAGCTGAGCATAGGATAAGAACAGTTCTGTAATACTGCTCTTCTTGTGTTTTCCCAGCACTTTGGAACGAGAGAAGGTGGGCGTACCCACAGATGGGGAGTCCCACGCTGTCACATATCCACCTGCCATCGTTGTTTACATTGTGGACCCCTTCAGCTATGAGGAGGCCGACGGCGGTCCAGGGCCAATGCCGGCCCACTCCAGTGTGTGGACGCTGGGTTTGCTACGCTGCTACCTTGAGATGCTTCAGTTCCTGCCCCCACACATCCGCAATTCTATTTCTGTACAGGTAAGTAGGCTTCCCAAGAGAGCAGCGTTTTTATTGCTGACCGTATTTTATTCCATTTTCATGATGCCAAATGCATTAGGGAGAACACATTAATCGTGTCGGTGTCAGTGTGTCAGTCACTCCTTAATGGTTAACAGATTGCTCTCAGTGGCTTCACCGCTAATATATCCATCACCATCAGAAGCAGTAAATTGTTCATAGTATACCCAGAGTGTATCAGAAAAATATTAAACACTGTGACAGTGTAATCCACTGTGGTCATATTTACACCACAGCTGTACCTAGGTTTACTCTTAGGAGCTGGAAGAGTTTACTTTTCAGAGGAGGACATTTGTCATGTCCTTATGACCCCTGCTTATACGAGACAAATATTATTCATGTTCTCTACTACAGGGCAGTTTAACACACCAGAGGACCAGCCACCCCACACTAAAATACTCATGTTTTACCTACATAACACACATTTCAAGGTCTTCATTAATCATGTCTGTCAGAACAGAGTTGCACTGACAGTGTTCCAACAAAGCTGTTTTAAGTCATATCTCAGTTTGTGTTACTGTGTGTACAGTGAAGTAGTAAAAAAAAAAAGCAAAAATGATTTGGCTGTAAAGATGAGATTCAACTTGGGGGCTTCTTACTGTTGATTTAAATCATCTGTGTTTATGGGGCAGCCCTAATGTATACAGCCTCATATTGGATTGCATTGCAAATGTATTATGTATGCATTATGAAGGAGAAGAAGCAACACGGCTGAAAATGAACCATAAAAAGTTTTAATGAAGACTTTTCCTGACTTATTTAATGCTCACTTCCCACTTTATCCAAACTTGTAGATATTGCATGGTTTTAAACCTTAAATATTTAAACATGTTAGGTAAATTTGTAGCATTAGCCCTGTTTCTCTGTTGGAGAGCACTTTGCCTCAGAGTCTGTTGCATTAAATGTGCTGTACAGATAAGAGGGACTCGGCTTGCAGTAGATAGAGTTACAGTTTAGTTCCTTGTGTCTAACAACTTTTCTTTCTTTCCTTCAGATTGTCCCATGCCAGTACCTGCTCCAGCCAGTACGAGGTGAAGACCGTCACATCTACGCCCAACACCTCAAATCTCTAGCGTTCTCTGTCTTCGCTCAGTGCAGACGGCCACTGCCCGCTTCCACCAATGTGAAGTCACTGACAGGCTTCGGCCCAGGCTTGGCCATCGACACAGCATTGAAGAGCCCCGAGGTAAATGCAACGCACAGCCAAGTTATAGCAGTTGCACTCTAATTGCTTTGACATAATCCATGTGCAAAGCAGAGACAGTTGTTAGCATGCAGTTTCAGTTCAGTTCTTTCGCTGCTCCCTTTTTGGAACCGTGAGTTAGCATTAGCATGCTAGCGTCCTAGGTCGTAGGATCGATATGCAAGCAAAGAGAGGCTGACACTATGGCCCCAGCAGCAGCGTTTCGGTTGCCTACCGCTTTCCAGCAAGACCTAAACCTGACCTGATATGACCCTACCTCTTGCTCCGGCTGTGTTCAGTCAGCCACTGAAAAGAAAGAAGGCAATGAGATACAGAGTTTTTAGCTCTAACCATCCACAGAGTTTGTTTCTTTTTTTCTTGCTGGAACAGGACCAAAGGAACTTGTAACCCTCTGCTACTCTAGAGTTTTCTTTCCATTATCTGCTTGGGTAGCTCCCTGAGACCTTCATAATGGGATCTTGACTCGAGGTTTAGACAAAGGGGCGCTTTAGATCAGGGCCTAATTCAGTCGACTTCCTTCCTCACAGCAGGTGCTACCTTTTCCCTTTAACACAGAGGCAAATCTGAAGCTGCCTTGCTGGGATACCAGGGATATTGATGGGAGAATGGGAAAGAGACAATGGCATTTTTTTGCTTGTAAAGATATCTAATGTGTGAACAGAAGTTAGGATGAGAAGGATACATTTTCTACTATAGGTTTTCTTGCAGCTATATATTTATATATATATACACACACAAACATAGATACAAAAATCTAATGTATAATTGTCCATTTGTTGAAGAATTTGTCCTGAATCTTTTATCCTCCCTGTCTGCAGAGGCCAGAGTGTCTGCGTCTGTATACACCTCCGTTCATCCTCGCACCAGTAAAGGACAAACAAACAGAGCTCGGGGAAACCTTTGGTGAGGCATCGCAGAAATACAACGTGCTGTTTGTGGGATACTGTTTGTCCCACGACCAGCGATGGCTTCTGGCTACGTGCACTGACCTGTACGGGGAACTCCTAGAGACCTGCATCATCAACATAGATGTTCCCAACAGGTAGAACCACCACTGGCACTGCATTGTAACCTCCCATCTTTCCGCTTTTATTACCATCAATACTCGACACTTAAAGCCACTAGATCTCCAGACTGGTTTTTGAGTTACTTTGGGTTTCCTCACTTTGAGTTATGTTGGGAATTTAGAGGTCAGTACTCTCAATAAACAAACAACAGTGTATGACGAAGCATCCGCTGATGAGAAAGGGCATCTTGCAAGTCGTTCTTGTAGTTTTGCCCATTTACTTTGTTGGAATATCAAACACTGTAACGCTCATGTCGGTGTAATGAATTGTTGAGAGTGACTTGACACCATTCTACACACTTGACTGGTTAATTTTTGTCACAAAAGGTGCGTATCAGCTGTTAATAACACTCAAAATGTGTCTGCTTGATATCTAACTGTGATTTCTTCATCTATTATCTCATGCTAGCTGTCAAATGACACTTTGTGCAGAAATATATGTAAATTACACCTGAGAGGAGGAGCACATAGCTGTCAGGCAAGCACATATTCCTGAGAAGAGCCTTCTGTATGAAGAGCTTGGGCACACAATATATTATTTCATAAGCCACTTCAGAATAGTTGCAATACTCTGTGTATTTACATTTTAAGAGTGGGTTCTGACATGTCTCTCTTTCACAGGGCGCGGAGGAAAAAGGGGTCTGTCCGGCGGTTTGGGCTGCAGAAGCTGTGGGATTGGTGCTTGGGACTGGTGCAGATGACATCTGTTCCCTGGAGGGTGGTGATTGGCCGATTGGGCAGGATAGGACATGGAGAGTTAAAAGGTGAGGAGGAGTTTTTAAAAAAACCACAGCCCTCATGTGTTTTCATACCAGTGTGTCACTTGGTCAGTCATCCCTGTATGTCTCCGCTCTTTATGTTCCAGACTGGAGTATTCTGTTGAGCAGGAGAAACCTCCAGTCACTCAGTCGGCGTCTGAAGGAAATGTGTCGAATGTGTGGCATCTCCGCCTCAGACACTCCCAGCATCCTCAGCGTGTGCTTGGTTGCCATGGAGCCGCAGGGATCCTTTATCATCATGCCAGGTACAATGTGTGCATGTGACTCAGATTTTAAATACGCTCACTATCTGTTTGAATGTACGCTTCTTATCTGAGTGACATTACTCCACCCAGAGAGGCAGCACTGATCTGCGATTGTGTGTGTGTGTGTGTGTGTGGGGCATGATGGATGGCAGCAGCATATCACAATGCATGTCCCCTCCTTGTCCAGAGCAGATTGATGGCAGGGAAGATCGTGTACCTTTCGCTCATAAAGCACTACCTCTCAGATACCCATTGATCTCAATGCAGTGTGATGGAGAGTCAGATCAATGGGTTTATTTTGGGAAACGAGTGGGGGATTGTCAGTGCATCATACCAGGATTGCGTTGAGCTATGCTGGGCTGAGGACATCTCCTTTCTAAAAACCTCCTCAAGCTGAAAGAGATTAGGAAGACTGTGTTAGCCTCAGCTGACTTTGACTAAGGGGGCTGGCACTAAACACAACAGCTGTTCTGACATTTTAAATCTAGTTTTCTTACATGATGTACGTACGAGGAGACATTTTTAATACATTTTTTAAACCTTACCTCTGCGACTCTAGCTTATCCAATCAATTCAAGCATGTATTAATATTTAAACAGTCGCTTCTTTCAGTTTGAATTCTGCAGTTGAAAGTGGGGTTATTTTAAAAACAGTTAAAGCTTTAATTCGCTACTCGGTTGAATATGTTACTTGTATATTATTAACATACTTTTTATTGTGTTGCAATTAAATGAAATCAGTTAAAACCAGTGAAATTTAAAGAATTTGCTCAGTAAAGGTGAGTTAATTGATTGTATTCCTGCTAGATAAAAGGACTTTTAGAAGGATTCCCTCCCATGTCTGTTTATTGACCGTCTCGCCTTCCTCTGTGCGTCCCATCAGACTCTGTGTCGACAGGCTCAGTGTTTGGCCGCAGCACCACCTTGAACATGCAGACGTCCCAGCTGAGCACCCCACAGGACACCTCCTGCACCCACATCCTGGTCTTCCCCACCTCTGCCTTCGTCCAAGTCGCCAGCTCCAATTACACCAACATTGACACCAACATCGACATCCTGAACGCCACCACTGGTCAGCAGCGCTGCTTCATTTATCTTGCAGTCATTCTCTGGGATTTCTGTTGTGTTGTTTTTAATTGAGTGCGGCTCATCCTATTTACTGGAACCCATACAGACTCACAGCAACGTATAGTTTGCTTCTTTTTTTATTTTTTATCTGTACCGTTTGTTTTTAAATACTTCCCTCAGCTAATTGAGGCTCTATGTTGTAGTAGTGTGTTTACATGGTTACTGACTTCATGAAAAATGCATGTGCTGTCAGATATGTTAAATATGTTGACTTTATATGTAGTGAGTGAACAGCAAGCTGACCCCCAATGGCTCTGTCAGTAAAAACATACATCATATTTTAACATACAGATTATGAGGGGAACATTTCTGATGCCTTTCAGAGACACTGAGCTTATTAATTTCCATATTACCACTTTGTCAGTTGCAAACCTCTGAAGTCATTCTCCTGTTCTCCACAGATGGGTCTGATGCCATTGGGATCTTTGACCTGTTGGACCAGGAGAACGAGCTAGTGGACCCGGACATCATTAACATCTCACCCACCACCTCACCAGTGCACTCCCCTGGCTCTCATTACCACCATGGAGGTGATGGCAGTAAGGTGAGACTACACGTACACAGTCAGTTGAAGGACTTAAACAACATGACAAATGGGAAGCAGAGCTAATACTGAGTTGGCGCCTTGTTGCAGGGCCAGAGCACAGACCGTATGGAGTCTCATGAAGAAGTTCCTAACCTCCTGCAGCAGCCTCTGGCACTTGGTTACTTCGTGTCCACGGCCAAAGCCGGCCCACTACCTGACTGGTTCTGGTCCGCCTGTCCGCAGGCTCAGAACCAGTGTCCACTCTTCCTCAAGGTAACCCTCCTTGCCTCTCTCATGTGTTTGTGTGTAGATTATTTTTTAGAGTTGTCTTCAAACACAAGTGCTGGTAGGTCATGTAGCGTTAAAGGTCACTAAACGAGCTGTAACTAGTCCACTACAGTAAACCAGTTAGACTTGATATTGTCCTTTGAGTGTTTAAGCGGTTATTAGTTTTCCTTAATCCACTTAGTCAAAGCAAAATGTACGTGCCCTGCCTAGTGTTTAAAGACTTACACCAGGGCTACATTAAATGTGTCATGGTGTATTCAGACCGTTCACAGGTGTGCTGTAAAATGTATATTATGACAGGTTACACTTGTACAGCGTAGGGTTGTGGCATAACAAAACAGTGTGCTTTCATTTTGGGATTGTTGGGCGTGTGGTTTCTATGACTTCAAGTGTTTGACAGAGGTGGTCTAATATGGCTGTTGACATATACAGACTACAGTAGACTAGTGAAATTTTTATTTTGAAACACGGTGATGCAGGATTATCTTTCGTTGTCTAAACATATCAATTGGCTAACTTTGAATGCTTTATTAGGATCCATGTGCATGTTTATAGATAATGATAATATGCTCGCTAGGTTGGTTTGCCTGTAGTTTTGTTATATGTGAATGGTGTTTATGCTGTGTTTAATTAATGGGAGGTGTTTGCATGAAGATGTGTGTTTGTGTGGTGTAGTCTTAGTGATATTTAATGTGCTCCTAATCCGTAATGTGTGAAAATTAACGGGATTCCTAATGTAGCATTTATATTGTTCATCTTTATTGCACTACTGAGTATTGAAGATAACAAGTAGGTTTGTCTGACATTGAAGGTAAATCAACAAATGAGGGAAACTTGACTGATGTTACTGAGGCACTGAGTGTCCCTTTTTTTTGGTTCAGCTTGTTATTATGAAAAGGTGTGTATATACCCATGTTGGGGCCTTAACCCTATTTAAAATCCATTTTCATGTGTGTGAGAAAATTATTAGTGGATAGTAATAAGAAACAATCCTTCCAAATAACAACAGGTCAGGTATAGATCAAACCGTTAAAGCAGTCTTTAAACTCTCCCTGTTTGTCTTCTCCAGATGTGACTAGTTTGCCTGTAGTGTTTGTTTTTATCGGGACATGGGCTAATGAGGTCTGGTTGGAGAAAAGGCACAATAAAGATTTCACAAATCTTAAACTGCGTTTCGGACAGTTTATGACGTCTATTTGTTAACCAAATCCAAGCGTAAATATGGGGCTTTTAAGATAAACCTGCTCTTGTTGCCTGGATGGAAAAAAACACTTTCATAAATCTAACAGTAGCTTCACAATTGTGAAAGTGAGTTATAAAAAGGCTTGAACTTGGATATCTTCACACTCAATAAGTGCATCAAAGGACAGCTATAGTTGCTATGTTATATTAGATTTGACTTAAGTGTTTGTCAGTGCTATTTGCCGTTTTAGAGATGAGACTACTTCGCCCTGCTGTCTAAATAAAATAGCTAAAGTGAATCAAACAAGAAAAGATTCAGGTGGATGAACTGTAGTGTCCATCAGGACGTAGACCAGTGCTCACTGACCTTTCCAGAGCTAAGATTGCTTCTCACGTCCAAATATAGGTTAAGATCTGCCATTCAGGACAAACAAACAAAACACAGATTCAGATTGAGTACAGTTATGCGAAGGCACAGTATGAACTGAAAGACACTCAGCTCCTCAGGGCCACCATTTAGCTCACTGAGTTAAGGTGATACCACATGGGCTCAGTCCCCTTAGCAGCGGACATGAGTTCGAGTTCGGCTCAAGATCATTTGCTGCATGCCATTCTCCTTTCTACCCCCACTTTCACTGTGTGTCTCTCTACCAATAAAATGGAAAAACTCTCCCCTAAAAAATACATTAAAAAAGTCACTTAGCTCCTCTTAAAGTCTGCCTCCAAGGTAGAAATGAAAATATGAAGGACTGCAATGAAAGAAATTAAATTTAATTGAACTAGGTGAGGGGAGCAGCATAAAGCTTCCCTCTTTAGCTGCCACTTGACAACATGAAGGAAGTAAGAGATGAGGAACTATACACAGTGTTTCACTCCAAACTATGGCAAACATCTCCAAAGTCGGTGTGCTGGCTGCGACTGCTCACTCAGTAAGTTCTCTGTAGTTGGGCTCACAGTCAGTACAGTACCTGTCAGTCAGCTGGTTCTGTGCTTTGTTTTGATTATTTCTGTGGAAAGGCCATCTCTCACACAGAGAGGCAGAGCCAAAATAGGCTTTGACCTTCAGACGAAAGTTTTCCCTGCTCAGTAATCCACAAAACTTGCCGTTCTTTGCCCCGGCTTGCCTTTCAATGTCACTCTGCTGTTCACTTATTTACATGTCCACCTCATTTGGTAAGGAAAATGCACCCTGCACTCTGACAGTCGGTGACAATGGGAAGGAATGGGGTTGTGATGAATTTGACAAGTCCTCCATGTCATGCATTTCCTGAAAACACCTGTCAGCTGCCAGGATTGTTCAGGATGAAATTCTCTCACAATCTTCGCCAGTGTCTCCACGTTTTGGCAGTTTGTAAGTCTCCTGTTTCCACTCCTCTTTGGCTTTAAGTGCAGTTGCAATGCTAATCATGTCATCACATGGCATGGATGTTCACCACTCACAGAGAGGTTGATGAAAAATCCTGCTGAACTCTACTGGATTGTATTAAAGGCCCAAAACCTAGATATTCGTGCCTTCACAGCATCAATTTTTTACTATTTGGAGGTACAGTCACTGGAGTAGTTTTTTGAAAGATTGTACATAAAAAGGATGCCAACATTAAAATGAAACATCCCAGCGGTGTGCATGTTGGTCGTGAAGGCCGGCTCACCCGATGAAACCGAAGCCACTCATCTATTAGTGGGCTCGTTTGCAAAATTCCCAGGAGTTTTATTCCACAAACCAAACGATAGTTAAAAGCTCAAAGTGAATGAAAATAAATTGTCGGTTATGACGACGGCAGTGAAAAGAAGGGGAAGGTTGAGAGGATAAAACCATGCGTGACTGTGTTTACAGAACGTGCAAGCTTTAGCGTGTGGCTGCAACAGACGGGTAGATTGAGCAAGTTAGACTCTTCATTTAGCAAATTAGTTGAGGATTTATTTGCTGTGCCCTCTCCATATAAAACTAGGTAAATAAAAAATGGACGGTGGGGTTTATTTTCTCTGTTGGGGAGCATGATTTTCTGCATGTTTTGTCATTTATGGTCTGGCCTGAGAGTGCTAAGTGATCATCATGCCACGTTATAATTTGTGTAACTGATGAATGAATGAATGAATGGCATAAACAGTGGTTGCTTTCCATTTTTGTCTTTAAGTATAGCAACCTGGGGTTATGCATGCCTTTAAACGTATAGGTGTAGCCTGTGACTGAAACACTGCAATTCTGCTAACTGGTTGCTCCGACTACGTTAGTGTCGTCTGTGGTAATGAACAATAAACTTTCCCTCTTGTCCCAAACTGCCGGTTTTTCAAGTGCAACTTGTATTGACAATGTTAGGCCATCAAATTAAATAATTGCACAATTTTTGCTTTTGATTTATTTTTGTCTTTTACAAAATTCCGAACATTAAGTAAAGGTCTAGGGTTCATACCAGACGTGGTACCAGAAGTTCTGTGTGTAGGCCAGTTAAATTTTTCCACACCAAACTGGGATTACTGTCCACAATATACAACGATCAGCCCCAACATTATGACCACTGACAGGTGAAGTGAATAACATTGATCATGTTGGTACTATGTGGTGTTCTGATGGAAAACCTTGGATTTTGGCATCCAGGTTGATCAGACTTAGACACCTAAATAAACAGAGGCCCCACTGCACAAGCCAGAGTACCCAAAGGATCCAGTGCCAACGTCCTGGTTCCAGACCCCATAGGACACCCTGAGAGGTCCTCTTGTCCATGCCCAATGGTTCAGAGCATTTTAGACCACATAAGGGGGACCAACACAATATTAGACAGGTGTTCATAATGTTATGCCTGATCAGTTTATTGTGTGTTAGTTAAAATTAAGGGAAACTACGATGGAACATGCTTACAGCCTAAACTAGAGGTGGAGGATTTTCTATGCAATTGATTTAGGGGTGTTAAAAATACTGAGTATCATCCAAAGCATGCTTTTTTTTACCTGCCTTTGTTGTCAGAGTAAACTACGCAGATATCCGCCCTGACCCAAGACCTTTTTGGGTGCGTTAAAATAGCAAAATGAGTCATAAACATACCTGAAAAAAAAGATTGGCTCAGGAAACTCAGCCTTTCAAGAGTGACTGTAATATGTTGTGACACATTCAGAGTTTCTAATAGAGCCTTGTTGTGTGTAATCTGTTCCTCAGAAAACAAGCCCTGTTATACTGTAGTGCTTCGTTAGAGCCACAGAGCCTGTAGCATTTAATTAAATTTTATATCTTTGTTTAAAAATGCACACAGGCAGTTTTAATTCACTTTAACAGAGCTGTATTGAGCAGTTTAAAGGTGTTTACATAATGTGATTGGGGGAGAAGGGAAGGAGGAATGGATAAGGTAAGGAGAGAGAAAAAGGGGTGAGGGATTCAGGAGGAAGGCTGCTCTGCTGGAGCTGACTCCCGTTCTTTTCCTCTCTCTCCTCCTTTGTGCTTTTCTTCCTTTTTTACAGTCATTTTTTTGCTCTTCACTTCTCCGTGTCTCCCTCTCCAGCTTCTCAGCCTTTCCTCTCCATCTTTTGTTTGCCCTCTTTCTCCATTTCTTTGCTTCTTCTTCTCCTCTTGCTCCTTTTGAGCTTTCTGCTCCGGCTGCTCCTGCTCCTTTGTGGTAAATGCAAGCTCCTGGAAAGAGACGGGATATTTTATATTCCGCTAAACTATGAAGCAGTCTGAAACAAGCTGTTAGGATCCAACACGATGCTATTGTGATGTAAAGTGATGAGCTGAGGCTGCATACCTGAAGCTGGTTGTTCCTGGAGATGAGGAGTTTGATCTCCTCGTCCTTCTTGCTTGTCATCTTCTTCCACTCCTCCTTCTTTTTAAATATTTCTCACAGACCAGGTTCTTCTCCACCTTGTGCGCTGTCCTCTATGTTTTATCCTTGTGAGCCATCTTTTCTCTGAGGCTCAATGCTCTTCACTCCTCTTCAGCTCCTTGTCTTTTTGAGTGAGGACATCCAGGGTCTCCGTCTGTTTTCTTGTGATCCTTTTGAGGCACTTTTGCTTTAGCTGGCTCACCTCCTACCTCCGCCGGTCCTCCAGGAGGACAGTCTGCTCCTTCAGAGATCTGTTATCCTTCTTGGGAGACTTTATCTTGTTGATGGCAGAATAGAAGGCATCGTTTAGTCGCTGCACAACTGTGTTTTGAAGGAGCTGATCCGTATGTTGCTGCTGTGTTGACCTGGCACAGAGTCAAATGCCTGATAGATAAACACATGCATGTTAGTGCTAACAATGGACAGAGAGAAGCACAACAATGTTGCACACTTGGTGCTACAGGTGAAACTACTAAAGCGCTATGCAACACAAGGTCTTACATATTTTATGAAACCTAGAACTTTTAATATCCGATTGTTAGACAGGCTTATTAATTAAATTTCTTTTGAGGTTGAGTTTGGGTCCTGATACATAAAAATATTCTATACTGGCATTTGAAGGCAGGTGCCAACATCCCTTTTAAGGAGTTGGGTAAATAAGGATTTTTTTAGACTAACAAGTTCCTGTATTTGTTACCTAAATGATAAAGTATTGATAAAAATGTTTAAGGCAATAAAAGTAAAGTAAAGAAAGGTAAAGACAAACAAACGTACACCGATCAGGCATAACATTATGAACACCTGCCCAATACTGTGTTGGTCCCCTTATGTGCTCCAAAATGCTCTGAACCATTGGGCATGGACAAGAGGACCTCTCAGGGTGTCCTATGGGGTCTGGAACCAGGACCAGGGCACTGGATCCTTTGGGTACTCTGGCTTGTGCAGTGGAGCCTCTGTCAGTCAAACTTGTTCCACTGCATCCTGTTGATGCTTGATCAGAATGTGGTGTAGGAAGTTTGGAGGTCAGATCAACATGTTGGGCCATTGTCATGTTCCTCAACATGTTCCTGATTGTTTTGTGTTCTTTCCATGTGGTGGGGTGCATTTTGGGGTGTGGGGGTAGGCCAGTGACATTTGGGATTTCCATTTGCATGAGGGAGTGTGTTTGTTGTGGGACATTGTTTATTTGGGTGTCTAAGTCTCATCAACATAGATGGTAAAATCCAAGGTTTTCCATCAGAACAGCACATAGTACCAATATGATCAATGTTATTCACTTCACCTGTCAGGTGTCAGAATGTTGTGGCTGATCGGTGTACATCAGATCAATATTTGGTTTTGCGAGCTACGCCTGCACTGGTTTCATCGCAAATGCTTTTGTGGATTTAGTCTGTCTCATATTTGTTTTTTTTTTTTTGACTCTGGCTGGGTGTTTGGTCTCAGTGTCCTGCCACAGGCTTAGTTTGAGGCTGCTCAGACACCTCCTGATAGTATCGTGACAGATAAGAATCTACACATCTGCAGGTCCTTAAAGTTGTTTAAAAGCAACTCCTCTAAATGGTAACTCCCATCCATCATATCAGCCTTGTGTCAGCAGAAAATGTACTGGAAAATTCTCTTTTTGAAAACCCTGTAATTACAGCTGCTTGGTATAAAGACGGGAAGTAACAGAATCCTCCAATCACAGCGCTGTTTGTTTGATTTGTTTTGAAAAGGACACAGAAAGATGCTGAGGCTTATGAGCGGTCTGTGTTAATTCACTGCTAAGACTTAAATCAGCGCACAACACCCCATAAAACCACAACTGTGTTTAAAAAGGCAGTGAGGGTGTAAACTGTTAACGAACTGCTATTTGTTTCTGTTGCGTTTATGTGACCATATCGGAACACGTCCAATTAAGCCCTTGTGTGTAATTGCACAAGTGAAAACTGCACATTAAAAAACAACTGCATTTGGTATTTGCAGCATTATCCTTTGTTTTTAGAGTGGGTTGCAGACTCGCTGCTGCTATCGCTCTGCTGTGAAAAGAGCTATAATTATTTAGATGAGATGTAATAAAAGGCTGATAAGTTCGCTTTAATACATCTGACACCCTCTCTCTCCCTCTCTCTCTCAGGCCTCTTTGCACCTCCATGTGTCTTCAGTGCAATCAGATGAACTACTGCACAGCAAACACTCCCACCCCCTCGACTCCAATCAGACCTCAGATGTACTCAGGTAAACAACACCGCTACACACTCCGCCTCAAGTCAAGTACACAAATTACTATTACCACCCTGCTGACTGTGTTTCCAAGGTGTTGTGTGTTTGTGGACTTTATCTCAAACTGAAGTTGTCTCATTCAAGTTTAACAGATAGATTGAATTTGTATTTGTTAACTGTAACCCAGGATTGGATTGTTGATTTGTCAGCATGTAAATAACTCTGAATGAACGTGTATTTTTTCCTTTTACCTGAACAGATTTGTGCTGGAGCAGTACAACGCCCTCTCCTGGCTGACATGTGACCCGGCCACACAGGACCGACGATCGTGTCTACCCATTCACTTTGTGGTGCTCAACCAGATGTACAACTTCATCATGAACATGTTGTAACCAAGGGCCTGTTACAGGACGGGATGTGGAGAAGCATTTCACCCAAGAGGAACGCGACGGCTCCAAAGGGCGTTTCATCACGAGTGAAGAAAACCAGAGCTGGATCCTGCACCCAGAAGGGATTACACGGCTGCTCAAAGCCTCGCCAGTCCCGTCTCCCCATTCGTGGCTGTTACCGGTTGAGACAGCCCTGTCTCTGTGATTTAAAGACGTGCACATAGAGACAAGGGAGTAAAGAAGAGGGGCAAACCAGAAGTTAAGTCGCTATTAATGAACGTGAGAGAATGACAGATTGGTTGTCATGTTATGTAGCATGGCAGCACAGTCACTGGCCAGTCTGTGTTGGAAAGACGAGTCTATCTGTAAAGTTATTGGAAGAAAAGGGACATATTTGATCAAGGAAAAAACTCAAGAGTGGATCTTTGGTTTTAAGACAAGAAATTCCTTTTTATTCCTTTGGATGAAATAGTATCCAAATGAAATGCCTGCATCTATCTTATTTATTGTAAGTTTTTAAATGTATAATTTGTCTTATTTCTTAACCTCTTTTATATATAAAAAATGGAGAAGGTTTATATCACCTTCCTGCTTTAAAGCAATTGGTCTAAGATATATGTAATCGTCTTAATTAATAAAACAACCAGGAAAAATCCCATAAAAATTAAATAAAGTCCCAGTAGGTTGCTTTTAGAGTATTATTTTTTGTAATGGAGACAGAATATTTGTATTGTCACAATGTACAGAAGAATTAGAGTGGAGAATTATGTTTCATGCCTTTGAGCATGAAGGACTTACAGCAAAGCTGTAGCTTCAGAGGACTTGTACAGCAATGAACTTCACTGTGTTCAAATAAAGAGGTACATTGTTGTATATAGTATTTTATACCACACATTTAGACACAAAAACCAAACGGCAATATATATAAATAATTATATATGAATGCCATGCCAGCAGTTGGTGGTGTGGCTTCTGTTTTAGGAATAAAGTGCGTCAACTTATTTTCCTGTGCTTGTGTTTATTGCTTTGGGGAGGGGGACTGTGATGTGCAATTGGACAAGGACACCAATAGTGGAGTGGGAGGAGAACTATTGGCAACTCTTGGAAGTAGCTGACCTCAGGTTTGATCCTTTCTTCTTTTTTTAACAGGCGAAAGAAAACGAGAGCTAGAACGAGTGTCTTAATTGCAGTGTCCTTTCCAGCACATCACTCGACTTCACTGTACCTCTCCTCGCTCTGATTGGCTGAGGTCCGGCTCTTTTGGCACCACTTCTCATTGGTTACGGATACATTTAGACCAATCCCATTTTACTTCAACGTGAAAGTAAATGTGTGGTGTAAATGAACTTTAACCAGCTACGGATGGCTGCCCGTTGGATGTGCAGTATTTGTGCAAAGAGGAAGATGTACTGTCTGGATTTCTCCTTTTCAGAGGGAAACTGTTCCATTGAGAATCCACTGATATTGCTCTTTATCTTGCGTATTCGCCGACGTTCGTTGGCTCACAAATTTGACCATCAAAATGTATTTGGTCGTCTTTTGAGTGTAGATAAATACATTCGATCTTTAATAAACCTCTGAAAATTTATTTTGCCATGTTTTCTTTTTGGAGAATCATGGTCATTTGCAGCAACCATCTGCTTCTACTACACAGTAGATCTGCAAGCTTGTTACCGCACTCTATTCACAAGTGGGAAAGGCATTGAAATAACCCTGCATAGTAATTTGAGTCAGATATCTTACTTGTAAATTGCTGAATTGCCCCTGGGTCATGTAGTAGCAGCTGGCAGCTCATTCTTTTGAGAGTTTCCTGCATTTCCTCTCGCTGTCAGCAGCCTTTGAGTAAACAGAGGTCCTGCTCTGTTTTTCCTTCATTTCTCAGCAACTGCTGTCAATGTGCCCTTGAAAACGTAGTGGAATTTACACTGACACCATGTCAACGGCTGGGTAGGTCAAAGTCTGCAGCATTTAAGTGAGTGGTCTAAACATTTAGGAATCAATAGACACTTGGGATGTTTGATTAAGGCCTCATGTAAATGTAAAACCAATCATGCCAGACCAACTTAACATAATAACATGCTTTTTTACTGTGGCAAAACAATGTGCCTGTTACACTGGCACTGGCATTAACAGTTATATTCAAACAATATATCATGGATATCATGTTAATAATACTCATACTAATATCCTAAATGCAACAGTAACTATCAGGTTGACACTCCAGCATTAGAACAACAGACAGTGATGGATACAGACTCTCTACATGTCTCTACACTTGTAGATGCATGGTCCAGAGTATTTCCACTTTTAATTAATCTGCCAGTTATTTTCCTAATTAACTGATTAGTGGTTTGTTCCGTAAAATGTTAGAAAGATACTCAGTTCACTGACCAAGAGGAGGAAATTAACCAGATTTTTGCACGTTAAAAGCTGGTGTTGTGGCTCCTTCTTTAAAATTCTACCTAAACAGGGCTCCGCTTCTTGACTCACTTGTTTCAAACAGTCCAAAATCTGTTGCTTTTATTTGATTTATTCTCACTGAAAATAAAATCCCAAAACATCTGTAGTTCTAAACTCACTTCTACACATTTATCTTCACTTTTGAAGGGACAAAGACTCGGCCCCTTCCTTTTCTCACTCCTAGCTCATCAACTAATTCATTACAATAAACTCAAAAATGACTGCTGTAAGTATTTTTAGACGTAAAGTCATAAGTAAACAAAAGAAGATTTACCTCACTTCAGTAAGTTAGCAAACTCTGAGAAATATAATTTATAGTAAATGCAAAAAAGTGGCTCCAGTATCTGTAATCTGAGAACAGTCACTCAAACCAATTATTCAGCTCTCCAAATAGTATGTGATCAATTTACTAGTTGACAAAAACAAAGTTAAAGATGAATCTGAACAATAATAATAAACATATATATAGTGATTATATTATTTTTCTTAATTTTTTTGGGCACGGTAATCTGATATGTTACAACCAAATTGGCTATGCTGGAATCAAAACAGAAATAAATAACAGACCTATCCACCACTCGAGCTTGGAAAAGAAATTGTTGTCACACAGTTTTTCTTAATTATAAATCTTATAGAAATTAGTCAAACTCCAAGTGAACTTTATCATTAATATCTCCACATGTGCAGTGAATACAGAGGAATTGAAATGCTGTTTCTCAGAGTCCCATAGTGTACAAAAAAATAAATATATATATACACCGATCAGCATTACATCATGACCACCTGCCTAATATTGTGTTGGTCCCTTTTTTGTGCTCAAAAATGCTCTGAACCATTGGACATGGACAAGAGGACCTCTCAGGGTGTCCTATGGGGTCTGGAACCAGGACGTTGGCACTGGATCCTTTGGGTACTCTGGCTTGTGCAGTGGGGCCTCTGTCAATCAAACTTGTTCCACTGCATCCTGTTGATGCTTGATCAGAATGGGGTGTAGGAAGTTTGGAGGTCAAATCAACATGTTGGTCCATTGTCATGTTCCTCCACATGTTCCTGATGGTTTGATGTTGTTTCCATGTGGTGGGGTGCATTTTCCCCCAGTGACATTTAGGATTTCCATTTGGATGAGGGAGTGTGCTTGTTGTGGGACAATGTTTATTTGGGTGTCTAAGTCTCATCAACATGGATGTTAAGATCCAAGGTTTTCCATCAGAACAGCACATAGTACCAATAAGATCAATGTTATTCACTTCACCTGTCAGTGGTCATCATGTTGTGACTGATACATGCAGCGCAAATAAGTGCAGGTGTGGTATGTAAATAAAACTTCACTCACTAGCTGTTAAGGACAGAAATATGTGCCACTAGAAACTGAATTTAAAATGCTCAACTTGAATAATAGTTATAGGAAATTGACATGAATTAAAATTGCATTTATTTATTTTATTCACGTTTTCACTAACAGGAGGGTTAAAATTATGCTGAACTTTGTTTTGTTCTGCAAATGAAATGAGATCTACATTCTGCCAGTGTGAGTCCAGTGTGTGTTATCAGTCTCTGCTCTCAGGGCAGGACCTGATCATCGCTCTGCCTCCAGCCTGTGTGTCAGAGCTCCAGTCAGTCAGCGCTGCTCCGCCGCACTGACAACATCAGTTCCCTCACTTCCACAATGACATTGTGCTCACTGTAGATACAGATAAGCTCCAATCGGGAAACTATGATAGACAGGACGTGAAAAAATACAGCGCTAAAAAACATTTCCATAAACCCACCGGCTTCAGCCAGGACCAGCTTCTCTCTGTCATTGATTCAGGACTGCCCCGTAACGGTAGACCGTAGGGGCTGACGGTACACAACAGAGTCCGAGGTCTGAAGGCCTCCATGGTGAAATATCTGTGTACAGACTCAGTATCATCCTAATAAGTGAGGTAAGGGCGATCTTGTTAAATTATTGTGTTTACATTCGATGTGTACACGGCGGAGACAGACTAGTATTGTCCTCTGACAAACTAGCCTAGCCTAGCCTAGCCTAGCCTTAGCTGTTAGCTGCTAGCACCATGCTAAGAGCCGCTCTGAAAGAATAAGGGACAGTGAATGAGTGCTGCCAGCTAGTAGCTACCTAGCTAGCTAACGTTAACAATGAAACCTCCCAGTTAAGAGTCGAGTGTTTCATATTACATGTGCTTTTAAGGCATTTCAGAGTGCGGCTCGTGTTTCCAGATGTTTCGACTCAGGGCAAGAAAACCCCACGTCAGTTAAAGTTGACAATAATTGATTTCCCCAGCAGTAGCTAGCATTAGCATGAGTTATCAGTGAGAGACAGCTTTTAGCTTGTTTCGTTTGCAACAATTAACCTTTTCTATTGCAGCTGCTCTAACAAACCTCTAGGCAAATGACCATTAAGCACATTACCATGAGCCAAGTAGTTAGTAACGTTAGAGCTAAGAGATGTGGAAATTAATAGTAATGCCACATTGTGACAACCGTTACTTAATCTTCTTCTGTCAGCTGAACTTTTGCCTGTCTTTGTGTACTTTTGTACAGTTTGTGCAATGCTTTCCAAACTTTAAAATCAGTGCATCACGACCCACAAAAAGCACACTTAATGTGCACCAGATGGCATCAGAAGCTGCTCTTTAAATTGTCTTTTAAAGTCAAAATTGTGTCTGTTCCCCCGAGGTTTAGGTGTGGAGAGATGGCAGACAGTACAGGGCTGCAGTTTGTCAGCTCCTATGCTTTTGAAGCCATGCAGAAGGTGGATGTGGTGCGACTGGCTGCCCTCAGTGACCCAGAGCTGAGGCTGCTGCTGCCCTGCCTGGTGAGGATGGCTTTATGTGCTCCTGCTGATCAGAGCCAATCCTGGGCGCAGGACAAGAAGCTTATCCTCCGCCTGCTCTCTGGGGTGGAAGCTGTCAACTCCATTGTGGCGCTTTTGTCGGTGGACTTTCATGCCTTGGAGCAGGATGCACGGAAAGAGCAGCAGCTTAGGTGTGGATGACTTTCACATGATAACATGAAATTCACAGCCACGTTCTGGTAAAGCATGCAATGTGTGCCATGTTTTTTATTTATCAAGTCATACAAAAAGTGCCTCTTGTCTTTGCTGCCAGGCACAAGGCTGGCGGCTCTAATGGTGAGAGCATCCTGGTGTCACAGCTGCAGCATGGCCTGACCCTGGAGTTTGAACACAGCGATCCCCTTCGGAGGCTCCGTCTGACCCTCAGTGAACTGTTGGCCATCATGAATAAGGTACAGTCACAACTCCTTGCATAATTTAGTGAGTCACAGGGCACTGATGCAAAACTTAGATGTCACTTTAAACAAATTGTCGACTGTTAATTTCAAAGATAGCACCCATTATGCTACTTTAAACTACCTTACCAACTCCAGATGTTAAAAGGTTGCTTAGAGGCTGCACACAAGAGGGATTTTGCTGATATTTTGTTGATATTTGTTGAAATCTGAGCTGCTGCGTTTATGTATAATGTAGAAATCTGATGGATGCTTGGATATTGACGTGCAAAGTGGTGTAAATTGGAAAAAAATTAACGCAGTGAGTGACTTAGCACAAATTAATGCATGATTAAAAATATCTTACTTGTGGAAATGGGTCTCAGATGAAAGAAACAAGATTGCACAGCTGTTTTTTTTCCTAAAATTGTTCATTAAAGCTTATTTCGATATAAGAAATTACTCCCAAATTTCTGGCAGCTGCTCCCGCACTGATTGAAATGAGATATTTCTCTGCACTGCAACTGTCCTTAAGTAGTTTAATCTTCCTCTAATAGGGTGACTTGGATGATTGATCCATGCAGTCTGTCTCCCGTTCCCTTGTTGTTTCTCAGGTGGCAGACTCGAATGGAGAGTTCTTCTTGAAGTCTTCTGAACTCTTTGAAAGTCCTGTGTACTTGGAGGAGGTTGCAGATGTCCTCTGCATTCTGCAAGCAGGTATCCAGCTCCTTTTTATCTTCTGCTCGGAAGATGCTTTACAAGTATGAATGTGCTGAATGCCACAGCTTTTGTACACAAGTGTGCTCATTGCAAGTAACAGACAGTGATACGTGAATGGATATTTTAATAGCTGTGCAGAATTACTGTTCACATACTGGAATTTCAGGTGATAATGTCAGGTATTGTGGGGGATTGCTTCGGAGGAGGGATGTCACCTAAAAGCTGGGTTTGAATGATAATTTTTTCCTCTGCTCTGCTCGCTGTGTCACCGACTGTTTTCACAAGGCTGAACTCCTTCTACACACACACTCACACACACACACACTGCAGACGACAAACTGACTTCAGAGCAGATAGGTCCTGGCAGAGAGAATGAAATAGACTTTGGGGTATCGTTTACTGGAGTTGACAACAGCAATGCTTGTTATCCATAAGTGCTACAAAATCTGCCAGTGGGGGAGACAGACACCGTAAGGGTAATTTATCAAACGCCCGTTGAAAAAGCAGACAGGGAAAATATAAACTTACAGAAATGCCACTTCTGTGACCGCTCTTCACAGAATCAACTCTCCGTCCCTTCTTAATCCCCAGCTGTTATGTTTCCACAGTCACACAGAGCTCATTATTCTAACCGCGAAATGCTGTGAACAAGTTAAGCGTTAATGGTATATGACAGTTCATCCTAATTAGATGCGTATTTTAAATTTTGTTAAATTGTGTCTGACAGTGACGCCACCCAGCTCTGTCTCCTCTCAGCTGAAGTACATAGCAGTGAGTCAGAAGGAGAGAGTGATGCCACAGAGCTGATAACCAGCACATTGTAAAGGACTCCAAACCGTGAAGCTCAAGGGCTTAATCATTACTTAGTAAAAGAGTATGTGAATTTATTCTAATGGCTTTTGTAGCCTGGACATCCTTTTAAATAAGGGCATAATATCTGATGTTGAAGCTGTGGTAGGCAGATATCTAGAAAAGGCAAAAAAGACAAAAGAAGCCAGAAATTCAGGACCTTCAGAACGCCCCTTTTGGCTTGTTGTGCACACAACACAAGCAAACATTACAAATTAATGTCATTTAATCAGCTGTACCCACAGCCATGGTTCTCTGGCTACAGTTAGCAGAAGGCTAAGCTATTTGCAAAACACTCAGCATAGCCACTTACGACCAGCTTGCATGGTAAACATACCTATGTAACTGAATACAGTGAGATATTGCAGGAGAACAAAGCTAGCAGCTTACTTGTCTAGAAGAAGCGAACGACAAGCTTAAAATAGTTACTGGATGCAACTCTAGTTCTGGATAAACTTTGCTGATATTGATGTCTTTTAAGGTGTCTCGCTTGATAAGCCAGTCTTCTGTTTTTTGGGTTGTTTTGTGGTGATGTAGTTGTTGTCAGTGCTGGGAAAGCAACTTTTCCTGCTGGATTTAAATCAGATTTTCCATCATTTTAAGAGACGTGCCCGCACAGCTCACACATGTACAGCCAGTGAACAGCCAAAAGAACAATGCCATCTCTTTGAAAAGACCTGGGTTCAAAGTACATCATCAGGACTAGATTTTAATGTCTGAAAATGGATCTAATAGGAGTTGCAAATGTCTGGTTTCCTCTCAGACCTCTTGAATAACAATATTATAAAAGGCTTTTATAGAATTTTTGCCCAATTACACCAAAGAATTACTGCCTACCCCAGCTTTAATCGTTCTACATCTTAAAAAAAACAATACAAACACAAAACATATCAGTTCCCATTATTGGCCCCAAAATTACACATCAGTGCAGCTCTAATGAGACTTAAACTATTCAAAATGCCTTCAACATTACATGTGGCTCATGCAAGATTAGCTTCGATGTAGAAATCTGTTGCATAACGCTGAAGCTCCAGAATGACTGCTCAGAATCAGTCCAATAAGTTTGACAGTTTAGGCTGTAGGAACTTATGTTTATATTTGACGGATTCACTCGCTGGTGATGCTTTCAAATATTCATAATGTCATGTGATATGCAGAAATTTGAATATGCAATTTTTGTGGTGAGATTAATCAGTCTTTGTGCAATTGTGCAGCAGTGACGGTTTCCTCATTGTAGAAACAGTCATAGGGATGTCATTGACAAAGATTATACAACAGAAGCTGCAACAAAATTTGCATAATCTACTGCAGCTGTTGGAAGTTAGGTTGCAAACATCTAATATCAAATAGCAACTGCATATCAGAAAAAAACTGCAAATATTTCTGTGAAAGCCAGCCTGAAAAGAGTCCATCTCAGTGGTCTTGTCTTCTGCAGCTGACAAATTGTCCTATGTGTGTTTATTTTTCTTCATCTCAGAGCTGCCTTCCTTGCTGCCCATTGTGGACGTGGCAGAAGCTTTACTTCATGTGCGCAACGGCGACTGGTTTCTGTGCCTGCTGGTTGCCAATGTTCCCGACAGCTTCAATGAAGGTAATTCATCTGTCTCACAACACTGCACATGCTGTCAGCAGATAGAGCGGCTGGTTAATTACCAGTACTAGTTTCATGCGGTTTAGCCAGTGTGCCTGGAAACATTACTTCAGGAATTTTCTGCGATGACTTCATTATATTTATAGGCAGCTAGTTATTGAGTTGCAGCCCTTTATTTTTTAACTTTGTCGCTTGGCTTGATTTCCTCTCTTACTTCTAGCCATGCCACTGGCCCAGGGGTGTGCACATTTGTCTTTGATGATGAACATTACTGTCTCGCTCCGACTCACAGAGAGTTGCTGTGTGTGCTTTGAGAGACTCATTAGAAGAAAATGCCTGTTGTCTCCAGTGCCTTCTTATCACACGGAGGGTCAGAGCTAAGTCAATAGCGTATTTGTGTGTTACAGAGCAGTCAACATCAAGAAGTCCTTTTGCCTTTGTTACTGGAAAAGACCTCGTTTCGTTGAATTAAAAGTGAAATGAATTGATCCGAGGGCGAAGCGTGGGAAATGGTTCTGTCGAGAATCATCAAGGTCTGTCATGTTGAACACCAGCTGGTAACCACACCTAACTCCGCTGGCTCTTTTCTGGCATGTGAAGTAATCCAGAAGTAGAAGAGATGGAAACTAATGTTGCAGTTCTTAGTTTTTAAATGATCTGCTGCGGAATAGTGCAGGGAAAATTAAACAAAATGAGTCATTTTTCTGTGGTGTATAATATTTATGAAGGGGATGACTTTGCAGAAATGACACACAGTTGCTGTCCAGGAAGTTCATTAGTCCCAATTATGTTCTGGTGTTTCAATGTGCCTGTCTGTCATCGCAGTTTGCAGAGGTCTGATCAAGAATGGAGAGCGTCAGGATGAAGAGAGTGTGGGTGGCCGGCGCAGGACTGAAGCCCTCAGGCAGCTGTGTCAGATGAACCCCTCACAGGCCCTCAACATCAGAGCCATGGTGGTCAGTGTGACTATTAAACAATTAAGTGTTTACTTGCTTTGTTAACATCTTCATATGCTGGAAGACACATCATAAAGCAAACAGGTAGTCATGAGTATTTCTACACTGGAACTGCAGTGTACTGATGACGGTCTTAAACACACAGATTCAGGCTTATAGGGTTTCATATGTAACAAACCCTTTTCTGTTCATGTCTGCAAGGAGACACGTGACATTAATTTTGTCATGCATCCCTCTGCGGACGACGACATACAGCCAAACATTTCTTACTGCACAAGCTGTTATGACAAGAAGTGTACGAGCAGATTCTCCGTCTTCGAGACCTCTGTGACTCATCATTACAAGAGTTGTAATCGAAGGTGTCGCTGCCAGACTTCAGAGTTGCTCAGATTTGCATGCACTTTCCATCGAGTGTGCCTAACGCAGTGGGAAGTTCTGCATTCTCCACAAGCCCACCCGCTGTGCTCGACACACCTCAGGAATAATCACTGACATGGTGCTACAGCCTCTAACGAGCTGCTATGTACTGTAAAAAGTGCAATGTCACATCCTTGCAGAAACATGAACCCCCGAATGTTTTATATTAGGGGCAATGTGACCGTCTACGTAGTAGTAGTAAAAAATTCTAAATATGCAACTTGGATACACAGAGATGAGTTTTTAGTGGTTTAATCAGTGGCCTGAGAGGAACTTTAATATAATCACACACAGTACATTCTGGGCTCCAAACTAAGGGCAGAATCACCCCTAATCTACAAAAATCATATATTTCAGATGAGGAATGAATTCTGTTATCTGGGAGCTGCTTTATTCCTCTAGAGATGCGTTTATCCTTCTACCCAGGATTTTTTTTCACATTCATTATGCATGTGTAAACTAAAATTAATACTTGTTAGCGCATTTTTTCCAGCATCTCCGCCTTTGCTGTGATACGCTTTCATGACAAAATGTTTGTTTTACAGGATGGTTGTGTTTGCAGAAACATTGCTTCATTAAATATTGAGCGCGATCTCGGTATAATTATTTGCAGTCACCACATATCTTAAATGATTTTGCAGCCTTTCTTAATAACAAATTCATTTAATGCAACACTGCAGCTTTTTTTTTTATCTCTGCATTCCTAAAAGTACGGTTGGTGGGGATTTTTTAAACCATACACAGGGTGGCTTTAATACAGAGGGTATCAAAGTCTGTTTGAAAGATAATACGTCACGTTACCTGCGATGTGTTACACTGCTTTGTTAAATAATGAATGATTTGCCAGCAGTAAATACAGTTATTATTTCTGAACAATTTTTTTGACAGCTAACATCACTGGAGACCCAGTTTTGTTGATTCTCATAAAACTGACTAGTAGTAGGTCTTGTTGTGCCAGGAACTTTTTTCCCCTTACTTAGATCAACTCCCCTCATAAAGGTTAGTGAAAAGATTTTTCTCTTTACTGATTTATGTTGTGGTACAGTTTGTGATGCTATCCCTGAGGGGAGAAATTTGTCTTCTCGCTTCCCTCCTTCTCTCACGGAGGTTACAGCACAAGGTCAGTTATCGAACGAGGCCCCAGGAGGTAGTAGAAATTCATTGCCTTGCTGAATGATGCATCAGCAGGACTCATACTTGGCTGTACTTTGTGAACTCAGACAATCGGGCTTGGGAATTGATGTGATGCTGTGCAGAAACTGTGTATTTTCAAGGAGGACTCAGCCATGGATGTTAGTAGCTGGTGTTTATTAACATGTGGATAACTTTAGTTGACTTTGCTAATGGCTTATGATCAAAAAGTAATGTTCAAAAACTACCGAAAGGGGTGAAGACATGCAGGGTCAAGTGATGTAAAATGCCAAGTAATGATGTCTGCAACCCAGCGGTCAGTTTACATGATTAATATGCTAAAACATGCTAATTTCCAAGTGTGGGATGTGCAAAGAATGCATTAAAAGATGCTACAATCATTAAAGTATCATGCATGCTCAAAACTGAGGACATTACTAATAAAATATGTGTAAAACTGTGTGTTATTTTCCTATTCTCAGGTGGAGGAGTGTCACCTGCCAGGTCTGGGTGTGGCTCTTACTCTGGACTACAAACCAGATACAGCAGATGAGGCAGTCAGTCCCTTAGTTTCTTATGTCAGCGGTCTACTGCTGGGCACCAACAGCAAAGTCCGGACCTGGTTCAGCATGTTCATCCGGAACGGGCAGCAGGTAAGGAGCTGTCTTTACTCTGTATTGTAGTGTTTTTAAATACACACAAATAACCTGACCTAAACTCTTATTCTAACGTTACCTAGAAACGAGTGTTGTCCCTCAGTCCTTTTAATTAGTGAGGACTGGCAAAAATGTCCTCAGAATGCTGAAATGTCCTTACAGTGTTGGTTTAAAACTAAAATAGAAAAGCAATACAAAAACACACATAAAGACACCAGGGATCTCATACAGTGTCACATCAGATAGCGGTGGGGGGGGGGGGTTTGGTTTGGTGCTGCTCCTATTCTTCCCCAAATTACTCAGTTGTCAGCTCTTGAATTGAATTGTTCCAAATTTAAGCAAATGTTCTAAATTTAACTAAAGACACAAAGGAGGTCGTGCGTCTCTCTGGCTGCTGGCATTTCTTGCAGTTTATGGAGGGCAGATGCGCTTTACAGTCAGCCTTTCACAGCAGATGTCATCATTTGTTTATGTTTCCTTTTTATAAAATGTTAGATTTCTCAGACAATAAAGCTCTCCCTGAAGCCTCTCTGCAGGACTGGAGAAATGTACTGAAATGTTCCATCTACATTTAGATGTCTCTGTTTGGTTCATTATAATTTACATCTAAGCTGCTGCTCACACAATCAGTTAGTTTAGTAAATGACTGTATTGTTTAAGTTGTTAATAAAGAAGGAAAACATCATTCACTGACTGTAGCTCTAATATTAACACTTGGATGGAAACACAGCGTTTGACTCAGGTCTTTGCCTCACTTTTTCTTTGTACTGCCAGCGCAAGAGAGAAAGCAGCTCAGTGCTGTGGCAGATGCGAAGACAGCTGCTGCTAGAGTTGGTTGCCATCCTGCCGCGCTCACGCAGCACCCATGTGCCCAATGACGGCGACATGGAAGGAGAAGGCAGCTCAGGGTACTCTGGCCTCAGAGAGGAGCATGTGGTGAAGGCCAGCGCTCTGCTCCGACTGTACTGTGCCCTCATGGGTATCGCAGGCCTCAGGTAGGTCAAACACTATGCAATATACACGATTAGCCACAACATTATGACTACTGACAGGTGAAGAGAATAACATTGATCATATTGGTACTATGTGCTGTTCTGCTGGAAAGCCTTGGATTTTAACATCCATGTTGACGAGACTTAGACACCCAGATAGACATTGTCCCACAACAAACACACTCCCTCATGCACATGGAAATCCCAAATGTCACTGGCAGGAAAATGCACCCCACCACATGGAAAACACATCAAACAATCAGGAACATGTTGAGGAACATGACAATGTTGTTGTGACCTCCAAACTTCCTACACCCCATTGTGATCAAGCATCAACAGGATGCAGTGGAACAAGTTTGATTAACAGAGACCCCACTGCACAAGCCAGAGTACCCAAAGGATCCAGTGCCAACGTCCTGGTTCTAGACCCCATAGGACACCCTGAGAGGTCCTCTTGTCCATGCCCAATGGTTCAGAGCATTTTGGAGCACATAATGGGGATCAATACAATATTAGGCAGGTGGTCATAATGTAATGCCTGATCGGTGTGTATAGCAATATAGTAATAATCCTGTTACTTCATCCTTTTGACATGTATGGAAGTCTTTCTGGAGTCCACACATTTTAATAGTTATTGTCGTCAACGTGATTTCTATCCAGGCCTACAGATGAAGAAGCAGAGCAGCTACTACAGCTGATGACCAGCCGGCCTCCAGCTACTCCTGCTGGTGTTCGCTTTGTCTCCTTGTCCTTCTGCAAGCTGCTCGCCTTCCCCACTCTGGTCAGGTACATAAAGCTGGTGCTATTAACTCCTACTTTTAGAAGTCTTCGTTTTATTCAGCCAACACAAACACTTTTGGATCACAAACCCCATTCAACTACCGGTTTTGAATTCCTGCCAATACACACTGCCTTCCAAAAGCCCTCTCTGTGTCATTTGGCATTTAACAGTCTCCTTTTTTATACGTAGAGTACACATAATCCCCTGTGTGTGTTTGTGCAGCACTCCAGAGCAAGAACAGCTGATGGTCATGTGGCTCAGTTGGATGATCAAAGAGGAGGAATACTTTGAGAGGTGAGACAATCACTGGATCTATGATAATGAGATACTGATGGATGGAAAACATCTTAGTTTGCATGTCTGAAAGAATACTGAATACATTTCGTCTCTGGAAACTGTCACATGAGATTTTAACCAGTTTTGCAACATTCAGTTTTACTCAGCTGAATGAGGCAGGATTAACTTTTCACTATGTTATTTTAAATGCTGATGGATGATGTGAATGTTGGAAGGGTTATGTGATTATTATCCCATATACATATGTCCCATTTTCCAATTGTAGCAGCAGTTGTATAGTAAAGTCGTGTGTGGGTTTGGTACGCAGTTTAAATCAATGCAAATATTAATGTAGTGCTCCCGATTTCATTGTCAGTTTAAGCACTCTGCTAACTTCAGGAGGCTGTGTTGAGTTCATAAAATTACAATTAATAGTACAAAGTGGTAATTTAAAAACATTTATGCTAATATGTCATCACATCAATAACGATGCAGTGGCTGGTTTCACAGAACTAATAGCAATTTTATAATGCAGCATTCGCCAGCATGTGAAAGCATTATTTATGTTTCATACATATATTTAGTACATGATATGTAACTCTGACAGCTATGCTCATTTTAGAAAAAAGCTGCCATTTTTTATTGTAATTCATTATTTATGTAACACTTTCAGTAGCTATCAGGTTCCTGCGGTCTCACTCCAGTGTTGTAAATGTATTATCTTGCTTACAGCATTTTGGTTTCTTTTTTTGTGCGATTATTATGGGATTTACAGCGCGCACAGTCTTCTCTGTTGTTGCACTTCTCACACCAGACTCTCACGGTCTTGGTTGTTGGTGTTTTGCTCCAGAAAAGTATGTCTGCTGCAGGATTAAGTGAAACTTTACAACAAACCAGGGAGAACTGAGGAAACGGTAATGCCCGCAAAACCAACAAGGGCCAGTAAAAGTTAAATGATGGCGTAAATGTGTTAAATGCCATGTCTCTAGTCACACTTAAATGTGTGTGCGCTTTATTTATGTCCGCTGTTGGGAGGCGTTTGACCCTCCCTCTGTAGTTGTTTGTTCTTTGTGGGAGTAGACGACGATAAACTCAGCAACGCTTCTGTTTGCTTATCAGTTAATATGACCTGTCTTAACAGCTACAGCAGCGGTTATCAATGTTTGCATGTGTGTTAGTGACTCTAGTCCACGAAGCATAAATTATTAAGTGACCTTAGTCAGACTTTAATCTTAACTAAAGGGATACAGGCTGATAAAAGGTGTGCGTGTCTGTGTGTGTGTGTTGATGCAACTAGCATAATGAGTTTATTAAAATTCTGTCCTGTAAGATGCAGGATTAACGACAAGCCTAAATGTCTTTCCTCAATTGCCTCTTCATCATATGTGTGTCTCTTCCTCCTTACAGTGCTGCAGGCGTATCTGCTTCTTTTGGAGAGATGCTATTACTGGTTGCCATGTATTTCCATAGCAACCAGCTCAGCTCCATTATTGAGTTGGTGTGCTCTACTTTGGGGATGAAGGTAAGGTGGTAGGTGGGAGGGAGGGAGGGAGGGAGGCAGTGATCAATACATCAGTCTGGCTGACCAGCTCCTGGCCCCACTCCTCCACTGCAGCAGTGGCACATATAAAGACTATATCACTAATGAAACACTTGCAGCATACACATATCTGGCAAGACACTCCATACCCTGAGGCCAATTTGCTGTTTTATTACTTATTAAGTGCACTATTGTTTCCTGCCTGTGTGCTAAGTAGTTTTCCTGTCTTAGTGTATTTTCCACTAAGATGTGTAATGTAATTGGATTTAGAGCCTGTTTGTTTCCACCCCAAGGGCAATCCTCTCAATTCAATGTTGTGCCTGCCATGTAGAATTTTTCTTATGAAATATGAAAGGAGGGAATTACAAAATACCAGCACGGCTGCCTGAAGGTTGTTTTCACTCAGCGAACCTACCACTATTGATGTTTCTTATATTTTTTTTGTGGGGTAATGTTCAACTTCCTACAGATTGCCATCAAGCCCAGCTCTCTAAGCAAGATGAAGACTATCTTCACACAGGAAATCTTCACTGAGCAGGTACTTTATATTTTCAGTTCATCCTTCCTTATTCACACTTTGTGCTTACGGCGATGAATTTGCCTTCTTGCTTTTAAGCTTTTATTCCAATCATGTCAACAAACATCTTTCCCGCATGAGAGCTAAACTGAGGTTTGTAGCAGCTTCTAATGTACGAACTTGACATAAAGAAATAAGCGTCTAAAGCTGTGCAGATAGCTTCAAATAGCTTTAATGTATATTGTTTAATACCACTGAGCCATTTTAGCCAGTGTTATGTTGAGGAAGCATTACCTTACCTGTAATCAGAAGTACATCTTTGTTACCATCATCAACACCTTTCATAACCTGTATTAAATTGGTGGCTTTATATTAATAAATTGATGGTGAAACCTTTCAGTAAGAAACACAGAGAGCTCAATCATGAGTTTTGTTCTATACTTTAAGGCAGCTCATTTCACCCTCATGTTGGGATTTACACCCAGAAATAATCGTCCCAGGATTGCTTTATCGACATTATTAAATTCCGTGACCCAGAAAACAAACCCTTAGCATTTGGATTCACATTGATATCATTATTAGTTCAATAGTTATTCACCAAAATCACTTTCTGGGTAATGGTGGTTTCTTCTGGATCCAGCTCCATAGCTGTTGATTCTACAACAGATCTGTTGGATCCTCCTGATTCAGCAGAGTCTCAGCTACATGTTGGTGTTGGCTGCATGTCTGGATCTTCATCTGTTACCTTACAGTGATGACCATTCCACAGGCCCTCTAGTTTCTCCTGTTCTGGATTGTAGTATCTGGAATTTGTCCGTATCCACATCAAATTTTGATATGTTGTAGAAATTAGCTGGAACTTATCCTGTATTTTTTTTGCCAGGCAGCCTCGACATTTATTGTGGAGTTACATTCACATATGCGTGCACATTGCCCTATCTCCCAATGCTAAAGAATTCTTTGAAAAATTCCTGGATCCAGACGGTGATCCAGATCACCACCAAAATCTAATCATCTGTTCCTTGTCCCATTATCAACCTTTCCTGAAAATTTCATCAAAATCTGTTCTTAACTTTTCGCGTGAAGCTGCTAACAGACAGACAGATAATTGGTGGAGGTCATAAGTACTGTCACATTTTCAGAATTTTCGTGTTGACTTGGTAGCAAAGTATGGGTTCTTGTGACATCCTTAACCATTTTAGGTCTGCCATCGCACTGGCGTGATATGATCACGTTGCATTTTCGAGATGTCAGAGCAGGAAAACTAATGCACGTACGTTGCTGATGCCAACTTCACTCGAAAGTGCAGATCTGAAACTCTCTCCCAGTTGTAGTTACATGTCGATAGACCAAGAAAAACTGGAGATGTGACGTTCTGAAGTTATGTGAAAAAAAGCGTGCATAAAATGTAAATATATGAAATGTATTTCAACATCTTTGTCATTTTTTGTCATTTTACACAAAGGAAAAAAACAAAACAGCTGAAGCATGTTTGTGTTTTTTTATTATAATAAATAATGTATTTTTTCCAATCAGATTTTATATTTTTTGTGTATTTCTGGCCCCAATATGTTAATATAGTGGGTCAAAGTGAAAAAATAATAGTCAGATCATATAGGTGGTGATGTGCTGAAAAAACAGAGACCAGTCATGGGAATGGTAAACATGCTTTGGCATATAAAGGCAAAATTAAAAGCAATCAAAAATGACCAAAACAGGCCTGGATGTCTAAGAGTTAATGCATAAAATAGAGAAAATAACATGATGGGCAAAGTACCTAAAAATTCAATAAGTGTCATATCGAAAACAAAAAACAATAATGCCTTGCTTGTAAATTACAGTTGTGGTCAAAGTTTCAATACACTTGTAAAGAACATAATGTCATGGCTCTCTTGAGTTTCCAGTTATTTCTGCAACTCTGTTTTTTCTCTGATAGAGTGCCTGGAACAGATACTTCTTTGTCACAAAAAAAATCATGAAGTTTGGTTCTTTTATGACTTTATTATGGGTTCACAGAAAAAGTGACCAAATCTGCTGGCTCAAAAATATACATACAGCAACATGAATTAGCAGCTTTGGTGACTTAGAAAGTTGTGTCAATGAAATGAGCTTCATAAATGGCCTCTTAACTTCTTGTGAGTGATTATGAGTGACTACAGCTGGTGACTTCTCTGAGGCTATTTAAATAGGCTCATTGGATACAAATGCCCACGAACGCTACAGTGGGAAAGTCAAAGGAGCTCAGCACGGATCTGAAAAAGCAAATCATTGACTTGAACAAGTCAGGAAAGTCACTTGGAGCCATTTCAAAGCATGTTCTTTACAAGTGTATACAAACTTTTGACCACAACTGTATATAATACTGAAAACCCAAAGATCATAAACACTTTTTCCAACGATAGAAAAACATAGCCACAGATTGTCATATGGATTCTCTCTGTGACAAACCTCACCCTGCTGGTTAATGTAATGCAGTATATCATCATTTGACTTAATCCTACATCTGTGAACTTGGCGTATGATGCTGAAAATCATGTTTGCTCACATGTTTGTTGCTGTTGTTAATTGGAAAACCATGTGCCTTCAAACTACCATCCTGTCAGTTAAAAATCAAACAGAGCTTTTTCAGTATTCATGACATGCTTATTATGTTTCCTGTGTAGGTGGTTACTGCCCATGCTGTCAGAGTTGCCGTGACCAACAACTTAAGTGCCAACATCACAGGGTTCCTCCCCATTCACTGCATCTACCAGCTGCTTCGGAGCCGAGCCTTCACCAAGCACAAAGTGTCCATCAAGGTATGACATACATTACATAGCTTGTTGTGACGACTTTAAAACTACATCTGTATCGAAAATTCGTTTCTCTCTTGTGCATGCGTCTTCAAGGACTGGATCTATCGGCAACTCTGCGAGACAACCACGCCCATCCACACGCAGCTGATTCCCTTGATCGATGCCTATATCAACTCCATCCTCACTCCAGCTTCCAAGGCCAACCCAGAGGCCACCAACCAGCCTATCACAGAGCAGGAGATCCTCAATGTCTTCCAGAGCTCTGCTGGGGTGAGAAACCTAAATCTGCACCTGAAGAAGTTAATCGTTGTGTTTGTGGTTTAGTTTTGTAGTGTGATTTTGATTCTCCCTTCATATTTTGATGATATCCAGTATACAATATATTCTTCTTTCGACTTTATGTCTTTCAGTTATCCTTGCTTTACTTTGATTATCGCTACAGTGGTAGTAAATGTTCAATAAGAGCACACTGTACTTTATATTGTTCTTCCTCATCCCTACTGTTCTGTTATCTTAATAGGCTGAACATGTGTTTTTAAATCTATATGTAATTCAGAAAGTTACAGCTTGTTATAATCACAGTATAATAAATTGGGTGTAATGAGGATAATGTGTGATGAGTTACAACAATACAATGAAATTATAGGGATTGAATTTTTATTGTGTTTTAAAAATGTTAAAATAAGCCTGAAGCGAAATTGTTACTGCAAACAAAATTTTGCTGACACAGATTTGTCAATAAGGGCTGAGGCATTTTTTAAAGTTGGAGTTGAGGGTTGTTGTACTGGAAATGTGCAGCAATTCACTTTCAATTTCAAGCATCTCAGGAATTTTCTGCTGAATCTTTGAACAGTACCCATCCTCACATTTACTGATGATGCTTAGCCCTGTTATGCTGCCTTTATCTCACCCGTAGATGTTATTTTTGTTTCTCTTTTTTCTCGACTGGTTAGCAAGGAGATTGTAGTCGAGGAGGCCGACAGCGCTACTCCATCACCACCCAGCTCCTTATCCTCTACTACATCCTGTCTTACGAGGAGAACCTGCTGGCTAGCACCAAACAACTGGGTATGTACAAGACAATAACCGTATCCAAACAAAAACACTGCACTGTGCCTGGCTCCCCTCTGTGCCGTTGGCTCACTTCCTTACCATTTCTTGTTTTCTCTTTCTTTGCCCGTCTAAAGTGCATTCATTGTCATTCCCACTGAAGAAAGTATTGTATGTAAGACGGAGGGAATTTGTCAGGCAGCGAGAAGAGAAGGGAAGCTTTTGTCCTCTGTTAAGTTGTAGGAGACGCTCTCACTCTGGATGTGCAGTCATTCATCCTTTTCTCTCTTGGCACCGAGTGTTGGCTGCTTCATAGAGAATAAATGGAGGGCTGACAAAGAGCCAAGTACAATGGCTGCAGGAGCAAAGCTAACTAGGACAGCTGTAGGTTAGATTGAGCATTAGCAGTTAGCCTAGTCAGTGTTTATTCTCTCCCATGACGAGCTCTCCTCTTGCCCTTCATTAGGCCAGATTTATGTGAGAGTTTATGCCCATCTCTTTAATTGCTGTGTTTACCCAAGTGCTCCCACAGCCTTCAAGGAAGGAGTAATGAAGCCCATCAGCAGTGGTAATGAACCCACGTCAATGAAAAATCACCTCCGTTTCCTTAACGCACGGTGGCTCTGGTGTCCTTACACAACCAAATAAAACACTTATGCTCCGTCTTGTCCTTCTTTTGCTTTATGCTCTCACCCTCCCCGTTTACTGTGCTTCACTCACCCTTGTTTCTCTTTTTTTAAGCTCTGATGCAGAGGAAGCCAAAGTCCTACTCAGCAGCCTTGATGGACCAGATCCCCATTAAGTACTTGGTCACCCAAGCTCAGGGTCTCCAGCAGGAGCTAGGAGGTAAAATGTTTCATTACAGTTATTTGACTAAATTATCCAAGTGAGCAATTATCTCAAAAACACTAAATTATGTTGTGTGATAATCTGAAAATAAACCGTCTCTGATTGCAGGTCTGCATTCTGCCCTGCTGAGACTTCTTGCCACCAACTTCCCCCATCTGTGTCTAGTGGAGGACTGGGTATGTGAGGAGGAGGTGACTGGTACCCTCCCCCTGCTGAGGAGAATGATGCTTCCCAGCAACACCTGTAGATACACTCAGAGCCAGCTCCACCAGGGTGAGCCAACAGGATGGGGAGGAGGTTATGAGTAGTAGCTTTGAATTTACAGCTCCCATGTCTTTCTGCTAGAATTACTTGATGATGTGACATAATGACATGGTTAAATTGAAAGGAGTGAGAGAAAAAAACACACATGAAAGAAAGATATCGTCAGTTCAGAAATTTCTCATTGGGAAATAAGCCAGCACCAGTTATCTAGGGGTCAGGGTTGGTAGATGTCATGGTATCAGTCTGTAGAGGAAGAGGGAATAAACACTAGAATTGTATTATACACTTACAGGTGAAAGCCTTTATCCAACTGAAATCTTATCTCAATAGTTAAACCTTAGGGGTGCGTCCATATTGTGTTTTCCTCCAGCAGGAAGGCACTGGCAGGCCACTATGGAGCGCTTCATCAAAAATTCAAACCCACACTGTGCGTGGGTTTTGTAACGATGACAGCCATATCTTGACAACGTATCACCACTCTGATCGTCGTTATATGACAGATTAGCATCACCCCTTTAATAATTTCTGTCCGACAGCTTGTGGTAACACACACACACACGGCCAGAACAAGCCTCTCTTCCATTTTTATGGTTACCAGGGTGACGAGCCCCACCCATATGACTGATTCCCTGAAAGGAAACGACAGTGATGAAACCAGAGCCTCTCTAAAAAGTTCTCAGATTAAGGCTTTGCATGAAAAGCGTGGAGCACTCTGAGAAATTACGTTGGGTGCAGCGCTTTTTCTCTGGGTGGCTACATGCATACCCAAATGCTCTACCTGCATTGGGAACAGTTGGAAAAAAGATACTGGCTATAAGGAAACAGCCTGATAATTAGTGTCCTTTACACAGGATAATGTACAATGTACACCAGTCAGGCATAACATCATGACCACCTGCCTAATATCGTGTTGGTCCCCTTATCCGCTCAAATATGCTTTGAACCATTGGACATGGACAAGAGGACCTCTCAGCGTGTCCTATGGGGTCTGGAACCAGGACGTTGGCACTGGATCCTTTGGGTACTCTGGCTTATGCAGTGGGGCCTCTGTCCATCAAACTTGTTCCACTGCATCCTGTTGATGCTTGATCACAATGGGGTGTAGGAAGTTTGGAGGTCAAATCAACATGTTGGGCCATTGTCATGTTCCTCAACATGTACCACATGATTGTTGGATGTTTTTTCCAGGTGGTGGGATGCATTTTCCTCATCAACATGGATGTTAAAATCCAAGGTTTTCCATCAGAACAGCACATAGTACCAATATGATCAATGTTATTCACTTCACCTGTCAGTGGTCAGAATGCTGTGGCTGATCGGTGTATACACATTTGCAAGAGTGTATACACAATGCACAATATATTTTTAGATTCCCTCTGCGGTAACACTTTTTCAGGGTAGTGATGACGGGAATAATAATGAAATAACTGATTATGAATTCAGAAATATAGTCTTAAGGAGAAATGTAGCTCTTCTGCCTCTCTTGGCTCGGTGGCAGGAGGTGAGAAGTGGTTTCAAATGAGTGATAACAACAGATTTCATAGAGCAGTGAACAACTTGACCTTTAAAGTAAATGACTTACTCAGGAGCTTTTTTAAATTTTGTAGTTTAGGTAGTGCAGGCCGGTCATTAGTAATCAAGGAGAATGATAACCAGTATTTTAAACAGACGTTTGGTGCCAAAAATTTGTATAAAACTCCAACACAAAACTTCATTGACATGCTTTTGTCGCTTGATGTTTTGCATATGTTTAATTAAAAGAGAACAAACTTTTATTCTTCAGCGATGATGAGCTTTATACTCATGATGCATAACCAATCAGATAGTCCTGTGGGCAGATCTTTGCTTGAAACCAGAGTGGGGACTACCGATAGAGAGAGGTGGCTGCACACAACAACACGCTACAGCCCTAGAGTCTGAAGAGTTAAATTGAGCTTTTTGTTCCCCCAGCTTTCCAGAAGTTGCCATCCAGCAGTCCCAGGCTGATGCGGATCCTGGAGCATTTAACGCTGCTGTCACCTGGAGACCTGATTCCTTATGCAGAGGCCCTCACAGCCAGCATGGCTCTGCTGCTGGAGCCTGCTGTGCCTCGCCGTATACTGCAGACCCTCAACAAGCTCTGGATGGGCCTTAACACTGTGATGCCCCGCAGGTATGTGCTCTGGACATGACTAGAATAAAACATTATTATTACATTTGTTTACACTGTGTTAATTTAAATTTCATATAACATAAAATAAAAGATGTACCTAATAGATATGATATAATTCTGCCTCAGTAGCATCACTTGTATACTGGCGCTCCAAATATGTATCTTGTCCTCAGTAATTAGAATTTGGCATGTTTTGCTGAACTTCCCTCATGGCTGCCAGTTAAATTTAGAATTGTACATCTTTTCTAAAAGGTTAACAGTAGCACTTGACTGGGTCTTGTCTCTCCCAGGACTGTGTAAAGTTGCTGTGAGTAAATGGATTAAAGGAAGACCTCTGGAGCAAGAGTTGCTGGCCTTAACTCCAGGCAGCTTGCTCAATGATTATTGTATGAAGAGATCAGAGGTTTTGAGACAAGCAACTCTGTCAGCCTGTGCGAACTCTCTGGACAGATGAGGGTCACCCTCACTGTGCCCCAGGGCCCAAAGGAGCACAGTTACCAAAGCTCTGAGCAGACATACTATCGATCCAAAAGGGTCCTGTAACAAGAAGAGCTCAGGGCAGGAAAACTGAGCAAGGCCCTCCAAGAGGTAGATGTAAGGGATTTTTGCCCCCTCCCTTGTCTCTTCCTTGTCTCCCTCTTGTATATTGAATGTTGCAGCGGGATAGGCAAGAGAGGCTCTGGTGAATTTAGGAGGAGGGCAGCAGTGTCAGATTTCACACAGATCCGCTGATTGATGCCAGTGCGCAAGCTGCATGAAGGCTTGGAGCTCCAAGAGCATCCTGCTGTTTAGAGTTTAACTTCAGTCTGATAAGAGAGATTGAGGGTGAAATGCTGCCATGGGCTAGTCTATGAGTAAATGAAGTCATTAAACCCCTACTGAAGTGTGTGCCACATTATATTTTAGTAGTATTTGAATATTTATTTTCAGAAATCATTTTGAAGTGGAAATCATGTTGCTGTCAACCAGCAATTCTACTGTTGTTCTTTAACAAAGCCATGTGTCACATTTCATTTGAGTTGTGATGCTCCAAAGACAGGCAAAAAAAAACCTAGTTCTCCAAGTCAGATGCTATATATCCCTCACTTCATAAAACCTGATGTGATGTAGAAGTTAAAATGAAGGTGTCTGTGTTGCAGGTTGTGGGTGATGACAGTAAATGCCCTCCAACCGTCAGCTAAGCTGCTCAGGCAGCAGAAGTACACTCAGAACGACCTGATGGTTGATCCTCTCATTGTGCTGCGCTGCGATCAGAGGGTATACAGGTAACTACAGGACTGAATCACATTCTAAAAAGCCACATTTGAACACAGTTTTGCATAAATGTGCATTTCATCAACTTTTATGACCACATAGATGCCATAAAGTACAACTAGAATAAAGGAAGAAGTTGAGATTGTCAGTAGACAGCAGAATCACCCATGTGCATTTTCACAATATAAAAGAATAGTTAATATGTGAGTCGGTTAACTTAAAAACGAACTGTTCTTTGGTTTGTTTTTGGCCAGGTGTCCTCCTTTGATGGACATTGTCCTTCACATGCTCAATGGCTATCTGCTGGCCTCAAAAGCTTACCTGCAATGCCACCTGAAGGAGACGGCTGACTTTGATCGGCAGAGCCAGACCGTCTCAAACCTAGGCGTTCCTGGACAACCAGATACACCTGAGGTTACCAGAGAGGAGCTGAAAAACGCCCTTCTAGCTGCACAGGTACTTCAACCTAACATTTTTACGCACTTGTTTTTCATGCATACTGATCTCACTTTTAATGGAGGACTTGTGTTTTTATCTTAATGCACCTGATCTGGTATGTTATCAGCCTATTGAGTGGTTGTTATCAGTGCATATCATTTCCATACATAGAGACCTGTAGAGACCTCCTTCACCTTCTAGTAGGTGCAGTAGGTATGTTGTTATTACCCCTTTTAATGTTATCGCCTCATTTAATGGCAATGGAGTTGCAATTTAACACTTACAAAGAGGTACAAAAGTTCACATGTGGAAGCTCGAAGGGACAGAGGAGGCACATAGTAGTATTACTTTTGGACTTAAGTCTCATTTTGAGTTTTGCTTGGTTAAGTTTACAAAAGGATAACTTGTGTTGAAATACACCTTTTCACTATGTTTACCAAATGATTTTTTTTCATTCCTTATTCACATGACTGCAAGAGGTCACAGATGTTATTGGGGTTAGTTTCTGTTGTGCTTCATGTAACGGGGTTGCACAAATGACAGAAGAACATTTCATGAAATAGCACTAAAATATGTAAGAGGTGACCTTTTACACTCAGTCACTGTACCCACTTGTTTTTGTTTAACTCCAGGACAGCGCAGCAGTCCAGATCCTCCTGGAGGTGTGTCTGCCAACCTCCGAAGAGCAGCAGCTGGGGGCCACCACAGAAAGCCTGTTGAGGAGCATTCGGGGCTCCGTGCCAGGGAAATCGAAACAGGGAAGCCTGGGGCCGAGAGCCAGAGGGGGCGTGGAGGATGCTGAGCCAGAGGGAGGCCTGCTCAGTGACTTGAGGGAGGTGCAATGTCTCATCTGCTGTCTTCTGCATCAAATGTTCATCGCTGACCCCAACATTGCCAAGTTGGTTCACTTTCAGGTAATACAATGTGAAGAAGGATGGGTTCAGATTATGGAGCCATTCCTGCATAACTATGTCTTTAAGCTTCCCTCAAAATTTTGCCATTGAAAGTAACATTATCATAATAAATGGATCGTGCCCTAGTGCAGAAAATACCTTTGAGTGAGTTTTTCAAGAAGAGCTAAATCACATTGACCCCATTAGTCATCACATTCTGCCATGGCATTAGTAATAAGTGACTGCGGTACTCCCAGAAGTAGCAGCCAGCCATATGGTGGACTTCATCAAACCAATCCTTCCTCTGTCACACTAATCCACCCTTATCCACACTGCTAAGCGGAGGCTGCTGTGTGCCTTCATGTACACACACATGTTTAAGACAGCGCTTGTGTGCTCAAATGACCCCTTGAATAACTTTACTGTGTATTCCTTATCTTGCCACTTGAATAATAAGTTTGATATTTCCTCTTGTCTCCCTCTCTGTCAGGGTTACCCTCAAGCTCTGCTGCCTCTAACTGTGGCAGGCATCCCCTCCATCCATATCTGTCTGGACTTCATCCCAGAGCTGCTGGCCCAGCCCCAGCTGGAAAAGCAGGTGAGGCCTCTCAACCTCCCCTCCCCTCGTTTTCTGGCTTTAAATCCTAGACTTGCCCTGGGCTTGTGCCAGAGCCTCTCTTACACTGTTGTGATTTTTTAAAGCCCTTCTACTGGGTGTTTGCATATTTGCTACATAAATAAATGGAGTAAAAAGTGTAGCTGTTGTAATCGTGTGTGTCCCCACAGATCTTTGCTATTCAGCTGCTGTCATACCTGTGTACCCAGTACGCCTTACCCAAATCCCTCAGTGTGGCCAGGTTGGCCATCAGTGTCATGGGAACCCTTCTAACAGGTCAGCAAATGTCTTTTCTTGTCTTTACATCTTGTTCTCTCTAACTTTATTCCATCTGCTTCTTTTTACCTGCCTCTGCGTCTCAGTCATTTGATCTGCTCCCAGTAGACTGACTGTATACTGTAGCTCACAGTTCATCTTGATACATCAGCTTCTGTCACACAGTTTGTCGGGACATTTTTATCCCTGTATTTGGCTGCCACCATCTGGCCTTTGGATGTTAGTGCAGCATTCTGTCTCCATTACAGAAGTGTACAGTATGTACCAGCCTGTCAGCCACTGTATCCAATGTTTGCACAGCTCTTCTGTATCCTCTGAGTGAGTGTGTGTTCTGCTTTATAGTGCTGACTCGTGCCAAGCGTTTCTCCTTCTTCATGCCCACCCTGCCATGTCTGGTGGCCTTCTGCCAGGCCTTCCCTCCACTCTATGATGACGTGGCAGCTCTGTTAGTACAAGTGGGCCAGGTTTGTGCCTCTGATGTGGCCACGAAAGCGAGGGACGTCGACCCTCTTATTGCCCGTGAGTACAGTTGGTCATTTGGGGACATTAATACGGTTTCAAGTTTTTTCTTTAGGTTACACTGTTACTCAGTACACATGTTCTGAAAAATCCACCACGTTCTATTTGTTGTTGTTTATTTTAAACAGCTGCACCCAGGTTATGCACGTAGTCTTAGACTAATTTAGCTGCCTGTTAGTTATCTATCACCAAATTCCTAATTTATATTTTACTGCTAGTAGATTACCGTCTAGTTAGAGGCACCACAGTCAGTGGTTTTACATTGTTTTCTTGTCCTGCTGCATCCAGATGCCCAGATTAATATTATTGGGCCAGTGTGTTGTAAAATGCACAATATGTCATCCAGCTGGGGAAAAAAACTGCCTTCATCAGCCCTAAATACAGATCTTGCAAAGTGATTCTAATATTCTAATTATGGAAAAATATAAATAGCATGTAGACTTTGAGAAGTGGTCATTACACACCATCTATTAAAAATATAAGTTATATATTTTTGTAGAAAAGACTGCATTTCACTTTGTGCATTGACAGTAAAATTTTATGTTGCCATTGGTATGTGGAAATGGTACATCATGAGAAGTATTTCTAGAGCTAGAGTATTACATAAAAGAAGATCTTACAGAGATCTGCCATTGTTAAAGTAAGAAGGCATCATTTCATCAACTTCTTCTGTTTTCTCACCCCAGGCCTGCAGTATCTAAAAGAGAAACCGCAGGAGGCTGTGGTTCCAGGAGGAGCCTCCTCCAAGCTGATTCTACCCCAGAAGACAGCAGAGGAGCTGGGTGGAGCTGACCCCGACGTCCAGCTCTGCTACTGCATAGAGGCCACTTTCATGGACATTATCAGCTCCACCCTTCATGGACTATAGAACGTACACATTGTGGAGAGAGTGCAGGGACTTGACTTAAATCAGCAACCACTGTCTCTGAAAGACATTCTCACTCCTAAGAGGGCTACTGTCAACAGAAATATCTTCATCGTCAACAAATGGACTCTGATGTCACCTTTGTCAAGGGCTTTCAGGTAATGATAGGTTGTGGGTTACTGTCACTCTGTGCACATGCTCCACCACATATCCTCTCTGGTCTGTTCTGTGTGGACTAAAGCACAGTGAAAAACGCACTCTTCCAGCCGTCAGGCTCTGCTACAAAACTAAATAAGACGTGATTTGCAATTCATTTAGAACACGTAACATGTTTATGTGCTCTGTCACAATTTGTAGAAAGTAAAATACTGAAAGTGATGAATGGGTTAATTTTTTTGACCCCTGTAGGCATATTTTTCTAATTTGCAAGTGTTGTGACCTTTTTTTTCCTCACATGGAAAAAAAGGAAACCGTTGCCTTGTCATGTGTAGAGCTTTTTGTACTGTATTTGTTTGTAATAAAACAAAAGAACTATTTGACTGAGGTGTATTCTGGGCAGATTTTGGTCGATGTTGTGTGTCCTTTGGTCAGAAATCCATTTCTTTGTCTCCATACTTGTTTTTTTTCTGTTCTCTCAGACTTGTTTTATCTCAACCTTCCCCACATCTTGTGATTTTACAGCTCAAGTCCGCGTTATTAGACATGAAACAGGTATTAAAACAAAGAACAAGACTGGACCTGATGAATTAGCAACCACTAACCTACTCTCCACTCTACAGGGCCTGAATGAAAAGCCACATGCACATTTAAAGACATTACTCACCCTAACAAAAGACACGAGAAGAGTAAATCATTCCTATGTATGTGTTGAATCAGCAGGGCTAATATTAAATGAGAAAGGCTGATCTACAAGAGAATCAATATTTGAAAGCATAACAATGCCTGAGAGCCTTCCTGCTGCATTTTAGTCCATTATATGTATTTTGAACTGTCAGCTGAATTTTCTTTTACTTTACATAAATAAAGTAATCATTCAGAAAAGACACAAATTTACCAGAATGGAGGAGAATACCAAGTCCCCCCTGCCCCCAGATGTTCAAATCAACCCTGTCTAGGACGTGTTTTGCAGACCTCCATCATTGTGATTTACAGAGAACTGGCTGTAGCTGAGTCAAAGCCGTTGTGTCCAGACTCGTCCCTGCAGCTGTGTTCGTTGGCTCGCTGTCATGTCTGCCGGTGCGCTTAATTTACCAGAGCCGTCATTAATTTGATTAGCAACACCGGTGCTTTCCCTGCCACGTCAACTCTGAAAGTCTGCCGCGAAATAGGCATAATGTGCCTCTAAATCCACCTTATTATACATTTTCTCTGATGTACCCTGTCAAGCCGCAGCTGAATTACAATCCCTTTTTTTCCACTGTAAGTATATCAGTGTTAATTCTCGTTACCAAATCAGTTCCTACTGAAGATATTAAAGATTTCTGTAAGGCATCTACTTTTGATAAATGGCTCACCACTAAGACAACATGACTTGAAGCTTCTTTTATGTTGTGTGTCTGACTGGCTGTTCCTTCACTCCTGCTTGAGCTTACAACAAACTGTTGGCAGGTGTGAGATTATATTTTTGGTCACATTTTATTTTCCAGCGAGAAGATTTAAGTGCTGTTTTACCAAGGACTCCACGAGCAGAAGTTTAAAGGTTGGCAGAGAAGTTTATTGCGTAAGTATGTAAGCATTTCATTTTACAGCGTTAATTCCTGAGTGTCTTTTATAGTAGCTGTAACTCTGATTGAGTCTGAGCTGTGTGCGTGAGAAACAGAAAACTAGGTAGTACGATGCAACATAGATTTCTAGTCTTACACCTCCAGAATAATAATTTTTGAACTTTCTTCTCATGTATTGATGTGGTTTGATTTCCGTTTTGGCCAATGGTAGTTCATTTCAGCTACAGTGGATCATAAGATTTGAGAAGAACCTGGCCACATGTATACCAGCCTTTAAGTCTTGAGTCTTTTATGATTTTCTGTACTGGTTTCGCCAGCTGAACCTGTTTTGCATGGTCATCACTTTTAAAGACAGTTACTAGAAGTTGTTTGGGAGTAAAGCTACATCAGCAAATACCAGTGCACAGTCTGTTCCATGTCTTTTAGGGTGGCTATTAGTGATTTCCTGATGGTGCTCATTTGAATATAAGCAATATTAATATACAGCGATCAGCCAAACATCATGACCACTGACAGGTGAAGTGAATAACATTGATCATATTGGTACTATGTGGTGTTCTGCTGGAAAACCTTGGATTTTAACATCCATGTTGATGAGACTTAGACACCCAAATAAACATTGTCCCACAACAAGAACACTCCCTCATGCTAATGGAAATCCCAAATTTCACTGGCCTACCTACACAGGAAAATGCACCCCACCACATGGAACCAACATCAAACCATCAGGAACATGTAGAGGAACATGACAATGGCCCAACATGTTGATTTGACCTCCAAACTTCCTACACCCCATTGTGATCAAGCATCAACAGGATGCAGTGGAACAAGTTTGATTGACAGAGGCCCCAATGCACAAGACAGAGTACCCAAAGGATCCAGTGGCAACGTCCTGGTTCCAGACCCCATAGGACACCCTGAGAGGTCCTCTTGTCCATGTCCAATGGTTCAAAGCATTTTTGGAGCACATAAGGGGACCAACACAATATTTGGCAGGTGTTCATAATGTTATGCCTGATCGGTGTATAATATATATATAACATAAAATCCTCGTTCTGGTTAAGTCTTAGAAGAGAACTCCATTTTGGCCTGACTGTGGATTCAACTTAAGTATCCTTACGTACAGACCTACTACTAACATACATTACCTGACTAGCTCAGGGGTCATTTTCTTGTTAGATTTATGAAAACAAAACAAACAGAATAGAAATAGAATGTATTGACTTTGTAGCTTAGAATACAGAGCCTCTGTCAGTGCTATTATTGTGGCCTCGTAGAAGCACACATTAGTCTGTTGCAATCACTTCCTCACATGAAACTTCACCCTCGACTAACTCATACATGTAGCTTCCTCTAAAACGCTGTATTTGGTGACAATGTTAACTGTTAAAGAGCTGTAGCTGTGAATTTTCTCATGCAACTCTTCATTTGCATATTTTGCTGGAAAAAATGGTTTGTAGCCAAAATTTTGCACAATTATGTGGCCTATGTAACACTGTTTTTCTTCCGCCACAGTTGACATTTGAAACCTTTCCAGTGTCATTGTGTTGTTAAATTTATCATTTAGTGTGTTCTGTCAGGGAACATAGAGGTTTGCTATAAATGAAACAGCTACAGAGCCTGGCTGTTTTATTTCTTTTACACCCTACCCTATTTTCTGTACTTATTATTACATGTGAATTCATATTGCAGCTTTACAGATATATCCCGGTAATTCACCAGAGGGCAGTCTTGCCACACTAAAAAAACCAACAAATCCAGCCTGTTAGACCAAAACCGTTAATTAAATAAACCTTTAAGCGTCCGCAGTGGAGAACCAGAGAACAGTTGTTAAAAAAAAGCATGCTGAAATATAAAACTATGACTTTAGATTCTAACAAGGCCTGTGATTCTCAGTTTTTATGACAAATTAAGGAGATTTTTTTTACACATTAACATTTTAGGTGCTGCTACAGAGTTATTCACTACTGCATGAGTAACCAAAAACAATCAGCTACATATAAACATTGAATTTAATAAATAACAACACAGGAAGATACAGATAAAGGAAATATATACAAGGCAGATTTCTAGATTCTGTTTTTTGTATTCTTCTATGCAAAGAAATGTGAGTAATTTGCATCCACAGAGTTCAGCTTTTCTCATCTCAGGCATTTATGCAGCAGTTTGTTGTGCTGCTGCAGTTTCCCAATGCTGTGAGAGATGCCCGAAGCAAGTGAGGGTGAAATCACAGAGCAGTTTTGTTTTCACTGGCGTCGCCGCTGTGCCTCGAACATCCAGCACCCAAAAATACTACACCTCGCAAAACCGCAGAAAAAACGGTGGAGACGGAGAGAAGATGTGCACGCTCTTCGTGTATTCACTGTGAAGGCAGGAGGAACTCTGGGTGACATTCATTATCCCTGCAGGAAAGCAGAACAGGTTGCACTGGTTGTTAATGGCAACTAACATTTTATATACTGGGAAGACCTAATCAGGACATCCATGTTGTAACTAAGCTCTTATGCTGTAAAGGCAATTAACAAGCTGATGGCATTTCAATATGTCAGACGTAAGCTGATTAGGTTGTGAATGTGACATTATAATAATAATCCAATAATATCCTACAGGTAAATTAATGTATGTCTTTTGTAAATACAAAGAATAGTGTCATCTGAGGTCAACAGACGTAACCAGAGCTTCGAGTCTTGTTAAGGGTTCTCTTAAGGCACATGATGGTAATTGAGATTCTAAACTTTCAGCTGAATCTCTCATTCGTGGTGTCTTCTTCTTTCCCAGCCGTTGAGTGTTGACCGACTTGAGTGAAAGCAGTTCCGCAACAACGCTTTTACCTCCTTAGAAATCTCTCCGAGATCGCTAAAAGGGAAGCACTTAAATGGCCTTCTTAATGCACTTAGCCAGGTATACACTCCAGCTTTTTTTTTTTCTCCAATTCACATTACAGGTCTATTTGCTTCTGTTTACTCGCAAGTAATAAAAGGCGAGTCCTTAAGAGGCAGCAGAAAATCCCACTTCAGCTTGTTACAAGAGTCATTGAGGTTAGCAGAGCATTCTTTCCCCGTTGGTCTCAGTGGCTCTTTGAGAGAAAGCCACTTCAGGTATAATGCAGTAAAACGCCCACATGCTGCTGTGACTACTGCTGAGCCATCCATGTGAAGGACAGTGTTCGCCTCTCTAGTGCTCTTTGCGTATTTGACTTTTCAAACACGCTGTCCTTCATATGGTGCTGTATTTTTACAATGTGGAGACAAAAGCATCAGCTGTCTGCTCTGTCTTTTACAGACAGAAATGTTGAATACTCCACCAGCTTCTCATACACAACAAGAGTGAACACACAGCACAGCTTCAATAAGTAAGTAAAGTTGATTGGAGTAACAAGGAACATATGAACACTCTCAGTTTTGGCTGGAGTTGTGTGAGTCTAACATATCACCACATGGTACGAAATTGCCTAAACAAGTAAGAGACCAGATTGTAAGACTTCGTAAAGATGGGAGAGTAGAAGAGCATCAGTAAGATACGGGACACAGAATGAAACACAGTTGGTTATGAAGCATTGGATGAGCCTTAACACAAGATGTAGTGGCAATTCATCGTTGCAGGTGTTGCAAGCTGTTGATCCAGCCTCAAAACTCCCCAGATTCTAATCTAATGAGCTTGTTCTGACTTGTGCTGAAACAAGCCTGATTCACGGAGGCCCCACCCCGAACCTACAAGACCCAAAGGATCTGCTGCTAATGTCATCTCCAGAGGTCCGATGTCCATTCCCTGTTAGGTCAGAGCTGTTTTGGGGGGCTGTACAATATTGGGCAGGTGGTTTTCTTGCTGTATACACTGATCAGGCATAACATCATGAACACCTGCCTAATGCTGTGTTGGTCCCCCTTATGTGCTCAAAAATGCTCTGAACCATTGGACATGGACAAGAGGACCTCTCAGGGTGTCCTATGGGGTCTGGAACCAGGATGTTGGCACTGGATCCTTTGGGTACTCTGGCTTGTGCATTGGGGCCTCTGTCAATCAAACTTGTTCCACTGCATCCTGTTGATGCTTGATCAGAATGGGGTGTAGGAAGTTTGGAGGTCAAACCAACATGTTGGGCCATTGTCATGTTCCTCAACATGTACCACATGATGTTGTTTTCATGTGGTGGGGTGCATTTTCCTGCAGGTGTAGGCCAGTGATATTTGGGATTTCCATGTGTATGAGGGAGTGTGTTTGCTGTGGGACAGTGTTTATTTGGGTGTCTAAGTCTCATCAACACGGATGTCAAAATCCAAGGTTTTCCAGCAGAACACCACATATTACCAATGTGATCAATTTTGTTCACTTCACCTGTCAGTGGTCCTCATGTTGTAGTACGCAACCATCCTCTGACAAAATAGAGGTATAAGTGCTTCTGACTTGGTATAAGGATTATCTGTCATTGCATGAAGTCGGTCCACGTGCTCACGGGCCTGAGAGGAAAACCAGTTCCCACAAAACTGCAAGATTAAACTTTGCCAAAGAACATGAAAAGAAGCCTGTTGAACATTGGCAGCACATTCTTTGGTCGGATGAAACCAGAATGTTTGGATCAGATGGTGTCCAGCGTGTTAGGTGTGGACCTGGCCAGGACTACCACAGTGGCTGAGCAGTGCCAACCGTGGAACATGGAGGCGGGAGTGTGCTAACGTAGGGATGCATGAGAAATAAAAGGTGCAGGAGAGATGACGTTCATAGATGGCGCTATGACAATGATCATAACACAATGCAAAGAAGTAAAAAGTGAAACTGTGAATGAACAGCAGAACCTCTCTCTGCATATTTATGACAGACTGGTGTCATCCATGCCCAGGAGGATCCAGTCTGTCATCAAAGATAAAGGTGGACATATAAAATAATAATATGTGTCAGACATAATGTTTTTCAAATTGACAAGCTTCATTCTCCTTCATCTAAACACAGCTGCAGTGAGCTGACAGGATTGTAATCAGGAGTGTCTTCAGTTTTCTCTTGTATACTGTATAGAATCATACACTTCCTCTGCTGGTTTACTGAACACGCTTCACCACAAAAATAAATGCCTTTCATGTTTTCCACCTGTTTTTTTAACAGACATTCATGGATCCTTGAGGATGAAACCTTGTGAAATGCCCTGATTTTTCCTTTATCTACACCACAAGGTTGACAATCCACCAACTGGATGGATTGCTTTGAAATATAGTGCCCATGTTCATGTTCCCCTCAGGATGAACCACTTCACTGACTTTATTTTTTGGGGGGGCGAGTTTTTCCTGTTTTTAGTGATAGGGGAGAGACAGGGTATATGGGGGTAGAGAGGGGACATAGACCTGCAGCAAAGGGTTGTGAGCCGGACTTGAATCCATGACCGCTGCTGCCGACCTGCACCTACATGGTAACACCCTAACTCAGTAAGCCCCTTCTCCATGACATTTTCTTTGTCCAATGCTTCGGTTTATGACAGAACACCAAAGCTAATGACGTTCTCATCAGCCCCAGCTCTTCTTTATGTTTGTTGCTGAAAGGTTAGTATGCAAATCTGCTTAAATAAGATGCTGAACATGCCTGACATCGTCATGCAAGCGTAGTGACAAGAGATCTTATCTGAAAGCACTGCTGCGTCGGAGTGCACCCTCACAGCGTTTCTAGCGTGGCGGTTGACTTTTCATTTAGTTCCCGCTATCCTTACTCCTCTTCCGCCAGTGTCTTTGTGTCTGGTCTGGTTGATGTAGAATAATTGTGCTGATATTCTGGCCAAAAGAAAGAGATTCCATGCCAAACAAATTTTTAAAAAATGGTGGCCATATGTTGGTAAGAGGTCCCTGCCAGGATTACAACAATGTGTGCTCAACAGCAGTGTATGTGTCTGTTTAAGGATTTATTCTGGATACAAACATGTAGTTCAAAGCAAAGCTTCCCACCTTTTCCTCTTAGCAGTGTGTATCAAGGGAATAAGAACTTTAACATTTGGTTGTTTAATTGATTGGAGTAGTCATCGGCTAACCGTGATCACTGACTGGAGGTCGATGATCTTTTAATTACCAACTCATCACCAAGTCAGTGAATATTTGTTCTGTACAGTTAAGGTGGTTTTCTCTTTATCTACATTTCTTCAGTGTGAAAGGAAGCTTGTTTTTCCTGATCAAAGAACAAGTGGAGACAAGTGAGATGCTGGTTTTTCTCAGATCTTCCCCCCCGCCCTGTCTTCTTCTGCTGGTAGAAGCTGAGGGAATTGATTACACGGAGCAGGAACACTTTGTCAGGCCTGAATGCATTTTTCACAATGTGTTGCCAGGAACAAAGGGACACTATTAAAGCTTTCGTAACACCCTCTAAAACTTTTGATTTCCCCCTCGGTTGAGCAGAAAGCGTCACGAAGACGGCGATTGAAAATTAATTGGCAGCGTGTCAGCGGTGTATTTACATTTTGTTCTTTTAAAGATGCAATTAATTACAAGAGATGAAGAAATCTGCAGAGAGATGAGATGCGTTGCGTTGGTTGCTCTCCTCCCTGCAGACTGTCTCCTGCTCTGAGGGAGTGTAGGCAGGCTTGCCAATTAACCACAGACTAAAAAAGACCCAAAGCTCCAATGTTTCAGCAGGTAAAAAAGGCCCAAATTTAAATTGCCTGGCAAGCGATGTAATAGACAGACAGTAGCATGCGGCTTGCATACTCTTGTGCTTCAAGCTACACTAGGAAGATGTAAGAAAAATGTTCCCTTTCAAGAGTTTTGTAACTCCAGGAAACTATTGCAAATTAGGTGCGGGGAAGGCACTGTAAGTGCTGTATGCAATGAGTTAAGGTCTCCCATTGCTTCTGCTATTATTGCCAAATGAGGTTTGCTTCAATGTAGAACTAACAAGGCTGAACGAGAACAACATGTCTGTAGTCGCCCTCACATAAAGTCTATCTGGCATTCATCATCAAGTTAGCGGCTACATTAACATCTCAGACTTTCCCGACTGTAATCCCTCTTTACGCTATTTATGAACAAATGAAACACAATAGATGTTTAGTAATGTATAAGCAAGTGTGCATCGCTGTCTGCTCTTTCTTAAAAGCATTTTTGGGCATTTTGCCTTTGCTTGACAGTTTACAATCAAACGAGAAAACAGGACTAAAGTGCAGACAGAGAGGAGAAAGACGTCCCTCAGCTAGGAATCAAATGTGGATGTTGCAGTCATGCGGTGTGTTCCTCAACCACTGGGGCACTAGAAAACCATGCAAAATCATTTTGTTGATACATTTAATGCTTTTTTCATGTTTTGGGTAAACTCTGGAGTCCTGAATTTCAATTGCATATCCCTTATCCCCTAATAACCCATACACTCATCCACCCCGTCCTCCAGCCTCCACAGACCTCTACAGAGAGCACACAGGAGCAACAATGCATCGAGAGACCCATGTCGCAACAAAGCGAGGGTGAGGCTTTCTCGTTCCTTTAATGCTAAAACACAAAGTGAAGCTGTCAGAAATGCCCCGAGGCAAAATAAAGAGTATTTTTTTTTCGTTCATGGCCTGCTCCCCCAAGCGACCACAAACACGGCGACAGCACCCAGGAGTTGCTGCAGAGCTTCTTTAAAAGCAACATATGCTTTTTTGTACTGGAAATACATTAGTCATAAGGGGAAGGAAAGGGAGGGAGCGGGGCAATTGAAGTTTGGCAATAACATCTCAAATGCCCCACATTTCCACTCTGGCAGTAAGTGCGGAAAAGTTTTAAAAGAAAGAGACAGTTTGATGTTAGGACATAAAAAGGAATAATGCTAGATACCTCGGGAGCTTGCTCGCTTCGCACTTTCCTGTGAAGACCAAAGAGGGCCTTTTAAAAAGCTTGTATAATTGATTCCACCCAGAGGTAACCCAAGGCAATCACCTACCTCACCAAAAGCGAACACTAAAGCCCTGTGTAAAGAGCGCCTGTTTTTTCCCCTCTCCATTCCCTGCCATCTTTTTTTTATTGGAGCTTTCATCTGCGAGTGTGAATAACTGCGAAGTGAGGCAAAGCTGAATAAACATTGTCTGAATAGGTGATTGATGGATCAATTTGGGTCCCTCGTTTCCCAGCGCTGGTGGCGGCATTCACATTGATTATGTTGCTTGTGGTCGCTGGCCAAAATACAGTCCTTGAAATGAGTATGTCTGTTGGAAAGTGTCCAGCGCTGCCTCAGCCAAACAGATGGCTCCCAATGCTGCAGTCATATCCATATTAATGGCATGATTACAATACATTACAATCGAGAGATCTTGTCATTAACGTTGTGATTTAAAAAGCAATTATGGGTTTTGATTATCGTCTGCCATAAGGTGTGTATGTGTTGCTTCGCCGGTGGGCCCGTTGAAATGGCAGATTGATTCCTCAGCTGAGGATTGCGTCTCGCCTCCTGACTGACTGACACCTAATGACTGAAATGACTTCTGCATAACGATGGTAGGGAGCAGGGTTGAAGGGCGGAGTGGAGAATATGAAGATGGTCATAAATGCATTGGAATGGATTCTCTGTTCAGGTGTCGGTTCAGCTGGTTGTGTCTATTCAAGTCATTGATTGTGAAAATATTGAGCTCAAAAAACTCATAACCCCTTTGTTTGGTTACACTATTGCAGTATTTTTTAAGGGACAGAGGTATTTATGATGTCACACTGGATACACCTTGCATTTGTGATTAGTTTGTATCTCCTGCTGTGTAATCCCAGGAGTTTCCGAAGAGAAACACTGTTTAAAATGAGACAGAAAGACCTCCCTGTGAGATACATCTTTTTCAGCCTCCCCAGGGATTACAGTGTTTGTGTCTTGGTTGGTTGGTCGGCCCACCGCTTTGGTCCAAACAGAATTATCTCTACAGCTGTTGGATAGATTGCCATGAAATGTGGTACAGATGTCCATGCTTTTCTCAAGATGAGTTGTAATAACTCTGGTGATCTTGTGATCCTGCATCTCGCCCCATCGTCAAGTCAAATAAACACTAATTTCATATGGTTGGAATAGGTATACATGATAACTGACTGTAGATTCTAGTTTCAATGATGCAGGGATCTATGAATATGCAAAATACTCCACCAATTCCTCCACTGCTCACCCATAGGTTTCCTAAACAGTGGTTTTAAAGCTCAGTGTGGTGTCTCCATCCTTTGCCATGTTGGCTCCAATTGACTTCTGTTAACTCCCAGCTAGTACAAAAATAAGCATAGAGGTGGAGCGTGAGTGCAACTAAGGTGGGCAACGGACTGTCCTTTGACCCACCTGTCACTCAAAATGGCCACGCCCTTAACTATGCATAGTTTTAAGCAGTAATACAATCTAGAGTGGCGAGTTATATAAGGGCTCACTCCCGTACAACTGTCATGAATGTGGAAATGAGCTGTAGAGACCAAAACTGTTTTCAGGCTGTGAATATTTCAGCAGTAAAGTTGGTCATTTTAAAACAGAGATCTATGAGGATTGACTTGCTTTTTGGAGACAGCCTCAAGTGGCCATTCAAGGAACTGCAGTTTCATGGGACTTTTTTTTGGCATTTTTTACCCATGGGGATTCCTATTAGGCTCAAACACTACAAAACTACTCTACAATAGATAATGGCAAGTTGTACTATTGGAATAATTCAACCAAACAAATTCAAACCATCAACAGATTCTGAAAAACAACAAGTAAAATGCATAGGTTTGCATTCAAGTATTAGAATGATGTACTTCGTGTATTCCTTCAATGTTCGGCTGAACTTTCTAACAGCTAATAATGTGTTTGTTATAGTTAGATAAAGGCTCACAGTTTCTCTTTTTGCAACTTTGCAACCGAAACAGAACACGTTTCTTCATCTCTGTTTTTCCTCTGATTGGTAAAGCCCAAACCTGCAAGTTGATGGGACTGGATCCTTAGATTTGCTACATTTCAAACCCTGTAAGTGTGAATCTGTGTTTTTGAGACTGTCATCAGCACCATATGCATGTTAACATAGTAAAAAACTGGATTTTCATTCATGGGTTGATGTATCTTCAAGCATACACCACCACTCCTGCTTTGCTTTTGACTTTAAAATTTGCTTTGCGGTTATTTTCAAGATAATCTCACTACAGTTCACTTCATTTATGTGACAAAGAGCAGATGAAACCGACAAATTTTGGCTTGCTTTACTAGTAAAACGCTGCTTCCAGAAAGTCACTGAGTAAATCCCAGCTAGAAAGGCCCTGTGCTGGTTCTCTGATCTGCAGCCGCTGGCCTCACAGTCCTCACAAATGTTCATTGTTCCATTTGTTTTCCATCTGCTATCCTTCTACTCCCCAGCCACATCATCTCCACTCTCACCCCGACCGGTCGAGGCAGATGGCCGCCTTCCCTGAGCCTGGTTCTGTCGGAGTCTTTTTTTTTCCCCACCCTGTTTTAGGGTTGGGTTTTTTTGGCTCCTTCCCACCGTCACTGACTGCTTGCTTATAAGGAATCCAAAGGCAACTTCTGTGTTATGCACTGTGAGATGACATGTTGTGAATTTACGCTATATAAATGGAATTAAACTGAATTGAAAAGAAAAGGCGAAAAGGCAGATTGGAAAAAAAAAATCTTAAATTCACAATACTGTTTTGTCAGACAATGATATTTACCAATCTAAGTGTTCGCAGAAGAACGTCCATGTTTACAAATGACCTGAATTTCAAAGTCGGTTCAGTCATTACCAAGTGAAACAGAAATACTGGTAAATCTAGCACCAGGCAATCTCAGCAGATGAATAGGGGCCGAAGGGAGGACTGAGCACAAGTGGACTTAAGTGAATGTAAGACACTGTGTTGCTCTTTTAAAGCATGTGGTAGTTTAAGACCTTGTAAAGGGTAACGCCATCTTCCCTGATGAAGAGAAACAGACGGGTAGCAGTGTAAAAATTTGATCCCATCTTCTGCCTCCGCTCTGTTATTACCTCAGGTGTGAAATCCTTCCCCGCTCATGCCGGAAAACCAAGCGGGCGTGCTCAGCTGTGAAATTGTATCTTTTCTGCTCCCTCTGCCCCCTCCCTGCAGCTCCTCCAAAAAAAAAAAAGGTTTTTCCTTGGCTTCAAAAAAAAAGTGCAGCTTTCTGTAAGGTGAAGCTGCTCTGCTCCACAGCTGAATAATCAGGTGCCTTCTTCTGCGTGGCTCTCTTGCAGCTAATAATGAAGCTCAGAAACACCTTGACACAGCAGCAGTACAACGGCTGTCACGAGTCGAGACGGCTGGCTTGTCACATTACTGGGCGACTGGGCTAATGTCGTCTTGTAAGAGCACTCAGAGGAAATGAATCCCACACAGAGCTGAAAAGCTCCATCTGGGGACGTTTGAATTGAGATGTAATGAAAGCACAGCAAAGAGGTACCATCTGTTAACATTACAAGGTAGCTTGAGCGTATTCTAAAGGTATTCTGTAATGTAGACACGATGCAGCCAAGCGGCTTCCCAGGACCAGGACCTGCTTGCTTAATCCTATGCAGGTCCTTTGTGGTTTCTCCCATGTCTTGACAGCGATGCCCTATTTTCTCTGTGGCTTCCCTTGTGAGGACAGATTCCTTCTCTGTATGTCTCAACACTGCCAGAGGGCCAACAGAGCCGCAGTTTGCCTGCAGCTTTATGGCTCACAGTGTTGACCTGAACGATGAAATGTCAATGCGCTGGAATACATAACCCAGAGAGCTCCTCCTCACACACCAGAGACTTCATTTTCATTCAGAATAAGAGGTTTAATCTACATTTGAGCTAATTGCATCAAGGACTGAAGGAGGCTAAAGATAAGATAAGATAAGCCTTTATTAATCCCACAGTGGGGACATTTGCAGTGTAACGGCAGCAAAGATGAAAAAAAAAACCAAACTAATACATAAGTGCTAGTTATAGAAATAAAAAATATTGCACCTCAGTTGTATATGTCAGAAGTATTAATATTGCACACATTATTATCTATATTACACAGAGTAAATGTAACATTGAATTGTACTGTATGTCGAAATATACCGATATTCACTTCAATTTTGTTTATATAGTGCAAATTCACACCGATCAGCCCCAACATGATGACCACTGACAGGTGAAGTGAATAACATTGATCATATTGGTACTATGTGCTGTTCTGATGGAAAACCTTGGATTTTGACATCCATGTTGATGAGACTCAGACACCCAAATAAACACTGTCCCACAACAAACACACTCCCTCATGCAAATGGAAATCCCAAATTTCACTGGCCTACCCCTGCAGGAAAATGCACCCCACCACATGGAAACAACATCAAACAATCAGGAACATGTTGAGGAACATGACAATGGCCCAACATGTTGATTTGACCTCCAAACTTCCGACACCCCATTGTGATCAAGCATCAATAGGATGCAGTGGAACAAGTTTGATTGACAGAGGCCCCACTGCACAAGCCAGAGTACCAAGAGGATCCAGTGCCAGTGTCCTGGTTCCAGACCCCATAGGACACTTGGAGAGGTCCTCTTGTCCATGTCCAATGGTTCAGAGCATTTTGAGCACATAAGAGGGACCAACACAATATTAGGCAGGTGGTCATAATGTTATGCCTGATTGGTGTCAGTATGACGGCTTTTCAGTGTGTGGTCCACTGGGAACGGTGCTGGTTGTAAAGTCGGACAGTAGCAGGAATAAAGGACCTCCTTCCTTACAATCTTTAAGATTTCAGTGTGTCGTTTTAGTTTACAGAGCTGCCAAACAAATTCAAGTAATTTAAATGAGGAGTGAGTCAATAGTCTGCCCTTTTTCCATCATGATATTTGCAACAATAAGATTTCACGCTGCTCCGAATGTGATTAGTTTTCAACACAATATTGAATAAATAATGAATGAAAAAGATATGTATTTTCAGTGACCCAGCGACCTCCACCACCATCTTCAAAACTTTAAATGATGGAATATCTTTTGGAAACATGGTGTTCATCCCTCCAGTAGAGGTGCAGATACTTGGAGGATCAGTGTCTTGTGGTGACCCAACCATCTTAGCAAGACACTTTATGGTGGGTTTTCCTTTAATTAGTATCACGTCAGAGGTCAGCTAAATACTGCAGATTAAACAGACGTAGCCGTGAAGCCAGTTTTTCTCGGCGGGGGCAGTTCAACACCACTTAAAGCGAGTTCAGCATCAAGCATAGATCACTATTATTGCTTGCCTGATTTACTACCTGGAGAGATTTTCAGAGTGTGAGTTCATCCCTCTGCTGTGTCTTTCTCCTGTGATTTACTTCCACTGCGGCAGAAAATGTTGAGATATATTATCCGCAATAAATCCCTTTTCCTTGTGAAAACATTTTTAGGTTCTTTGCTGGAAGTGAAAAATAATATTGTAGTTTTTTTCGGAGAAGGTTGAGTATTGCAAGCTCCATCAAAAAGAAAAGGGCTGCATCAGTGAGCGATAATGTTCATGGAAAGGCAGCACAGAGAAATACCAGCGGGTTTAGGATGTATCTCTGACCCAGCACATAACATGGCTGAAACTAACCATTGTATAAATTCACATTTTTGATATACAAGCCCAACCTTTCAAATAGCTCTATCTTTGGAAGCCTTTCAACAGGCAACATGAGCTCCGTAGCCTTTATAACAGAATAGTGTTTCCCTTCCTGCAGCCCTCAGCGGAGTGAGGCTGACAGCGGGAACGCCTGCAGAATAATTTAACAGGACTGTGGGGAGAGCCAGAGAAAAGACAAAGCCCTCCAATATGATCTCTGAGGACCCCGCAGCAATCCACTGTTCTCCTCCCGCCATTGCCATTACTGACACTATTGATTATGGCCCTGGGAGTGATGATAGCATTCGGCTCTCCCCCTCCAGCGGAAGCCACAATCATGCCGCCGTGTTGCCCAAATGATAGACTGTCTCGGAAATGAAAGAGGAGGTGAGGGCTGGAGAGAGAAAGATAAGGGTGATTGAGCGAGATAGGAGAGGGGAGGGCGGTGGGAATGGAGGGCATTAATATGGTCCGGTTAGTTTTTCATAGCAGCTGAGGAATGTAATGTTGCTGTCGGCCGTATTAAAACACAGGGCCACGGTGTCAGAATTGTGTTGGAGGCAGCGCGGCCTTGGTGGAAACATGAAAATGGCATAATTGCCTCTTTGCCCGTTTGAATTGCTAACAAGGGAGCCTGACATTTTCACACGGCGCTGATTGCAGAGAGCTGAGGACACCCAGGCAGCCGAGGCTCTTATGCTATCGGTTGCTTTTAAATGAGACAAGGGACAGCCTGCTAGTGCATATGGAGGGAGTAAAAAAATAAATAAATCTAGCGGAATATCATCTGGAATGTCTACGTAAACAGGAGTGTGAAGTTCTCATCTCTGCTAGGACACACACTGCACTTCATACGCCAGGTGGCTCCTTGATTTAATTAGCACAGTGGAGCTCCAATTAGCTGCAATAGTAAATCAGATGGTGCTTTTCATCACGGCATCGAGCCGATAGGCCCAGTAGGACTGTATTCGCTGCCTCCTCCGGGGGAAGACAGTGGATCACAGTCAGCCTTGAGTGGAGGATTATAGAGAGATTATAAGTAGACTTTACTACTTCAAGCCACTTCTGTGTCTGGGTCTTATTCTTTTACCTGCAGCAAAAAAAAGACTCAGCTGTGACCTGGGCGCCACGTTCTGTATATTCTCTGCCCTGATGGTCAAGATGAGAAGATCAAAGTACAAACGGTTTTTCGAGCATGAACACTCCTGTTCAGCGCGGCCCTGTTTCATATTCACACAGTCGTATGTTCACAGTCACAGACTACTACCACTGCATTCCATCACTGCTGGTATTTTAAACCTGAAATCAGTTTTATCTCTCTGTGCTCCGCTGCTGCTGCTGTCTCATCCGACACTGTCACAAGTATCTTATAATATTACATTACAACTATAGAAAGCTCTACCTGTTCGAAAAGATGACGTCATATGTTAATTTCCTCATCTAATAGCACACCTATTATAATAAACAAAACAAAGTATGTGGAAGTCTCCTAATCACAAGGCCTTTTTCCATTGCAGGGGCTTGTGAGCCGTTTTAGGGCGTCCTGGACTTTTGCACATGTTCTGACTGCAACAACCAACCCTTGTAGAGCCACTTTCAGGGAGAAAAAAGTACCGACTCCATTGTAGGTACGTCTGAGGGGGCCTGAAACGCAGCTGTGTGTGTCTCGACGCTGATAGGTTAAACTTAAAAGGACAACAAGCAGAATGCTGTCAATACCCTCGTCAAGTCACAGTTTCCACATCACTAGTATTGCCATTAAAAAATGTCAAATTAATCATATATGCCAACAGAAAAAACCTCCATTGTTTTTCCCCTACATGCTCATAGAACTGGAGTTACTTCCAGTTGCTACTACTTTTAGAGTTAACATTGCGATCAAAGGGTTTGGAGCCTACACTGTAGTAAAACCAGGAAGACTCATTAGCTAGGACCGCACCATCAGTTTGAAGCTTCATCATTTGTTGGGTTGTGGTGTGGGGAAAAGCTTAGTCGTGGATCAGCGGTGGCTCCCGGACTCCCCTAGAAAAGGAGAAGACAGGACGACGAGGCAGAAGTAAAGGGAGGTTGGATGGGGCACAAGAAGCGAGAACGAACAAGTGAGAAGGACAGAGTAGTATGTATAGATGTACGACAGGAAGGGGAGTGACTGAGTTGTAGTCCTGCGCCTGAACCTGCATTGGAAAGCCGTCTATAAATATGGCAGCTACTAGCAAAGTTGTTTAATTCAGACCGGACTCTAGGACTTGTACATTTTTTCTGGCACCACTTTGAACAATCCTGTTAAATGACTACAGACAATGAACTCAATCCTGTGGCCTTAGACTTGGAGGTGCTGACCTTTATCACAGCTACTTCCCACTGAGCTGCAAACTGCCCTGGAGTGTGCTGGAGGTCACAGAGACATAATACCGAGTCCACCACACTGGGAACTGCACTGCTTAACCACACATTAAGATGCTGCTGTTAAAATCACTAAAAGACCGTTGGAGGCTTCCTGTATCATTATCATTTTTAACTTCACTGGGTTAGTCAGAGGTTATTCCCTCAAACATAGTCTTTATTAACACTCATGTACATTGGTATGTCTATGAAGTAAGACTACAGACGACATGCCTTGCTCTAAAGTGCTTTTCAGGCTTTGCAGTTTTTTCCTGCGGGTCCAACTTGAATCTATAACTCAATCTGCTGGAATGCAGGTGTAGAAAAGATGGAAGTATCTCTGAGAACAGAGTCTCCACAGCGTGAGACCTCAATGCCAGTCCAGAGGAGCTTTGAGTGACAGACTCAGTGTGTGGTCGAGTAGCTTAGGAGACATAGTGACACCACACACACACACACACACACACAACCACACACACACACCTGGACACACACAAATGCACACCCACACACAGAGTCAATGTGTCTACCAGTTAAATCGGAGATTTCAAGGTTTCCACACCTGATTGAGCTGCCAACACCTTAGGAGGATGTGAGGGTGTGTGAGAGAGAGAGAGTGAGTGAGCATGTCACTGATTGAATTCAGGGACCTTGCCGCAATGAGACAGTGTTCACAGTTTCTGTAACCCTGCTCTGCTTTTATCGTTATGAATCAGGCCAGCGTGTAATTGCTGTTTTGACACAGATGTCATGACACTGACTTCCTCTGATTGCCTTCATCCGCACCCGTTCTGTTCATGTTTTTGTAGCTCAAGGCGTGCAGTTCTGATGAGGACTAACAGTGCATGCAGAGAAACACACTCTAACATGACAAATGTGACCTTAATAAACATCTATTTGCAAGCCGGGCCTTTTTGAAATGCTGTGACAGCGGAGCTTGAAGAGATTATATTATTGTGGAGCTGTGCTGCAATCATATGTCACTCAAGTAATGGGTTGCTGTAAAATGAAAATGTTAGGTTGGACTCTGCTTGAAAGAAAATATTTGTTCATTTCTACACTATATATGTTAATTTATATATCAATATGCACCGATCAGCCACAACATTGTGACCTCTGACAGGTGAAGGGAATAACATTGATCATATTGGTACTATGTGGTGTTCTGATGGAAAACCTTGGATTTTAACATCCATGTTGATCAGACTTAGACACCCAAATAAACATTGTCCCGCAATAAACACACTCCCTCATGCAAATGGCAAACCCCAAATGTCACTGTACCCCATCGAACAATCAGGAACATGTTGAGGAACATGACAATGGCCCAACATGTTGATTTGACCTCCAAACTTCCGACACCCCATTGTGATCAAGCATCAACAGGATGCAGTGGAACAAGTTTGATTGACAGAGGCCCCACTGCACAAGCCAGAGTACCCAAAGGATCCAGTGCCCTGGTCCTGGTTCCAGACCCCATAGGACACTTGGAGAGGTCCTCTTGTCCATGTCCAATGGTTCAGAGCATTTTTTGAGCACATAAGGGGAACCATCACAATATTAGGCAGGTGTTCATAATGTTATGTCTGATCAGTGTATATTTTGTTTATATATCTGCTCATGTACTGTATGTGTGTTTATTTATATACTGCTTTATTAAATGCATAAGGGTTCAATATATACACTATATTTGCTTTAAAAATTGACCAAATATGCAGCTCATTAATATGTTACAATCAAACTTTTGCATGTGAAATTCATGCATGAATAAGTGCATGTGCCATCCACCTTTTCATCCACAGCTGCAGAGCTAGCGGGGCTCATCAAAGGAGCAGATGAAAGGCGGACCTAACTACCTCAGCCCTGCTCTCCACTCCAAAAAACCGACATATGCTCCTGCGGCTCGTGGTTGCAGCCGCGGTGAAGGCCGAGCAGATGGAGGACGCACTGCAGAGGTAGGATCACCTGTGCGGAGTGTGTGACTTAAACCTCTCTTTCTGTTTTATATGTGCATTTTCATACACACCTGCCGCACTGGGCCGGCCGAGCTGCTGAGGGTTTCCAGATGTTCGGCTCTGGATGTGTGTGACACTGCGATGAAGGCCGCTGCTGTTGTCCTTTACACGTCTACGAGCGACAGAGTGAAGAAATCAAGCAGCTGTTAGTGCGCCGCTCGCAAAGAAATTAAAAATCCAACAAAAAAAGCACAGGATAGGAGTAAATAAATGAACTAGATGAGAAGGATAAGTGGCAGGAATTTGTTAATTTTCCACTTTACTGATGAATAGCAAAGAGAAGTGCTATTTGAAGATCACTTTAAAAGGGCTTCAGAGGAGTTCGATAGTATTTTTTTTTTTTGCTAAATGACTGTTTGTAGTTTTGGTTTTGGAAAGCAGTTTGCCGTTGTCTTCTAAAACGATGCATACTATGAGCATTTTTGCATCCATTATCCATAGGAGACCTTTGATAGTGGTGTCTGCTGGTTGTTTTTAGTTAACTGGGGAAGATAGTTTGTTTGAAAGGTGAGGCTGCAGACTGCCACCTAGAAGTGAATACAGTTTGCTTTGAAAGTTTGAGTGTGTGGTTTCAGGTCAAGAAAGGCTGCATTAAATCCATTATTCAGTGTTATTTGGCAAGACAGGTCAAGGGACATTAGTTGTTACTTGTAAGACTATAGAACTAGACTAAGCATAATGGTGGCTGGCAGGCTTGGCTGATTAAATGACAGTGACACGTACCAGCGAGAGACACTACATCATTGAAGTGTTCTAAGATAAAAAACTGCCATGAAAGCACAACAATTCCATGAATAAACCCTTCATTTACTTATCACATATCACACCTTGATAATCAAACCCAATCACTGTCCATCTCTCTCTCTCTCTTTGGCTTCTGTGCAGGTTTCCCCAGGCATGCTAGTCCGCCGCCTGCCTATGCTTGTCATCGCACTGCTTTGTGTCCACAGACGCCTCCTTGTCAGATAGGCTGTGTGCCACGATCCTGTGTTCCACCTCCAGCTAAGCCATGCACTCCCACCAGCCTGCTCCGAGGGCTGATTGATTTGACTTCAGGTGTGTGCTGTGGTTGGTTGGTGTGAGGTCTCTGCCCACGTGGAACCTTCAAGTCAACATGGTAAGGCAGCTTGTTGCCCTCTGTAAGTCTCTGGGTTTTACTTACTTTATTGTCATGGGGGGATCATACACTTTTCCCTATTTAGTTTATTTATCTCTGTAACTAAATTTAGATATTTCTGTGAGTCATGGTTGTACTTAGAGGCAAAAGTGATAAAATGAACAGTGACTAACCTTTCTTTCTCTATGTCTTTATTAACAATAGGTCATTAAAAATGATCAGTAATTATCAGTACCGACTGAAACAGTTTATTCTGATAAACTTTTCAACTATACTGCCCGGCCTAAGTGACCAGACAACTGAGCTGACTGTGGCCTTCAGAGGAAACTCTCTATCAAGCCGGTGTGACCAGCTACTGTTGGTTAGCCTCAGCAGAGTGTCTGTTTTTTGCTTGTTGGCCCAGTCGTAGGTCAAAACCTGATTTAAGATAAACTTGCTCAACCAACTTTTAGCACCTTTACTATATATGTTGTTACCTGTGCCTTTCAAAGTCAGCACAAATGACCATAATAGAAAAGGTCCCTGTAAAACGTTTTCCTACCTGCTCAGTTATAATTAACATCTAGGTAAGGTCACTCTGGATGTTGCTAAGAAACACTTTGCAAACACAGTCTCTGCTTTTGTTGTTCTTTAACAATCTCATGCTGTTTCCAGTTTTGTCTCTGTATCTGCTGTTATTCACACACATTTTTCAAGAGAACACAAGTCATAGGAATGTAAACTTGACTACCATCAGATTCACATTCACAGACTGTCCTCACCGGTTCGTCCTCAGTGTATTCAGGCCCACAGAAGTGAACACCTGCTCTTCTCTGTAGTGTAAAGTAGTTAGTAAAATTCTTGCGAAACTTTCCCAAAAACTTGCATGAATCGAAAGTCTTTACGACCAAACACGAGTCTGTCCGGTTGTAAAAAGTGATGTGATTTCTTGGATAATACGCATTAACATGAATGATGGCTGGTCAGTGCCATTAAATGTCCATCTGACAGGAGAGGGTGGGAGGAAATGGAAGATGTGAGGAGATTAGATGGAGTGAAAAATGGGCCGTTATGAGAAATACTGTTACCATGTAAAGCAGGGGACTGACAAAGATGGATTTCCCAGAGTTCCCTGCTGTCCAATACATCACCAGGGGGCTGCCTTTGTCCTTCACTGTAAACCCTGATGAATACAATCTACCTAGAAGAGTTGCTAAAAAACAGCTCAGGAATGCCGCTCATTATGTTAACACTGTACACTGCAGAAACATTGAACTACTTGCCTTTATTTACAGATGTTTCCTGTGTTTTTCACCAATTCTGGTTCTAATTAAGAAGGAAAAAAAAAGAAAAACTGTCCTTGCATCATCTAATTGCAACTGAATCTTTAACTCCCTTTGAATATCTGTTTGTCATTTACTTTCCAAACCCCCGTATTTCGACAAATTTGTTCCAGTAAAAGCAATTTTCCTGTGACCGAATTATATTTTGATTAAACATTGTTTCATTCCTTGCAGACTCAAGAGTACGGCTTCCAACTCTTCTCTTGCGGTGTCGTTCACAGCTTCCTTTTGTTCTGTTTATTATCTATCTGCAGGCTTTTCTCCGCTTCTTGGAACCCTCTTTTGCAAAGTTAAACATAATTTCCCGTGTTTAGATTTTACTTTTTCCCTCCAAATATGTGGTTTTGTTGTGAGGCCCAGAAGAGACAGTTTTTTCCTCCTCAGTTTTCATCAAAGGGCCCTTTAAGGTCGTTATTATGAATTTATCTTGATAAAAAAAAAGACTGAGAGTAGCAGCCACCCTGTGTGTTTTCCTTGTATTTTGATGTACCCAGCAACTTCTTAACTAATGTAATCTCATTAAGGCCAGACACAGTGGTTTCTGGCATCCACCCAGCCGAGTGTGACTGTGCTCCAGGCGTATAAAGATAAAGGAAGCTAGATTACAACAGCTGAATACACCGAGGCAAGAAACTTTCAGATGAACAGACAAGGCCGGGATAATCACATCTGTGGCTACTTCCATTTACATAGCTATCCATCTTTGATAGCAGAACTGCGGCTTTGTTTTGACCAGAAGGAGTGGGAAAGCTTCTCTATCAAACACAACAGTTGCTCTCTAAACACAACCAATTAGGATGACGAATGACTTGCGCCTCGGCGAGCGTCCCGCGAGAGACATGAACATACAACGCGAGTAACAAGACAAACAAAGAAAAACAAAGAACGACATCAGAGAGCAAAACGGAATATCTGTCATCCTGGGAATTTTTGCGCTTTGATTCCCTCCCCTTGGTCGATTGTTCTTTATCACGCCTGACACTCTGTTCTATTTGAGGAGATTTGTGGCGCAGGTTTTGATGCATAATGGATGGGGTCTGACTCGGAGCAGTGCCTTGTGGGAAGATGGAGTCGAGCCGGAGAGGGCGTGCCGCCGCTGCTGATTGCTTCTTATTGAGCCCGAGTGCCCTTGGGATGGTTGTTATGAGGCACTCAGCATGCAGGAGCACTGTACTGTGTCATGCCTCATGCTATGACCTACATGAGCTACATACAGTATATCAACGCTCGCTGTGTCCACAAAAGAGCTCCTTCTCCCTGATTTACTATTCAGCAATGCTCCATTACTGCCTTTAGTTTTCACACTCTGCCTGGGACAGTCAAAGTCTCCTTGAAGAGATAAACTGAGTTGTAAACAAAGTCGAGATGAGCTCCGGGAAAGCTCTCTGGCTGAGAGCGTCGTGCAAATCTGTTAAGAAAACTCATTACTGAGGAACTACAGAGAATAGCTGGTGAGAAACCTCTTTAATGAGCCGCATTACCCCGAGGACAGAGCAGCAGAGCGACAAAAGGATTCTTTATTTAGTGTTTATGTATTTATACATTATTTTCCAGGGGTCACATGTTGCCTGGAGGCTCTGCAGAATGTACAATCTCACAGCAATTTATCACCACCGCATTGTTTCTGTTAAGCTAATAACGTATGATCTGTACATTCGCCCAGGATCTGTGCGATTCAAGCTGCCGCTGCTGTCCCTCCAGCTCTATCCTCATTCCTTTATCTTGCTCCTGTCCACTTCAATTTTCCTACGCACTGGTATCTTTGTCGGGAGCTGCCACAGCCTACACAAATACATTTGAGCCCTGGCTCTGCTAAAAAGGGAGTTATGTTCAGTGATGACAAGAATTGATTTCCAATTTCCTCCACAATGACTGCATCATTTCCAGCGACTCAGGCAATTTGGCCTACATTACCGAGGCTGCCGGGGGCTGTAGATCAGGGTGACAGCTGTCTTCACCTGAGGCCCCTCTCGCTGAGATCAGAGCCGCAGACGGAGATTTACTCGCAGCCTTTTTCATTGAAGCTGCCTATATCAAATTGGTCATGCCCTTTAGAGAATACAAGATTTGCAGCTTGTTCGTGAACAGAAACAAATGTGTTTCTGTGTTTGTATTAGGCTGCATATATTTGGTGTGTGTGTGTCTGTTTTAGCTTTTACATGATGTGTTGATTTGACCTTTTTAAACGCACTTTTCACTGGTATCATTTTTCAGTGTGATGTTTATTTTTCTATCCGACGATGCCTGCCAGTTACTTTAAAGACTTACAGGAGGGATGGACAGCGAGCCTGCCAGGGTCGACTGATGTTGCAAACACTTCCAAACACAGCTGCCTACGCTGTCTAGGGAAACGTTTACTGGGAAAAAACAGCACAGTATGGATTTGGCAGTGGTTCAACTGGTCTCATCCAGAATTTTTCACTTTTATGTACCATGAAACTCATTCTAAACACCATGACATTGTATTGTGCCAGCAGTTGAACCATCTTGTCTGTATCCTCCAGCATGTTTAAGAGCAATGGGAAATAAGTCTATTCTTATGTTTGGAACTAATGCAGTGTTAAATTCTTTCACTGCATTATTGATTTACCTTCTTGGTATCAAGGTGATGATCAGCTTTGAGAACGACATCTTGCAGGACACGTTCAGCATCTGAAATACAGCCGCAATCAAAACCATTCAACTGCCTGCAAGATATTCAACATATGTAGAGGAAAAATGGTTTTACATAAATCTAATAATACATATTTGAGGGGTTTTTGAGAGCACAACGTTGAACTTACTAATAGTACTACAGATGAACGATTTTATTCCAACACCCAAAGTCAGTATTTAATAATGGAGTGCTCTGTGTTTTATGACTTCCAATAAATGTTGAGATGAGAGCAGTTAGTTTCTCGCAGGCTCTCAAGACACCTCTCTTTGGGAATTTCAGCCAGTTTATCATGTGGAGAAGCTTCCAGCTCACTAATATTCCTTGGCATCAGTGCTGGCACTGCTCTCTATGAAACCCACCAAAGATTTTCAGGACGGTTTAAACTCCCGAATCCTGAACCAAGAATTTTTGGTGTCCTGAAACAAACAGTGATAACTAAAAGGACAGTGTTCTGATGTTTAGTTGTTAAGCTCATTAAATTCTAAAAATTAATATTTCCTGCTTAATTCCAGTTTATTTTGCAATGGGATGTCATTAAGAATCAATTTGATACTCCTTTTGCTATTTTTAAAAAAATGTAAGTGTTGTTAGTGTCCACTTTTCCAGTTACATACTGTTAAAATGGAAAACTGCACTTAAAAATATGTTTTTTTGAAGACACTGAAATATTGACATCACTGATCTTCCCTAATTTCACTGTTTTGATATCAACATACACCGATCAGGCATAACATTATGACCACCTGCCTAATATTGTGTTGGTCCCCTTTATGTGCTCCAAAATGCTCTGAACCATTGGGCATGGACAAGAGGACCTCTCAGGGTGTCCTATGGGGTCTGGAACCAGGACGTTGGCACTGGATCCTTTGGGTACTCTGGCTTGTGCAGTGGGGCCTCTGTCAATCCAACTTGTTCCACTGCATCCTGTTGATGCTTGATCAGAATGGGGTGTAGGAAGTTTGGAGGTCAAATCAACATGTTGGGCCATTGTCATGTTCCTCAACATGTTCCTGGTTGTTTGATGTTGTTTCCATGTGGTGGGGTGCATTTTCTTTCAGTGACATTTGGGATTTCCATTTGCATGAGGGAGTATCCAAATCCAAGGTTTTCCATCAGAACACCACATAGCAACGATATGATCAATGTTATTCACTTCACCTGTCAGCGGTCATGATGTTGTGGCTGATCGGTGTATATGGTGTCCCAAGTGTTCTCAGGACATTTTCTGTTTTATTATTCTTTATTATTTCTTCTATGTGTTGTAGTTTGTGGGTTGGTGTCTATAGAACTTCTCAGGTTGAGAGTTGAGGCACTGGAATGACTCTGTAAAATGTTCCAGAATAGTTTTCTTTTCAGAAAGTGTCCTGGTTTACCAATCCTCACTATATCTCACCATTAAATATTGGCAGTAGACGTATCTTTCCATAACGGTGTGAGAGAATTCTAGTGTAAGCAGGCTTGAATAATTTGGAGGATAACTGTACATATTTATAGGCTTGTTGCACTTTCTTATAGCTTTTTATACAAAAACAGTAGGATACCACAGAAGTCTTGAGAAATTATATCATTTCATGAGTATTTCTTGCAGATTGCTTACATAAGGTTAAAGTCCGTCTGGTTGTGGAACTTTAAGTCCACCTGTGCTGCAGTAAGCTGATATTTAATCCTCAGTTCCTCACCTTTACTTTCCTGAGGCCCATCGGTTTTTGATAAAACTTTTAGCAGAGGTTCTTATGCCGTATTGATTTGCTTTCTTTTTCAGAGCTATCCCTCCCCCGTAGGCAGGAAAATTGCTTCAGTCAAATCTACAGTCAACATCACCTCTGCACCGCTTCACAGAATTAGATCAACTAAAGGCCACTCGTGGTTTTAAGCGCATTGGTCCCAGATTGCCAATTGACTTGCTGTTATTGCACAGCCAAAGGTGTTGCGCCGGAGCCGCTTTCCACTGCTCCTCTCACCGATTTATGCAGCTCAGATAGAAAAATGGTTGAAATATTGAACCGGGATGTTGTTTATCGGTCATGCTGTGTGTTATGGGTGCTTCAAGTGAGAGGAGAGACTTTGTTGTTTTTAGCAGCTGTGATTGGTAATGAATCAGTGTGTTCCTGAGTGCGTTTCATGCAGAGATGTGGCAGACTGATGGCTCCTGTGGCTGGAGGTGTGTGCGTGCGTGTGTGTGTGTGTGTGTGCGTGTGTGTGTGTGTGTGTGCGTGTGCATGTGTGTGTGTGTGTGTGTGTGTAGATATTTTGAGGTTGTGTTGATGGAGGGTTGGAGTGATCGAGCACTCATCAACAATCAGCCTCCAGCTGTCAGCCATCCAGCAGCCTCCCCCACTTCTGCTGCTGGTGCTGCAAATGTCAAACTGTTAGGACAAGAGGGTCGGTCAATACTGAGAAAATACATGCATTAGTTTTATTTTTGCATTTTTGCATCACTGACACATGGATAAAACACAAGAACATCCATGAGGCTTTCTTTTTGCAATCCTGCATAATATTTCCTAGATGCACCAAATCCTCCACCAAAACAGCAAAAAGACACTGATGATGCTGCAACAGGTATCAGAAAAGACTGTTCGCCTATTAGTAAGACAGCATCATTCAATTTACACCACACATTATGTGTTAAATTCAGGCTGTATAAGGTGACAGTGGCTCCTATTAGGCGTGGTGTGAGGATAGAGTTTTATCATAGTGCTGGTGCACGGGGATAAGTGAGAGGCCATTCGTCAGCTGTAATGCATTGCTCACAGCAGTTTTAATCAAAGAGCACTTTGTCCTTTTGACGAATGGTGCGGTGGAGCACTGAAGCACTCTGCGGTTGATGGAATTAGGCTTCGGTTACAGTGTACACTGTGTACCTTTGAGGTTTTTAATGAGGACATGAGAAAGTTGTGCAGTGGATCGTCATTTCAAGCAAATGCACAAACACCGTTGAAGTATCCATATCCTGTTTGTGGTGACAATGACAGTGAGATTGTTTTACAGATCTTTTCTAAAGGAATCATTTCAGTAGATAAGTGCCTCTTAGTTTCGGTATATTTAAAGGCTTTGCATGGAATCATAATGAGATGAGAGCGATGTAGTTCGCCCCTCTGATGGATCACAAAAAGAATGAGATATAATTAAACTAATCCCAAGATGGCTGCAGCCCTTTATTCATTATCTTCTATTCAGCTGGTTTCATTTAAGTGGATTCTTTAGATGCTTAAAATTTTTGTGTCTTTGAGGAGAGTCCATAAGTAACACAGAGGCGTTAGTTCTAAGGTCACAAGATCACTTATTTCATTGTAAAGTGCAGACTGAGAGGTTAGAAAAGAAACAAAGGATATGATCGAATGAAAAGATGGAGTCAGTTTTTTAAAAACTGGCTTATCAAGCTCATTCTCTAAATCTATGGTTCCTTCAGAGACACTGGGCTCTCCATTAAGTCCCCACCCAGCCATGTAATATTCCAAATGGGCGAAAATCTCTAATACTGTTGACTAATGAGTTGGCTAATCTGAAGCACGCGGTGAATCAATGTAGAAACCAGTGTCTGGATGAATGAGAACCGCTGCTCACAGTGTCGAGGTGCTTTCTGGTGGCCCAGCCTGTGATTAAAGTGAGGGAGGCGAGGGGGAAAGAAATCAATAGTTGAATTCATCTCCCAGATCACAGGAATGTATTAGCGTTGTTAAACACATTCCACTTAAGGCAGCAGATGAGCGCTTTTCAGACACATAAAATGAGTCATCGTTTAAACCATCTTTTAGTAGTGTGTCTCCACCAGCTATTAAACGCTGCCAGACCATCATTAAGCCGCGTCTCATTTCTTGTCAAATGGTTGTGTCGATGGCACTGATTCATAGCCGCAGACGTCTCCGAGGCTCTCAGCTGATGGGAAAGCACCAAAGGCTCTCATCAATTTAAAGTTGTGTTGACCTTATCTCCAACGTCTCCCTCGCACACAGGCAGCCGCCCACAGCCACTGAAACTTCCACCCAGAGTACATCAGAATTAGCATTAGACACACAGAAAAGAGCTGAAATCCTACATTAAGGTTGTTGCTCACTGTCAGCACAGAGCGACTTCATATCGCGAAGGCAGACTTTCCAAAATAATGGATCTACCTTTTGCTGAGTTAAACCTGTCCTTGGCCGCGGGGTGATGATGTTTGCCTCTGAATAAACTTTGTGATTACAACTGATAACAGAAAGCTCAGGTGCATCATTAAATACTGAAAGGTAGCATCAAACTTAACCCCTTCATGAACACCAAGCAGTTTCTGGGCACATTTTTTGCTCACTGTGGGCTCATTTTTCACTGTAATATAAAGTCCTGCACATTTATGGAAAAAGCACAATCATGGTTAGAAGTAGAGAGAACTCAAGACTGTCTTAATCACAATACAAATATAGAAAAATATGGAATCACCATGTCCAACATTGCAGAAATGGCTAAATTTAAAAAAAAGACCCCCAAATTTGCAAAAATGTTTTTAAGCTTGCTCAAGGTGGGTTCTGACTTCTTTGATTAAAAGGCAATGTGCTTCATGGGAGATTGGTTTAGCTGCTTTGAATAAGTTCATAAGAACATTTTACTCACATGACTGATCAGCTGTTTCCTCTTCCTTTGTTATCTTCATCTGCACATAGAGACAGACAACCAAGCACACTCTCATTCACACCTACAGACAATTTAGAACAATCAATTAACCTCAGCATGTTTTTGGACTGTGGGAGGAAGCCGGAGTACCCGGAGAAAACCCACGCTGCACAGGGAGAACATGCAATCTCCACACAGAAAGATCCCAGGCGTCCTAACCGGGACGTGAACCAGGGATCTTCCAGCTGTAAGGCGACGCTGCTAACCACCAAGCCAACGTGCAGCCCGATACTAGCTGTCATGAAAGAATAATTACAACTTCCTCGCTAGAAAACATTTCTCGAAGACTTCTCTCTATTTTTCTTTTGTAGCTGGACAAAGTTTAAATTGATCTTTATTCAGGCTTTTTGGCAGTTGGCAAATAACTGGTTTTGTTTCCAGCTTCTTCTACTCTGTTTATTACAGACATGCATAACGTAACTTACACCTTCTCACAACACGATGCAGACTAGTTTACTTACTTAAGTGTAATTTGCATTTTCCATCCATTCATCCATTATCTATATAGACACAGATAACCAAGCACACTTAAAATAACACCTACCGACAATTTAGAATCATCAATTAACCTCAGCATGTTTTTGGACTGTGGGAGGAAGCTGGAGTACCCGGTGAAAACCCACGCTGTACAGGGAGAACATGCAAACTCCACACAGAAAGATCCCAGGCCAGGACGTGAACCGGGGATCTTCTAGCTGTGTGGTGATGGTGCCAACAACCGTGTTTTCAAGTTCACTTGGCAATTACACAGAAACATGGAAAACCAGAGTGACCACTTCCTCATGTCCAGTATTGCGTAGCCACATGTCATATAATGCTTTACCACCAAGGCACTATGAGACAATGCAACGTCAGGGGATAGCCTTTGGGCTTAGTGATGACTTGCTGACTGTTTCCGAGGCCGAGGTTCTCATTACTTTCCCCTTCTCTCCACTCAGTCCGTCTCCTGATGCTGCCCTCACAAAAAGAATCAGCCGAGTACAGCGGCCCTGCTGTTTCCAGCCCCATCGCTCTCAAGGATGCACCTTAATTGGCTCTTTTTTTGTCTGTCTGGCAACAGGTCCCCCTCTGCTCATATTTTTTAAGTACAGAAACATTAATATTTGCTCAGGCAACGAGGGTTTCCTGAAGCTTCTGTCAAAGAAGTGCCACTGATCGTTCCAAGGGTTCATTTCAAAGGGAAATGTTAGTATTGGCCAAATCTGTGCTTGAGATCAGGCCTGCCAAAAGACTCCCTCTCTCCCTGTAATGCACCCATCATTGTACTCATATCACTAGTTAAGCTGACCCTTTAACACACCGGCTTCTTTAGAATAGAGGTGAAACAAGGGAAGGATTAAATGTATGCTGCGGTACAAAGACAGCATCTGATCCGTCAGAGTTGTGCGATACAGATGCAGTCCAGTAATAACCTACAGTGTAAGAATACAAAGACAGGACAAGAAAGACAGAATGATACAGATGGAGAGAAAAGAGAAAGTCTCTAAGCTTGTTGAAATCAGAGCCAGAGGGAGATAAGATAGATCTGTCTGCCCGGCCATGTCTTCACAAACTCTGCTCAGGTTCTGAAGTAGGTTTACAGCCAGACAGGTCGATACACACAATACTACAACTCTTTTGGCCCTGGTCATAAATTTAACAAAACAGAATATCCTGTTACTTGCAGTCAAATTGGATCAATATTTCCTGTTCTCCTCTTTTGGCTAAGTACGCTCCAAAATGATATGTCTTTTACACACAGTTGTACACCCTGCAAACCTAATGAAACAGCAGATTTGTTGCAGATCAAGAGTAAGTGCTTCATTATCACTTGAGGAAGTGGCTGGAGTCCAAGTTGTTAGGAAACAACACATGCTTAGTTAGCAAAGATGTCAGGGTCTCTACTTCTACATCATCAATCAGATGGTAATGGCTACATCTCTGTGTTTTTGCCTCTTTCTTCTACATAAATCTCCTATACATACAGTAAAGCATTCAGCTACTTTGTCACTGTCTGTGTATTTATCTCACAAAAAGCTGAACCAGTTCCTTTCTTTCTACAAACCGGGCTTTTTAAAATGTTTGAACAGATTAATGCCTTCTTTCTCAGTTCTTTCTACTGAAAAACTGCTCTTAGTTGTTTTCCCCTTCATGCCTTAACATTCATCTCATTCACTAGAAAGGAAAACGTCACAACGGAGTGAGATAAGAGATTTAATGAGGAAAGGTAGGGTTGTATGATGTGGAAGGATATAGGATGTAAGGATGAGGGTGGATGTGCAGGTTGTATGGTTGGCCGATACCATGATGTTGGAACCTTGGGTAAAGGAGACTCAGTGCAGGTGCTCCGTCTCATCTTCACCCAAACCTGTGTCGGACCCCCAAACGTTTGTGATTATGAAACTGAATTGAACAGGGCTTGGTTGAGGTTGTTGTTGCAGGTGTGAGAACAATATGTCAGAGAGGACCAGTGGCCAAGAGCTGGGACCGTTTGGTTTGAGATGCCCAACCTGGGTGTTGTTAATGCTGTTACCAGGATGGATGGTCTGGACCGAGGTAGGAGTCTAGACGGAGGTAAGTATGGACTTCCTGTTCAGGACCAGGATTGCCCACCCTTTGTCTGGACTGAAGTAGGAGTCTAGGCGGAGGTAAGTATGGACTTCCTGTTCAGGTCCCCAAAGTGTGGCAGCTGTTTTGATGGGGTACAAGGAAGCAGACTGAAGGTCGAGAGCACTAGAACATTCTTCCTGCTGGAGGGATGAAGGAGAGATGGAAGGATGGATGAAGGACTGAGGAGGGAAGGTGGAGAAGGGGATGAACTCCCTTTTGGTTGGTTCTGGAGAGCGGTAGCTAAGGCCTCTATCTTGTGCTGGGAAAGAAGGACAGACAAGTAGGGAAGGAAGGGGAAGAGGTAGCCGGACAGGTGGAGCTCCTGGGGCTGTTTGATACAATATTAGAAGGAGCAGGAGAGCTGAAGGAAGGGTGGAGGGATGGATGATGGATGATGGGACGGACGGTTTTAGGTGAGACACAGAGGGAACAGACATAGAGGGTAATACAAGCTGCCGCCCACTAGAGGGTGCTACTGATGCTGGATGAGCGCCCATAGGTGCTGTGACATCACAGGTCATGACCCTGGAGGTGGATAGTTCAGGTGAGGATGCAGGTGTTGTGCCGAAAAGTGATCGTCTGCCAAAATTTGATTCGATTTTAGTCCACAAAACCAACTGTCCTCGTGTCTCTGCATAATTTTACCTGCTCTGTGTTCTTCATGAACCAATTCAGTCATTTTCTACCAGTTAAAACAGCTTCAAAGGACCAGTTCAACTAATTTAACACCATTTTCCAATTGGCAGAAAGTGACTGTAGCACCTACATTGTGACTAAGATGTTGGTAATCCATCAAAATGACTTGATTTCACTCATTATTCTCATTGTTGATTAATCTGTTGATTATTTTCTGGATCAGTTCTTCAGTGCTTTGGTTTGTAAAATCTCACAAAAAGGAGAAACATGTCCATCAGTGTTTCTCAAAGCTCAAGATGACGTCCTCATGTGTCTTATTTTCTCCACAACCCAAAGAGATTCAGTTTACCGTTGTAAAGAATAAAATAATCTCTAGAATATTCAGATTTTCAAAAACCGTATTCAGACAGTTGTGACTTTTGTTTCTCAAAAAATAACTCAAAACGATTAATGAACAAAAAGTTGGCAATAAATTCATTCATTGCATCTCTAATATAATCCTGGCCTGATTATAATTGCAAACATTTCTTTGGTCACGATTATTCAGTTACAAGAAACGTTAAAGTCTCACAAGGACAAACCCACGGCTGTTTGATCCACACACAAGCAGCTCTAGATGGATGGAAACTGAGCAGGGATCAGTTTTATGGCAGAGGATCACTTTTTGGCACAACACCGGAAACAGCGGGAGGCTCGGTGTTTGTTGTGGCTGCAGTGGATGATGAAGAACAACCTCCTTTTGTTGTCGGAGCGGTTGAAGGACGTGTCTCTCCTCTGCAGACGGTCCAGTCTTTGGTTGTGGTTTTGCGTTCTGGAGAGGTCCGGTGCGCCATGGAGACGTGCGCCGTGGAGGAAGTCTGGAGTTGGCGGCTTTGGAGAGGAGCTTGGCTGCATTCTGACTACTGAGTGGATATTGTGGCTGGAGGAGGATCGATTGGGATCCATGGTGGGGTGAGTTGGCCTTTTTCTTGGTGCAGCAGCGTTGAAATAATGCTATGGTGTCTTGGAGAGAACTAGACTAACGCTGCTGAATGGGTTAGCAGGTACAAGTAGGCCTGACAGGTTATCAGAAGTGTGCTTGAGGGGAGATCCTGCTCCTAAAGTTAACTTTTATATGTTCTGAACTGCAACAACAGGCCTCAATAGCAGCCCTTCATTACAGCATTCTAATGGAGCAATCTGACTTTACTAGAAGCTGCATTGGACAAATGGGAACATAGTGACAAATACAGAACATGCATCACTTATTCCAGTGATTTGCTGCACACTAATCTTTCTGATACAGTCCTTAGATTTTAACATATGTGGAGAAGTGTTTAAGAACCTCAACTCTACATTTACTGCATAAGTCAGAAATTTTGTGGTAATATCAAGCAGTGTAGTTTGATGATTTTTGTGCAATGTGCAGCTGGTTTTAGGGTAATTCAGTGCAAATTCACCCAGATTTCACAACTTTTCCAAGATAAGGTCATGGATTTTCTTGAGAAAAAAAAAGCAAAAACTTCTACCTAAACCATGGAATCTCACAAAATCCCGCGGCTCTACTCCAAATATGAGTTATGAGTTTTTGAAAATAGCCCCTCAGTGTTAAATTTGATACCTTCAGCCTCACCAGTTGCTCAACTGGGAAGCCCTAGGTGAGTTGGCACGGAATGACTCTTTAGTGAAGACGCTCCAGAATCCAACCTCACACACCCTGTATATCACCAAAGTCCGTAAAAAAAAGCAGCATCTAGCTGGTGAACATAATCGAGCATTTAGCAGGTAAAGAAGCACAGTGTGATGGAAAGGAAGCACTGGTTCTTAGAGTCAAGGCATCTGTCTATGTATAACCTCCTAATGGACTCAACAGCAAGTTCCATAAAATAACTAGGGAGTGTGTAGCATGTTCTTCCATCCTTAAATGCTGTTTGTTATGTTGTGGGTGCTCTTCTATTGGACTGCCATGTTTGTTCCTGTTATCTTCTCCATCCATTTGTGGATTGTGGTGGCAGGAGGCTGACTAAGATAATCCCTCCAGATGACACGTATTATCTCTCCAGTGTTTCCACCTCAGATCTGCCACCACTTAGGCCAGGTTAGATGCTGATTAATTCCACAACCTGGTGTGGATCTGAGGGCAGTTTCCCTTGTATGGATGAGGTGCTGCACCTCTGACTTGTCTGATTCATTGAGGTTAATGCATGGCTCTTTGTCTGGCCCCCTTCTTGGAACCAGTTTGCTTAAGATACTACCTGGAGCAGTTTCCCCTCTTTAACTCCTCCAATATAAGGTGGCAACGTTCAGAGGAGTCCTTTTATATCATGTGTTTGTAATTCATTTGTTTTGTGAGCGGTGAGTTATCTGTTTTATTTGAGCTCTGTCAAGTTGTTTCAGTCTATTTACTTTCAAAGGCAGCCCAGCACCAGGCACACAATGTACAATGAAGCCCAGAGGCTTGAGGAGGCTGCAGCTCTAATCTGCGCTCCTTTTGTTTATTCACAGTAACCCCTCTGTTGCCTCCAAATGATTGGTTAATGATTTATTGATGCTCTTAAATGCTACACATAGTGCAGCCGCCCTGGCAGGCAGGAATGGAGGACAGGACGTTTGGAGGGCTTTACAAGCCAGCGAGGCTTCAACATCCTAATTAAAATCCACTGTCGGAACCTGTACTCATTAACGCGGCTCTCCTTCCTTTAAGGGAAAACGCTGCTTCCTCTCTCCTCTGGACTCTTTAATCTCATCCTCTCTGCGTCAGAAGGTGTTGCGTAGGAAGATGCAGCAGCGGAGCGAGACGTATAGCGGCGGGCAAGGATGTTGACACAGTCAGCTATCAAAGGAAGTCATGTTGATTAGGCACGAAACACGCTTCACCTTGTGAGGCATTACATTATTTACTTGTACAGCTGAAGCCTCTCTCTCTCTCAGAGCAACACAACACTGTGTCATTTCAGTTTTTGTCTTAGGTGAATAGATGATAAGCAGAGAGGTGGGTTGTTGCACACTTTGCTCTGAGTAGGATTTACTGCATTTCAAGGAATATGTCATGCTTCAAGAAGTATCAACATTTTAGAAATTAGAAATAGAGTTTTTGAGATATTTGACACTGATTATTTTGCCAAACAGAAGTCATACAGTTCTTTACATATTGAAGACAGTGGTTAGATAGTGGATTTTATGACATTGTATTTAGATAATCTATTGGAATGGAAGTGTCATTAATGACGAAACTAATCAGAATAAATTGAAGTACAAATCAAATCAAGTTTATTTATGTAGCACGTTTTAAAACAACCTGAGTCATCCAAAGTGCGGTACAGGTTATAAAACGAGCAACAGCAACAATATGTGCAAAGAAGCAAGACAGAAAAGATTAAAACTCATAAGATCGAGTTCTAACATCTAAAATACTAAAAAAGTACGACAACGAAGAGCAACCAGAGGCCACTGAAAACATCTTGAAACTAGAAAAGCACTCAGAGAGCGCATACCTCCGCCAAGGAGCTTCAGTCCACCCCCAACACAATCTCCCAATTCACATATTTTGTATAGAACGTCACAGATACAATTATAATTGCAGACAGTTCAAATGTCCTGCTGACAATGCGGCGTTCACCCCATTCGACCCAATGAACTGGTGCGGCCTCTAGCGTGGCAGCTCCTAACAGCCTCCCAGCTTCTTAGACAACCGGAGATAACAATGCTGGCCCAACCGTGCGTATGTCGCTCAGGAAGGAAAGAGAACTCCGTCATTGTCGCTGTCTGTTCACACATTTCCTGAAAATTACATCCAAATCCATCCCTGGATTTCCAAGTTATTTTGAACACACACAAACAAACAAACCAACCAACCAACCAACGCCGGCCATCACATAACCTCCTTGGCTGAGGTAATTAGAAAAACACAAAAGTCAATGGAGGTGCAACATTTGACTGACAGAGGAAGCTTTTGCAATGACATGATTCCCCACCAGCCTCAAGAAGCTCTGATACGTGCCCTGGTATCAGCACGTGCACGGCTTTATGAACAAATGTAGAAACCCTAAAATCAAATCTGCATTTAACAGGTAGCCAGTTGCAAATTCAGATGCGATGCTTTCTATTAGACGATCGACCGACACCCAGAGAGTTACACTAATCTGGCCTCTAGAAGTTAATGCAGTTGTCAGTCTTTCATGTCATTTTGACAGAGATGGATTTCAGTGTTCCTCGGCTGATGGTAGCATCCTTTCACCACAGAGGTAATCTGATGGTTAAACTTCAAAGATGACACTAAGCCTCCTCGTCTGAACATAAGGTTTGCTGTCACTGGTCCTATAAGCGGCTGGCGGTGGTTATTGTGGTGTTTTGGTGACCTAAAATTAACTTCAGACATGTTTTTTGCCGTTGAGCACTTTACCTTCTGAAGCCAGATTAGGACGGATGTGTTAGAGGTGGAGTATATTTGTGTGTCTTCAGCATAACAGATGAAGGAGACGCTATGTTTGTGATAGGTGGAGCGTATGCATAACATTTACTACTGTAGTTAAAAGGGATTTACAGTTGGGAATTCAGTGTACATTATAGCCACTAATTCCAGTGACGCTACAGTTTGTGTATGGGCTTGTTTAATGGAGAGTTGCCAGTGGTAATATCATTTCTGAATACGCAGATTCCATTTGTGTAACCCACAGATTTATATTCAGCCCTGTTTATCTTCCAACCTCACACATTAGACATTCCTGTAACTGTCTCTCCACATTAAGTGCAATAGGGATGTGTGTGAGAGTGGGAATAAAGCGAGTGTGGTCGGAAGCTGCCGATCACACTGTCATTCAGCGTTCAGCTCAGTGCCTGTCATCATCTTTAGTCTAATCATTTTCCCCTGGCAGCTGATTGCTTTTTACCACACTAATAATCCAGCAGAGACACACACACAAACACACACACACACATACAGCATATCAAAGAAGGATGTCTGTTGACGTCTGACAGCTGTGTTCAACTCAGGATCACTCCACCATGTTGAGTTTCTGCCAGAGGAAACAGAGAGAAAGCGTTTGATTTCTCCTGCAGCGCGGGGAGGAAGGAGGGGTGGAGAGGGACGGCAGCGAAATTCATTAATTCCACCGATTTGCCAGTCAAAGCTTCTGCTTCTTCTTTTTTTTTCAACCAGGCTGAACATAAACAAACACAATCATGTGCAAATGAGTCCAAATGAGATGTGACAGTTCTATTGGGCTTAATTTATTAGCAGTGATTATGCAGGCCCGCTTTCCACTGGCAGCCAGCAGAGACGACTGAGCGTAAATAAAAGAAATCAGCAGCTTTATGAAAAGTGGATATTATTAATAGTGATGGCTAAAGCTGCTGGCATGATGAGATTCATTTAAGCACTGATATGCTCTGCCTTTATGGAAGGAATTGTAATTTTTTTTTTGCTTCTTGAGCATTCAATTCAAACTAGAAATGAGCTTTTCAAGCTCCGCTCCAGGCACTATTGTCACAGCAGGGGTCAAACGGACACTATGAATTTTAATACAATATTTTAGGTTTCCACATAATAGCACACAGTGTGAAGTGAGCTTGATGGCAAGTTGAGAGAGAAAAAATGGAGATTGTTTGCACTTGACATGAATGACCTAAAGCTGATTATCAGAAAATGTTCCAGCTCCACTCCCACAGTTTGTTTGACTAAAGTTAGCAATTGAACTTTTATAAAATTGAATTGATGTCACAGTCCTGCTTAGACTGAACCACAGCATTTGTAGTGTAGACTTTAAGTTTCTCTCCTGGCACTGATGAAACCAGTAAACTCTGATGACATTTAAAGATCAGACATAACATTATGTCCACCTGCCGATTATTATGTTGGTCCCTCTTATGTGCTCAAAAATTATCTGACCCATTGGGCATGGACCAGAGGACCTCTCAGGGTGTCCTATGGGGTCTGGAACCAGGACGTTGGCACTGGATCCTTTGGGTCCTCTGGCTTGTGCAGTGGGGCCTCTGTCAATCAAACTTGTTCCACTGCATCATGTTGATGTTTGATCACAATGGGGTGTAGGAAGTTTGGACGTCAAATCAACATGTTGGACCATTGTCATGTTCCTCAACATGTTCCTGATTGTTTGATGTTTTTTCCATGTGGTGGGGTGCATTTTCCTACAGTGACATTTGGGATTTCCATTTGCATGAGGGAGCGTGCTTGTTGTGGGACAGTATTTATTTGGGTGTCTAAGTCTGATCAAGGTTTTCCATCAGAACACCACATAGTACCAATATGATCAATGTTATTCACTTCACTTGTCAGTGGTCAGAATGTTGTGGCTGATCGGTGTATCTTTTTTCTCATAGAAACAGTCCCATCATGTTCATTCCTAAAATGACTTAGATGCATTTTACACTGTTGCCTTCTTTAGAACATACAGATCTATAAAACCCTCTCCTTTTTTCTTCACCCAGCTCGATGAAACCAGCTCACCTACAATCTGCTCGAACTTTACATGATGGCAAGTTGCAATATTGAAGGCACTGAGACATATATATTTGAACCTAAAAATGATTCTGAAGAAGAATAAAAACACAGAAAGCTTCACCGTGCAAGCTGGCAAGATTTGTTCCCTAGGTTTGTTACATATGAAACGCTGGAAATCTGAACCTGTTTCTCAAACTGTTATAAATACACACAGTGTAGACATTTTATCAAGGTTAAACTTGATAACTTCATAACTATGTTGCGCTGACATTGTTTGCCTATAGTCATTCCATCTCAGTGAAACATTAATCCAAACTATACACAGGAGCTTGTCTGGTGATTCACATTATACAGAACCTCATAGTGAACTCCCTGATGTGGGAAGATGCAGGTTTACTGTGTGCGTTTCGTTCTACATTTAGCTTTCCCCCACTGTTGACAGCTGCTAGGAGGGATCATGAGTTTCCAGCTGTGCTCTGTGGGATATTTTATATTTATTTGCGCCTGCAAATCCAAGAAGCTTGCCCATTAATATGTGTACATATTAGTAGTACAGAACATGTAAAACTGTATAAACTTGTTACGCAAAATGATTTAATCTGCATCCCACTCATGCACAGTTCTTCATGATCCTGTCCTGGTCTCTGTCCTGAGGCCATGAACGCCTCTCCTTATATATCTCATGTTGTGCATTCGGGTTTAGGTTTGAGGTGGAGACAGGATGGCAGAGAAGGGATGGTGAGGTGAAACCCATCCACGATGCAAAGAGCAACAAGAAAAAAATATTTTTTGTTTTGAGGAAATAACTGGAAGTTTGCTGTTGCATGGCGGAGAGGCTGATACCAGGTAGGGCTCTTGCCGTCTAGAAAACCAAATTCACTGATGTCCCTCTGATTGATCTTCTGGTCAGGAGGGCTGCTGGGACTCCACTGCCCACTGGGAGTCATATAATCAACCCGTCAGCTGAGGTTGTCTGGGCGGGTCTGCAGGAGATCAGGCTGATTTCTCAAAGGGGAAACCTCCTCTGCACAGGGGGGGTCAAAGGTTTCAGAGCCGGTGGGGTTTGTGGTTTTATTTGGACACACAGAGAGATGGCTGATTCTAACAAAACAGGCTGTTGAACTTCTTCAGGGAATAAAGCCTCCAATCATCCCGAGTATTTTCATTTTATTTGCGCTGTGAGTAGATCAATAATCATATCTGATCAGCAGTTGACTAACAGATGGTGATAAAGCTCGAGCTGTGAACTGCAGAATTAAAAAACGTCTCTTCACATCATCATCTTAACACCGCCTTATAGTCTAAAATAATTTTCTTTTATCGGGGCACGTTTCTCTGACAAGGTGTTTAATTTGCCAGATTAGTGTAATTTGCATGTTAGAGATGAAAACAAAAACAACAGACAGAACAACGGCTGAAGAGCCTTAATTAGGCGCATGAAGATGCTCCGTAATTGCTGTAGCTTTGGCATTACTGTAAACACGAGTGTGTGTTCATGCGAGTGCACATCTGTTCCTGCTGCACACTGTCATTTGGATTTTGGGATGACTGTAAAAGTTTTTGCTAGCCTGGAGCAGATCAAAACCCGAATGTTCATATGTGCTGTATATTCTAATTCAGCGTGGGAGGCAGACTATGAATATGAAGTTGATGGGTTAAATGGCAATTTATACACACACTAAACAAACTACTCCACTGTTCATGCATAGTGTGCTTAGAAAGAAAGTTTCACTGAGTTGTACTTAAACATTCTGGTAATTTTATTCAGACAGGCCTTAATTGAGGGCACTGAACACAAGATGCTTAGTTAACTTGTCAGTAGGGAGCAGTGCAGGGATCCTCTCTATAGCTTAAACATTATATCATTGCAGTTCTTCATTATATCCTAATGAAAGATGCTCCTGAGTTGTAATTTGAGCATCGCAGTGCATATTGGGTTTGACTCATTAGAGACAATTAGTCAAGATTTCTCCTGCTTTGCTTCTCTTGTCTCTTTTTTAATCTGTTTGTCGGAAACCTTCAATTTCGAAGTAGTGCAGATCTATATTGCTGAAGAGCCTCTTTAATGTTGTTGTTGTTTTCTACGTATGTGGCAAATTGCAGAGCTACACAACTACAGAAACAAAAATCACATGTGAATTTACACCGATCAGGCATAACATTATGACCACCTGCCTAATACTGTGTTGGTCCCCCTGTGTGCTCAAAGATGCTCTGAACCATTGGGCATGGACAACAGGACCTCTCAGGGTGTCCTATGGGGTCTGGAACCAGGACGTTGGCACTGGATCCTTTGGGTACTCTGGCTTGTGCAGTGGGGCCTCTGTCAATCCAACTGGTTCCACTGCATCCTGTTGATGCTTGATCAGAATAGGGTGAAGGAAGTTTAGAGGTCAAATCAACATGTTGGGCCATTGTCATGTTCCTCAACATGTTCCTGATTGTTTGATGTTGTTTCCATGTGGTGGGGTGCATTTTCCTTCAGGGGTAGATGGATGGCATTTGGGATTTCCATTAGCATGAGGGAGTGTGTTTGTTGTGGGACAATGTTTATTTGTGTGTCTAAGTCTCATCAACACAGATATCAAAATCCAAGGTTTTCCAACAGAACACCACATAGTACCAATATGATCAATGTTATTCACTTCACCTGTCAGTCATCATGTTGTGGCTGATCGGTGTATAATACAGTAGTAAAAAGTCAGATGGTCACATACAAAATGTGTACAAATTTGATGTCAATGTAGACATGGAATAAAAGTACAGTAATTAACGTCACGCGTGTTTTCGTAGTAGAAAGTTTCAAGTGGAATTCATCTCTAGATGTTTCTGACCAGCTGTCATTGCCCAAAGCAACAATCACTACAGTCCTCCAGAGTAAACCTGACAAATGTGTCCAGACCTCCCTGCAAATGCGGTGGAAACCAAGCAGCAACCTCCAGGGCTGAAAACTGCAGTTCTTCAGGTGTTCACTTGAAGCTGGTTCCTAAAATGAGTCAGTCCTCATAGCCCTCCATGTTAAATATCCAGCTTCATGCTTCATTTCCTCATTCATGACAGTTGTACGTACATTTTTACATGCTGTAACTTGTAAATTGTATTTCGGCTTAAAGCTATGCAGTGTCACATCTTTGTATAAGTCAGCGGTGGAAACACAGAATTACACTGTAGACATAGAACCAGCTGAAGGCTCTTCTCCCAATAGACCGAGTCCAAAGGAATATCCTCTTTCATTTAGCTCGTAATGACCTTTTTGGAGTCTTTCACAGTTGTTGAGTGATGAGCCTGTAGCCACGGCCTTAAAACCCATTACATGTTCTGATTGTGTCAATCTAATGCACTAATTGAATGCTATCCCTCAGTCACTTTTCATCAGCGACGGACCCATGCTGGTGAACTGATTTGGATATAATTTGCACAGCAAGAGCTTCAATCACAAGAGACAAACATTTTCTCTCTCATTAAAGAGCATATTAAAGATTATCTTCTCTAGTTGCCACAGTGACTCTATCTAATGTGATTTGCTGGAAGTGTGCGGAGAACAATTTCCCCGTGTGATCCAGGGAGACTTGCATTTTCTCTCCTCTCTTCTCTCGCCTCCTCTCCTTTCTGCAGTAAGTGAGTCTAAAGAGACCTCTTTGATCTTGTCTCATTGCTCTCAATACTCCAGACTGAATTTAAATCACAAGGCCGACTATTTTAAGAACAAAGCTGCCGTCGTGCTGAACAAGGGAAAAGAGGAGCTCACTTTTATTTCTCCCGCTATCCTGTCAGAATGAAATTTGCTCGACAGTAGGGGAAGATGTGCTTATTAGTGTGTGTCATTTGAATCCTTTGCATGGCCGCATGAAAGATGAGCTTCGTGGACCTGATGTGATGTCGACAGCTAGAGGCAGTGAATTTGTAGTGTTGTAGTTGGTGACTAATTGCAGAAATATATCTAAATTTAATGCATTGACTTAGATTAGAGTGAGTCATGATTATTACCTAGTTTAATGTTATTGTAAATTAATGTTTTAACATGCATGGCCCAGTGTCTACCGATGGAGTTTCAATCAGTTTGAACTGTTTTCATGAGCTCTGGACTTTGCAGATATTCTCAGTCCATTGAGGAGCATGTAAATTCAGTCATCAGTTTTATTGATCTTTTTTGGATTGCCCATTCTTAAATTAGGTTGCACTATAACTTGTTTTTGTCATTAATTACTGGTCTCTCTATATCTGTAGCCAGTACACCAATATAATTATCTTTATTTGAGAATAGAAATTAGTTTTTGATATACACCAGTCAGCCTCAACATTATGACCACTGACAGGTGAAGTGAATAGCATTGATCTTATTGGTACTATGTGGTGTTCTGATGGAAAACCTTGGATTTTAACATCCATGTTGATGAGACTCAGACAACCCAGTAAACACTGTCCCACAACAAACACACTCCCTCATGCTAGTGGAAATCCCAAATGTCACTGGCCTACCCCTGCAGGAAAATGCACCCCACCACATGGAAACAACATCAACCAATCAGGAACATGTTGAGGAACATGACAATGGCCCAACATGTTGATTTGACCTCCAAACTTCCTACACCCCATTCTGATCAAGCATCAACAGGATGCAGTGGAACAAGTTTGATTGACAGAGGCCCCACTGCACAAGTCAGAGTACCCAAAGGATCCAGTGCCAACGTCCTGGTTCCAGACCCCATAGGACACCCTGAGAGGTCCTCTTGTCCATGCCCAATGGTTCAGAGCATTTCTGACCACACAAGGGGGACCAACACAGTATTAGGCAGGTGGTCATAATGCTATGTCTGATCGGTGTATTCCATCAGTTTGTGGTTTTACCTGCCTCTTCCTGTGGCTCTCTTGCCGTGTTGCCGTTAGTGTTGTAATAAGCTCTACATGTATTACAAATACTGCAAGCATTTCAAAAGGTTCTCCAGTCTGCTTTCAGTCTGCATGCAAAGGTTTGCTCTTATTCTTCATGGTTGCCCTTTTCAAAAAAAAGCCAGCAAACATGCCACAAGAAAGGTCAGCGGGATCTTAATAACATTAACGATCCTCACGGCCTCCTTTTTTTTGCCCGTCTCTACTATCCAAAAAAGACATCCATCTCCTCCACAGGTAACTCTTAAGATAGAAAAACTGTCTGCAGACCTTCTCTAAAAAAATCTGTGATTGCTGTCTCTCCTCCCAGACTCCTGCCCTGACAGACCCTTGGCATCTCTATTGCTTTTATTTTGCTGACTGACAGCAAAATTACTGGCAGAGGGTTCCTCACCGTAAACAAGAAGGGGGATGAGTCAAAGGTTGGAGCGATGGAGATTTAAGCTTGACAAAAGATCTAGACTGAAAGCCCCATAAAACCTTACTCATAAAAGGGCGCCGCTCCCCGTAGAAGGTGTCGAACAAGGAAGATGCATGTAATGGCTCTCTGCTGTTAGACAGACATTGAACTGCCTGGAGAAAATACCGAGCTACAATCCCCACTCCCAACCTTCTGAATCCTCTCACATGGGGGCAGTGTTGCACCACTCGTCACACTTCACTCTTCACTCCCATCACCTCCCTCCTCCTCCTCCTCCTCCTCCTGTTGCTGATGTATTCCTCATCCACCTTTGCTGCAGAGGCATGCAGCAGGCGTCCTCTGCTCCGGGTCTCCTCATTTCCTCCTCTCGTGTTGTCTCTGATAAAAGACGACCACAACAGAGACGACCGAATCCCACAACTGTCAACACTTTGAGAGAGAGGAAAACGCCGCTAGGTCCCATCCTTCGTTCCTAGATAACCACATTATCCAGATTAAACATGAGATTCGACATGGGTTTGGGTTTTTTTTATGTTGTTCTTCGAAGCTGGAGCTATTGTCAGTGCAACAAATCCTTCAGGCCAGACCAATGGAAATGAAGGACAGCTAGCAGGATCCAGACCATGGACCCCATACAATACCCCATTTTCAGACAGGAATGGTTCACCTTCTTAGATTGATAATAAACAAAACTTGAAATGATTGGGCCATTCTGTTGGTGTTTAATTTTTGTAATCAAGTTATCTTTGCTTGTATTATATAATAAAATCAAAATGTGAACACTAAAAAAAATTAACAAAACTACATTTGCTTTGAGACGCTGTAAGGAATTTAAAAAAGGAATCTGTCATTTGGAAAGCTCATTAAAGACAGGTTTCATATTCATAGCCGACTTACCAATCATCTGACCAGCATTACTTGTAGTCTAACCACATTACCTAGAAGTCCAACTGTGACGAAAGTGTGCAATCACTGGAAACACTGTGGAGCCCAATTTAGAGCAAAATAACAAGTAAAAATGCAGGAACACATAGTTACGGGGAGCAATCAAAAAGTTCAGACTGTAATAATGGTGCATGAAGAAGGCGTGGGCAGTAAGTGTCAGGATTCTGCGTGACGTTGTACAATCAACATCAGGAGCGTTTTTATAACCACTGTCATGTTTGAGATTTCACCATGCACTTGCAGAAGCAGCACCATGTCAACAGACAACAGATCAGGGATGATCCAACCTTCATATTGAGGATAATCATTGTGATGAGAGGTAACAGCTGTGACTCAGCCACCAAACGGCAGTCCGTGCACTAAAAGAGTCCACAGTGTCGGAGGCCAAAGAGATGCTTGTCGTTTTCTTCACAAAGTTGTCGACCGTGCATTCATCCCCCAGGTTTAAACCGTCCATGCAGAGCTCTACTGTAACAATCTGATGCATCTCTGGGAGAACATTTGGGACAAATGACCTGAACTGAGGGGTGATGGCAGTTGGTCGCTCTATCATGACAACCCATTCACAGCACATTGAAACACAATTGTTGCTCCCCACCTGCCCCACTCAGATTTTGTGACTTCTTCCTCCTTCCTATAATAAAATTCAAGTTGACGTTTTGCTGTTTTGCCACAGTGGACGATATCCTTTGCCCAGTGCAGATGGTAAATGATCAGCTTGAATAGTGCCTTTCACACACACACACACACACACCAATGCCATACAAGGTGCCCACCTAACATCCGGAGCAACTTGAGGTTCAGTGTCTTGCCCAGGGACACTTCGACACATGGGGGGGAGCGCCAACCTTTCAATTTGTGGACAACCTGGTCTACCAGCTGAGCCACGGCCGCCCAGATGGTGGTTGAAGTGCTCGCTGGAGCTCCAGGGAGCGTTCCAAGCGTGGCAGAAGCACTGGGAGCAGAGTATCGCTGCACAAGTTGACCACTTTAAAGGGGATAGCAGCCAAATTGAGATCAAGTACAGTTTTTTACTTTTTATAGTTGCAGTCTCTGAATTTTTTGATCACACCCGATAAAGTGGAACCAGCATATCACGTTAGTGTGGCATCCTAACAAGCTAGGAAACACCGAATGCACTCCTAACTCTGAAACATAAATGAAACTAATGTCCCAAAGCCCCCACGTGGTCTGTCTAGTATTCTTTGGTGAAGTTGAACATATGGGATTGCAGTATTGAACAGTATCAGCAGTGAGCTACAATAAGCCCTGGCGGGAAAGCTCATATCAGTCAGTCACCACCTGCACTGCTTAAAGCAAGCTAAACTTTGTCACACAGGACTCAAGGGAGTTTGTAACACTTTAAAAGTTGTTACATTGATTTAGCTGGATTAGACTGAAGAGGACTGGTGATAACAGCATGCCAGTCTGGTAAGAACAGGTAAGAACAGTGCCCTGGTGTCAAAAGCATCAATTGATGCTAAGGTTCCCAATATTAAGCAGCTGTCTTCGCTTCCACGAGTCCGTTCCACAGGTGGGAGAAAGAGAGAGAGTGCAGTCTGGTTTAGTATATCGCAGCAGGAGGCTTTTCTCCCTGGTTCACAATACCCATTGATTTGTGAGCAGATGCTGAGCTGTTCCCCAGGCAGTCAGTGGCATCTCCTCCCTGCCTCGCTTTTCTCTGCTTACCCACCCCAGCCTGGCAGAAGCCATCTGAGGACAACTGCGGCGCGAGAAGACGGTAATCCATCGCTGGTGGGAGGAGCGCTGTTTGTTTCATTAAACACGACCCCATTGCACCGCAGAAGAGGCAGTTCATACGGACAGCACGTACATTTGTTTTGATAGCGCTGGAGGGAAAGAGATGCAAACAAATTGATTCTGAAAAAGCCTTAACAGCTGTGCATCTGGATCGTAATGAGAAATGGGATGTTTGCTAAATGAGCTCAGCAGGAAATATTTCTTATTAAATATTCCTTGTAAGTCCTGTGAAGCCTGTGATGAATTTCCTCTATATCACATGGTCGTAATTTACATTTAAGTCGTGAACTATTTCTACAAAGGAAAGCTGAGAGCTGGGATTTTTTTTTGATTTATGACTATATGATACTAAAAAGAGAGCATGGAGTTGCTGTATATAAATTTAGGTGATGTCAAGCAGTGCAGTTAACTTCTGTCTGCCATGGGCTGTTTTACAATGTGACCTTTAACCTCAATCCCAAGTAAGAAAAGACTCAACAAATAACAGGATATTGCAACGGCCTCAGATTAACCTGATTACATCAGATTTTATATATAGTATATCTTCTTCTGTCTTACACTTTTGCTGAGCTGTGGGTTTTCCACCTGCTGATTGGAAGAGTCTACCCAGTACCTTTTTATTCCCCTGGCTCAACAACCTGGCTCAGCCTGCTGGATCTCAAGGAGGGATGGAGGGATTTAAAGATATACAGACTCAAGGAAAGCTGCAATCAGGGAACCGGGGTTAAAATGAGGCCTCGCTTTAAAGACTGGACATCCCCACTGACAGGAGTGCTGCTCTTTTCCTCCTCCTCTCATCTCCGTCTTGCAGCCATCAGTTCTTAATTCTGCCTGTCGGGAACCCCAACATTCCTGCGGTGAAAAGTCACTGCTGGATCTCATTTCCTACCATTCTCTGCTGAGAGCGCACAGAAACAAAGACACATGGAGATTGTTACTGTTCAAAAGGCCATGTAATCCAACCAGTTTCCTCCAGGACCTCTTTTTTTTTTCTTCGTTAACATATTTCAATCAAGTACATTCTGACTGCTGCAGTTATTTCTGTATACTAGAACTCTCATTTATAGTTTCATTCAGTGACCACAACCTTTCTTAACCTGAAAACCAATGATGTAATAGGATGTATGGACAAACTTAATTATTCTAAGTTCATCCATATGAACTCTGGAAATAGAGTGAGAGTTTTCCTCTTGGGACACACTGGACAAGTTAACCATCACAAGGAGAAGAAGACACAATTATTTTTCAAATAAGGAAATATCACAGTGTACTGATCAGCCACAAAATGGAAACCGCCTGTCATGATACCCACTCAGGTATGGACGCTACAAGACCTCCAAAGGTGTCCTGTGGTATCAGCAACAGATCCTGTCAGTCCTTTCTCATACACCTCTATCCATTTTTAAACAATGTTTGCAGTGTGGCAGGGCTTATTATCACTGCTGTCAGGGGATACCATTACCATAAAGAGGCTGAGGTAGGTGGTATGTATCAAAATAACATCTACACCAATGCCAGGATCCATGGTTTCCTAACAGGACTTTTTCTCAGAGCATCACACTGTTTCTTTTGGCTTACATTCTTCCAACAGTGCATCCTGCCGTCTCTTCCACTGGTAAACAATGCACACAGCTGTCCACCTGATGTAAAAAGTAAACATGATTTGTCAGACTTTCCTCCATTGCTCCATAGGCCAGTTTTGATGGACAGCAAGCTGCGATGCTCTCTATGCACTAACACCTTTCTATCATTGCAGCATTAAGACTTTCAGTAGTTTGTGCTATAGTAGCTCTTCTGTGGGATCAGACCACACAGGTGAACAACGTGTATGTGCTTGGTTCATATGTACTGTATATATGGTATTCATATGTAGACTATCCTCCCAAAGTGTGATTTCAAGGAATATTATCAGGAACACCAGTATAAAACTCGAGCATCTAGTGCCTCTGCCTGACGTGTACGACTATTATTATCCTGTTCAGTGTTTGATCACCTGCTCGGGTCACTTGCTGCCCACTTAATCCTCTCTAATTAAAGTATTAAAGAGGGGAATGAAAACTAACAGACCTCTCAGTCCTTCAGGACAAGAAAAGTCCATCTGTTCCATAAAACTCACCCCGTAGAAAAATACAAAAGTTCTTATCGCCTCTGCGGCGCCGCAGCCTATTATTATCCTCCTTCTTGCCCTCTGTAATATAAAGCAGCTTTTATCTTAATATCTGGCATTTCAGTTTGATTCCATAATTGGACAAATAATATCACGTTGTAATGAGTTGTGTTTTGATCCACATAATCAGTTGACTGTCCATGTACATTATAAGGGTGTCTGCATGTAAGACTGGATAATATGATGTGTCTGAAGGTTGTGGAGGACAGAGGGAACCTTCTTGATGTGTAAACTGAACTGTATACACCGATCAGGCATAACATGCCCAGTGTATCAGTGCCTGATGTTGCGTTGGTCCCACTTATGTGCTCCAAAATGCTCTGAACCATTGGGCATGGACAAGAGGACCTCTCAGGGTGTCCTATGGGGTCTGGAACCAGGATGTTGGCACTGGATCCTTTGGGTACTCTGGCTTGTGCAGTGGGGTCTCTGTCAATCAAACTTGTTCCACTGCATCCTGTTGATGCTTGATCAGAATGGGGTGTAGGAAGTTTGGAGGTCAAATAAACATGTTGGACCATTGTCATGTTCCTCAACATGTACCACATGATGTTTTTTCCATGTGGTGGGGTACATTTTCCGGCATAGGTAGGCCAGTGACATTTGGGATTTCCATTTGCATGAGGGAGTGTGTTTGTTGTGGGACAATGTTTACTTGGGTGTCTAAGTCTGATCAACACAGATGTTAAAATCCAAGGTTTTCCATCAGAACAGCACATAGAACCAGTATGATCAATGTTATTCACTTCACCTGTTAATGGTCGTAATGTGGCTGATCGGTGTATACACACCAAATAAACTATTCACTGCTAGCCATTTAGACTCTTATTGACTCTTTTAATTTCATCTTTTTTAATGAGTGAACCAAAATCTGCTTATGGAGTGCGATAATTGCACTTTTTTCTCAGGTCTGAGTGCTTCAAGGATTTTGAAGATCTTGAATTAAGGCAGTTTTCAGATTAATATCTCTTGACCCGAGAACATTCTTGAAATGAGTTGATTTGCTTTGGAATAAAGTGGAATTATCTCACCCCACTGGCACTGCTCTACTTGTTTTGTGAAAAATGGGATTTTAATACCCAACGCAAAAGAAAATAAGTTGTTAAGATGGATATTTTCCGCAGTGCAAACACACAGAAGTGTTTGTTTGTCTCTGCTGTCCTCCGAGGATGTTTTTCTTGCACTTAAAGCCTCCAATCTCTCACTTCGCAGTGTTTTGTCCAGAAAGCCAATTTTCTCGAGGATATAGTGGCTTCAGGAGACCAAAGGAAACTTTTTCCAAACCTAATCCCTCACCCCTCCAGGGACCCGGAGTTTACATTTTGAAACACCTCAATCTGATAAAGTGCCTGGAGGCTCTCGTTGCATCTCTCTAAGCCAGCACAACATACTCAGGGCATCCACCCATACGCACCTGCAAAACTCCCTCCATGCATTTTCAAGTGTTATGGATTGAGTGATACGAACTTTCCTGGTGATGTGAGAACAGACGATAGAGAAGTTTCCCAGAAAGATAAATGATCAGTTTGTAAGTGAACTATTGTAGCACTCCCTATGAGGACGTCTGTACAAAGTCAAAAAGTTTGAGAGGCAATGAGATGATAAAGGTCCAGTATTGCCAACAACTCATGAATAAGCTTTTGTAAAGTTGATAGAGATGGTTATCAATGTCTCAAAGCCCAGTTTGTCCTTTCAAGCTGTTCCCATGGTCCTTTATAAGCAGGGCATTGATGCTGCGTCACAGTTCTGGTTTGCTGGACCCTTTAGAGGAAATGCATGATGAGGATTTTTTAAATTGCATTTTACAATATTACAACACTTTGTCATATCAAATAGTCCAGCATGTGAAGATTAAAAAGCACAAGCAGGAGTCTGTTTTGCTAATAAGCAGAAACCATAAGGAGATTCGTGCACAGGCTCGAATCTGTTTTGTCAAAGTAAATAAGAGCCTTGAAGAATAAATTGTCTGTTTTTATTGAACATCTTCTCATTTCCACTGTAGAATCACCACTTAAGACTAATTTAGTGCTGCAAGCTACTTAGTAAACTCAGTCTGGCACCACTTCAGATATAGATTTGACGCTATCTGAAGTACATTTTTGCTACGCTAACATCTCCCAGCTCCTTACACTGAGAAAAATAAAGATCCCAAATGGAACCGAAAATCAGATGGTTCAATTAGGCACCACAAATATGACTCCAAAGAACTTTGGCAAAAATAGATAAATATAGTTTTTTAACATAGTTCTCTGTGGACCCATCTGGTTCTGCCTTGATACTAAGTCATTGATGAGCATTTTTGCTTATCAATGACTTACTATCAAGGTCAATAATAATGATCAAATGTAAGAATTTGCAGCATTTCTGGTTCATTTTCATTGTGATTCACTTATTATTTTGGGTTCCGGTCTTTTGGTCCAACAGAACAACATGTTACAAGATATTAGCTTGTGTTTTTGGAAACTGTGATGAGCTTTTTTTTTCTTATTACTATTTTTAGATGTTTTACAGACAAAATGATGCATCAATAATAAGCATAATTGTTAGTCGCAGCTCTGAGTTGATGTTCTTTACAGGACTACATAAAGTATGTGAAGAACAATCACCCTAAATAAAGAGGTGATGGTCCTTTGAAGAACCAGAGAGCCTCCTGTAATATTGACTCTGGTTGGTAAATTATGAAATTATACTGCATATGAACAGTTTAATTAATTGGCTTTGTTTTGGATTTATCTGAAGAATGTCAGGGTTTCTTCTCTAGAGAGTGTACATTGGTTTTTTATTATAAGTATGCTATTACAAATACCTATTTATGAGTAAAATGAAGCTTGTTGGTCATTACAATAGCTTTATCTGCCTGTATTTGCTCATAGAGAGAGTAATATTGACTTGTTACAGTAAGCAGCATACTGTATGCTGTTGCTCTGCTGCTGCTCCTCCATGAAATGAAAGTATTGATTTCAGAGTTGTTAAGGAGATAGTTTAAAGTACTTTTTTTATTTGTATACCGTGGAGACGTGCACCAAAGCTGATGCACTCAATAAGTGGTTTTAATGCAGCAATTCTCCGGACGCAACATGCATTTTATTTCCAAAAATAGTAGGCAGCCAGTGCAACACAAGTGCCCTTCCATTTGAACAGTAGGTAGTAAATCATCAGGAGAATTTTCCATGGCAACCATGCTGGTTAATGGTTGTGCTTCAGCTTAATGATATGCCTGGTGAGAGAGGGAGAGAGATGATAATAGGAAAGTCTTTTGAATAATCATTAGATTAATGTCATCCACATCATCGGCATGTCAATAAGTGTGAAATTAAACTTGACGTTTCTTTTAGCAGCCATTAACATTCGATCCAATTAGCCAATTGGACGGGGAAATGTCTCATTCCTTTATTTGTACGATTCCAAATCAATCTAACTATAAATTGGAAGATGAAAAATGTGTTCATCAGGCAATACCTGCTGTTGTGTCATTGCCGCAGCAGTAATGATGTGGTATCACAATCAGTGTGACCTGGTGTATATGAGCCTGGCTGTGTTATGTGTGTTGGTGGGTGTGCACTGTGCATTAGACAGGCAGCATCTCCACCTGTAGACTGCATTCTGATGCACAACTGTCCTCCATATCACAAACCTGTTGCGGTCAAAGTAATGATTTCCCGCTCGGTATCCACCTTCCTCTTTTATAGCTAACCTTAGGATGCATGTGAAAGACTGGATAAAATGCAAAGGAACTGAAATCAATAGTTCTGTAGGTATGGAATGCTTTACTGTAACACCTCCCCATGCATGTCCTTCAGTGTTATTTATACAGACCTCCCTCATCAAATAGCATTCTTTATGAACATTTAAGAAACACTCCGAAACAACTTGACAGAAATACAGATTTTATTATGGAAGGGGATCTAAATGAGGTGTCAAAAAGTCGGTTTGATGTCATCCAAGAAGTCCAAATCCCCACCTAAAATCACCTCTCATCTCAATCTATTACTCAGCAATAAACCAGGAAGTATAATCAAATAATTCTGTTATCGGATCATAATTTGACACTGATGGAAAGGAAGGTAACAAAATACAGGCTCATATCTTTGTAATAGGTGTAAATATGTTTATTCTTGTCTGAAGTTGGTCATTTTAACATGAGGGTCTATGGGGATTGACTCGCTTTTGGTGCCAGCCTCTAGTGGCCCTTCAAGGGACTGCACATTGGAGTTGTTTTTATACCATTTGAGGTTGCCACTTGTTTTCTACGCATCTCAAAAAAGGATGAAGAGCCTCACAGTGTATGCTTCATGTTTTCTAACCTCATATAATGTAAGATTTTCCAGATCCACTTCGTATGAAATGGAGGAAGTGCATCTCTCTGTTTTAGCAGGATTAGACAACAAAAAAGCAGAAAGCCAAAAAGTGACACTGGGACTTGTTCGATGAGTAGAGAAAACTGTAACAGGGCACGAGTCTGTAGTCACTTAAGGACCTCTGATAGTGTCTGAAACACAGATGTCCAGTAGACAGCTTGGAGAGTGTATGCAGATATGAACATGGGATCGTTTTACAGCAGTTACATGCTGGATCAATGTCTGGGAATCTGTCTGACAGCGTCCCTTGAGCCTGATGTTGTATTGTTCACTGTTGCACAATCACAGAAAGTGTGTTTTGCTTTAATCCAGCAGCCTGAGCTTTGTGTGCTACGTTTTGTGGAACAGAAGGTGGATTACACCGTTTAGATATTGTAACTTTAAACGATTGGACAGGCGCTAATGGAGTCAATGAGGCGAAGTTCTGGAAATTAAGGGTGCTGTTTCCGGACAAAAATCACACACCTGCAGGTACTGGAGGGAAAAGTGAGCATGTGGTGTGAGAGATTTAGTATGCAGCTGTTGCAAAGAGACAAAAAGAGTGTTTTCATGTCCTTATTCTGCCAGTGGAGAAATGCATTATCCCACAGAGTTGGAGGGGGGAAACATATTTGTGCGAACTGGGGAGTTAAATGAGAGTCCATGCCTTCCATAGACCTGTGTTGGTCTTAAATGCAGGCAGTAAAGCTTGTTTTTACTTTCCTGCTCAGGGACTGCAGATGTAAATGAGCTGTACGTCTACCTCTGACCTAGCAGTTGCGTCGTGCGAGGTCCCTGTTAAATAAAGTAGGCTAACTAGGTTTTCCATTTCATGTCTCCCATCTCACCTCTGCTTCACTGACATGTAGCGCAGCACCCTGCACTCAGCAAGCCTGTTTGACAAATGCCATCTCTAATTAAAGTCACTCTGCTCAAATAAATGCCTTAAATTAAAACCTCTTTACTTCATTACACAGTGATTTGTGAATGTATTACATCCCCGCGACACAAATTCTGTCTTGCAGTATTTATGGGCTGGTTTAGTTTTATTATGCCCTGTATGATGAGCCAACACATGGTGACATCCACATTCCAGACTGGGGTGAAAAATAGAGTTGGGTCATGGCGACAGTAATAATACCAAGTTCATTAGTTCTATCCATGATAAGCTGCTGTGGTGAGTGAGGATATTAACTCGGTGATGGTATTAATTGTGGGCAGAGCAATGCTTTCTATCAGTGCCAGTGTTCATCTGCTTTGTATTGATGTGTTGAAATGAACTACTTTTTGAATTCTCAGATCCATTTGCACACATAAATCACCATCTGCTGATCCACCCCTTAAGACAACTTTACCGGTAACTGAACATAAGATATCTTTTAAACAAAACATCCTCTATTATCAGTGACCTGATTTCGATAATCACATTGATTGCTTGTTTTTTTTTTTACTGAGATGGTTGAACACAGATGGACCAGCTGCTCTGACTGAAGCCTCATCACAAAACTACAATGTTTTATACTCCTTTGGGAACAGTAAAAAGCAGCCATCCCCCTGCCTCACTAGCTTTTAAAGGCATCATATTTGCTGACTGCAAATCTTTTGAATATTACTGTTTTATTTTTATCAGCCTCACTATACTGTATATGACAAAACCTCCCCATTCACTGCTTTTGTTTCAGACTTTCCAGAAGTACTCTCAATCATCCTCACCAGCTACGGCAGAATAATAATTTCAGCTGATGTTAACTTGCATGTGGACAATCAATCAGACTCTTTTGTTTCTGAGTCTTTTTCTTCTCGAAATCACTCCTAGCCTGTCTACTAATATCTCTTCAGCAGCAGATACAGACTGTTCTGATCACCTGTATGACTTTTTTTTACTGTCTATTGTTTTATACAACAGAATATTCCAACACCAGTAAGAAAACACGAAAGTGGCTGTAGATTTTATGTTCTTTTACGCAACATTCCTGCAGAAATTTTGCCTCACTCTTGTGATTTTATTTTACTCTCGACACAGTGCACAGGCTAAAATGGAAAAAACAATATGTCTTATACACCAATCAGACATAACACTCTGACCACCTGCCTAATATTGTGTTGTTCCCCGTAATGTGCTCCAAAAATGCTCTGAACCATTGGACATGGACAAGAGGACCTCTCAGGGTGTCCTATGGGGTCTGGAACCAGGACGTTGGCACTGGATCCTTTGGGTACTCTGCCTTGTGCAGTGGGGCCTCTGTCAATCAAACTTGTTCCACTGCATCCTGTTGATGCTTGATCACAATGGGGTGTAGGAAGTTTGGAGGTCAAATCAACATGTTGGGCCATTGTCATGTTCCTCAACATGTTCCTGATTGTTCAATGTTGTATCCATGTGGTGGGGTGCATTTTCCTGGCAGTGACATTTGGGATTTTCATTTGCATGAGGGAGTGTGTTTGCTGTAGGACAGTGTTTATTTGGGTGTCTAAGTCTCATCAACATGGATGTTAAAATCCAAGGTTTTCCATCAGAACAGCACATAGTACCAATATGATCAATGTTATTCACTTCACCTGTTAGTGGTCATGATGTTGTGGCTGATCAGTGTAGTGTGTTTTATAAAATTTCTGGGAAATACCCCTCATTTTCCTGGTTTGGTACCTCTGTAAGTAATCTACTGTATGTGAATACCTAAGTAAATAAAATAATGACATTTGTTTCTCTAAGCACATTAAGTTTAAGTCATACAGTATCTCGCCATCATGGTCCAGATGTTGCCAGATTCCAGACAGTCTCCTCTACACAGTTATGAAAAAACATCTCTACTGCCAGCAGGTGTTAAAATACACCTGTTCAATTCATAAACTAAAATATTTTCCCTTGACGTAAAGGAAATAAAAAATCTAATTTAGATCAATCATATGATGGCAGGTCTGGATAGACTGTTCAGAAGAAAAACAAGATACGACGTGTATCCAAGATAAGAGCTCAAAACTAAAGGTAATAAATTACCCTGAAAACAGCCTGAAGCTCATGAAGTTCATCTACACAAGAGGAGAAATCTGGGAGTCATCATCATATCTCAGCTTTGAGCCTCACGTTGAAAATATAACAAAGAATCTATTGTGTCATCTGGTGAACATTGCCGAAAGTGTAAGTGCTTCTCTTTTAAGCTAATGCAGAGAAACTTCTGCACACTTTTATAACCTGCAGCACTGTAATGCTCTGCTATCTGGTCGCCCCAAGAAGAATATATTTAAACTGCTGCGTGTGTTTTAACCAAGACTAGAAGGAGAGAACACATTACACCAGTTTTAAAGTCTCTGCAGTGGCTGCTTTAGAACTGATTTTAGGATCCTTTTGATTGGTTTATAAAACTCTAATAGTCTTTGTCCTACCTACTTATCAGATTTTCTTTCATCCCATAAACCCTCTGGAACCCTCAGGTCTGTCTAGGTCTAGTGGGCTTTTAATTATAACCAAAGTCTGAACAAAAACACCCACAGCGAGGCGTGCTTTTATTATTACATCTCTGGAGCAGCCTCCTGAAGGCCCGAGGGCAGCAGAGAATGTTGATATTTTTAAAAATCAACTCAAGCCCTACCTTTTTATTCTGGTTTTTAATTGATTGTATGAACTCTGTGTGCTGTTGTAAGGCAGAGTTGGGATTCATATACTGCTGCTGTCTGTGCTGACTAAATGAATATAATTGTAAAGAGATTTGTTTAGTCCTTTTATTATATGATGACACTGCTGAGAGCTGTTGCATTGTCTTTTATGTTTTCACAGTTTTACTAAGCGCTTTGAAGTGGCACAATACACTGCATTTATTTGCACTTGCTTAATCTTGCAAGCTTAATCTCACTTGCCACACACAGACACAGACACACACACAGGCATGCTGTAATAGGTGCAAATCCAGCCATGCTGACAGTGACGCCTCACTTAACATTTTAGCAGAGGGAGAACACACAGCAGAAACGATCACAACAACATCCTCTGTGCCGTTCTTCACATTGTGGCAACCAACGCAATTACAAGCTCGAGCCGAAACAATTTAGCTGATTAGTTTACTGGCAGGAAATTAGGCAGCAACTATTTTAAAAATTACTTGTTTGTTCAATTCCAAGCATAGATGCAAATAACACCAGCCGATTCCAGCTTCTGAAACGAACTGGTTTGAAGCTTTTCTCCTTCTTACGTAGCAGTACTCTCTCCTCACATTGTTCGGGGTGTACGAGTATTCAGATCTCAAAATTATTATCCGGATACCACCACAATTCGGGTCCAGCCCTACTCAACAGGTGTTTTTTGGAAATCTTTTTACACTGAGGAACTGATTCTGCTGGTCTGACCGTCAAGAGGAGCTTGTTCCATAATGTTGGGGCTAAAACAGTAGTTTAGTTTTGAGCCTGGATCATGGGGTAGTTAGTAGTAGCTGGGTTTTTCCATATCTGCACAAAGCACATACTCTCTTCATAAGTATACTCCCTTGCGGGCTCCTGGTTGGGCTTTGTTCTATACATGCACAGAAGGTTGGCATCTGTGTATTCCATGCATGCACACTTCTTCCCTTGGAGACACAAACCTTGGGATTCACAGATGTCTGTGAAGGGATCTGCATGGAATCTTGAGTGTAAATGAAGAAATGTATGTGGACCCTAGCGAACCCTTGTGTGAAGGTGGAAAGTGTCAACACTGACCTCACAAGAAGCAGAATTTATAGTTTGTAGGTGTACATGTTGGGTTTATCAGACTATATCGCTGTCCGTCTGAGCAATCACTCCCATTTACTCGCTCCTGAGTGTTTCTAGGAGAGAGGACACCACTGAGAATCGGCGACCTTCATTTGCACTCCCTCTCTCGCTTGCTGTGTGGGGGCAAAGGTCAGACAACTTATATGCGAAGTCAACGAGTGCTACCATTTGCCTGTTCATTAGTACTGACCTCTTGCTAGTTAAGTGGGGTTACTGAAGATCGGAGTAGGAGCAGTATCTGTTCACACTACATATTCACATAATGGCCTGTCCTCAGCTATGTGGGTGTACAGAGCTTAACTATATATTTATAGTTACTATGTTTGTCAGTCTGTCATGATAGAGCGTGTCAACTTGATGTGATTCTTGTGGCTTGTTTTTATATCGATTGAAAAAAATGATGTGATCCCACTCAAAGTGCAAAAGCACACAAATTTAAACTCAATTTTCTTTCGCTCATCCGGGGTCGAGCCATTGTCATGTTCCCCAACATGTTCCTGATTGATGTTGTTTCCATGTGGTGGGGTGCATTTTCCTGCAGTGACATTTGGGATTTCCATTTGCATGAGGGAGTGTGTTTGTTATGGGACAATGTTTATTTGGGTGTCTAAGTCTCATCAACACAGATGTTAAAATCCAAGGTTTTCCATCAGAACACTACATAGTACCAATATGATCAATGTTATTCACTTCACCTGTCAGTGGTCATGATGTTGTGGCTGATCGGTGTATAATTCCTCTGAGCTCCCTCCGGATGTCCGAGCTCCTCACCCCATCATCATCTAAACTAATCATTCTAATACCATCCAAAAATAGTTTTGAAGTTGCCATCACCATTTTCCCACAACTTCATTAAAATAGCAATGATTTGCTTCTGCTGTTGTGTTTTTTCTATGTGACTACCTGAGAGCTTGCATGTTTGCGCCTTAAGAGGTTTTTATAACTAATGGTTTCAGGTGTGCGGGAGACATACAGTATATTCAGACCTGCATATTTATACACAAGGGATGTCCTGATCAAGTGTTTTTCCCCCTGATTCCCAGTCATTTAATTTTTAATATCTTCTGATACCAAGTCCCAATCCAATTCGATTTTCCTAGAGGATACACACTTCAAGTACATTAAAGTTCTTTTAGCCAACCCAATATGCATGAATAACACTGCAACGCATGGAGAAAAAAATCTGCATTTCTGCATCCAAGCAATTGGTTAATGTTACATACCTTGTTATGAAGCTCCGGTAGGACGCTGCTTGAAACCTTACGTAGAGAATGTAGGGTGTATCATGGCGCCACAAGCTTAAAACTCAGCAAAAACCTGTATTCTCTACTAGAGCGATGGGCTGCTGATCCGGGACGATGAATTTAGTTGTCCTGGAAATTCCTCTTTCTTCTCTAAAGCACCCTCCAGTGTGTGTTTCTTTGATACGGCATTAGTCTGAGTTAGCTGAGTGAACTCACTGCGTTCCGTGGGTTCACATATCATGTTATTTAGTGCAGCTCTGATACTACCACCTCTCAAAGTAGTTGTTGGATTGCTTTCACTTTCCAAATTAAAGAACTCTGCACTGCAGATATTTCAGCCACATCCTGCCACAAACTGTGCTCTCCCTTTACGACACCTGTGTGACAGCGACATATGCGAAGGATCAGGCTTAGGTTTGTGTTTAATAAAGCTGATACCAATTAGAAATGCCTTGAATGGCATCTGAATATCCATATTACACACATGCACCCAGAAAAACTAGGCCTTTCTCGGTTCATCGTCCTGCTTATCTACTGTCAGTCCTTTAATAGATCACACACCAACAGCAGCAACACACACACAATATGGCTGTGTGGGATGGGGATCTGGGTGACAACAATAACAATTTACTGCTGATACACAGAAACAGGACGGGGTGGAGGGGGCAGTTTGAGGAGTTGGCCCAGCAAAATGGCCTTCACCCGACCACCTGGCCTGATTTTACAGAGTCATGCAGAGGTGAGAGAGACAGCCAGAGTAGAGGGAGAGCAAGTGATATTCCCCAGCCGGGCCCAGACATGAGTGATAGGAGATGAAGATAGCGCTGATAGAGGGTAATGATTGTGATCTCTCTTTCTCTCTGTCTCAGTGAGCCGGTGTCTGGGTTAATGGAAGTCAGGTCAGGGAGGTCTGGGGCCTCAGCGTGATGGTCATCTGGTTATCTCGGCAGACTTATTATGGACCACTGGATGCTGATAGTCCGGTCACCTGCATCACTCTGTGAGCTGCACGTGTCCAGCGAGGTGAAGGATGGAGATGCAGGGAAAACACAGAGCACGGATTTAGGAAGGAGAGATGTTGCAGCGTTATTAAAAATCTATACAATCCACAGACATTAGTTAGGTAAGTGAATAATGATGTTAACAAATAATGTATTTTAGATGTTGTTAGAGTTAAAGCTGCAGGAAACTGAAACCTGGAAAGAAAAAATAGCTGGTATCTAAAAATACACTGATCAGTCACAACATCATGACCACTGATAGATGAAGTGAATAACATTGATCATATTGGTACTATGTGCTGTTCTGATGGAAAACCTTGGATTTTAGCATCCGTGTTGATGAGACTTAGACACCCAAATAAACATTGTCCCACAACAAACACACTCCCTCATGCTAATGGAAATCCCAAATGTCACTGGCCTACCCCTGCAGGAAAATGAACCCCACCACATGGAAAAAACATCAAACAATCAGGAACATGTTGAGGAACATGACAATGGCCCAACATGTTGATTTGACCTCCAAACTTCCTACACCCCATTGTGATCAAGCATCAACAGGATGCAGTGGAACAAGTTTGATTGACAGAGGCCCCACTGCACAAGTCAGAGTACCCAAAGGATCCAGTGCCAATGTCCTGGTTCCAGACCCCATAGGACACCCTGAGAGGTCCTCTTGTCCATGCCCAATGGTTCAGAGCATTTCTGACCACACAAGGGGGACCAACACAATATTAGGCAGGTGGTCATGATGTTATGTCTGATTGGTGGATATAATACATGTCATTGTTAATATAACTGTTATTATACATTGAAAAACTCAATAATAGCAAGTAAAATAAACATGAATATTCTAATAAGACCTCTTAGACTCATACTCAGACAAAGCATAGTACAGTTGCTGCCACTATGTCTATTGTTAATTAGGTTACCCAAGTAAACCCTCAATATAACCAAATATCGGTGCCTCAGAGTGGGTAGTTAGTAATCGTGTGACCTCGACATTTACAAACCTCACTTTCCCCTCCAAAAGAAAATCTACAGGTGAGGTTAAGGTAGAAGTTGGATGGTTGCCCATGTGGTAATAGACATGTTGAGACTTTCCACCATGTCTGAAGAGCTGTAGGGAGCTAAAATCGAGGAAATATGATAAGCACGATGAATTAACTTACCTGTCATCCACTATATGTGGTGATTTAGTAACAGAGCATCTAATGTAATAAAATATCCTATAACAGAAGTTACGAATCCACTGCCAGGCATTCATAAATATCTCTCTGTAATAGTGTTGTCAGAAAATTAAATGTCTTCATAGGCTGAGGGAGCACAGGTGTAGGTGCAGTTAGCTGCTGGTTAGACTGGTACCAACCAGAAAATCAGCTCTCATTCTCACTGTACAACACCAAAGCTCCGGTACTTTTACAGTTTCTGCACAACGGCATGTTGAGCATTCCTCTGCTGTCTTATGTCGTTAAGAAAACAATTACTCTGCCTGCCGTACCTCACACGGGCCCACTGGCAACAGTCATAGCCACCATATGGCATCGCTGCATCCTGTGCATCACCAGCTCACTGATGTTAGCCTGCAGGCATGTCATTGTCCACACTCTTTCTATTCATGTTCTTTTGTCATTGAACAAGTCGCCCGAACCTGCATGTGTTGGCTGCGGTGGGGGGTACACAGTGCTTTGTTCATTTCTTGTATGATGTGGGAGATTACCCTGTATACACTGAACAGTATTAAGAGATAAAATTTAAAAAAAAAACTGAGGCAACCGAGCACGCCAGTTGCCCTTTGAGAGAAAAATCTTTTAAAGTAGAGGAAACTGTCTTCAGTGTTATACTGAAGCCTTTTACACTGATAGAGCCACTTAATTTGCCTTGTTTCGAGCTGCTAACCACACAGAGAGTTTAATACTAATAGGCTATCATAATGCAAGGCGGCCCTTTAATGGGTTTACTTTATGTAGTGTAATTATATGTATTTCTTAGCCTATAAGAGCTAATTATTCTAAATGAAACACCATGCTGAGCAGAAAACACTTTGTTGTACTTACTGTTATCATCTGCTCCGTGATTAATTTTAGTGCATGATATTATTAAGGGTTTTAAATGGTACAAGGCCAAGGATTTGACAGTTGTGCTGTTATTCTCATTATAGGAAAACTGAACTGGTTCCCTTCTCTCTGTTTAAAAGAGAAACACAGGATTGACAGTGCTTTTTGTTAAATGGATTCACAGTATCATGAGAAAACATAATACTGTGTTGACATTGTTTTGGGAAGACCTGTATACAAACAGCTCGGATTCTTACATTTTTAAGCCTCTACAATTTTGATTCATTCTCTGAGTCGAATTAATCCTCTGAGCCAAAGTTCAAAAAAATGCATTTAGTCTGAAAATGACAAACAAAACTGCTTGTTATGATAATTATTATGGATCAATGTGAAGACTTACTCCTCCGTCCCAGAAGGAAAACGTAACATTTACCATCTGACTCCTTGTCCTCAAGGTACGCCAGAGCCTGACTCACTCAGGTGTTTAGTGCCAAACTGAATCAGAACACCCACAGTGGAGATGGAGGACTCTGCCTACTGCCAGTGGCGTCAAGAATCCTGCTCACATTACTTGCATGATGTGTCACTATAGTCTCCATCTGAGTGAGCCTTCGATTCGCACTTAGAAGAACTCCAAATGAGTAGTGAAGCCACTCTCTGATGATCAGGAAAGTAATGTTCCAGGTTTTAAGAAGTGCACCTGGATACTCAGCTATTCAGATATTTGTTCTCTGTGTAGGTTGTTGGATTGTGGGATTCTGATTTTTTCTTACAGTTTGTCAACACATTCTTGTAACTGCACTGTTAAAATGTGGAGTTATGCACATCTCAGTTCGGGCGCCTGACAGCCCTCTCACTACCAGCGAACATCACGCTTCAGCTCACCTTGGCAGTTAAATGGAAGACAAAACGCTGAAAAACTCAGCTGTGTGGGAATACTTTAAACTGAGCGATGACAAGACAAAGGCAGGGTGCCAAGTGTGCAGTTTGAAACTGTCCTACCAGGGAGGCACAACAAGCGTGAAAACCCACCTGAATGCTTTAAGTGGCCGGATATTGTTTGACAGTGTAAAAAAACTGAGACCAAACAAGCTGACAATCGTGTCTTAGCTAATGTCTGTTGTCAAGTTGCTGTGATGGAGCCACTTTTATCTGCTGGTTAAACAGTTACTGATGATAAAAATATAAACTTTGCTTGGAATACAGTTGCAACATTGACTAATATTTGCAATTAAATACACGACCTAATTCGGATAATTCTTACTCATCCAGGTCATGGTGATACTGAGTGCCTTTAAAGGGCAACAGACCTTTTCCTTTTGGTTCTTGAAAATGTCTCACCTCCACCCAAGAGGCTTCTTTAGTTCTAACTAATTGGTAGGGAGTCCCAGGTATCTATTCTCACCCCCAAATCCCATGGCTCATGGTCCTTTAGCAACTCCAGGCTTCAAGGTGTGAATGCTCATGAAACCACCTGGTGAGGGATGACTCAAGGTGTTAATGGTAGGTAAAACTAAGGGATCTCAGTACCGCTATATGAGTACCTGATTAGTGGTGCTGTAAACCCCCTTCTATCATTAGAGATGGCTGTTTAAGAACCAAAAAGAAAGGTCCAGTTTCCTTCTACCAAAGCACTTACAGTGAGGGAAATAAGTATCTGATCTCCTGCATATTTTTATTTTAATAGTAGGTTTATTGTAACTGTAAGAGACTGAAAATCACCCATAAAATCCAGAAAAAACACCTTATCTAGTGGTTATAAACTCATTTCCAGGTAATCAAGGGAAATAAGCACTTGATCCCCCAGTAATTTATGGCTTAGTACTTGGTGGAGTAACCCTTGTCAGCAGTCAGAGACATCAGATGTTTCTTGTAGTTGGTCAGCAGGTTTGCACAGGAGGTATTTTAGACCACTCCCCTTTGCAGATTCTCTCCAGATCCTTAAGGTTCTGAGGCTGTTGCTTAGAAATGCTAAGCTTCAGCTCACTCCATAGATTTTCTATAGGATTAAGGTCTAGAGACTGGCTAGGCCACTCCATGACCTTAATGTGCTTCTTCTTGAGCCACTCCTTTGTTGCGTTGACGGTATGCTTTGGGTCATCATCTTGCTGGAAGACACACCCAAGACCAATTTTAAAAGCTGTGGCTGAAGGAAGGAGGTTCTCAAGATTGCTCAAGATTTCTCAGTACATGGCCCCATTCATTTTTCCCTCGATGTGGCCAGTTGTCCTGTACCCTTGGCAGAGAAACAGCCCCAAAGCATAATGATTCCACCTCCATGCTTGACTGTATGGTGTCGAATTGATGCCAAAAAGCTCAGTTTTGGTCTCATGTGACCAAATCAGTCTCCCAAGCCTCCTCAGTATCGTTCACATGCTCATTGGCAAATCTTGGGCTGGGGGATCTTGCAGGTGCTGCAGGATTTCAAACCATTGCGACGCAGTGTGTTACCAATGGTTTTCTTGGTGATTGTAGTCCCAGCTGCCTTGAGATCATTACCAAGTTCCTCCTGTGTAGTTCTGGGATTATACTTGACCTTTCTGTTGATCATAGATACTGCATGAGGTGAGATCTCACATGAAGCTCCAGACCAATGTTTTTTCTTTCTTTATTTGTAAATGATTGAACCAGCAGTTGTCACCTTCTCACCTAGTTGCTTGCTGATGGTCTTGTCGCCCTCTCCAGCCTTGTGAATCTCTACAATCTCGTCTCTGATGTCTTTAGCTAGCTCTTTGGTCTAGCCCATTATGGTGAAGTTGAAGATGCAAAGTGTGATTCTTTGGACAGGTTTCTTTCATACATGTTCACATGTTCACCAGTTCAGATGATTAGTTTCTGAAGCAGAAGGGGCTAATATGTGGGATCTGTGGGGGCCGGATTTCTTGCTGGTAGGAAGGGGATCAAATACTTATTTTCCTTGATGAACTGGAAATTGATTCATAAATGTTAGATAAGGTGTTTTTTCTGGATTTTTTGGTTGATATTCTGTCTCTTACAGTTATAATAAAACTGCTATTAAATTAGATTTTTTGTACGTGGCCAAAATGATGAAATATGCAGGGGATCAACTACTTGTTTTCCTCACTGTAGGATCTTAGACATAGGGCTAAGACTTAGAGCAAACTAGTGAAAAAATAACTTGTACATCAATACATCTCCAGGCATTGCAAACTGTACAGTTTGAAAGACTAATAACAGAAAAAGAAAGAGACACACTGCAGATGCTTTAGTCCCTAAACACTTGAGTATTTCACTGTATTTTGTGCACTGTGTCAGATATAAAGACCAAAGTTAAACTCTCGTTAAACAGACATCGGACAACCCCTCAAATATTCATTGGTGATTGCTACTGTATCTCTGGTGCCCCAAAAATGGTATTCTGGACCGCCCCACATGTCTTTTTGCTGAGCAGTCATGTATTTAACAGTACCTTTACTCCAGTCCACACTAAGGGAAGGTCTATTTTTCATGTCTAGGAGAGAATCATGCCATCGCCCTTAGAATCCTGGATGGGTATGTTTAGGTTTTTTGAAAAGCGCCTTGAGCATATCTATTCAGCAGGCTGGTGTTTCTGGACGCAGCGAACTGTGGAGGAGGGACTCTCCTTGTAATCAATAAAAGCGCTTACCTTCTCTTTCAGCTCCCACAGTTAATGTCATCCTCCTGGACACCACTCGACCTCGCAGCGAGAATGAAGGTGTCAGTCACCTCTTCCTGACTTGGAAAGGTCTCCTCTTATTAAAATCGGATGTTCTCACATCCAGTTTACTTGCCTGTACTTGGGTATGCAGAATAAAATCCAACTTTCACTCCTGCTGTCACATACCACTGTGAAGCCTTTTCGTGCTTTTATGCCAACAACCTTTTGGTTTTATTTGAGAAAAATGTCATTTCAGTGTCATTCGGTCCACTTTTGGTATCTCAGTTATTCATCTAACTTATTTTTGGTATGTTACCACAAAAGCATATTTTTGGCAGCAGTTTCCTTTGAAAGAGGGACCGCACCTTTTTAGCTTGCTGCCTCTTTGCCAAGCCTCTTGATCAGCTGCTCTTCATTGAAGTGAGTTTTTTTTTTGCCTTGGCAATGCTGCAGGCTTCCTCAATAGAATGCCTTCAGGCTATTCTTTTTGAACGCAAGAGGAGCAGGACAGATACATTTGTGCCTAGTAGTTTTCAACAAAATACACGCAGTGTGTGTCATTGATTCATTCACTCATATGCCCTACATAAGACAGGCTGTAGTCCATTTCATGGCTGTTTTTGGAAAAATGGAAGTGGTCATTACTCTAGTTTATAAAAGGATTTCAGTGTTTCCTACTTTTCCTTCTCAACATGTCTTTTGAAAAAGGCCCACAGGCACATAGACAATGCTTCATTCTTTTCTTCTTTCTTTTTTTTTAAATCTATTTTTGTTAGTTTGCAGACTTTGTTGATTTCCTTAAATCCCCCACAGCTTCGCCGAACTTCAGCCTGAGTTTAGGGCCTCACCCAAACTGATTGCCTTTGGACAGCTGATAGTGTAGAAGCAGACAGGAAATACGAGGTGAGATAGACAGGTATGACATTGAACCATGGATGCTGCGGTAATGTAGTACTTTGGCCATTTGCCTACCAGATCACCCCTGCAACTACTGCTCATGTAGCATTTTAGAGGCAAGCTTGCATGCTGGAAGCCAATCAGTAAGGTTTACAGAGGAATGATCATGTTTATATGTTAGACTGCAGAGCACTGCTGCTGGCTGTGCCTATGTCTTGGTCCTGCTCAGTTATTGTTATAAATATGAGTTAGATATATACAGTATGCTATATATGTGTTGTGTACTTGGTGGTATTAGCAGGCCACATGCTTGGTGGTTCTTTTGATTGCTGATGTTTTGTGCTGTTATAATTGCAACTCCTGTGCCACTTTGGCTGAACTCATTGGTTGTGTAGTTCATACATTGGTATGTACATAGCATATTGTGATGAAATACTTGAATACTCATGTTTGAGTGTTTGGGGATGAATTCTTAAGTTAATTATCTACAGACTTGTGTTAACATGTGGCCTACCAGGTGGACTGCTGGGTTTGGATTTATCCATCACATTTTCCTTGTTAGTATATTCTTCACAAACTGCTGGTGGTGATTCGTTTGAGGATGGAGGCTCGTCTTCATGCATGTATCCACATTTGGGAGCTTGATATATACCAAGGAAGAATCACAAATATCAACTCTGTTAATGTTTTGTATTGACAAATTCATAAAATCTGTTACACTTTCCTGACTGGCTAAACTCAGGCTTCCCAGATCAACAGCAGGAACAGTTATTTAGGTCACCAGGATCTTCTGCACCCTCCTTCTGCATGAAGGGAGACTGTATAGACTGTTGGATGACCTCCACGTCCTTGAGATTGTACCAGAGAGAATAGACAAATTGAAAAGTTACGACTGACATTGTCAAGGACGTTGTGATCAGAATTGTTTGTGAATCAAGTGAAGTAATATAATCCTATTCCAGATTACAAGTGAAGGAAAAGGAAACCATGTTTTTTATAGCAGATATACGGGAACAGCGGAGGATGATCCTGCTTTAAAACATTATTTTTTTTGGATATCATATTACCTGCAATCATTCAATTATTTTGAGCTTTCTTCATGTGCTAATCAGACTTAATCTATTTTTATTGAATGTTTAAATACCATTAAGAACTCACAGGAGTGCAATAATCCTTGTATTTTTCTTGCGTAATTAGTGGGCTTGATTAAAGGAGAATAAGAATCCAAAATAATGAAAAAAGGGAAATGTATTAATCACCAAATTAGAGTGATTTAATTAAAGCATCGTGTTCTGCATTCTAGCTCAATAGGGTTTGAAAAATAACTCTTAAGTGTGCAGCTGGTTAAATATTAGCATCTAATCAGCACATCTTGTATGTCACTATAGTTTTCTAGATGTTCTGATGGGACTCTTTCTTTACTGTGTCACCCATCATTTCCTCTGTAACAGATTTATACATTTTCCCCAGTGGGCTTCACTGAGTAAATACCACCTATAGTGGTGATTCTCCTTTGTTAATCGCACAATAAACCGCTTCTTGCCACGAAAGACTGGAAGACGGCATCATTGGGTTTTCCTCTTTGACTGCAGCCCCCAAGGACCATTGGAAGGGATTGAAAGCCAGGGGATCAGAAAGCTCCAGCTGGGCTACGCAGCCAACCAGCTCCCCTGTGACAGGAGGCGCAATAGCAAAGCCAGTTAGCTCTCTTCCCTGGCCGGATCCCCCGGTCCCCCTGGGTTCGCTCCAGTGGGAGAGAACGGAAGGGAGCGCGAATGTGAGCGAGGCAACGAAGAATAAGGAGTGGAGCTTCAGAGTCACTGCAGACCAGACCTCCTCTCATCTTGGGGTCTGGAGAAATGTTTCTGATTAGCACAGAATAGAGCCTACTCTCTGTGGGTTGCTCTGTGTGCTCGGTAAGCAGGGGAGGCTGTCGGCCCATTGAATTCGTGCTTACAGATGGCTGGCCCTGAGCTCACTGCCGGGTCCTGGAGCTCCCTTTAACTGTGGTAGTTAATGAGTGGTCCTGTTGCCCCTGGTAAAACTGTGACCCAAGAACAAAGTTGATGGTAATTGGCTGGCTCTGGAGTGCTCGCGTGCAAAATAGGATTTGATTCATAAATTAGCCTTTTGAAATCGGCTTAACATGAAGTTTGTTTACAGAGTTGCACAAATTAAGCCTAATGAGGCTTTTCTTGGTTTCAAACTAAATATGTTTGCAAAATAGGTCCAGATGAAGGGCAAAGCAAGTATCGTTAACTATAATAAAAATGTCCCGCTCCCACTTAGCTTTCGCTGAGCTCTTAAGAATCCAATTCCCACAGCACAAATGAAAAATTCAGTTATGCTTTCAACTCAATTATGGGCAGCGTGTGACCGTATCCCACAAGGTTTTGGTACCGTGGTTCCTTGCAGAGTTTAAGGCCTGCCATCAGCTCCAGTGAAGAGAGCTGTCCCACCTTGTTCTTGCCTCATTTTGACAGAAATGCCTATCAGCGCCCTGTCTGCCTGTCATACAGGGTCGACTCTGACCACCGAGCTGAGAGGATGTCTCCCTCTGCCAGGCTTCATGGAAAGAGAGCCTTACTCTTATCCTCCAAAGGCTCATCAGATAAGAAGTGGGTAAAGGCACCAGAGAATCTGTCCCCAGAGGGAAGGGATTTCAGTTTCTTTGTGCGCTTTCTACTCTTCTTTCTCTTCCTTGCTTTCTCATTTTTGGTCTCTTTCTGCTCTGTATGCTTTTCTCCAGCTGGCTGAGGGAGAATCCTATCCTCCCAGGGGCCTATGATGGAAGGAAATCTCAGTAGTTCAGAGTATAAACAGTCGCTGTTAACATTTGAGACTGTGAGGGTTTGTGGGCTGAGGAGTTCACTGTTTGCTGGGTGTAAAGGAAATAGTTCAGAGCTTCACACAGATGTCTGTGTCCACTGATGAAGGTTCAGCGATATTAGTGAGATCAAAAATAGCAGTGAAGTGCTTGACTGAAAGAGTAGATTGCATGTGTCCCAGCTATGAGCTACTTTCCATCAGCGCTGCAGGCCTGGGGGATTTTCTGAGCATGTGTTGTTGTGTTTGTTGCTGTACTTTACAGCAGAAATGACAGAATTACACTGATACACCCTTTGGAAGCTTTTACAGTGTGAACTCCAGCATCTGGTGCTTTAACAGCCCTGCTGATTGCACAGCAGTACCATGTTGCTATACCATGCTCCATGTTTTTGTTTCCCTGCCTTATGCAATAGGTCAAAGCAGAGTTGCATCAGATCCTACATCTCCTGGTGGATGTCTCATCCTAATTTCTTCAGTGATTCTTTTAAAGGATGGCTGACAAGGAAGAGACCATCTGACAGTTTGGAAAGACAGCAAACGGGGAGAAATTGACCCCACTGGGACGTCATGGGCTGACAACTCATGGCAGCGCTATCCAAGCAGATTTGCTGCACACTTACTGCTACAAATACACAGCGAGGAAGAATAGCCCCGGAGTCTGCAACAGCAGTGGTGAAAGATGACTCACTGCGAGAACATGTTGAACCAGACAACAGCGTGGCCATGATAACAAATGGGATGAGCACAGAGCAGGAGACTAGCAGATAGTGGAAGAAGGAAGCTCCAGGTCCTCTCCTGGGGACGAGAGAAGGTTTCAGCTCTAAAGGACCTTAAAAAAACTGATAAAAAGATGTTTATGTATCGTACCTTTAAAAAGAATGCTTTTACAAAGAACAGATGAATTACCCTAAAAGAAGGGGTTTAGCAAAAATATCCAAAAGATTTGCATTACTTAAACTAAAATATGCCCGCAAGTTAAAGCAGCAGCGTTATTAGAATTGTACTGGAGCCAACAAAGGATAAATCTAACAAAATGTAGATACATCATGTTTATTTAGGAAACTGTAGGAACGATGAGATGCTGTGTGTCTGCATCAAAACATGAAAGACAGCAAAGCAGCTTCTTAAGGTCAAGTACAGGGCAGCAAATGATGTAAAGAGGAGTGAAGTCTCCAGACAGCAACAGACAGAATGAATTTAAGATAAGCAGATATCTAGAACATGACAAGAGCAGAAGGGATTATGATTCAACAACAGCAACACAAGTTGACTCCTGGAAGTTGAGGCACTTGTCCTTTAGACCCAAACACCACTTGTACGAATGGAAATGAGATATATTCTTGTAGAGGATTACATTGTTTGTTTAGATTATTTTAAAATTGATTGTGTTATTATGTCACCCAGAGGAGCGTATTTAAACTCACTGATAAATTATGTATAGAAGATTAATTTTCTTATGCTTTCTATTTACTTATTTAGTCAGCAACGCTAACACTCAATAACTGATTAATCATTAAGATCAATGAAGTACAGATGACAGTTTTCCATGAGCTATTTTTCACAACAGACATTTATTGTTTACTACAGGATTGATTCACTTACATTAGCTACAGTCACAAGAACACTGTCTTGGTAAACTTTTGCTCAACTTCTTTCTAAGATCTCTAGTTGGGAGCCATTAACCGCTACAGAAGTGTCTGTCATGGGGGCCCGTTACTAGCTGAATCCTCCACAATGCTCTCAGCCAGACAAACACTAAGAAACCACCTCTTTGCTCATTTACAACACTCAAAAATTAAAACAAAGCAAAACTGAAAAAAACAGTAAGACAACTACCCATTTACTATTTGGATTTGAACATTACATTCCCATGGTTTGTTGCATTTGCAAACAAGACTCTGCCCATAATCTGTGTAACTGGTTCCTCTGGTTGCCATGGTAATGATGAAACTTTCATCTCAGTAAACTGTAGAGGTAGTTCAACCAGGTAATACAGCGTTTTATAATTCTGGCCCCAGGTCTGCTTCTACAGCACACAATTTGAGAATTTGAGTGTTGCTCTCGATTGACCTCGTGCGACTCCTAACAACTCTGACGACTCCAACAACAGTCGTTACATCATGGGGCACCATCTGAGTCACACCTTTGGAGCACTAACGACCGTTAGTCACCACTGGTCTTTGCAAACACCTCCACAGAGGTTAAATACCTGGGTTTCCCACCAGCGAGTCAGACTAGCCCAGTCCAGTCTTGATGCGCATGAACTGATGAAGCCACTCGGATGTGAGGCGAAACGTCTTCACTGACACATGACTGAGTCCAGTGCCTTTGGCTGAGTTACCCAGCATGACTATAACCTGGATGAATGAGAACATCTACAGACAATTTGAGAACCATGTCGAACTACTCAGATTATTTTGCCTGGGAGTATTTTTAACACCCTCATCATGGTGGATGTGTTTAGGTAACGTCAAACTCGGTTCTCCAGTTTGCTATGTTGTAGCTTGACTAATGTAGAAATGTATTTTTGGGCCAATGTGACTGATTGCTGACACAAACTAGTGAACAGCATTTACATGTCAACCAACTTGGGTTACCCAGAACATTGTCTTTTCCTCTAACGTACCCAAACAGTGGTTCATCCATTTTTGTTCTCTCTTTGTTTTTCCTTCCCTGGCACTGTTCTTCAGACGGAAGAAGGTTGAACTGGGAGTGTTTCCTGCTTTAATTGATTTCTAATTGGTCACTCATGACATTCTGAGTTAGACGTATTGTGTGGAAACATGCATTAGTTTCAAATCTCGATGTAACAGTTATTTATTTAATTAAATATCTGAGTAATGAGTGGCATTTTGTTTTTTATGTTCTAACTTGTCCTGTGGGTCAAATGTGTTGGCAGATAAGACAACTCCCAACTTAAAACACTGGAGCCGTCATTTCTTTGCTGATATACTGGATTTCTATGACTGTTAAGAACATAAAAGTGATTTCAAACCAGATCTAGTTTTATCACTTCAGAAAAGACATTTTTTATTTCTGGACTGCCAAATGTGATTTGAACACTGCAAATGTACTATAAGTTATTTGAACCTTTTTATTTCTCCAGTCAGCCAGACATTGTCAGAAACCTGGCTTTCTTCCAACAGAAACAGCCTCTGTTTCAAACGCCGCATTTTACACCAGTTTTTTTTTTTTTTGGCAGAGCGTGAAGCCTCTCTTTTAGCATTAGCCGTGCTTTCACCGTGATAGCAACCATTAAGAGATTAGAATGTGTTGTGGGTCTGGAAGTGCTGCAGGGTGGGCTTCGCTTTTCATAAATGAGGTTGTACATGAACGAAATGATAAGCGCGGACTGAAAACTGCAGCAGCAGCCATCGCAAAAACAACCGCTTGCCAAGTATAATCAGTAAAAAAATTGGATTGAGGTCGAGTCACGCTCTTCTGTAAAAGTCATGGAAGTTAGGAAGTGTCTGTTCTCAAAGAATAACAAAAATCAACACTGTCTGATAAAAAAAAGCATTCACAAAGGAAGAAAGAACAACAACAACAACTGAGACACCTGTAAAAGGTGTAAGGGACAGTGGTAACCTCCAAGACATCAAGACGAAACAGAATCAAAAGTCTGGAATTTAGGAATTGCAAAAAATAAGGTAGAAAATTGTCATTATAAAGTGTTAAGAAGTTCAGCAGACTCAGTGTAACACCAGGTATGAGAATCGTGATGGCAGCCACGTCCCTGATGCCCGTAGAGATGCAAAAATGTACAAAAAAGGTTACACATTTTGAGATCCAAGCTGGAGAGAGTCAAAACAGATGAGTGGCCAACTAAAGCAGGCTGGGAGTCTTGGTGTCAGAGCAACCTGGGAGTCTCTCCTCCATCTGTTCAGATCAGTCTCATTAAGTCGAACAAGCGGCCCAGTGCTCCTCCACTCGGCACGCTCCCTCTATCTCTCAGAGCCCACTGCTGTCCCGGGGCAATGATTACATGAAGCCTAACCTTGTAGAAAATGACATTAGAGAATGCAAAACTATGGTAATGGCTCGGCCACACGGTCCGCTGGCTGTCAGTTAACCCTGGCCCCTTGTGAAAGTGAATGCTACTGTGTGCATTTAATAGTGTGATTTAATAGTTTTTCGCAACTTTTACTTCATCATTGGTTAAGTATGCATGAACTGTCCGACTTAATGTATGTGAATCTTTGCTTGTTCTGAGGTAAATGGACAAACATACAATATCGTAGTGGGAAGAGGCAGTAAAACTACTTTGGTTTGGGGGTTCATTAAAATATTAAAGTAAACACATTATTCTGCTTTTTTCCAGAATTCAGCAAAGAGTGCAATCTTTCCATAACTTTAATGCTACTACAAGATGTTAGATTGTAAGGGAAAAAATTGTAATATGGTGTCAGTGAATTACTTTAATTACATTTTGCATAAAGATTTCCTGATTATGTTGTACCAAATACCAGTACAGTAATGTAAAAATGCTTCACAAAAATCCTACTCAAGTAGAAAAAACCAGAGTATTAACAGCAAAATGTGCTTTTACTGATGATATATTATTATATAAGACCTCATTATATTATTAATAGTGAGGCATCAGTGTGTCAGCAGCATGTTACTGTTGTCGCTGCTGCAGGTGGAGCTCGTTTGAACTACTTTCCAAACAGTTAAATATACGCAACTGTAGCAACCAATAACCTAATAACTTTGGCCATTTTAAATGTAATGAAGCCAATAACGTAATAACTTGCCAATAATGTAATAAAGTTTTTGAGACAACAACGTACATAATAGTCTTTTTTTTACATTTGTAAATGAGTGTTCATGTTCTATGTTGTATATTGGAGTTAAGTGTCGTTATAGTGTCAGTCCAGCTATTTAAATACAGTTTGAAGTGAGGACTGAATCATTTTTCCTTGAGAAACGTTTGAAAAAGTTTGAATTAAATGTTTTCCAAGAACAAAATGCGGTAAATTCATTTTACAATGCAACATCCAACAGAGACACTGACATGAAATGATGAATTTACATACATAAACACATAAACAATATTCTAAGTAAAGATTTCGTACGACAAATAATTCTCAGATTGGCTCTTACAGCCATGACTAAGGAGAGTGAGAGCCACATGGGACGTATCCTTGATGAATGAATATGACCACTATACCATCCACTAGACGTATTTCTGATGAGCAAACTGCACAAAAACAATCTTTTATTTCCAAGTAATGCAGTCCCACTTATGTATTGTTACATTATCGACTGCAATTATTACATTTTCAAAGGCCTTTTTTTTAATGCTAGGCCATTAACATAATAACTTATTACATTATTGGCTAAATGGTATTACGTTATTGGTTGCTACAAGGACTCAGTATGGATCGTGGTTATTCATCATGATTATTCGTTGATTTTAGGGACAATATTTTTTTTATTCCACTTTGACATTTAAATTAACAGAGCATACAAATCCATGCCTAAATTAATATTTCCCTTGAAGTCAGTGCATCTCCTGGGAGCAAAATATAAATAAAATTATATCCAAAGAAACTGTCCCCAAAATGTCTCACTTACTGAACATCTGCTTATCGATAGACACTACAATTTACTGATGCACCCTGACATGCCTCACATGCAGGCTACAGTAAAAGCTCGCTAAGCCGCTTTGCTCAGAGACGCTTCTAGTCTCCACACTTTGACTGAAATAAATCATTCTATTGCCAGACATACCTGAGTTGGAAACAAGTGATTTTATTTACATGAGCGGAACATTTTAAACTTCAGAAATCACAGTCCATCATGTTCATTTAACCGCTCGAAGCCAAAGCTATGATCATGATTCATATTCTATTAATTATGCAGCCAAACGGGGACGTCAGCTAAGTTTGAGGATTCGTGAGATGAATCATGGCAGCAAAAAGAGGAACAAACAAAGTTCTGGTGCACAGATCTATTTTCGGTTTTCTGACTCTTTCTCTGGGCTCTTTGATTTTTGGTGAGATATCTGGATCATTGGCACCTTTCTTAAAATGAAACCATGTGAGAAGTTTAGAGGGGGAAAAATAAGTGTTTGGTGAAGCTGTTAACAACTCATAAACACCGGAAAGTGATCCTGAAGGCACACAAGGCGACAACAGCCAAAAGGGTTGGATACAAAGTTTTTAAAAGCATGTTCTAATACCTGTTGTATAAAATCCTGGTCTTAAAAATAACCAAAGCTTTCAGATAAATGCAGCGGAGTAGAGGGTACAATATTTCCCTCTGAAATATAGAGTGGAGGTGGAATGCAGAGCCGGCCCTACCCAATGTGGTGCCCTAGGTGAGATTTTATACTTGAATCAATGTGAGCTTTTCCATTTTAACAGTTAATTGTAATAACTAGTTTTAATATAATTATATTGAAGGTGGAATTTTTCCCGATTCTGTGGCGCCCCCTGGAGGCCAAAGAGCCCTTAGCATTTGCCTATGTTGCCTAATGGGTGAGCCGGCCCTGGTGTAATTAAGCATAAAATGGAAATACTCAAGTAAAGTACAAGTAACTTGAGTAAATTTACTTATTTACTTTCAACCACTGCACATCAGGAGTATGTGAATGCAATTCCTAGGAGGCATGGTTGGATATGGTTCTAGAGCAAAAACAAGTTGTGTGAAAGATGGAAGTCTATATAAAGACTGAAGGCAGGACGTGTGAGTGTACGAACAGATGTCTGAATAAAGACAGGCGTCGCATCAGGCTGTCTGTGTGTGATGAGGAGTGTTTGAAGAGGTCAGCTGCTGGCAGTGATGTGACTGACGCGACTCCTCAAGAGAACTCTGATCAACTTTAAAAGGAGAATGTGGGTAGAGAGCAAATGGATGTTACTGCAGCACGACTTTGTTTTTTCCCCCCATCATGTTTTTTGCATGCCCCCCTGAAGGACGCTCCAGCAGAGTGGAGGCTTGCTGTCACGGAGGAGGGGACCCTCCGCCTCAGCGTGCCTCCACCCCGCTGCACTTTTTTTTGGGGGGGAGCTCGGTGTTTGGAGATCATCGAAACTGAATGCGGTGTGTTGCAGGAATGACAATGAGTGAAGTTGCCTTTCTTCGCAGCAGAGGACGGAGCTATTCTGAGCTCAGATGTCTTCTTCATTCAGCATCTCGACGGGGGGTGGGAGTGAAGGCTGGGTTGTTTCAGAATACATAAAAAATAGTCAAAGCTTGGTCACTTGTGAATCAGGAGTACAAGTCTTCAAGCAAAGTGCAGTGGGTGTTTTTATTGCATTTTATTTAAATACAAAAATGCAAATTTTACTGCTTGTAATATATGGATATCCATTTTTGAGTTATGGTTTCATTGTGATACATAGAGAATAACATCACTTTAGATACCCACCACTGACAACTACCTGTTTTTGGATTCTTTAATTGTAAGTATTTAGTAGGAAAAATATTGATTACTGTAGCTGTAACCCTTACAGGCAGTTGTATAGGACAGAGATACAGCTGATGTGGTAGTTTGGAAGGCATGTTTGCTTGTTCTGCCAGTAGACACCTGACCCTCCTGGAAACACAAGGTTCCAGCTCTTGGAGACATCACCAAATGCTTTTACTGCAGTCTATGCAGTGTGAACTCTCCCAGCTAGTAAATGTGAGCACTGATCCAGATGCAGATAATGCCTGAAGGGGAGGTTTAAGAATCCAGAGTGTTTAGGGGCTGTTTATTGTTATAGTTATGTTTAGTATTCAGTATAGTATGTGGTCTAAAATGCTCTGAACCATTGGTCATGGACAAGAGGACCTCTCCGGGTGTCCTATGGGGTCTGGAACCAGGATGTTGGCACTGGATCCTTTGGCTACTCTGGCTTGTTCAGTGGGGCCTCTGTCAATCAAACTTGTTCCACTGCATCCTGTTGATGCTTGATCACAATGGGGTGTAGGAAGTTTGGAGGTCAAATCAACATGTTGGGCCATTGTCATGTTCCTCAACATGTTCCTGATTGTTTGATGTTTTTTCCATGTGGTGGGGTGCATTTTCCTGCAGGGGTAGATCAGTGACATTTGAGATTTCCAATTGCATGAGGGAGTGTTCTTGTTGTGGGACAATGTTTATTTGTGTGTCTAAGTCTCATCAACACGGATGTTGATTAAGAAATCATTGACTTGTTCTCACTGAGGTGGCTGCCAGTAGAGTAGCTGAGTTCCACTGAGTTGCTGTGTTCCTATGGCCAATGCCAATTATGGAAACGCCACCTGCACACTCCAGCGCAACAACAGCCACCTTCCCGTCTCCTGCTTCACACTTTCTTCTCTGTCATGTCTGCGGTAGAGCAATTTTCTAATCAAGGTTTAATTAGAGAGGGGAAGCTCAGCGTCTCCCCTCTTAATGATCGACAAAGCAGCTAAATTGTCAGGCCTGTGGAGTCTCTAATGGGAAAAGTTGAGGGGCCCTGGGTGGCAGTGCAGCCAATGAACCGACAGCACTGAAGGAAGGATCATGAATCTTTCCTCCGAAGCAATTACAAAAGCTGCCGAAAGGACATTCTCCAGCCATTCTTCCTCATAAAAGCAACGCAAACCGCCTAATTGTTATTTAATTTGACTTTGTGGTCGAATGTTTTGATAGGCGCCTACACCTCATTGAGACGTGAAGTGGGAAATTCAGAGAGGACAGCTCACAGATAGAGGGAAAAGACTTCTACGATCATTTTCTTTTTGCTCGAGGAGCCTCATGAAACGATGTGACAGATGTGGCTGGAGTGGGGCTAATACCCGCTGAATGCCATTGCACTTTGGGTAATGCAAAGTAGCTTGACATTTAAGGAGCAGAGGCTGTGTGTAATTGGAACTGTGGCCTTTTGGTGGCTACTCTCCTCCCACTCTGTCAGGACAAAGCCAACAGGGCATCTCTTTGTGAAAAATACCAAGCTCACTAAATGAACAACTGAGAGCCAAGTCAGAGCAAATTGGTCACATCCACTATCTTTTTTTTTTAATGAAAGGAGAAGCAGTAGACTCTGCTCAACAGTGGAGGGCAATTTACACTGACAGTTCTATTTTAAGTTAAGTACGCAGTTTAAACATCTCCTTTATGGTGGCGGAGAATCTGTGAAGTTCATGGAGGTTTAAAGAATCATCGCCGGGGCACACATTCAGCAACAACTCATTCCTGATGGTTAACCTGCTAAAGACCTCTGTGTGAAGGCTCCGTCCTGTTTAATATGTCACTCCCCCCCAAAACTCTAAAAATGTAATTCCAGTGCCATCATAAAAAGGCAATAAACCGACATTAAATGGCATATTCATGTGTGGTCCAGCTCATAAAAACATGTAGATTAATTGCCCCGTAGGGATTAAAGGACAAAGGGCAAGAGAGGATTTACTGCCTTAATTGCCAAAGTGACACAACACTGTCTGTTTGCAGACTATCAGCCCATGTGTCATCTGTGGAAAGATGTAACGTAGTCAAGTGAGCAAATCAAGGACAAGGATTATGAAAAGAATAATTTTCCAGGTAAAATTAAACAAACAGTTTCATTAATCCATTTTGTTGCTCCATATTATAAACCAAATTAGACATACCTTTATGACCACCTGCCTAATACTGTGTTAGTCCCCCTTATGTGCTCAAAAATTCTCTGAACCATTGGGCATGGACAAGAGGACCTCTCAGGGTGTCCTATGTGGTCTGGAACCAGGATGTTGCCACTGGATCCTTTGGGTGCTCTGGCTTGTGCAGTGGAGCCTCTGTCAATCAAACTTGTTCCACTGCATCCTGTTGATGCTTGATCACAATGGGGTGTAGGAAGTTTGGAGGTCAAATCAACATGTTGGGCCATTGTCATGTTCTTCAACATGTCCCTGATTGGTTGATGTTGTTTCCATGTGGTGGGGTGCATTTTCCTGCAGGGGTAGGCCAGTGACATTTGGGATTTTCATTAGCATGAGGGAGTGTGCTTTTTGTGGGACGATGTTTATTTGGGTGTCTAAGTCTCATCAACACGGATGTTAAAATCCAAGGTTTTCCATCAGAACAGCACATAGTACCAATATGATCAATGTTATTCACTTCACCTGTCAGTGGTCATAATGTTGTGACTGATTGGTTTATATTTATATTAATGTACAAAATCTTTAGTTTAGTTTGTAATTTTTTTTTTTACAGTGAAAAGTTTCCTCGATTTGTTGTCACCTTATGGCTCATAACAACTAAATGTCTCGCAAAAAAATTTATGGACTTGTGGTTAAAGTATTGGTATAAAACGCTTTTCATGCAAGCCTCCAGACTCTTACTAAAAGGTTGCACATGTGAGCATGTTTAGAAAGTGTGTAAGTTACAATATCACGTGGTTGCACAAGATGATCATTAGGTTTTTTGGTGCCCCTCTGGCTGGCACTGGTAGCTACTGCATTAGCCATTGTAGCTACAAGTAGTCATTCGTCTTCTCCACTGGTCCTGTCTGGTTCTCAGTGCCTGACATGTGAAAGGATCCATTTAACTGCTACCATGATCCAATGAAAATACAATCTGTAGCTGATTATTTTAATAAACCAGATATCTTATTTTGAGAAAGCAAGTACAGGCAGACAGACACCGACTGAGTCAGTGAAGAAGAAAAGGTGTTATGTTCAAGCACAATGGCAAATATTAATCACAATCATGATTTTGTCTGCCTACAATTAAATGTATATGATCAACTGCGTTATTGACATTTAAAATTCTCCACTCATAAATAACTCAGTTCATAGAAAACCCTAATAAATTCGACATGAATGTTTCCAAGGTAGTTTTTTCATACTTGTCTCTTCACTGCAGTAACTGAGTGGGGACTAGAGGTCTCTCTGTGCGCAATCACCTTGATAGTTTAAATTAATATATTGTCAGATTACAATATTTTGCAAATATCAAGTGTCAAGTCACTGACCATACTTAGATCTGCTCAAAACTATGCAGAGACAACCAATCATCAGCATGCAAGGCTGATTAATATCATGCTGCACCAGGAGGTTATGACCAAATCATTACATCCCTATTAAAGTTAATAGCACCAATGCTACCCATGAGAAAGTAAGTCTGGCTCTCTGTTTGAATGTGGCGATAAGGTAAAATACTACATTTTGATCTGAAGTACAAATGTTGTCATCAATTTGTCGCTGCAAAAGATCTTTTATATCACCAGAGTCTTAACCACAAAACCTTTGAAATGTGTTCAATGCATGTGCTCTGCAAGATGAAACCCTCAGATAAAGAACTTGTGTTTATGTTTTCTGCAGAATCTTGTTTTCATAGCTCAACATCGACAAGGAAAACAGTGCAGGCCCTGTACTGGATAAATAATTTAAAGTGTAAATCCATAGCTGGCATGGTTTGTCATCGGAAAGCTTCAGTTCCCGTGAATGCACAGGAGCAACTCTGCTCACCGATGCTGCATTAAACCACTGTGTAAAATACACAGTCATTTCCTCCTACTGTCTGGGTTGAAGGTTGTTAGAGCCCATGACCCTGTAATTCCCCCTCTTGCTCTTGAAGCGGTCCACCCAATTACACTTTTACAGACTGCTCCAGACTCCTGTTGCTCGGCTCAATTCTTCTCAATTTCCCCTGTCTGTCAATATGAATTGAGATCTTGCACAGATGGCCCCATTGTGGCAGTCAAAATGATATATTATATTCAACGAGTGTCATATCAAATTACCTGCAAGGAAACAGCTCATATAGCATGCCAATAAAACATTGACTGTGCCCAGAGGCTGTCACAGCAATGAGTCCAAAGGGAAGCCGATCGGAGGACAGAAGAAGTCTGAGGACCTTAATGAAATCTTCTTTGTATGGACTGTGGTGATCAGTGCTCTGTGCAGACCTCGGATTGCTACACCTCTTTGCTATCAAATCAAATTGCTGGTAGCTAATAAATTAAAACAACAGGGGGTGTTGTTGTCTCCTCCCCACACACACATACCACATGACCGAATCAATAGTGCCCCCCTTGGCTGACAGCTTAATTGCCTGTACTGCCTGACCTAACAAAATAAAAGCCCATGGTGCTGGGTCAGCACTTTCCCTCCCCTCTCTCCCCCACTCTGACCTTGCTAAAACCAATAAACTCTCCTCCACCCCGCTCTCCCCCCCAGTGGCGTCTCATTCGGAGGACGGAGACCAGATAACACTCGCAATAAGTGCGTCCGTCCTCTCTATCGATGGGAGTGCCGAACCAAAGCAGGTATTAATAAAGAATGGGTGCTTGACTGAGGCGGAGCAATGATTCTGCTTGATACAGATATCGATAAGAAATTCAATAGAGGCTGTTGTCAGGAAAAAATCAGGCCCAGTGTCGGTCCATTGTCTGACTAAGATCTTCTGCTGTGCTTCGGCTGATAGCGGTACAGAAGTGCAGAAACAGTGCAGCCTCTGCATTCTGAGAGGAGTTTTTTCGCTTGACTACCTTTTTTGGAAAAACATCATTCAGTCTGACTTTATTGGCTTCACAGTAGGTGTTAGACTGATTGCTGCTGATCTGCTCTCTTTCGTTAATAGAGCACAAACCTCAGTGTTAAAGCTGGAATGTCTGCATCATTGTTAATTAGGTTCATCCTCACTGGGTTCTTGGAGAATCCTAAATAAAGGTCGGAATCTGTCGTTTTCCTCATGTTTTAAAACTGTAAAAAAATGATAGAGCATACAGTCTAGTGTCGCATTATTCCTTTATTTCTCCTCATTAAGTAAAATGAACATAACATTGGTCACCAGTCTGGATTGAAAACTCTTCATTCATCAATCATTGGAGAAAAGTGTCACCTTGCTAACCTTTCAGCCCCTGGTGAAAAGGTTGCTCTTTGTCCATTCCAAGCTGGGTTCAACCACATCTCCATTCCACTCACATTTAACCTGAAAACTAGAGACCTGACATCCAGGTTATCCAGCCCCTGGTGCAGCAGTTCTCTGGTGACCTGCGACGGGAGGTAATTCCAGTCTCATCAGAGAAAACACGCTGCTGATTTATTGAAAACAGGAGGGTCACTCGGTTTAGTTTGGTTGCTCAACCTTTGATTTTGACGATATATTCAGTGTTGCTGTGTGAGTTTGTTTGTGTGTGTGGGTGAAAAGGTGAGTAAAGTTGTAAAGCGCTTTGGAACTGCCAAGGTAAAAAAAAAAGCACTACATAAGTACACAACGTTTACTATTTTGCTTTTTTCCCAGAGCCCAAGGAGGAATTTTTCGTTCATGATTTGACTGCTGTATATACACCGATCAGCCACAACATCATGACCATTGACAGGTGAAGCGAATAACATTGATCATATTGGTACTATGTGCTGTTCTGATGGAAAACCTTGGATTTTAACATCCGTGTTGATCAGACTTAGACACCCAAATAAACATCGTCCCACAACAAGCTCACATCCTCATGCAAATGGAAACCCCAAATGTAACTGGCCTACCCCTGCAGGAAAATGCACCCCACCACATGGTAACAACATCAAACAATCAGGAACATGTTGAGGAACATGACAATGGCCCAACATGTTGATTTGACCTCCAAACTTCCTCCACCCCATTCTGATCAAGCATCAACAGGATGCAGTGGAACAAGTTTGATTGACAGAGGCCCCACTGCACAAGCCAGAGTACCCAAAGGATCCAGTGGCAACATCCTGGTTCCAGACCCCATAGGACACCCTGAGAGGTCCTCTTGTCCATGTCCAGTGGTTCAGAACATTTTTGAGCACATAAGGGGGACCAACACGATATTAGGCAGGTGGTCATAATGTTATGCCTGATCGATGTATAGAAAGAACTTAGGATAGACCTTTGAACTGTTAAAAAGACTCACATTTTGCAGCTTGCACTACTGTATGTTGGATTGTGTGTGGTGTGTGGCTCTGATTTGGTTAACCAAAGCAGCTTTTCAGCTTTGTCTGCCAGCTTTGGTTAATCTGTATAACCTTGCGCCACCATTGCTCTACACTGTGCTCAGCATCTTATCATATCATAAGGCTTGTGCAATTAATCAAACAGCAAGTGACCTAAATGTAGTTGCACTAGGCCTCAGCCTTGTTGTGGGATGGCAAAATCCAAGGTTTTCCAGCAGAGCACCACATAGTACCAATTAGGGGTGTAATGGTACACAAAAATCATGTTTGGTACCTACCTTGGTATGGAAGTCACGGTTCAGTTTGGTATGGAACCCTCTGGAGTCGACAGACAAGCTGGCGTGTCAAAATGACATGACCAATTTAAGATGACATAGCAGCAAGACACAGCCTTGCTGAGTCTCCATTTCAATTTGTGTTGAAAGTGCAGATTTCAAACTATCTACCAGCTTTTGAATTGTGTTGGTAGACCAAGTAAAACCAGAGTTATGACAAATAATAAACGCCATACTTTTTCGCATGTTTGGAGCGCCTTGCGGCTTTCGTCTTGTCCACTTGTTTTACTCCTTTTTCATACTTTACCGGGAAACCAAAGTGATCCCAAACGGGTGATTTTAATGATGGCAGAGCGTCTTCCAGCTCCGGCTTCTTGCTGTTAGCATTAGCCATCCCATTTTCCGGCCTTATGTGTAGGGGCCTGAAATGAAGCGTACGTGAAGCGCCAGCACGAGAAAAATGGACCCTCACATCCAATCAGAGGGCTCCTTATTTGAGTGACAGAGTTGAAGTTCCAGGTTAGTTCTGTTCTTTAGCATACTAAAGACCACAAAGGATACCTGATATACCTGTCTTTCCACTTTGTGACCACATTTGGAAGGGCTTTCGGATCAAACCAGCTCTTCTGACGCATTGTGATTTATTCAATTTTGGAAATGCACATGCAGAAGGAGGCGTCCCCCTGAAATGAGACACCGCTAGTCGTTCCCATTTTCCTGTTTGTTCAGTCGTCCCATGAGGGACTTTGAAGTGTGATGGATTAACATGCCTCGTGAATGCAGCCGGCACTCCTGAGTCCACAGATAAAAGTGCAGCCCGATAAAAAGATGTTTACCCTCCCACGTGTGTCTGCCGCCTCACATTCTTTGGGCTTGTTCTGCTCCAATTAATGCCGCGCTAATTCTATAAATATAACAACAGCTTTAATTAGGCCTGCCTGTAATCTCGGCGCCGTGGAACAGATTGCCACAGGTAGAGAAATACTGCAATACAAATGACACCGCATCCTGGGGGGAGGGGGGAGGGGAGAGGGCGAAGGTAGGAAATGAAATGGAGCGATAAAATTGAAATGTGATCCCAGCGGAAATTAGCTAGCTGGGCCTGAAAATATTTATGATCCCATCACAGCTGTGTGTTTGTTTGTTTGTTCATCTTTTTAAGCTTTTTTAATTACTGCCACTGTCTACAATACTTCATTCAAAAGTACAGTACACATATGTACACACCCTCACCTGACATTAGTAAATCACTAGCAAATATACTACTGCACTGTACTCTGCTATGTTATTATATACAGTGTAAATATATACTACATGTGTTTGTGAACTGCTTTTTCATTTGGCTGGGGTTTAATAAATAACAGTCATTTTTAGTAGCATACATATTTGTACAGTAATTATTATGTTAATTAGTGCAATCATTACATTTTAAGAAACTAGCATATTATCTTGATGAGCTTTAATTCTAGTAAATGCTGGACAGTGGAGTAACTCGTCTCGTAATATTATTAACATGAGCTTTTTAAAGGAAACATTTTGATGTGTCATAATTAGGAAAGCACAGGTGTCGCTATTAGGTGTGTTTGCTACTTTCCTTGTCAACCGTTCATCCAATCTGTTTCACACTTAGCTGGTGTATTGCTGGGGACCTCAGGAAGTGCAGTGTTGAGTTTGAAATCGTTTGGATACAGAAGGGCTGGGGCGACACATTTGACGTCATGGATTACAACAAAGATGCATTGCAAAGATGCTGCATCCAGCCAAATAAATAGTCCCCGGGAGAACAAGCAGCAGCTAGGAAACCTCGCCCACAATCATCTAAAGTGTGACAGTGTTTTAGACAGAGACCCAAGAATACACGGTAAACGCTGCAAACTGGAAGTGTCGGATCAAAACAGTACAAGCGCTGCACTTGTAAAGCATCCCAGGGAGCTTTGTCAAGACTGCAGTGACAGACAGCATCGTGGTGTTTACCTCCTGTTCAGAGCCAGTCATGAACCAGGCTGTTAGGATAATCAACATGCAGAACACGTTCTGTTAGTAGTACCACCTGAAAATAATTTTCTGAATGTTTCTTTATTGTCCCCATGCGAAAAGTCATTTGTGCACAGCTGCTGTTTTGGTAATGTAACGTTACACCATGTGTTATCTAATGTTATTCAGCCAACATGCAGCCCTAAGGCAGACCAAGCAATCGGTACAGCACTGGTTATACTAAGATGTGCAGTTACCCTTGACAAGTGTGTCAACATGCACAATACCAAGACCCTAAAAGTGAATGGTCATGTCATCGATTGGATTACTTACACATACACCGATCAGGCAAAACATTATGACCACCTTCCTAATATTGTGTTGGTCCCCGTTATGTGCTCTAAAACGCTCTAAACCATTGGGCATGGACAAGAGGACCTCTCAGGGTGTCCTATGGGATCTGGAACCAGGATGTTGGCACTGGATCCTTTGGGTGCTCTGGCTTGTCCAGTGGGGCCTCTGTCAATCCAACTTGTTCCACTGCATCCTGTTGATGCTTGATCACAATGGGGTGTAGGAAGTTTGGAGGTCAAATCAACATGTTGGGCCATTGTCATGTTCCTCAACATGTTCCTGATTGGTTGATGTTTTTTCCATGTGGTGGGGTGCATTTTCCTGCAGGGGTAGACCAATGTGCTTGTTGTGGGACGATGTTTATTTGGGTGTCTCAGTCTCATCAGCACGAATGTTAAAATCCAAGTTTTTTATATATCTATATATAATCAATGTTATTCACCCATCAGTGGTCATGTTGTTTTGGCTGATTGGTGTATGTTCACATATATTTGAATTCCTCAACTCAGATAATATTAATGATGTGCAAAAACTACCCTTAAAGTTTCATGAATGAGAACAAACAAATGCTTCAGTTAAGACAACTTGGCTCCCATTTCCACAGTTTTTGTTGGTGGTTGACAATAGATAATAACATAGCAGTCATTAGTTTAATTGCCGGGTTCCAGGATTGTGTCATTATTGTTAAAAACACAAGCTGCCACATGATTAAACACTGTCACAGTTTACAGACCAACTTCAAAACTGTCAAAACTGTTGGCTCATTTACAACCTGTGACTGCCTGCTCAGACTCGCAGTGTTGCCATGATTCCTGATCTCACTGTGATCCGGAGCAATCAAGGTGATATATTAGTTTTAACAATGATACATACACCATCCATTTAAAATCAATTAGGTGCAAAGAAAATCCCTGCTAATATCTCTATTAATTATGTTTGGCATGTGTAAGATTTTTTTTTTAATTTCAAGATGAATGTGCGTGTGTGTTACTTTTTTTTGTCTGTGGTGCATTTACAATACATTTATTAATGTGGCAGATTCAGTGCTACAGTTATTTTCACTTTCCACGAGTACCAAACTGCAGCAGATGCATAAACTAACACATACTGTAAGTGCATGACAAAATAACAGTTTATTTATTTTGAGTGGCAGATATAACGAGGAGGACCTACATAGCATTTTATAGGAGTTCTCTCAGCGACTTCAGAGAGCTGATCTCTTTTGGTGTTTTGAATAATTTATCCATCTCAGGAACTAAACCTGAATACAGTTTTGGACAGGTTGTTCGTCTGCTCTTACGCACGTCAATCCCATTCTCCTGAATGTAATATCTTTTTTGAACGCCTTGAGGGAATTTCTTCAACTCTGGCACACATTTCCTTGAACTTACAACGTCTCAAAACACACGTTTGATCCTAACTTAAGAATTAATCTCCCAATTATGACAACATTTCACACAAATGTAAAATTGGCTAAAATGATGAGCTGATGAAATTTAGCAGGTCAAAAGGTCAGTTGGAAATCAGATTTTTCATGCAACACACATTATGAATCCACAGAGCAAACTGTTTTATGCATTGGAGCCTCCATATTAACCTGTAAATATTTCAGCACAGTTAAAGGGGTCATTCTGCAGATTCTGGCTTCTTACAGTTTTAATGCTCATGAACATTTTGCTGGCAGAACTTTCAATTTTTACTAACTGCTTATAGACTTTTCTTTCACTACTGTTCAGTTTAGACTAAGAATTTATGTTTTGGTCAAGATGTATGATCCGTTTACGTTCCATGCAACTGGTGAATCTTATTTCTTCTTCTTCTTCTTCTTCTTCTTGTTCTTCTTCTTCTTCTTCTTCTCGTTCTTGTTCTTGTTCTTGTTCTTCTTGTTCTTGTTCTTGTTCTTCTTCTTCTTCTTCTTCTTCTTCTTCTTCTTCTTCTTCTTCTTCTTCTTCTTCTTCTTCTTCTTCTTCTCCTTCTCCTTCTCCTTCTCCTCCTTCTCCTCCTTCTTTGTCTTCTCCTCATTATTAATATTATTACAACATTCTTATCATGACTTACCATGAACAATCCCTGCTTACGGTTGAATTTAAAAAGTGACTTACACAAAAGAAAAAGTTTGAGCAAAGGTTGTCACGGCAGTTGGTTTGTTGGACACTTCCACAGTCATAATCATAACAGAATGTGTTGTCGGAGCCAAGAGAACAGACTTTGGTTCCAGGTTTTGAATAGTTGCAGATTGGAAAGCTCTGTGATAAAAGGCCATGTTGGTACTGAGGCTGGAAGCTCGGCAGAAAGTAGGCCTTGTTCCAACAGTTAACCAGAGTTCCTTTATTTATACCAGTGTTGTATGAAACAACGCACATGGAATTATGCGGTAAGCGAAGGACAGTAAACAGCTCAAAATATGTTTTAAATTTCTGATTTTTCACAGTAATCACCTTTTCCTTTGATCACAGCTTTGTTCAGTCTTCATTCTCTCAAGCAGCCTCAGCTTCGAGAGCTCTTCCAACACTCTTGGAGGAGTTCCCACATATGCTGAGCACTTGTCGGCTACTTCACTGTGCAGTCCAGCTCCTTCCAAACCGTCTCAGTCGGGTTTAGATCAGGTGATTGTGGATCTGATGCGGCGCTCCATCGCTCTGCTTCTTGATCAACCAGCTATGGAAGTGTGTTTTGGCTTATTTGGAACAGTAGAAATGATGGTTCCACTAGGCTCACACCAGGTGGGACGGTGTGTCGCTGAGGAATGTTGTGGTAGCCATGCTGGTTGAATGTTGCCTTGAAGTTAGAAAAGTGGTGCCAGACATGTCACCACCATGATATCACACATGCGGATATCATCCATTCACAAAGACAAAGACTGGAAGGAAAGTCTCTAATTTCAACCAAAATCCTGGTTTCTACTTGTGTTTTTAGGCCCAAGCAGTTCTCTTCCTGTTCTTGGTCTACTTTAGCGCCACTTTTGCTGCAGTAGTTCCACAATTAAGGTCTGATTCCTGCAGTCTCTTCCCAATAACTGAGGTTCAGATGTGTCTACTGCTTGAACTCTGGGAGGAAATGGCCTCTAATCTGCGGCGTTGTTAATTGGAGATTTCTGATGCTGGCAAATCTAATGAACTTTTCCTCTGCTGCAGAAGGAACTCTTGGTCTTCCATTTTTTTTAGTGCAGTCCTCTTGAGAGCAAGTTTCACCACAGTGTTTGATGGTTTAGCAACTGAACTGGATGAAATTTCTACTGTTTTTGAAATTTCCCTGTCAAAAAGTAATGATGGACTCACATGTCTCTTTGCTTAGTTGAGCGGTTCTTGCCACAAATGCATCAGTACAGTTGTTGATCAGGGCTGTCTGCTGTATAACAACACTACCTTGACAGGAATTAGCATCTGAAAAGGCTCATTTGTTAATTGAAAACCATTCCAGATGGCTACCTCATAAAGCATAAGGTAATTCCAATAGTGTGCAAAGCTGTCATCAAGGTTACAGGTTTTTTTTCTAGTACATAATTTAATGTCTTTTTTGCAGTAAAAATAAAGAGAACTAATGTACAAATTATTGTAAATGTAAAACTGCAGCACAACCTTCATTCAATAGTGCCGTTAGGTGTGATGTGCGGTCAGTGACATGGAACATGCTGGATGAAGTAAATAAAGTAAGCAGTTAGCCCAGGAGCAACTGTGGTTGGAGAGTTTTCTAGCATTTCTATTAAACTGTGAGGCATGAAACTCCCTCTTGACTCTGGCTCCTTGCCTTTCAGAGTCAACTTAATTGACTCTTGTTTCATAACAGTTCATCAGTCAGACGTACAGAATGCACGCCTTGTAGTCTCCAGCAGATTTCTCCCAAGTATTGCCGCCCAAAGATCTTCCCATAAACTGCACATTGAATATTCATCAGTTTGAATTTGCCTTCATCTCTCAGGAATTTTCTTGCGAATATAATGCACTGGCTGCCTCACTCCTTCCAGCTGGGCTGCTCAGTCTTGCATTGGCTGGAAACACAAGGAGGATTTTCATGTGCATGGCGCAGTGCCCCCCTGCTCTCTGCATGTTAATTCAGCAAGGTCACAAAAAGTCTGTAGCATGTGCTATTTTGATCCAGCAGTCCTCCAACTCGAATGGCCATCCTTATTAAGGGAGGGCACAGCTCTGGTAATCATGTGGTGATTAATATTCATAAGCAGGGAGGCAAGGAAGAGCGTCTGACTGCCTACCAGCTATTTTACCTGATCCTACACGGGTTTTATGTAAATGCTTCTGCAGCTCTGTATACATTATAGAGATCAACTGGGAAAGTTAGAGGACATATGCTTACCCGCAGATGTTGTTAAGCATTAATGACGATGGTGCTTAAGGTCTTTGCTGTCACATTAGTTTTGCCTGCATGTAACAAGCTCTTCACATCATGAGGTCTCCGGCTCTATAATCTTAAAGTGATATTTCACTTAAGAAGAAGCTTTTTTTTTTATGACATGTGTGCTGCTGCTCCATATTTGTTGCCCCACAGCCCTTTGGCTTCTCTGACCCACTGCCTCTCTGTTGGAGCGTGCACTGGATGAACAGCAGTGATGCCAAAATAGTAGTATTTTGGCATCACTGATATATGAGTCATAGTGAAGTACTGCAGTTCATAGTCAAGTCAGGTTACTGTTATTTATATAGCACATTTAAAACAACAGACGCTGATCCAAAGCAATAAGGTTCATGTTATAAATGGATCTAATAGGTTTTAGGGATAAGATGCTAAAGTGTTGAGATTAAGACCCTACAATATACATTATTATTAACATTACTAGTATATATACTATAAGTAAATATAATACAAAATTACCTGAATATCTTAAAATACTACAGCTGAGAAACAACAATTCACCCCATTCTGGTCAAGCATCAACAGGATGCAGTGGAACAAGATTGATTGACAGAGGCCCCACTGCACAAGCCAGAGTACCCAAAGGATCCAGTGCCAACATCCTGGTTCCAGACCCCATAGGACACCCTGAGAGGTCCTCTGGTCCATGTCCAGTGGTTCAGAGCATTTTGGACCACATAAGGGACCAACACAATATTTGGCAGGTGGTTGTAATGTTATGCCTGATCAGTGTATATAATACAGTTTTCCATGACTTATTTAAACATTAAGACCCTACAATGTTATATATAATATGAATTTACCTGACTAACTAAAAAAAACTAGGATTTAGAAGATAAACTCAAACCCAGAGTCTTCAAAGCTTTGCTACGAGCAAGCCACAGTCTAATATATCAAATACCGGAAAAAAAAGAACGAAATAATAATTCTGCCTACATATTCCAAATGAGCTGCTGTCAGAGGTGAACCTGTTCAAAAAATGAAGACTTACTTGTGACAAAAGAAAAGAAAAGCATACCATCTCAAGGTTATTGAAGGTTTGCACTGCAAGTCATTCAGAGTGTGTGTGTGTGTGTGTGTGGGTGGGCACAGGTCTATTCAAATATTAATACACAATCTGAATAGTTATCTTAATTGCATGAAATGTCTCACGGTTGCTCTTAATAAGACATTCATATCTGAAATGGATGGTAATGGCCTTGGGGCATGGTGCTGGAACCTGGACCTGTCAGCTGTTCATCTGCACTGAATGTCTTCATTCTCTTGCATGATTCATAGCCTCTGACATTTCTCCGGCTTTTTTTTTTTTTTTGATGGTGCAGAGTACATTCATTGCATTTTAGTTTACGTCTGCTTAAGAGGAGTATTTCTGTTTGACTTTGAACCCTATTACCGGCATATTAAACTCTGAAATCATCCACTCTGAGTCGTATCTTGTCTGTAAACATTCCCCAGATGGCAGAGTATGCAGCGATATGATCAGAGCCTGAAGCAACAGTTCTGTATTTCCTGCCTTCCTCTCTGCACTCTCTGACAAGAAGCTCATTAAGATAAGTGTTGGTGTCCTGGCTGCCCAGCATCCTTGCAACATCCCCGGTTTGAATTCAGCATTTGTTGCAGGTCATCCGGCCTCTCCACCCAAAATTTTTATCTCTCACTGTTACTGGCAAACTCTTTAAACTCTAAGTGGGATTTGCAGCTCCTGTTTCAGGCACTAAACTGTAAAATAGCATTTTTTTGTAATTTATACCTGTAAGATGGGAAAAGCAGCGCCGCTGAAAACTGCTTTGTTTGGTGTCCTGTAATATGTATTTTATGGCATTCCTGTTCAGATGCGCAAAGTATGGGCAGAGGCGATGGAAATCCATAACCTGTTCACCTGATTTATCACCGCAGACTGCCAAAGTAACCGGAGAGATTGTTGCTGAAATTTAACTTATAGGGGTGTAAACTGTTCTATCAGAAACATGTGGAGGGGGAGAGACTGAAAGTGGTCATAACTGAGAGAAAGAGAGAGCAAGGAGAAAAATAAATTACACAGCACATTGCAAAGTTACTTAGCCACATTCTGCCAGAGAGGCTCTACCTCTACTGCTTCCAGGAATGATCTCCTGCTTGTTTTTCCTGACATTTAATGGCTCGTAGCTGCAGCATCATACGAGTGAAGCAGCTCGTGATACCTATTGGGTAGTTTCTAGTAAAGAGATGATCTGTAATCCTGTCAAATAAGTCTGATCATAAACTCAAGTCAAGGTGAAAGCATCTGACTATTCCCGAAACCTCCTCACATATTCTTCCTCTTGTGGAATCAATCAATCAATCAGATTTTAGTTCTGTAGCACTTTAATACAAACAAAAATGCCACACAAAGCACTTTATAGATAATAAAAATGCAATACAACAGTACAAACAACCCCCACTCCCACCCCTACAGTCAAATTATTAATAAAAGACTCCAATACACAGGGGAACCGAGGAAATGCGATCTTATTTAACACATGCAATGAGGTAAAATAAGTGAGATAAATAATTAAAATGAAATAAATGAAATAAAATAACGACTTTTAAAATAGAGATAGAGGTAGAATAAAATATATAAATAGGAAATGATAAAAATGAAGTAATTAACTGTACATTAAATAGATTAAAAATATTTAAACAGGTAAATAAACAGAGGAATAAATAAATTAATAAAATTAGTTCTAAGAAGAGTAATGAATAAAAATTATCAAATCAATCAACAGCCTGACTAAGAAGGGGGGTCTTGAATGAAAGCATGCTTGCAGTTCCAGGAGTGTCTCCTCTTCAACCCAGTAGTCCAAGTTCAGCAGCAGAAATTACAGTCATTTACACGTCATGACTTCCCAGACATGAGCAGAGTGTGATGAGCCGTGTTAACATGTAATAGTTTAGTTTGATTATCTGGGATTAAAATTATTATCATTGTGACTAGTCATAATTACACTGTCATAATTTTTGCACCAGATAAGTCAAAATGACAGAGACATCCATAATTCAGTAAGGACCAATCAAAATAGTTGCAGACGTCATCGTGAGTCGTCTGGATTGTCGTGCACTGGGCTGCTCATGCGAGGCTTCCCATTGGATGTCTGTCCAGTAAAGCATTTTAACAATGTTGGCAGAAGTAAAGGCAGATAAAACGAATAGAAAATGTCATGTGAAACGGGGGAGAGCTCATCAGCAAGGAGTTTTGGGGGAAGGAAAGCTACAGTCATTAGATATTCGAAATTTACAGCATATTAAAAAAAGTGTGGTGGTTTATAAACGACGCCGTAGCTTCCACAGACATCTTCATCTAGTCAAAACTCAAATTTAAGACGTCCGTAATTCCATTTTGACGAGGCAAAATTCCACTTTGAGATGTCTACAGTGTCATTTTGACTATCTAAGATGTCTCCAGTTGAGCGGAATTAAAGATATCTTGAACTACATTGGTGACAAGTCAGAAATGAACTGCAGCAATCTGAAACCTGAATTACAGTAGTTATAATTCAGCTGCAGATGTTCAAAATGTGAATTGTGGATATCTATAATGGAAAACCCCATACATATGAGTGGTAAAATTGATGTCATTTGTCAAGAAGAACGACATTGTGGATATTTAAAATGTTCTTTTTCGACTGGGCTGATTTGAATTATGGATATCTGCAATGCATATTGAGTCTGGCTGCTAAATGTTAAAGCAGCTTAAAGTGTCCAAACAGTCTGCACTGATTTACTTTCATTCATTATGTATCCAGTCTGAGAAAAGACACTGAATCCATCTATGAAACTGGTCCTCTCATATCTTTCTTTGTCTTTGTACTTACTTACTTGTAATATAGCTCCCATTTAAAAGCATTTTGGGACGATTTAACCATTTTTAAAAATATAAAATCAACAGTAAAATATTTAAAAAACGTAAAACTCCAGCTTAGTTCCAAAAAATATTGAAGATGTTTGGTCAGAATTTTCCAATTTGTGATTGTACTGTGATTAGTCTTCTGGCATTTCAGTGCACAGTGCAAACAAAGGGGTGTTTTTTCATTGAAATTGAGTTGAAATAGGATGTATTTATTTATTAAATGACTTTGCCACAGTTTTAAAGTGTGGTTATATTTCAAATATTATGCCGGGGCTATTACCTGAGCAGTCTTAGTTGGGTTTTAAGGTGACAGATGCACTGTGAAAATGTAAATTATGAAAAAAATATCCACATCCCAGGTATGAAACTACAGATGGAGTACTTTTGTAAAGATTAAGTGCAGCTAAGGTTTGAGGATTGTAATTGAAAATATAATTACAAATCAGAAATGAAAGAACACAATCATGATTTCCTAGCTTTAATTTGTTTTAGCTTTTTCCATCCTGTGTTATTTTCATTTCCCAGTGATTTCCTACTCAGTAAAACATGCAGTCAGACCTTCAGCGGCTTCATCTTCCTGCTGGATCCAATGTGTGATTTGTCCTGCGTGATATTCCCCGGTGTAAAGGAGGTCACAGACATGCAGCCCCGCTATCTGCAGCAGTTAAATGCTTGACCGGGCGCCATATACAACACATATTTATGCATCTCTGTTTAGATAAGAGTCACCCTGGCCCCCTCGCCACCTCTCGTCCTCTCATTCCCACCTCCGTGTCCCACTGTGTCGCCTTATTAAAATGCAGTAAGGGCCTCAGGAACATGCCTCTGCTAAGAGCACGCTCTCTGTCAGGTGCTGGCTTTAAATTCCATATGCCCCCGGTGGGTCATCTCTTTTGTCGTGTTCCTTTGGGTTATGAGAAATAAAATACAAAAGGATAGCATTTGGCCTCCTCTCTTTGCAACAACCTTCGTTTTTCGCAGCAAAGCCTTTTATTTTCTCAGGAGGTTGATTCATTGTTAGTGCATTGTTGTCTGCCTGCACACCGGGAATGCCTTTATACTTATTTGCAACTGCAGAGTCATTTTCATCCTGGATTCTGCTTGTGAGTGTTGATGCTCTGGGCAAGAGCTTACTGGGCTTTTTTCTAACAGAAAGTGGAGGAAATCCTTCATTTTTTTGGATCCTATGATCTAGATTCTACAGCACACGAGCAGGATTTAATAGTAGTTGGAAATTCTTAGATAGATTCCTGAAATCCACTTCATTGCTTTTCACTGTATTTATTCAGCTTGATCTTATCTTATTTCCTTGAAAGTTATGTATCTTGTTATTGTAGTATAATGACATACATAAATGCAATGTATCTAATCAGGATTTTGATCTTCAGTTATGCAAAGTCTGATTCTGCACAATTATTATACACCGATCAGCCACAACATTAAAACCACCAACAGATGAAGACCAGACGAGGCAGCTGCTAGGACTACATGTTCGCAAGCAGAGAGCATTGTGGGGGTTTAGCTAGCAATGGGCCACTATGACAGAGACTTCTGCAATGGTTAATGACTTCCGGCCAGAGCTCATGTATTGAAAATTAGCTGTAGTCACTTAAACCAGTGCTTCCAATATTAAATGGTAACTAAGCTAATTCTACTTCACACTTTATGTGTTCATGGTTAAAAATGACTTTCAGCATGTGGACAAATGTCTACTGTGCTTCATTTGTTTTAATGATTAATTGATTACTGATTGATAACACGGTGAACTGTGCAGCCCACTACGGGAACTTGCAAATCTTTGTGCGTGTCCTGAACATAACAACTGCCCCTGTAGAGGCTCCTACCCAGGGTTGGCACCACTGAGTGTCCCTGAAAAATTGCTTTGTTGGTCTCGTTTAAACTCATAGAAAACAAGTGCTTCTCAGTTAAACATGGAGAGGACAACAAGCGCTATTCTGCCCTCTTGATGTCCTCATTGAGAAACAGTTTTCTCCCCTCTCACGTCACCATCAATAAAATTCACCATATAAGCCAACATGGCAAACCTCTATTACTCTACACCGATCAGCCACAACATCATGACCACTCACAGGTGAAGTGAATAACATTGAACATATTGGTACTATGTGCTGTTCTGATGGAAAACCTTGGATTTTAACATCCGTGTTGATGAGACTTAAGATCCAGTTCCAACGTCCTGGCTACAGACCCCATAGAACCTCCTTAGAGGTCCTCTGGTCCATGCCCAATGGTACAGAGGATTATTGACCACATAATGGGGGCCAACACATTATTAGACAGGTGGTCATAATGTTATTTCTGATCAGTATATATAATAAGAGTAGCCTTTGTTGTTGTTGTTGTGTTCATGGGGCAGTCTGGGTGAAAAACGGATTATATGCAACACAAAGAAATCCATATTGACTGCGTTTACCTCTGTCTCATCCTCTTTTCCCTCCATCTTCTGCAATAACAAATCTCTTCAACGTAATAAGAAATCTTTGAAGTCAAACATCCTGCTGACACTCCAGTCGGAGGCAGCCACAGATGAGCAGTCAGGCTGACACGTTTGGTCCATATCAGGAATCGTCTAGCAAGGCCTTTTTACCGTGCATCAGTGGTGCCAAAGTCACAGCTCATTAGTTTGGATTATGGAGCTCTGCCAGGGAACAAGTCTCTTTCTCTGATGTAATACGCCTGCAAATACAATACTGAGAGAAATGCCAGCCCTTATTACGAAGGCTGCGCAGTCAAGATGTCTTATTTTTTATCATGTATGCCTCCATATGTTTATCCAACCTTAAATCCTCAACTGTGTTATGGCTTTTATAGCATAAAACTGGATAATATGGTGCATTTTTAAAACACGTGTTTACTCAAATGTGCACAGATGTGAGAGTAAAAACAGGAGGAAAGGCAAAGGAATTGTAAAAAATCTAAAAAAATAAGGCATTATGGTTGCGGATTTTAGCACTGCAAGTAGCAGACACTTTAGGAATTATAAGCTACATTAGCGTGAGCAGATGTCTGGTTTTATAAAGGTGTTCAATTTCAGAGTTGAGTGAACAGTTAGTTAAAGTAAATCCACATGCCAAGAAAATCAGTCAGTGTAGATTCAGTCTTTAAGAATAGCAGTGCAATGATAGGAGAGGGCTCTGTTTTATTAATGCTGCTGTTAGATGTAGTGTATATCCCTTTTTTTGGCTTTTAATTCTAAAATTATGCATGAAGATGTCGACTGGTGGAGGGTAAGCAGTGGAAGCCCATTAAAATAAATTGGAAAACAGGCTGTACAACCCTACTTAAGGATATTTTTTATGTTTATGGGGAATAAATAAGGTCTATTGGGCATCAGTTGTACAGTGTAATTCCTAATTTGTTTATTTTTATTTTTTTGATAAGACTCTAAACATACAGTTTTCAGTAGTTTAGTTTTCCTCCACACCTCCACACTCATTAAAGTGCTCTCATTTTTTTGTCTGAGCTGCTACCAGCCGTCAAAAACACACATTTTTGTGATTTCCTTTAAAGCCTGGTTAAAAATAATTATCAGTGTAGTCTTACTGGTCTTTATTTTCTAACAAAGTATTCCAAACTGTCCTCTAGCAAGTGCACTGCATCGCTTCATTAAACCTTTGAATATTATGCTGTTTAAAGTGTTCAGATTTGCCTTTTCTCCCCCGTAGGGCTTTTTTTTCCCCTTATCCGACAACCAAACATGCAGTTACAACAGCCCATGAACTCGCATAAACATTTATGGCGGCTATTATGATGGAAGAGCTTTTGTGTTTTTATGACCCAACCCCCTGACATCCAGCGCTTCAACAAGTGATCGGTGGAAGCACATGCTGGAAGATGCAGATTGGAGAGGCAGCTGGCGTGGCCCCTTGGGTGCCGCCGCTCCACCTGGAATCTCTTTGGGGCTTCACCTGCTGTTCCCCCTGAGAAACCGGAGCGTTTCCACATATCGACTCTGTCAGCTCGGCGCAAAATATCAAATTGCAGCTGCAATCTCAGAGGGGCTGATACTTAATCAGGTTCATTAGCTGTGAGGCACCTGAGACCGAATGATGTGGGAGGTTCATGTTTTTCAGAGGCAGAACTACAACCTGCTATTTTTGTAATCTGCATGCATTGGCGGTTCTGTTCAAGTGTGCCGCAGTAACCCCCGAGCCAAGGGATGCTTCTGACAGCGGACCACTGAATCACTTAAACTGTGCAGCATTACAACACAGAGGAGCAGTTCTGGTGGCTTCAAAGGGCCGAGTTTATTATTAACGTGATGTATCAAAATGATAGTATACAACACAGACGTGCTCCCCGGCAATTTGCGTTGTGTTGGCAGTCTGAGAATGGGCTGCGGAGACACTTAAGCCAGTTTGCTCGCGTTCATTTATTGCCTAAACAGCCGCGGCAGTGAATTTCAATATTGTTACTGAGTGGTTCATTCCCTTCGCTTGTGCAGGCCACATAGCTCCGTGCACACCTGTAGACAGGCGCAGCAAAACGCGAGGCGGGGGAACAAAATTGGTCCAATTCAGATTTTATAGAGCGGCTTTTGTTTTGTATTGTATTCCATTATCGGGGGGGCTTGCTTTAGTGGCTCAGTGACCACTGATTTTCTGCCAGAGCCCATCACATTCAATAGGCTCCAGCTCCCCCCTCCTCCCAGATAACGACAGAAAGCATTTCTCAGGGCTTTTAAACACTTCTTGGAGACTTATCTGTAGCCCTGATGGCCTGTCCACACTAATCCATTTCAGCTCTGCACCTCCCTTACCTTCTTATTGATAAAGTGGTACTGTTTTATTAGACTTGAAGCTGGCAGAACAGCTCTTAAGGGAAATATCTCTTTTTTTTTAATAGGTTTGGAGGGTACGGGAAAGCCATTTGAATTATATGAGCTTTTATTTCATAAACTCAACATCCTTCCCCTCCAGTTTCCAAACATCAGTCAAGGCATACAGCATTTTAATAGTCTCTAATAAAACTCTTGTTTAAGTTAATGTATCATTAAATTGAAATAGAATGGTTTATACAGTGTAATTTTCTCTGTTATGCTGAAGGAGCCCGAGCTGCTATCAGATCCTGTGTGTGTGTTGGGTGGGTTTATTGACACTTAGCCAGAAAAGAGTAATTGGAGCTCTGAAGAGAAATAAGAGAGAGGGAGACAGAGAGACAGAGGAAAGGGAGAGAGATGGAGGGTCTAATCTATGTGGTGTCAGCCCAGTGCCAGATGAAATCCACCACTGCTTTGATGAGGAAAGGCCTTGAGGTGCAGATCTAATAGGAGGGACTGGGAGAGGGATGGCTCCAATCTACAGGTCAGTCCTGCTCAGGGTTCTCCACCGCTGAAAGAACGGAAGGATTATTAGAGCTGCAGGCTCAGGAGCACTTTTTGACTAAACCTAAACTGCGCTATTCAACAGAAGTGAGCACACCCCTGAGCAATATCGCTTAAATGTCAAATGATTCAAAACTGTATCACCTCTTATTTCAAGGTTGAACAGTGGAGTCATTCCTCTTATTAACAATAAAAACCAGACACTTTGGAAAGACTGGACTGAACACACAGGCCACAAAGTAAAAACTCAGTGCAACGAAAGAAGAAGCTTGTGATCAATGAGACCAATTGGAGTACACTTGTGTTTTCCGATGATTACATGAGCATGGTTCTAAACTGACCTGTGAACAGGAGAACTATTTCAGTTTGGAACCCTCAGGCTGTGTCTGTCTGCACCGTGGCTCTACATGGGAAAGATCTGAAACAAAAGATCTGAATGTGAGACCAAAAGAATACTGGAAGATTGGTGACCAAATACAATACACAGTTGCGGCAGTACCCAGGAGGTCTATTACATGCCGTGGTAGAATCAATCAGTGGTTGTCCTTCTAAAATGACGCCACAGACAGTCTGATACTTGTACAGTTTAGCTCTGAAAAATAGACGAGGGAGTGTTTCAGACTCAGAACAAGGATTATTGAGGGAAATCTGAGCTTTTGTGACAACTTAGACAGTGAAACGTTTCCAGTGTCAACCTCTTTGGACATCATCCAAGAAATACTATAAACTGTAGTGATCCCAATCTGCCCTATCTGTGAGGATACGGAGATGACTTAGAAAATGTGTAAGATTGTGTTTCATTAGAAACCTGTCATCTATTTGTTACATGAGTGGGGCCATGGCGAGTGAAGAGATGGAGGATGGAGAGTGTGTGCAGGGCCAGCAGTTGGCTTTGTCTTTAAGACTCTAATGCTGTTATCTCAGGGAGTGTACCTGTCACTAATCTGATTGTGGTTCTTTCATTCTCTCCATGGAAGATTGATGTTGAATAATGAAAGGTGCTGGTGCCCAGACAAAGCACAAGGCCACAGGGATTAGTTCCCGTCCAGGAGACATTGATTTGGTTTTAATGCCCACAAATATTGATGGACTGCAGAGTGGAGGAGCCCAAATACAAGGCAGACTTTCTCTCTGTATTGCCCCCCGTGGAATGTGTGGTGTTGTTCAACCACAGATGAAGAACAGGCACCAGAGCTGTGTATAAAAAAGCGTGTTATTACAGTTCCACTTTGACAAATATCCACAGTGTGCCTTGCTATGTTTAATGCCTGCTGATTGTGGGTGGCCCTGCCTGGCTCCAGAGGAGTTGGTGTGCTGCCATGTTTGCACACTAACTGGCAGCAAAGTAGGCACAGAGGGGCCAAAGATCTTTGATGATCAGTGGAGTAAAAAAATAAAAAAAGAGAAAGCCCTCTGGAGGAATGGCTTTCATCCTTTCTCTCTGTATCTCTCTATCTCTATCAATCTCTCTTGTTATGATGATGCATAGCAACCAGCAACACAGAATACACTGAATCATAGAGGAGAGCTGTGAACTCAATTGCATGCCATACAAAAGAGGTTTTGTATTCATTGAGTACGAGCAAGCTGCACATCAAAAGTACTCATTCAGATCATTCATTCGCACAATCTGCCCGCAGGCCATGCCTCGTTGTGCTTGTTTATGCGCTACCTGTGAGCGCTTGTGTGTATCTCAGCTCTTGCACTGTGATAGGAAACACTGCCAGTTTGTCTGAGGAAACCAGAGACGCTTAAAATATGGGCACAACGCAGGTCAGTCCCTGGGAAAACCTGAGGCAGCCATGTCCTTGAATCCCAGCATTCATCTCACGTCTTCCTACTCTTCCCCAGAGTCAGTTCAACCCAGTTATCACGTAATACAGCCGGGCCAAGCCTGTGAACAATAGGCCACAGAGCAAAGAGGCGTTAAACCTGTGAGGAAATTGCTCATTACCATGGTCTTGCCTTCTTTTCTGTCCAACAGGTGTAATGTTAGCCTCAGCCGCTGCCTGTTTATCTCCTGTGGCGTCATTGCTCAGCTCCAGTGATGAGCTGATTGAGTTGCAGCTGTAATGGCAGATGCCTGTCAGTCTCACTGAATCTGATGGATGGGGATTAGGTCCTCAGTCGACATGTGAGGAATTATAAAGGTACTCCTATTTTATCCACCCCCTAAACAAAGGAGTCAGTATAACTGAAAGTGATTGCTGAGAAATATGTCACTAACTTGCACAGAAGATTGGCACTCAGTGTAACAGAAAAAAGACTGGTCCAATTGGAATTTTTTATGTTCCAGCTGCTGGCACAAAGGTTTTTGTACTCCATAAACAATGCCATGGCTGTTTTTTCTCGGGCTTCCTCAGTTGTAAATCTTGGGGGGGCCGATGAGATGAGGTGCACCAATAAATTACCTTGCCTCAAACTGAGGGGCGCATCAATCTGGCTTTTTACTTCTATGGATGCGGAGTCGCTCTGTAGGTTGTACCATCACTTCCAGACTGAAGTGGCTCAACAGCTTGATTGATTACCTTGACCATTTGTACAGACATCCATGGGACCCAGAGGCTGAATTCTAATGACTGTGGTCCTCTGACTCTTCACTAGTGCCACCATTGTTGGCCTTTTTTAGTTTTGTGCAGTGTCTCTGCTACTATCGGATTAACTTCATTAAATTTGATAATGTCCCACTCTGGAGAAATCGTAACCACATCAGTGATCTTTTATATTCAGTAGCTTTTTACTCAGCATAATCACTTGGTCAACTTGTTGGGTTTTACCTGAGTTTAAGGTCAAATATCTGCAAAACTGGCATTTCCATCAGCCTCAACTAAGATGGTGAACATGCTAAACATCAACAGGTTAGTATTGTCATTGTTACCATAGTAGCATGCTGATATTTACCTTTAGCTCAAAGCACTACGGTGTCTAGAAGTAGCCTCACACAGCTATTAGCACAGATGTTGACTCATGATTCCTGATTTTCTTAAATTCTCTGAACTCCAAGCAGTTTCTGGCCATTTTTTTGCTTCTGTCACAGAACTCAGAAATGTCTTTTCTGCCGTCTGACGCAGTTATAATGTCATGAATTATAAAAACAGTGTTTTATTTTGCACTCAATTTCTCTAATTTAACTTCCATACTTGCCACCTCTCTGCCCTGTGTAAACACAGCCTGCAGTTCAACCGAATAGTTCTTATTAGTTCAACCCTGTCTCCCAAAAGTTACATTACCGTACAACCTAACTGCACTCACATCTACATTTTGAAAGACATATTTTCTGCCCGATTATGCTTGTTTATGATGCATCAGCATACTGCCATTTATTTTACTGCTTTACTTTGAGCCAGACTTGATTTCTTTCTCCCAAAGGGATCACTCAATCCAACGTTTCATTCTGTTTTATAGTTTTTGGCTCTGATAAATGATGTAATTTGGATGATTTTTATAAAGATAACATGTTTTCAAACCCGCCGGTGGGTTTTAGGGTTCAGAAGGTTAAGTGCCTGACAAGTAATATGACTGACTAGTAGGGAAAAAAATAGGATTACAGAACAAAACAATTCCATCTTTGTACTCAAGGTAAGAAAAAATCTCCATCTCAGCTTTAACATAAATGTGCAAAACTAGTAACTTTATCTGAAATGAGTCAATTAAATTACACTTTAATAACTATGATGACTTCAGGCTACATGGTGCAGCTTCAGCAGCAGCGCTGTTAAAACTGAGCCTCCAGTGGGACTTCCTGGTTCAACGTCACAGTAGACTTTGACTTAACCGGCTGGTCACCTGACATCTCCCTGCTAAGGATGTCCTGAAATAATGAAAGCTTTATCTGACATCAAGGCAAAGAAAAAGCCCGAGCAGTACTGATATCGAATTTGTTTGAAGATAAAGTTTCCCTGCGGACCTCCCGAACTGTAGGAACAGAAACATCCTTCCATTGTGGTTCAAATGCTTTATGTCTTCTCCCTCTTCTGTGTCAGCCTTGTTCATTTTGTTCCTCGCAGATAAGAGGGCATTCATCTTTTGTCTTTGTAGAGTAATAAAATGATTAAGTCAATTAAAAGCCAGCCAAGTTTCTCTGCGTGGAAAAGCTTCTGTCGCATTAAATTATCAAGCCTTGCTGCTCTCTGTTTCTCTCTGTCAGGCGCACACGAGCGCACACTTTGTTCATTTTGCTGTATTCATTTGTCAAGGTACAAGAGGACATTGTGTCTAACGCTGAATGATAAAGTGATATACATGGAAACAGTTGCAGTCGTCAGCAGTCCATTACCACTTTTAAATCAGTCCATGCTAAACAGTGTTTTTGAAAAATACCAGCATTCAACTACAACTACATCGATCAGCCACAACATCATGACCACTGACAGGTGAAGTGAATAACATTGATCATATTGGTACTATGTGGTGCTCTGATGGAAAACCTTGGATTTTAACATTCATGTTGATGAGACTTAGACACCCAAATAAACATTGTCCCACAACAAGCACACTCCCTCATGACAATGGAAATCCCAAATGTCACTGAAGGAAAATTCACCCCACCACATGGAAAAAACATCAAACAATCAGGAACATGTTGAGGAACATGACAATGGTCCCATTGTGATCAAGCATCAACAGGATGCAGTGGAACAAGTTGGATTGACAGAGGCCCCACTGCACAAGCCAGAGTACCCAAAGGATCCAGTGCCAACGTCCTGATTCCAGACCCCATAGGACACCCTGAGAGGTCCTCTTGTCCATGCCCAATGGTTCAGAGCACTTTGAGCACATGAGAGGGACCAGCACAATATTAGGCAGGTGGTCATAATGTTATGCTTGATTAGTGTATTTCCAAATCTAGGTTGATTTGTCAAAGTAGTTGTGATATTACAGGAAAAAGCACCAGAGCTACTTCAGCAGGCAACACCAGGGCACCAAACTAGTACGTTCCAGAAAAGAACATGTCATTTTGCAAAGGTCATCATCAGCCCACAACTGTGTAAAGGTCTGCCATCCTGCGTGCGTGTCTGTCTGTCTGTCCGTCAGCGCTGCTTCAATGACAGAGACGAGGCTAGAAGCCATCACTCCAGATGACAACAAAAACCATCTGTCCCCCTGCTCATCATTAACCCTGCTGGCAGCGTCCCGGCCGCTGTGCTGACACAGTTAGAGGAGGGATATGGATGAGGCTCCCCGCTGAAATAACTGGCAAAAGCTTGACATATCCCAGCACAGACGGACGATTCCATCATAGCCCGGCACACTTTGTTGTAAGCAGCAACAGAATGATTCTTGACATTTGCTTTTTAAAAGTGCTTCAGCACTACTGCCTGCAGAGAATGTCTTCAGGCTGGAGCCGATATGAATATTTCTGTCAGAGAGGATGAGGATTCCTCTCAACAGCATGTGCTGCGATACCAGCTGTACAAAATGAAGTCGTTCTAATACGTTTTATCACCATATGCTGTGATTACACGTTCTCACAATTGCACATTGCACAGTTGCGCAGCTATTATCCCTCATTATCCATAATCTTCTGTAAATCTAAATCGGATCTAAACCCGGCTACAGTTTATTTGTATGTATGGATTCATCAAGCAGCTAAACAAAATGAAACATCAAAACAGGAATCCTGCAGAATTTAGCTTTTCAAAAATCACATCACATGCAAATTAAATAAAGTGGATACAGACGACCGATGACAAAGACCCAACCATTGTCCTGTGATGTCTCCATTATCAACCAATGCACAATAATTAGAGAACGGTACATTACAAAATCCAGACTCAAACACCAAGTGACCTATAGATCTTGTCCTACAAGAATTCTGTGTGATTTCAGGCATCTCTGATGTTATGTTGGCTAATGTGCGTCCAGCAGGTACATGTTTGTTTTGTTTGTTAATGAAACAGATGAAACTGATACCTGGCAGAGATGCACTGCTAGATGTAGAAAGTCAAAAACCGTCATCAAAGAAATGAGACGAGAGACAGATATTAATTATTCAGGTGTGTATTGGTGTTTACTTAGCCCGCACAGCAGAACACATTGGGCAGTTTAGAAATGAAGCTACACCTCTTTTATCTCTGGCTGGGAAACGTTGATGCATAAATATTTATAACTTTTTCTTTTATCCGAGGCAGTAATGTGATATTAATGACGAAAATGCTTCCACAGAAATACGCCTTCATCCATCATCAGAGGATATAGTGCATGAGACTAGTAAAAAGCTTTTAATTGACCATTTCAACTCTCCGAATCTCCGGGCTGATTATTCCCATTACAAATTCAACATCTAAAAGGGAACTTGAGCACAGCGTTCTTTTTGTGGTGCTTTTAGCAAGTGGGACTCACTTGATGCTTTTTTTTTGTATCTGGTTTCCTGAAAGCTAACGGATGTACATGAATAGTTTAATATCAAGCCCATATACAATGTATCAGTTCTCCCAGCGACATAACAATGTAAAAATATGACATTTAAAGATCTCCTCTAGGCCCCAATGGGGGTATATATACAGCGATCAGGCATAACATTATGACCGCCTGCCTAGTACTGTATTGGTCCCCCTTATGTCCTCAAAAATGCTCTGAACCATTAGGACAAGAGGACCTCTCAGGGTGTCCTATGGGGTCTGTAACCAGGACGTTGCCACTGGATCCTTTGGGTGCTCTGGCTTGTGCAGTGAGGCCTCTGTCAATCAAACTTGTTCCACTGCATCCTGTTGATGCTTGATCACAATGGGGCGCAGGAAGTTTGGAGGTCAGATCAACATGTTGGGCCATTGTCATGTTCCTCAACATGTTCCTGATTGTTTGATGTATTTTCCATGTGGTGGGGTGCATTTTCCTGCAGTGACAACTGGGATTTCCATTAGCATGAGGGAGTGTTCTTGTTGTGGGACAATGTTTATTTGGGTGTCTAAGTCTCATCAACATGGATGTTAAAATCCAAGGTTTTCCATCAGAGGTACATCCATGTATGACCATAATAGGTACATCCTATAGTGCTACAGGTGATTCTACACTGCACACTGTGGCAAATATATCAGCAAAATGGCCAACTCTTAAGAACTAAGTATTAAGCAAAAACTGCATGCAACACTATGCACTGTGTAAAGGCAGCTCTAGTACAGACTGAAAGGGAAATTAAAAGGTGTGTAAATTGAAATGTAGGGGATGAACATAATGTACTACTGTGGTTGATAGAAATGTCATTATTTTTGCAGGTATTAAATCAGCACTGCATAAATTAAAAACTTCTTTGTCACGATGTAGTTCAATTATAAGTTAGTATAATTTATCTGGAGGAGAACATGAATGCCTGTGCCCAGCTTTATGACAATCCATCCAACAGTTGTTGAGTCACTTCAATCACAGGGGATCTCTAGGCTGCATCAGGGAGCTTTGAATGCTGTAGTGAATATATTTCACTGCAATGCATCTTATGGATGAGGTGTTTCAGGCTGGATCTAAGTAGCGGAACAACCCACAGACTGACATTGTGCCTGAACCTTTGAATGTGTTTTAACCTCAAGGACCGCCTCTGTAGAACCTCTGTCAGGGCCATTATTTAAAGAGGAAAAAGTCCTAAAAAACTGCTGCACCTGTCATGATGGGGATTGGTTAATCTGGAACAGACAACAAGCACCATTTTTCTGTTATCTCAATGCTCTTATCAGACATTTCTGTCAAACATCGCCTTCAATGTAAAATTCACTATATAGGCTAACATAATAATCCCTATTGTTTTATTTCCTACATGCTTATAGAACTGGAGTTACATCCAAAAAAACTACTATTTGCCTGTTCATGGACTCTGATATGGAATCTGAGAAGTGCATGGGCACCTCAGGCAGATCTGCAAGAGAATGCACCTGAAAAGAACAGCATACCTTACATGTAGGAGCTGTTTCAGACGGATTGGTAAACATGCTCCATATGAGATACAATCTGCTGTTGAGAATGTGTTTTTCTCCAATAGTTCTGCTAAAGCTGGATGATAAATGCAGGACAGCAGCCACGGTTAAAGACATCCAACATGTTAGTATGTTCAGTCTGTGCCAAAGAGCACCATATTGCCTGACCTGCTCCTCGAGATAAAGAAAACCTTTAACGCCTTGGAGATTGTAAGTGTCTACAGGATGAACGCAGTCAGGGTTTTACATTTTATTCGTAGCAAGACATGGTTTTTGATGTTTCAGGCCAAGGAAATATTGTGTGTAGAGGTCAACTGAATATTGGCTCGGCTGATTACTGGATCTGATATTCTGCTTTTTTCGGAGTGCTGGCAACGTTTTTTTTTCTAAACCAATTCCAGATTTGGTTCTAATGAGGATGCCTCTTTTTATCTGTAGTCATTATTCTATGGTCTTAAACAACGTCTTACCCACAGCGCTATCTGCCTGGTTACACATCCCAGGTAATAATGTCAACACTTAAGGATAAATGCTGAAAACATGTCTTTGTTGCCTGTCTAAAATTAGACAATATGGTCTTTTGGAGTTTTGTAATCATCTTTATCGATATCCGCCCTATAAAAGGCCAAACTGGCCGACCCCTCGTGCTAATATAGTTATGTTTTTTCATGAAACTGAAATATACCGATCTCGTATACCATTATGACCACCTGTCTAATATTGTGTTGGTCCCCTTTATGTGGTCAAAAATGCTCTGAACCATTGGACATGGACAAGAGGACCTCTCAGGGTGTCCTATGGGGTCTGGAACCAGGACGTTGGCACTGGATCCTTTGGGTACTCTGGCTTGTGCAGTGGGGCCTCTGTCAGTCAAACTTGTTCCACTGCATCCTGTTGATGCTTGATCACAATGGGGTGTAGGAAGTTTGGAGGTCAAATCAACATGTTGGACCATTGTCATGTTCCTCAACATGTTCCTGTTTGTTTGATGTTTTTCCATGTGGTGGGGTGCATTTTCCTGCAGGGGTAGACCAGTGACATTTGCATGAGGGAGTGTTCTTGTTGTGGGACAATGTTTATTTGGGTGTCTCTTAACATGCATGTGAAAATCCAAGGTTTTCCATCAGAGCACCACATAGTACCAATATGATCAATGTTATTCACTTCACCTGTCAGTGGTCATGATGTTGTGGCTGATCGTTGTACATGCTGTTGACTTCCTTTCATCAGATATGTCTATCTTAAGATTCTGGAGCTTGTTAGAAAGAAAGTGTTAGTATTATGGTAAAGTACAGACTGTACAGCCACAGCCTACTTAGATGTGCTAAAATAGCGAGTCCGTTAACACATCCAGAGTAGAGAAGAAAATATGTTTCTTATCTATTTAAACCGTTCAGCTGTGTTTCTGCCTTGAAGTGCTCTTGATGTCTCTCTCACTGACACACATTTCAAGTAGGAAAACTTTACCTTGAATACTGAGCCCCTAATGTGGCACGCTGCATCTGATCTTCTATTCGAGCTGGTGTAGAAATGAGCAGTTAAAGGATCAACCGGCGCTGGCTGTCATGTGGAGTACCCTTGATTGGCCATCACTGCCATGAACAGCCAGTGAAGCGTTCTCATCATGCTTGCCTCTTGAATATATTGGCAGTACATGGTGGAAGGGCATGAGAAATTGACTTGACAGTAAGTGGAATGAGGTGAAGTGTGTTTACGTACGTGCGAAAGAGAGACTTATCCGAGGGCTATGTGTAAATTAAACTAGATCGTAAAGGCCATTTAAGGTTACAGAATTAAGAATTAATAAGGTTTAGAAAGTGTTGTTTCTAAACAAAAGCTGACGTCTAGTGTTGGTTGGAAAACAGATTCCTCGGAGAATGTGGCAAAAAAGTCTAATTGGCTCAATATAAATAGGAATGCAAAATGTCAGTTTTAATTAATGCATTGATAATTACCATCTCGTTCAGGAGGAGGTGTCTGGGCTTTTGCAGTACAGAAGCAAACAAAGTGTGCTTGTGTATAATGCCACGCATCTGTTTATCATATTTAAACCATTGTCTTTAATTAGATGTTGATTATTGCCTGTGCTCCAACAACATGGCAAAGATAAAATAAATAAATAAGGAAAGGAGGCAGAAAAATCCAGCCTGCTTACTTTCCTCTGCTCACAACATGAACCGATGTAATAACACCCACACCAGGAAATGAATGTAGCCTCTAATGGAAGCAGAAAACAATGTGTGTGAACTTGTTTCTTACAGTTTGGCTCTTATAGAGTCTGTTCAGCGCTGCCTGAAGAGGATTAGGGATATGGGTGTTTTCATTCACTCTTCTCACTCTTAAAGATGAACTCAGGCAGTTCAGTTATTTTGCTCCTGTCAGTCAGTCGTGTCTGATATATCTGTGCTATTCAGGCAATTGAAGGAGCTTGCTTCGACAATTAAACAATAAAATCTGAAGTGGACGTCCACTTAAAAGTCTTTTCCAGTTCATACTCTGCAGATTTCATATGAATTTGGTTTACTTATCTGGAGGAGTATTACTTATGTTGTGTTCTTTTGTTCTTAGTGAGCTATCTTTAGGGAGGCAACTACAGAAAAACAAAACTTGTGCTGTTCACTTTTACAGTTTTACAATCATATTTGAGAAAATGAACATTTGATCCTCCACAGCACTGACTGACTGGTTACACATCCCAAGAAATAATGTCAACACTTCAGGATAACACTGCTACTCCCCATTGAGTAGCAGTGTGGATGGATGGATGGACTTCTGGTTCAAATAAGACAGATTCCAACTGTCTAATCAATGGCACCTCACCTGGACCCATGATTTTAATTTTATGAATTTGAAGATGTGATAAATGATATGAAACAAAATATCAGTTTTATGCATCATTTGTTTCACCACCTTTAGCTAGGCACCGTTTCAAAGAGGATCAAGTGTTTGCTTAAATATGTTGAAGGAAGTCAACACTTTCCATGGTATGCACTTATTTTTTCTCATATATCTCCTCCATTCTCAAGAATCTTCTTAAATATCATTGTTACACACCGTCTCTGCACGCTGAACTCTTGCTCGGTTTATTTCCCAACTTTTCGTGTGGCTTTGTCAATAAAAAAAACAACTTGAGCGAAGACTTTAACTGGAGAAACCACAAGTGCGGCTGCTGTTCCTCACAAACGCAAACAATGTGCAGGGGTCAGCAGACTGTGGGTGGGGGGCATTTAGAGCCAATACAGCAGCAGCCTTGTATTCAACTTCATAAACTCTTAATGGACAGAGCCCTCTTTGGCTCCTGGCTTCTGTGGCCCTGCCCTCCCTGATGGAGAATATATAGACATAAGGATCGTGTTATGGTAAAAACACAACTTAAAAATAATTTATTGTTATTTTTATGACTTTTCAGTTTGTGAATTTAAACCAGACTGTGCTGAAGATGAACGGCAGACAGACTATGAGGATGATGTCATCCACATACAAATCCTGCAGCTGCTCCGTAGACGGCAAATCATAAAAACCGTCCAAGTTGCTATGACAGCACCGTGGAGATTTGACTGGAATCTTCAAGTTCTCGGCTGTAAACCTTGCGTTAAAATAAAACTAATTTGGGATGCAGCAGAAACTCCCACAGAGCGACACGCAAATTCATCTCAGACGGACCAGCTCCACTGTATTGTTCATTAAAGTCTGTACGAACTAATAGAGAAAGTTGTTTGTGTTTCCAGGAACTGATATCGCTCCAAAATCATGCAAATGGAACAATATTGGAGTGTTTTTGTTGAGTGTTCCCTTTAAACCGCCATGCATGGCAGCTACCGAGAGGGAAGAGTGATTAATGGAAGCAGGAGCTGGAACAGCACCATATTACATCCTGGAGTGCTCAGGGAATGTGGACTGTGTGTGTGTGTGCGTGTGTGTGTGTGTGTGTTAGTTATTGGGTGGTGGGTTTGGCAGGGATTTCATTCCCCATCAGTCCCATCTCAAAGTTCATGTCTACCTCAGTTCCTTCTGCGATCGCTCAAGTAGAAATTCTTCAAGTAGAAAAAAAGAAGCACAGTAAAGTCAACAGAGTGGTTTCACGGTGTTTAATAATAAATTCATGTTGCTCCTTGTGATTTTTTTTTAATCCATGGAAACATGCAGTATGTGGTGTTGGATTGCGTTGAGCAGAGGTTAACGCCACAGTATGCAGGGTTTTCTATCATTATCATTACTATTGCAATCAAACGGCTGCTATCCTTTAGGATGAGAGCAATAGTTCTATCTAATGTTTATAGATTCCACCATCAAAATTCATAATTCCAAGCTAATTGTAACATAGAAATGGTGACAAAATGTTTCTGATTTCCACCTGTTGGAGTAAAGACAAGCAAAACACAACCTCATTTAAATATGTTCTCGATTCTTAGTTGAATTAATCGAGTTACTTGTCCAGTTGGTGGTGATGTAGTGGAAATGAATGTGCTCTGTATTTCTGCTCACATTAATGTCGTAGAGCTGTGAAACCAGCCACTTCACAAAGCAGAAAAAAGCACCATGCGTTTTGTTTCTTTGTACAGCAATTTATTTTGATTTGTGTGATAGTGTGTCTTCATCGCCGCAGCGACAAACTCCACTCCGGCGCTCTCTCCCTGTAGTATTGTAATGATTGATACAAATAATACTTGTCCTCCGTCTGAACTTTCTTATGTTCACGCTGGAGGATGTCAATCATCCCGAGACTCTACAAAATGTGAAATGCTGCAAAGTGAGATAAAAACTCCCTGAGAGAGAGTGAAAAAAGACAAAATGCATGACTGGAAAGCCTCCCTAAAAGGATTGCATTATAAACACAGCAGTTTCCCTCAGCAAGAAAAATCTTACACCGAGCCAGAATTGCATAATAAAGCAAACAGACTGCAGGCTACATATTTACACAAACAGGGGTCATAAAACCAGCCCTCCTGAGTCATTTGTGCTCAGGGCAAAGTGCTCTCAAGGAAAGAGATTTATTTGGCTTCATTATGTTTGCATGGTGAGGCTGGTGCAGCCATCATTTCTATTAGACACTTTTCTGGCCCATTAAACCTCATTACATATTGATCCTGTTCCTCAGGATGATAATGTACCATTTATTTCCATCGGTTCCACTTCTGCCTCTTTATACGTTCATTGTTCATAAAGTGTCACAGAGTGCCAGTAGAGATGTGCTGCTTGTTATTTTACATCACACCACAGTTTCTCCTGTCAAGTCTCATTCATTCTACACAGCAATAAGCTAATTTTGGATCATTTATGGCATGCAAGCAAACATCTGCAGCGTATTTATCAACTTCTGTCAACTTGTGCTATGTGGGTTCTAACTTATCTCACAGTCATCTCTACACGGACTATAAAACAGAACATTACCTATAGAAAGTCAAGTCACTCATAGGAATACTCACAGTTAGCTCTACTAGGTCTTATCAGATTCAACAAAAAGCCTGTTTTCTGAAGGTTACACCAACAGCCAGCATTAAACTGTAGATGTGACAATGCATTATATCATCAACTCACTTATGCAAGAATACTTACTCTAATTTTCCTGTGAGAGGTTTCTTCTTCAGAGTGTTCCAAATCAGATTCACCAAACTCTTGTAGCAGCTTCTATGGAAGTTCTTAGGATTGCCATGACCTGGATGACTAAGAATCTACAAAGACACCTTGCAATTGCATGAACTTGTTCTAACATGCTTGTTACATCTTATTGAATAGCAACAGTTTTGCAGCCTTTTGTGCTCTGAATGTGGACTAGTTCAGTTAAATTAATTGAGGCTGCACAATATCTTCTTTCGGCATTAACATTTTGATGAGGGCATGTGCAACAGTCGCATCCCGTGAGATGTAATGTGAAGGATAGCTCATACACATCATGCTGCAACGTCTTTGATGCTTGATACATAAAGGCCACACGTGCACAGGGAAATGATCAAAAAACAGGAAACAAACACTGATAATGAAGATATGGTTGCAAAAAAGAAAAGCAATTTCAGCTGTATTACAGTTTTGAACTTCCTACATTTAAATGAGCATGATCATCTGTGATGCTGACATTTAACATGATTGCTCCTCTCATAAAAACAGTATATAAAATTACTTTGTTTCAACTTGGGTAGATCTGACATTAAAATATCTGATTTTACTCTTTTTAAAGTAACTTTTGCTCGCACACTTGGATGAGCTGTAGTGACTGAGTGGAGACTAGAAGCTTCTCTGTGCACAGCCACCCAAGTAGCTTCTACCAGATCTAATGCCATCCAAGGCAAAAAAAAGAGACTGTCCAGTATGCCTTCACCTGTGCTACATCGTAAGGTAAGAGTTTATATCAGTTTGCACTCAAAAAAATCTTCTTCTTTCAGCTTTTTAAAATATATTTTCCATGCTGATGCCCACTCCTACAAAACCACCCTAATCACTGTAGAATGATTCTTTCCACATGGAGTTATTCAAGTCATCTGGTGAAAATTAATGTTGGTTTTATATAATCACAACAGACATAGTCAAAATGTCTTTTTAAATTGCGCAGTCCTAACGTAAATGCTACCACACAATCGAAAGAAGAGAATCAGCAGACAAAAACTAACCCAGGCATGTCAGTGGTCATAGCAAAAGAACCATAACAGTTACAAAGTATTGATGATAAAGCTTAAAGCAATGTGCTCTGCTGGGACAGAAATAAAGATGAAGTGGTTTGACATGAAGTCAGATGCTAAACAGTGGTTTGACCGCTACTTAGATGGGAGAACACTGACCGGATGTGACAGTCATGGACACACCAGACAAAAGCAGAACATATTATCTTGTAGAGTGGAGAGGATATTGCCTCTAACAGTGATCACCATAGAGACCATGACGCTGTTTTATTTACAATAAGAGCAGCTTTTAAAGTAATGATGGTGATGTGTTTGAACACCAGATCCATTCAGATCAAGGCACTGCCATTCTTGATTTATAAAGCATCTTTCCTTGTGAACAAAAACTGTATTTGACTTGTACACAACAGATCTGGAGTAACTTTTTGTTGCAGCTTTTGCCACAAATTGTCTTAAAACCATAGTTCTTCCTAAAAAGTGAACCTGTTCATTCGCACAGTTCTTCCATGAGGCACATCTCTGCACGTTTCTGCACCTACACTGATCAGGCATAACATTATATACCCTTATGTGGTCCAAAATGCTCTGAACCATTGGACATGGACAAGAGGACCTCTCAGGGTGTCCTATGGGGTCTGGAACCAGGACGCTGGCACTGGATCCTTTGGGTGCTCTGGCTTGTGCAGTGGGGCCTCTGTCAATCAGTGTTCTTGCTTATCTTTACCTTTGGTGATAGTTTCTTTACACACTGTCACATTCTGCTCATTTTGAAATGCAGATGACTCTGAATATGTACATTTACATTTGCACACCGGACAGTAAACACTCTTCTCCCAGTAAAATCCTCGCTACATGTGTAAACAGTTTATTTACTGCGTCGTTGCATCCCACCCTCTGCGTCCTACCATCACTATCTTCAGCGCATCACAGCCTTTGATTTATTTGATGTTCTTTTCTGCACTTCTGCTGCTACAACGATGCAATTGCCTCGCAGGCATCATTAAAGTTTCATCTCATCCCTTCTTATATAAACCAGCTTTACTCCTCTCACCATTTTAAATCACCTCACACCGCACTGCATCCCCACTGTCCTGTGGAGGCTTTAGCTTTATAGCCTTTTCTGAAGATGGACACAATTTTGTGTTTCTGCTCAAACTAGCGACAGAAAATGTTAACTCAGTGTGAAAGGGCCTGCTGCATATCGCTGACTAAACTAACGATATGTGTTGTTTTCACCTGCCAAGCCATCTACTTTGAAAACTCTTCTAGTTTCAACTGTGAAAAAGACTTTAAAACAGTTTTTTTTTATTTCCTGTCGCCTCCACTCTGCTCCATTTGTACCAGCAGAGCAGTTTTCTTCTACACTGTCAACTCACTTCACCCTCAGCCTTTGTTGTTCATCCGCTACATGATCAGCTGCCTATGAAACATGGCAGGGACTTGAACACAGTGACAACCCCTCAGTGGTCGTTGTCGCTGTCACGGGGGTTGAGGTCTCTGTCTGAGGCCACCTGGCTTCCCTCGGGGGACGTAATTTATGATGCTAATGAAATGTGAGCATGCATAGGCCGTGGGAAAGCAAGCGATGAATCTTCTGCGTGGAGCTCGTCATCCATCACAGAGGCCCGTGGAAGCCTACAGGAAGCCCGAGCCTGTTCCCCTCTGATTAATGTTTGGACTGGTGCACCTCACAAGATTATCTCTTTTGATCGTGTCATCTCTTTGTTATTGCTGCTGCGGGCTTCCTTTCCGATTAGATCATGAACCCAGGGCTCCGTTTTAATACAAAGTCACGGTGGGAAATATTTGACTTTGCCTAAAGAGGAATTAAATCATCAAGCAAAGTAACACATCTACAGCCGCACAGCAAGACGGTTCTGCAACCGTTCCCTCATTTAACCTTGCTTATTTTCCACTGTGGAAAGTTTAGCTACATGCCAATTGTGCCTGATAAGTTCTATTGTTTAAATGCAGATTGGATCCATTTATTTTCCCCCTCAAAGACAGAACAGTTGAGCAGACAGTGGGGATTTTTGCAATTACATTTATCTGCGACTGTCCGCCTCTTTGTACATGGGGAAAGTAATTTTGGTCAGCGGAGATTTGCAACCGCTGCTACAGCTGCAGAATTTAAACAGTCTTTTAGGCGTGTTTATTAAAGCCCGGCAGTGTTTATCTGCAGAAAGAAGTTTTTGCCCTCCAAAAGGCTGCTTCAATAAAAGGTGCTTCAAATATATGCAAATATATACCCCCTCTCGCTCCGTCCTCGTCTATCAGTCTCTGGACAAATTAAATTTTTCATACCAGAAAGCATGTAGGCAGATTGCGGATAACTCAGTGGTGCGGGGTTAGTTTAGATCTTCAGCTGCAACCGTGTAGCATGATTTTTAACAGGGCTGCAGGTAAACCTTATTATTACCCCTGCTGTTGTTTTCTCTATCTTGGTAGCATTGCATGGATTAACTGGCTGGCATTTTGTACAGGCATTCGTGATCCCCAGAGAAGAAAGCCTATTGATTTTGATGATCCCAACTTTTTCTGTTGTGGGACTAACATTGAATTATCATCCCATATCATGTGACATCATTATCCTACATACTGTCTCACATGGGAAACGTCTTCTTGTAGTTTATCCTCCATTCTGGTCATTGATCAACAGAAAGTAACATCGATAACACTGTGCATATGAAACCACCAGTGAAGTTGTCGCCCTTATTTAACCAGGAAGTCCCACTGAGGTTAGAAATCTCTTTTACAAGGCCAAGGTAGAAGCCATACAAAAGCAAAACCCATGTACAACAGACTCATGAAATAAACAATAAACAGTAAAACAAGCAAACAGATTGACAGCTATTCAAGGACAGTGGCCTCTCAAGAAAAACAGTGATGGATTTTAAAACATGCGGTAAACATTTTCTACACTGAAGCACACGATGACTGAAAAGCAGCAAGTGAAAGCGAAAGTCACACTAAGACCTAAAAACTGATCCTGTACAGATGGTCTGAGGTGGGACTCGAACTCAACTCCCACTTTCACGGACTTATGCCACCAGAAACCCCTCCAGCCTCCAGAGAGGGACATTTCTTCCTCTTTGTTAGTGACAAATTTGCTAGTGGAGGAGGTTCCTGCTGGTCCATATGCATGAGAAGGATCTGCAGGAATGACTGCTATTTAATTGTTTGATTAAATCCGATGTGGGAGGCGTCTTTCTAAAATATCTTGACAGTTTTTGGAAAGATTGCCGTGACATTTGGCACTGACATTCATGCTCCCCTCAGGATGAATTGTAGCTTCTATTGATCCTCTGACTGCATTATTAGGTCACAATATTATACTGTATTTTGGTTTATGACTAAATACTTTAACTGCAAAACTAAGTAAATTCTCATTTTGCTAAAGTTGTGCATGTGAGCATTGTGAGCACGTGAGCATGCTGATTGGAGCTTTTTGCTCAAAGCATCTGCAAAGAAGTGCACCCTCAATAACCACCTGCTGTAGACTTTAAAACCCCAAAAACATTTAACTAGCAGTCATATAAAGCAAAGAAAAGCAGCAAATTCTCATTTCTGACAAACTGTAATCAGGAAATGTTTGACATTATCGCATAGTAATTAATATCTCTCTGTCATATCTTATATTCATTTCAAGTAAATATGACAGGGAAAGTATAAAAACATATCTGCAGTGTTGTTGCTTGCTGGTTACAAACAGTGAGCTATTAAGAAAGGGGACACATCTGGAATCCCATTCTGACTTAAATGGGGTTTTTTCATTATCTTATTTCTAACTTTTACCAATAAAACAAACTCGACATAAGGTTTCCAGTACAAAATACACATATAGAACAGGAAGACAGGGAATTCCTATGTAGAAGTCCCATCTATAGGTCAGAACAAAACAAAAAAATGTGTAGGGGACTGTTAGAGTATCAGTTAGTATCCAGGATGAGGCATAGATTAGACAAAATACACACAACACAGCAGCAAAGCTCATAAGTTGCAGTTTCCCTTTCCTGTAATCAATCTGTCCCATCTTTGAAGCAGATTAATTAAGCACATTAATTGTTTGGCTGCAACCAGACCTGCTTTGAGAGCCTCTTTTTTAGGGAATGGATGGACCATAGTCCAGTCAGAGGAAGCAAATACTTTCAATTTACACTCTGACTGAAAGTTACTTCTGTATTGTGTGAAAAAGCAGTTAAATACATTCCACCTGAAAGAATCTTACCAAGTTCTATTTTGAAATAATGCAGTCTAGGGCCGAACAGTTTATCAATTTCCAATTAAATAGTGATTTAGAATCAAGCAAGAGGCAGATCACAGCAGTGTAGGATGTAAATTATGCAGCATGTCTGATGCATGCTAAAAAGATTTACACAGTAAAAACACATTCAGAAATCTCTCCTCTAGAATAAGTAGAACAAGTGTTCTGACTGTGGCAGGAAATCTTACATATATGTAGGACTCCATCACTTATTTAACAAAGTAATTAAGATTAAAATCTAATATTTTGGCCATTTAATGTGCAGCATTTGATTCTCATGTAGAATATGTTAGTTTTTGGGGGGATATTTAATTATCATGTGTAATATTGTTGTACTACCTTTGAATTATTGCCAGAATTAGTTCTTATTTTTCTTTTCTAGTCTTATTCTAGTCTTTTTTTCATACTTTTTTATTTTCCTTAATATATTGCACTTCCATCTCATTGCTTTTTTTTTTTTATCAGGCACTGCATTTATTCTCAGGTTAGGTTGTTTTCTGACAAAAGAATCTCCTTCGACATTAATAAACCGCTTTCTTATCTTCTCTTTTGTTCTGCTGCACTGACACTTTTAATACAGACATGACGCCTTCACTGTAAATTTATGTAATTGCTTACAAGATAAACAGAGAAATCCGAAGCGCAGAAGCCCACATCAACAGAGGCGTGCTGTTACCTGCTGAGCCACCAGCATCGCTCCTTTAACGCTGTCACCCTCTGCATGTACGTGTGCATGTAGGACGAATTAGAATCAGTGTTTGCATAATTAGATCGGAGCGGTGAACTAGTTAGACCAGTGTTGGAACATCCTTCTCCCCACATCGGTTGTTACGGTTATCTGGGCAGCTCCGTCCCACTTCCTCCCCCCACCCTGCACACAGTGCTCCCTCTCTGTAGTGAGTCTGCATGAAGCCACCTTGCCAAGATGCTCCTCCACCACCCCCACCTCTTCCTCCTCCACCCCCACCACTGTCATCTCCAATAGCTCTCCACCTTGCCATGATGGAGTGCTGGGCTCTGCCCCCGTTGCCCTCCTCCCCCCCCTGCCCCCCCACCTCACGAATGCAGACTGGTGAGCCAGCAGAGTAGAGAAAACAGGCACAGCTGGCGTGAGGCATGAGGCAACACTTTGTGCACCCCACTATGGATGATGTGTTACCGGGCTGCACAGCATAAAAAGTAAACCACTTCTAAATTAATTAGCCGCAGTCAGAATGGTAATTAGTTTGAAAGTGCCAGGGATTTTCTTTGTGTGAGATAAATAGGGAGAGGAAGGCAGCAGGAGGAAAATTTCAATCAGTACAGGAACACAGGGAGTTAAAAAAAAAGAGTAGTGACAAGTACCTCTGCTGATTCTCCTTCAGGTGCTGCTGTATATGTTTGTCTTTCAGCATCACTGTATTTTATCTGATCCTCACGTCTGTCTTGTTGCAAAGCTGGCCCACTTATCACAGCTTTTTTTTTTTTTAATTCAGCAAACCCCCTGATTTCTTTGCTTACCTATGCTAATGTTGTTTCTGAAGATAAAACGACCTTCAGGCTGACACTAATTAAAGAGAGTGAGGAGAAAATAAAACACCCTCTCTCCTGTAAACAAATTTTAATGAATTCCTGCAGAAATGAGACGTGAAGATGGAAACAAACAAACAAAAAAAAAAAACACGCTCATCATTAAATACTCCGGGTTTTCTTGTTCTTTGAGCGCCTTGTTTTGTCGGTAATGCAGGCGTGCACGGTGTAAGTGAACACCTCAGATGCAGGGAGAGAAAATATATGAACTTGAGGTATTTGGAGTTACGATGCTGTTGGTGGAATCAAAGAAAATATCATCACAGGAATCGGCTTCATCTTATTATTTTTTTGGTTTAGACGCTGGGTGTGCAGCTGAATAAAACATCAGGTTATGCTTGAGATAAGAGCTGCATGCACACAATATGTGAACTAACAAGGCCTGTTGACTGAGAAACGCTCTCAGACGTGTTGTTTTACCACCGTTGCCTCGTGTTTGTCAGACAAGGCTGTTTTTCCACCCTTCCACTCTCACCCCGCTGGAAGGGCTCACGCTGTCTGTCAGGCAGCTCGCTATTCACAAATGTACACTTCTGCTGTGTGGGTGCTTACATAGAGATTTTTACACACAATGACTTGTGGCATAGCTCAATTTTACAGCAGTCAACCCCAGTCTGTCACCTTGCACAGAAGGAAATTGTAAATGTGAAAAGTGTGTTCCTTGCTGACACATTCATAACCACTCCAGATTTGAATAGCTGTTGCAAAAGACGTGATTTAACAGTTGCTTTGCAGCTTACACAACCGGTCTGATTCTTATTCCCACCATCCCCCATGCCTTTATTATGGCAAGGCAAAACTGTGCAGTAATCATCATGGTAATGTCAAATCTATGCATCTGTATGGAGTTTTTATGTGGAGAGAATTTCTTGCTGGTGTTACATGTATGTATGCAAATGCATAACCTGGGGGTGGTTATAGCTGTTCTCATGTATGGATGTTTTTTTTGTTAGTATGGGTGCAATTGAATACGAATGTATGCATTATTCACAGAGAATGCACAGTTAACATCCATCCATCGATCCTTTTTCTATATACCACTTAATTCTCTGTAGGGTTGCAGGGGGGCTGGAGCCTATCCCAGTCGACTTAGGGCGAAGGCTATCACAAGGCTACACATAGAGATAGACAACCAAGCACACTCACATTCACACCTATTCATCAGTTATTCTCAGCATGTTTTTGGACTGTGGGAGGAAGCTGGAGAACCCGGTGAAAACCCACACAGGTACAGGTAGAACATTCAAACTCCACACAGAAAGGTCCCGGGAAGGCAGGGATGCGAACCAGGGATCTTCTTGCTGTGAGGCGACGGTGCTACTGTTAATGTCTACATTTTTTTTTTTGCATTAAGTATAACTCGTTCCCTCATCGACTTGGCACTAGATTGGCACAATTTACTTTAAGGACTGTAACGTCACATCTTCATTGAGGCACAATAAAAGTCCATAAATCCTAGAAAGACATAGAAAGGTGTTTCCTAAAACTTTCTCTTATTTCTTTTAATCGCTGTGTTCAGACTTCTTCTGTATTAAAAGTAAAGCAGGAGACTGTTGTCTGTAGGCATAAATAGAAGTAAATGGAGTTCTTTTTTTTAACATTATTGGAGCAGTACAGCCATAGATTGGCATCTAAAAGATGGACATAGCCATAGCCCCTTGACACCTGAATTTATTTACAACAATATAAAAACAATAATTTTATGTGTTTTTGATTTCAAGTTATTGTTAAATTAAGTGGAAATTGTTAATTTGTCTATAGCACATATATATAAAGGTGTAACGCAACAGGCATTAATTTCTTTTTTTTTGTTTGTTTTTTGTTCTGCAAATGCCATTTAAACCGGACCTAAGAGAAACCAGTGCTTGCAAAAGGTTCCTAGGTATGTATTGAATATGCATGAACCAGCATTGAGGGAATGCATACACTATCTCGGCTGCAGCGGTACGTTGCAAATTTGCGACAACCGGCGTTAAGGGGTTAAACCTGCATTCTTTCTAAGAGCCACCAGGGGGTGACTCTTCTGGTTGTAAAAAGAAGTCCAATGGTATAGAAGATTATCGGACTTTTCTCTTAATTTATTACCTCAGTAAACATTTTCATCATGAGTTTCTGATCTCAGTCACTATTTTTCAAGACTTCTTGAGTACAGCATGATGTTCACCTTGTAAGTGATGATCCTATTTTAAGTAAAATAGTCAATAAATCAGGATATGTCTTAGCATTTTTGAACACATAAGGCAGGTGGTCATAATGCTATGTCTGATTGGTGTATGGTCATCTGTGTTTAAGAAATATGTACGCTATTTATTTTTTGTTTTGTTTAAAACATGTTAAATTTTGCAGGAACTTTCTCTCGTAAATCTCACAGTCTTTTCCTTCTCTAAACTTCTTTCACTTTTTATGTTATGTGGACCTGTAACTGTGCAGCGTCGGCTATATCGGACCTCAGCCTGCCATGTTGCCAGAGTGAAACCATCCAGAAAACAACTTCCATGTGACAGAAGGCCGACACAGACCTTATAATACCTGTGATCATGTCGCAAGTAACATCCAGCATGTCAAAATATTATTTTTCACAGCTCATTTGCACTCAGTGTTTTCCGTCATGCTCTGTGTTCTGTGGTGCAGAGCTCTGACGGATTGGGGGCTGTGGAAACAGATCTTTGTTGAGGCTCACCCCTACAAGGCTTACGGGCTGTAATGCCACATTGCAGAGCACCTGCGTCCTAAAATCCACTCAAAGCTAAGCAGCTAGCCCTCATGTGGTCAGCCTGATTACACTAATACGATTAGCTCTTGTTTTTTTATCCTGCCTGGATTAGAATATTGGATAGCTGAGTGGAGAGAAACATATTTTAGACCTTAGTGATTTAAGAGATTACCAGCTATAGTTTGACGACGCCCTCATCCACACACACACACACACCGGCATGCATGATTGAAGAATGCATGCGGAACACTATAACATGCTTTCTGTGTAACCCTGACAGATGAGAGAGGATGGGGGCGTCGTATCTTTACATCAGTCACCTACTTCATGTTATCTATGGAAGACTTTTTGAAGTACCTTGCTTTCCTAGAGATTTTCTGCAAGATCTATGTTTTTCATAGTTTTAGAAATGCCCTCTGTGATGAGAAGTTACTGCATTTAATCTACAATAAAGACACGATTAACAGCCTTTTTGTTATTTCACAGATATTTATATGCATTTTAAAACAAGCTCTTATTGTATTTTTCAGGATGTATTATGTTCTGTGTGTGCCTCATGGCTGTTTAAAACCACACCTCAATCATAATTTATTTTCCTTCACAGTAAATCCAGCTATTTTGTCATCATCATATTATTAGCTTCATTAAATTATAAAAATTCATGAAAATTATCCGACACATTTTCCAACATGGGCTGCAACTAACAAATATTTTTATCGTCGATCAGCCTGTCAGTTATTTGCTCTGTTAATCGATTTGTTGTTTTATAAATACATCATCAGAAAATGGTGAAAAAAATCCAGGAACCATCAAATCTCTGACAATCTCTGACAATTGCTTGAAGGGGATTTGATTTTCAAAATAATTTTCTTAGTCGATTTATTGATATGTTGATTAACCGACAAATTATACTGGCTCTCTATAAACTAATGAATAGGAACAGAAACATAGCTTTACAATAAAAAAAAGAACACACTTATCAAAAAATAGTAAATGTGTTAGTTAACAGTATTTTGTACAGACATCTGCTTTAATAAACTGTTCAACCTTAATTGTATTTCTCTATACATTATACATTCATTATCATGGCTGCCGTTAGACTGACTCACTCTTGCCCCTGGTCTTTGGCAGTGGCATGCGCTGCCTTCTCATCCCTGCTGCCTCCAACCAGCTGAGAACTAACCTGCTGATTATTGACTTGGGTTGTGTTTAAGAGGAAGTGACAGTGCGATGAGTTCTAGACAACACGCAGCATTGAGGAGTAATGCCTATATTTGTTGCCCAGCGGGCCAAGCCATAACACTTACCATTTAATAAGCTACAGCCTGCAGGGAGCCCTGGGCTTATTCATCCTCCAGTAGCTTTCTGCTGAACACACAGCGCTCTGCTGGGAGTACGAGCAGACCAGTCGGCTGTGAGCTTCTCCTGGCCGAGGATACAATAACAGCACTGGTCTAGCCTGGCTGGAGCCTCAGTTCTATGGCTCATAGTGTTTCTGTTTGTTCAGTCGTGCGTGTCACGTGTATTTATATTTGACACCTGGGACCATCTCATGTTTACTTCAGTCATAAATGCACCAGTGGTCATATTCACATGTACAGACTGTTGGCCAGACTACAGTTAAGGTTATCTACAGTAGGTTAAGCTATTTACATGCATGTCTGACCTTTGACTTCTAGTTTGCATGAATAAAGTCAACATGACAGGTTGTCTGCTTTAGTGTTCCGTTCAAAGACAAAAATGTCCCCCAGGAAAATAATATCAAATGCATGGATTGGTTGCTACTGTTACTGTATTATCCAACAATGGGGAGGTTATTTTTAATATAGAAAAAACAGAATTGAATAAAATGATCAAAATGAGAGGGAGGGTAGTTAAAAATTCAATTATACAGTACCTAAAAGGCATATATGCATCACCATACAATACACTATATGACATTTCTATTTACCTATAAGATCTGGACTCTGATGCAGAAACTCCAGGACATTAACGTTGCTGTTTTTAGGTTTCTCCTGTGGCACTTTGGCTTTATGCTTGGGCTTATTGTCCTACTGGAAAACAAGTGTCATTCAAACAGGCATGTTTTGTGCAGACAGCATCAAGTCCTCCTCAGAATTTCCCCTGTATTTGACAGCATTCATTTTGCCTTCAGCCCTCCAAAACTTTCCAACGTAAGCTGCCAAACAACTTATGCACAGCATGATACTGCCACCACCATGCTTCAGAGTGACGGTGCAGTACTTGAAAAACACCAAACAAATAGTCTCTCATGGGACCATAAAAGCTTCCTCCAGCTGATTCGGGCGTCTTCCATGTGCCTTTAAACCTGCTGTTGCCAGAATACCGTGTCAGCTTTTTAAGAAAGGCTTTTTCAGTCACAACTCCAAATGCAGTAACTGGTAAGGCACCCCGGCCAGCTGGCTCTAAAGTCTCTGTCGCTATAGTTTACTTCTTCTTTAGAGTTGTCACACATCTTTTTGTGGCCTCAAATTTACAGCTGTACACACTTCACATTTCTTAATGACTGATCTGACTGCACTTCAAGGGATGTTTAGTGACTTGAGTTCTTTACAGTCATCTTTTTGCTGATTTGTTGGGGTTATTCTTTTGTCCTAATGGGAGCATCTTTGCAAGGATTCAGACTCACCAAAAGTTCTTTATTTATACTGCAATCAACTGAAACCCTTCGACTACACACAGGTGATCTCCATTTAAATAGCCTTTAACTCTATAGGAACAATTTTAACATTGTTGTTATCTATCTTAAGCATGAGTTACACTTTGTTTCATTAAAGTGTTACATCATACTAGTACATACTTACCACAAAAAACAGTACAACTATTTATTCTTACATTCATCATATTTACAGTTGAACAAAATGTGAAATTACCTCTATTGACATCCCCAGCCTTTTTATTCAGGAAACTAGTTAAAATTCAGTGCATGAAAACACGCTGCAAGTGTTGTAGCTACTTGTGGGATATTTTGGGAAACTGTGTGAGTTTCCTTCATTCAGACCCCAGCATGTTTCCGTGGTTAAGCTGCCAGATGATGCTCAGTTTTTGCCAATCAGTATTCACAGTGGAGTCACCCTGAGATTCTTTTAGTCAACACCCATTTTTCCTGCACTGATGTCTCATCCCTCCTGCTGTTGATGCTTGATGCCCCCTGTCTCTTTCTTCCCGTCTTTTGTTCTTTTGCCCCGGGCAATACCTTTTTCTCCTCAAACTGAGGTTTTGATGGGTAGCGAATGTGCAGAGAAGAATGATGGAGCTTTTGCAGCACAGCAGATATAGAGTAAAAGCAGCTTGTCACACTGGGTGCTTTTCTCCTCTCTAACAGATGGCAGATTTGCTATCACAAGCCTTTGTCTTCATATCTGAAGGAGAGATGACTCTTGTCAAACACCGTGGAAAGGTTACAGCATGCTCTTTTCTCATCAGTTATATGACAAGAAATCAAATTTCACGGCAAAATTATAATCATCCGCTAAAGTGCACGCATTGTATGGCGTGCTGACAGCGCGAGTTTGTCATCTCTTTATCCTGTCATTTATCCCCTTATTTTCTTTTATTTAACTACAGTGGTAGATAAATGCTTTCCACTTCCATCTAAGCTAAAACTTGTTATATAAAAGCTGTTCTTTTTCACTCTCCCTAAGGCCCATTTCCTCTTCTTTTCTGAGGCTATTAACAAGGATAAAGAACTACTCGGGAAAAATCCTGCACCACCATGACTTATGGGCCATAATCCTCCACTTATGCATTGACAAGGCACCCCAAATACACAAAGCATATCCTTCTCTCTACACACACAATCTGAAAGGATGAAGAAAATGGGACTGAATTTCCGAAAGGCTTTTATCCTCATTTCTCTATCAAGTTCTTTCTTCCTCCACAGACCCTGACGTGCAGTCCTGTTACATTTGTTGCTGGAATTAGATTAGCTTCTTATCAGATGAAGTGTGAGTCCCAGCGAGTTTCACCTTTCATGTAGGTGATGTCAGGGTTGAGGCAGCAAGTCTTGCAGCCGCTAAAACATGCCAGAGAAAGGATTGACCTGAGTCTATCATTGGAGGTGTAGGTCACGTCAGGGGAGCAATGACTACAGGCTTTCACCAACTATAATCCTGGTATTCCTTTAAATGGAACGCCTTAGCCTTACTCCAAATGAAACAGGGCCCTATAAACAATTCACTCAAGCTAGGGTCACTGAGGCTGAAATTTCATTTTGATGTGGCCTTACCTCAGAGAATCAGAGAGATTCTTGGTCCTTAAAGGTCTTGATACTGTCTTTTGTCATGTGCTCATGGATCACTGCCAAAATATGCCTGAGCTGAGAGAGAATGGAGCTGAAAAAATACTGTCCGGGCAGAGCCTTGATGAAGAGATACAGTGGTTGTCTGTTGGAATAGAAAGGTGAAATACGCAGCCCTGATTATTTTCTATAGCCACATTTTGACTTTGATAGATGAATTCTTTTTAGAACAGCAATGGCACTTTCCACTTCACAGCACTATCCTCGTGACACTAGTTGCTGGTACTGTCACTGCTCTTCACCAAAGGTCTGTGCTCGTGATGCACGACAGGGCAAAATCCTATCAGAGAGAGGCTGGCTGACATACACAGTAGGCTTTGCTTGGATTAGACATCCACAGAGCATCTCAGCCTTGGTGACATCATTGGGTTTGTTTACACCATCATGGTTTATTATACCTCCACTGGGTTGAAGACCCTTGTCATGTTGTCAACATCCAATAGCAAAAAGATGACAGAGCCAAATAGAATATTTACACTGATCAGGCATAACATTATGACTACCTGCCTTATGTCATTGAAAATGCTCTGAACCATTGGGCATGGACAAGAGGACCTCTCAGGGTTTCCTGTGGGGTCTGGAACCAGGACGTTGGAAGTGGATCCTTTGGGTACTCTGGCTTGTGCAGTGGGGCCTCTGTCAATCAAACTTGTTCCACTGCATCCTGTTGATGTTTGATCAGAATGGGGTGTAGGAAGTTTGGAGGTCAGATCAACATGTTGGGCCATTGTCATGTTGCTCAACATGTTCCTGATTGTGTGATGTTGTTTCCATGTGGTGGGGTGCATTTTCCTGCGGGGGTAGGACAGTGACATTTGGGATTTCCATTTGCATGAAGGAGTGCTTTGTTCGGGGACAATGTTTATTTGGGTGTCTAAGTCTCATCAACATGGATGATAAAAGCCAAGGTTTTCCAGCAGAACAGCACATAGTAGCAATATGATCAATGTTATTCACTTCACCTGTCAGTGGTCATAATGGCTGATCGGTGTACATATTGTTGTCTTACTTTCATCAGATATGTCTATCTTAAGATACGAGAGCTTGTTAGAAAGAAAGCGTTCGTATTATGGTAAAGTAAAGGCTATGCAGGGCATTACAGACATCCCTATTCCCAGCAACGTTTTCCTCTCGAGTACATTCCCAGGCCAAACAAGATATGTAATCCCTCCAGCGGGCTGGGTCTACCAAAGGGACTCCTCCCTGTTGGGCGTATCGAGAAAACCTCCAAAGGAAGGCACTCAAGGGGCATCCTTATCAGATGTCTGAATTACCCAAGCTGGATCCTTTGGACGCAAAGGAGCAGCAATTCCACTCTGATCTTCCGACGAATGTCTGAGCTTCTCACCCTGTCTGTTAACCTGAACCCAGCCACCCTACGAAGGAAGCTCATTTGGGCCACTTGTTTAAATGATTTTATTACTTTGGTCCCTACCCAGCAGTTTCCAGCAGAGAACCAATGTTTTAAACTTGGAGTTGCTGACTGTCATCCCAGCCTCATCACACTTGTCTGCAAACTGCCCTCAGTGCAGGCTGAAGGTAACAGAACCACATCATTTACAGAAAGAGGAATTCACAACTTTGAATAAAAATAGTCGAAATCAAAGCAGTACAGGTAGAGGTAACTTGACTTTTAGACCTTGGTGATGTCCAAACTCTGCAAATATTGAATCCCAGTAAACTCACTGAATGTTGATGTTAATTGGATTGTGGGCGGCTGTGGCTGGCTCAGGTAGGAGAGCAGGTTGTCATGGAAGCTCTGTCGCCATTGGTGTATGAATGGGTGAATGAGAGACACATTGTGAAGTGCTCTGAGTACCATGAAGGTAGAAAGGTGCTGTATAACACAGCTAAAACAACCTTTTATTATACCCACCTTTTATTATACCCATTCATTTTCGTAAATACCCAAATATTTTCTTACATCACTCTTCCACTTTGTAGTCTTTCTGTTAAAGAAAAGGTCTGAGACGCATGCTTGATAATCCTAACAACATAATCAAACTGATATTTTTTTTAAATGAAAGCTCCTCCAGTGCAAAAGAAGACGGTTTTAGTAGTACATTTGTAAAGATCGGTGGTATCCCTTCACAACTTAAGAAACCTGCTTTGACACATCGTGTTAACTTGAATTTCAGGTGTCTTGGTGCCTGCCAGGGTGGGAGATTACTACCAGCCACCAGCCAAATATGAAAGTGACTGGTCGATTTGAGGCACAAAATAATAATTTACTATGATGGAATTGAATATTTATCTATCAGTGACTGGCAGACATTCATACGTAGTTTAAAAGTTAATTTCCTACCCTGGTGCCTGCTCAGCACCGCATCTGTTAGTAGTAACACCTTTTGTCCTACGCGCCAGTCATGGAACAATAAAAGTCAGCAGCTGTCGTGCTGTTATCTAAGCTGTCTTTTATGTGCCTCGGCGCTCTTTTCATGCTCAAAGGCTACAAAGTATGTGAGAATGGATCACTGTAGCAGCTCATCTGCATTCATAGATCTATATGTTAACTAAAATTTCAAAAGCCTTTCATGACATTGTGTCATAGTGTGTATGTAGCGGTGAGATTACTGCATCAATTCATGGTTTCATGGGCTCATTGTACTATTTAATGCTTGTGCAAGTTATATTTCTGAGACAGATTGTGTCCTTCATCTTACAAGTCTTGTATACATTGCAGTGGTAATAACCTTACAGCTCAAAGCCTCGACTAACTGCTGTGAATGTAGCTGACACAGTTACTGCAGTAGAATCAGATTGTTCCCCTGGATGTCTTGAGATTAGATTCTGATGAGAAAATAGACGGTTCTGGAGGTTTAAAGACTAGCTAAATGGCGCTCACTCCTGGAATATGAATTTCTGACTCCCAAACAATAGAGCAGCTGTGGTTTTACTCCACCTGTGCTCACATTCAGAGTCAACGGAGGAGGGGTGAATAAGTTTAAGGATGGAGGAGAGCATTGAATGGAGAGCCGTGGAGATAAATGGGATGGCTGAGATGAAGAATAAGACCAGAAATATACATTATTATGTGAAGAGCACCAGATCTGCTCACATTTATGATGAAACAGCAATACGGAACATTTGACTTCTGTGTAAATTTATTTTCATCCACATTTGTCTTCAAACTAAAAACCAAGAAGAAATGTTTAAATTGAATGTTGTTGAATGTGCCTTTCTGTATTTTTTGTGTGTTCTTGCATTGTGCATAGTTGGCTTAGGTGCCACATTATATGGTCCAGATCTGGAATGAGGATGGGGTTGTTAATGCTAACAGGATGTAGAATCATGCTAATTTTCTTTTCTTCGGGTTGCCAATGAAATCACAATGTGAGGGATAACCTCCTTAAACGATTTTCATTTTTGATAATTTGGTCAATATTTGTTTTATACTTCTGTGTCCCATATCTCAGTGGAGTAGCTGTAGTCTAAACTCTCACTGAAATAGGAAATGCTTTTTTAATATTCAATTTCATGTTGAATTTTTGCAGTTACTTTTGTAATGTTGAAAAAATGCTCATTTTGATACCCCAAATTTTCCACACGGTTGTTGTCTTTGACTCTGTTTCGGAAATATTCCCTGCTAGCAGTTATGTCATATGAAAATGTCTGAAAAGCCACAGGCAGGCATCAGCTACTCTCCTCACTTGATACTAAATGAGTCTTTGGATGGTGGGAAACAAACCTCAAGACAGACTTAGTGGGCCATGATTGGAGTTCTTTAGACCAGGCCTAATTGGGGGCTGTTGAAATAAAGTGTGAAAGTTTCCTATTCACACATCCAGCAGTAACACAAGAACTATTATCTTTCATTTGGAGTTTGTGTTGCTGGTCACCTGGCAAACGTATGCCTAATATTCACTCTCTTTTATCTGTTTTATTATCTGCTGGTTTTCTCCAACTGATAAATTACCGGACTCACGGTGAAATAAAAACATTTCTGAAGTCTAATGCAGTGATGTGTGTTTAGAGATCTCATTACTTATTGAATACAAAGATCCTTTTATGTGTATTTTATATCAGAACTCTCTGTTCTTTTCCTGTAAAACACAGAAATACTTGTTTACATTTCTAAAGAATGTGGTTGAGGTCTGATTCACTTGTTTCTCCCTTTTCCTCCTCTGACTGATCTAATAATGTAGATGAGAGAATTGCATGTGCAACCCAACAGTGCTCTGTACACTATATTAGGATTCAACCAATATGTTTTTGGGGGATGGTACCAATACAGATAAACAGTAATTAAGGAGACTCATAACTGATGTTTGGAGCTGATATACATTTGCAGTAAAAATTAAAATCAACATTTAAACTGGGGTCTTTCCATGTGGAGTTTGCATGTCCACAGTTGAAAGACATGCTGGGGTTAACTGGGGATTCTAAATTGTCCATATTGTGCAGTATCTACTAAACCACGCCTACTTTTGAGCAATCCAGGTGTCAACCAGTTATTCCATCTGGCCTCTGCTCCGCCTGCCACTAAAATGCCCCAACTGTCGCAGTGTGGTGGAGCTGCCACCAACAAGCGTAGACGGTCTATCGTCATTGAGAAATACCAGAAGAACAGCGAGCCGAGACCCCCATCCTGTCTGCTGCACCAAAGACAGTCTCTAAACATTTAGCCCACCTGGCTAAATGTAGCCCACCTGGAAGATCTGGTTTAAATGCCTCTTAAAAGTAAGCCCTGTCCAATTCATCTGGTAACACGCAATACTGCTAAAGTTGAAGACCATGCTTAGCTAATCCAAACTGTTTTGCTTCATCTAAATCAGGGGTGTCAAACTCCAATCCTCGAGGGCCACTATCCTGCTTGTTTTAGATGTTTCCTTCTTCCGACACGCCTGATTCAAATGATCAGCTCATCGTCAAGCTCTACAGAAGCCTGATAACGATCCTGATAATTTAATTAGGTGTGTCGGAAGAGGGAAACATCTAAAACAAGCAGGATAGTGGCCCTCGAGGACCGGAGTTTGAGACCCCTGATCTACATGATGAAATGTAAACCCAAAACCTACTTTCCAGAAGCACTTACGATGCATGTGAAAGGCACTTAGACGCTGAAGGACAAGGGGTTTTTTATTCATCAGTCTCATTATCCGGTCTTTACTGTCGGTGCTGAACGCTTTAGGGCAAGATGAATTCTTCTATTAGCAGAGAAACTAAAAGCAAGAGCTTCCTTCAAATAGTAAAACTAACAAATAATAAATCGCTCTGATAGAGTAGAAAAGACCAGGAGATGTATTACTTCACTGTACCGACGACTGTGAGCCAAGTACACTAAAAATATGATTGAAGTGGAAACTGAGGAAAAATCACCGATAAAGCAAGGCTTCAGAAAAAAGTTTGACTTTGCTCTATAAATGTCACGAGGGGTAAAAAATAACTTCTGTGGTATATTACTGTGACTGAGAGCAGCTGAGTAAAGCCGTTTATATATTTCCGGGCCTGTCACCAGAAAGTTACATATTTCCTGCACGATTAAGTCTGAGACGTATCACAAATGCATATCTTTGCCATTTGTTTTGCTGCTTTACTGTCACTCCTTCTGAGCCAACCAGTCACATATCAGATGGGGAAGAACTCATCACCCTGGTAACCCAGATCATTGGAGGAGAAGCTATAAATATGTTGTGAAAGTGTCGTATTTCAACGCAAACCATGTTATTTCCCTCAGCCTGACAGTGTGGTTTCGGTGACTGAAATTAACCAAGCCTCTGACATGTAGTTATCATTGTGAATAGGGATATCTTGAACAAGCAGTTTTTTTGGCCCTTGATCTGATCTGAGTCCCCAATCCATCACCTTGTTCCTAGATAATACACACTTCAAGTACATTCAAGGTATTAAAATGAATCCAGTGTATGTTTGACAACTGAATAGCTCTACTTTAGCTGTGGTGCCTGGTTATGCCACCAGATAGAACTTCTTCCTGTTTAATACTGTGACCCAAGGAAGCAATCCCTAGGACTATGGGCAGGTCTATGTTGGCGAACAGAGAGCATTGTGGATTTAACCAAGTGGTGCTTCCTGATGCAACTTATTTGTGCATCATGTATGTGACAGCAGCTTTAAACAAAGCACTGGGCTTAAGAAAGAAAAAAACTGATATCAATCAGTAAAAAAAAAAACAAAAAATAAACAAAACCCTGATCCTGATCCTTGAGATTTGGTTCAGGGGATCCCCAACCAGTGTCAGTCCAGCATAAATATTTATACCTATAGTTTAGGTGACTTAATGTAACCAAACAGCAAGTGAAAACAAGTAGACTACATGTTAAAACAATGGGATGTGAACAGCAGGTGAGGGTCCTGCTGCCCACTTATGCCTCATCCTCCTGTCCAACCTGCTTTGATCACACTATCTGTATCAGAGTATTGACAGCTGCAGACACCCATGGACATGCAGTTGTTGCTATTCGGCAGGTGTTATGCTTTCACCATCTACGGGTATGCATGGGTCCACTCGGGTTTGCAGGACGCAATTTTAGTCATGTGTGCAGCCCAAAATTTGTGTCCATTAGTTGTGCATGAACTACGCTGCAAGGGCAATAGTGTGCATGCCTGGCAGTAGTGTGTATGCATGAAATACATGGAAAGGGCTTGGAAGATTGTTGCATACATGCACAGTAGGTCGTATCTACATATTTTGTGCATGTGCACTACTGCTGAGCATGCACACCATCGCCCTTGTTGTGTAGTCACCACATGCACTCGGTCACAGGTAGACCAAGTGTGTTACATCATGCAGACCTTCACATACCTGCAGATGAGGGAAGTATAACACTGGCCTTGTGCAGGGTTTATGACTTCTTCAAAATGAATTGCATTTATTGAAGAACATAAATAAGGATGCAGTTGAGTTGTACAGGTGCGTAATTTTTGGCTTGCCCTTTCAATCATCAAGCATTTCTTCATCTAGATAACAGACAACAGTTATTGCAAGGCAGTAGAGCTACACACATACGAGCACACACACATGCATACACACAAAAAACACACACACATGCATACCCTCAGTAGCTGATTAATAAGAGCACAGCCCAAGGCATTTACCACCACTCCATTATTCAGTTTGATTATCTGGAGGAAATGATAGAGTATTAGAGCTTTTAATGACTTTGGCATCCCCTCGTGAATTACTTGCTGATGAGGATGGTTTTAATCATTGTGCTGCGCTAACTTGGTCCAGAATCACAGCAGCATATTAATGCAATGTGTTGCAAACCATCCGCAAACACAGGTTAACAGGCCTCATAAGCAGAAAAAGAGCAACATGGGGACGGCAGCAAATTAAAATACGTGATTAATACGCCGATATTTCAGAGGAGCTGGGAATTTGTTTTATTGGACCTCTGACTCTGTCGATGGGGAAAATTACCCTGCCTGCAAAGGTAAATAAGCTCACAAATGCTGACTGCGGATGGGCAGATCATTTGTAATTCCCAAGGACTGACAATTTACATTATACACACAAGTGTAAAAAGCAACACGGCAGTCTGGGAGATGAGTCACTGAAACAAACTAGAAATGTGCTTTCATGATTTATCAGTGTTTTTCTCGCAGCACGGATACAGTACCTTAATGCTCTAACAGTGGGTGGCCGAAGTGAGAGACTACTGAAATCCAATATTGTCTTTGTCTAGCACGATGATGAGGGTTTGAATCCATTCTGCAGCTGTCTGTGTTAATCAATACATTGCAGTCGCATTGTCTGCAGTACTTAATGCAGCATTATATTATTATTTGGCAGAATAAATATGTCAGATTGAATTCTACAGTCACGTCGGTACATTTTATGAACCATGTAATTTCAAATGCCAAACCGTCTAAACACATTTGAGACTACAGTGAGCAATTCTACTGCTGTTGGACATTCCAATAACCAAAAGTGTAATGCTAGTTATTACTAATATTGGTGTTGTAAAAGCTATTATGGGCTCCTCTGTTTGCTACTCGCTGTAAAAATCCTGGTCAGAGGCCAGATCTGCAGGAAGAGACTTGTCGCCAAAAGAATTACTACTAATGGGTGCAGGGTTACGAGGCCTGGAATAAAATGAGTTGGAACAGATGTGCAGAAATGTAAAATTTCCATTTAGCTCACTTGCATCCAGAATGTATCACTCTATCATATTCATTTGGCCTCAGTGGAAATCAAAGACTTTGTTATCACTAGTTTACTAAAAGTACTGTATGTGTAGCCTACTGGCATGTGTCCAGTACATTTATTTTACTGGGGTAGAAAGTCAAGACTCCAGGTGTGCTTGTAGTCCTATATAGAATGATTCTTCACAGATTTATCTGCCCCTGAAATGTAAAACCGCAAACTCTCTGGAAGCCTTGTTAGAGTACATCAAAACCTGGATGACACTAAATTTACAGAGGTTATGATCTTCGGAGCCCCAGGTCTCAATGCCACCATGATTGTTGACCTCGGCCCTTTAGGTTCCTACAACAGAGCCTTTACAAAAAAACTCTGAAGTGATCTTTGACAGCACATTTCACAAACAAGTTAAAGCAGCTGTCAGAGCGAGCTTCGCTCAGCTGAGGGTCCTTGCAAAGGTCAAGCCTTTTCTTTCCTTCTCCGGCTTTAAAAAGGCGATTCATGCGTTTATTTCATCGAGATGGATTCTACTCATTTGTCAGCCAGTCTCTGCTTTCTCTGGTGCAAGTGGTTTTAAAATGCTGCCGCTCAACTGCTAACAGGCAAACACAAGCAAGATCACATTTAGCCTATTTCAAGTAATTTGCACTGTCTGCCAGTTATACACAGATCAGCCACAACATCATGACCACTGACAGGTGAAGTGAATAACACTGATCATATTGGTACTATGAAGCTAAAGGAAAACCTTGGATTTTAACATCCGTGTTGATGAGACTTAGACACCCAAATAAACATTGTCCCACAACAAACACACTCCCTCATGCAAATGGAAATCCCAAATGTCACTGGCCTACCCCTGCAGGAAAATGCACCCCACCACATGGAAAAAACATCAAACAATCAGGAGCATGTTGAGGAACATGACAATGGTCCAACATGTTGATTTGACCTCCAAACTTCCTACACCCCATTGTGATCAAACATCAACAGGAAGCAGTGGAACAAGTTTGATTAACAGAGGCCCCACTGCACAAGCCAGAGAACCCAAAGGATCCAGTGGCAACGTCCTGGTTACAGACCCCATAGGACACCCTGAGAGGTCCTTTGTAAATTCCCAATGGTTCAGAGCATTTTTGAGCACTTAAAGGGGACCAACAAAAAAATTAGACAGGTGTTCATAATGTTATGACTGACTGGTGTATTTAGAAGTGATTTCAAGATGTTATTGTGTAGGTGTTTTAATACATTGGCAATTTATTACCTCTATGACCTTTTAACTTTACACACTCCTGCTAGATCACTGAGGTCTGCTGACCTGAAATCTAAACTAATGCATAGAGGAAATTAGACCTTTGTGGTAGCGGCCCCTTCAGTCAGAGTTCATATAGACTCTAAGACACAATCGCTTTCTGCTTTATTCTTCTTGAGATACAGTTCATGAATAAAATCAAACCCTGAGCGCTGTGTTATTGACATTATATTACTCACAGTTTATTACATTTTGCTTTACACACTTGAGCATGAAGGACCCGCTCAATGGTTCTACACTCATTCACTAGAATATGACTCGAGTTCTCTTGTCATTCCCCAGCACATAAAACACACTCACCACTGAGGTGCGTCACCTCAGGCATGTCTGCCATCATCATAAATACATCTGAGCAGTAGCAGAATAATAATGAAGCCTTGTACTGTAACCGTCTACTGCGTAGCCCTCCGGCGGTGAGAATGACCAGTGTGATCTCTGACTATAACAGTGATGGAAACCTCATATAATTGACTGAAGGATTGTTTGATTGCCTGAATGTGACATTCATTTACACAGCCAAAGTGATATAGAAGGTCATTTTCGCAGTTCTGTCAGGTGGATGTGTTAGCGCGCTGACAGCACAACCACGTGAGGTTAATCCCAGCGCCGCTCACCAGGACAGTGGGGCAGGAATTAATACGACACGTAAATGACAGTGGTTTCCTAAAAGGGGTGAGAATCAATTTTCAATCTGCAGCAGCCTGGTTTGACCCACACTGGCAGGCATTACCCCTCTCCCCCTCCCCACTCCCGGCAGAGTGTGTTAAATCCAGTCCAAGCGCAGGGCTTGAATAAATCTGCATTCAATTAACGGATTAGCTACTGTTTAAACATGGCTTCCTCTATTTGCCACTAATCCGCCAAGTGGGTGTCTGTGAATGACACAATGCAGCATTTCAATAAGTTTGTATTTGAAATGGTTGGAAGATGATTTGAGGAAAAACATCCCGTGTGGGTGCGGGAGGGAAATGAAGATCTTAACCGGTAATATAATCAGGAAAAAAAAAAGATGAGATGTTTTAGATATTCAGACAGGGGAAGGAGCAAAGCTGAAATGTGTGGAATCTGCAGGGTAGTAAATCATGTCGGACAGCCTGGAGGTTGTAATGTGGAAGAGCTGACTGAGACGCAGCAGCATTTAGTGCGGATGTCAGGATACATACAGGTTATAAATAGGGATGTCAGGGTAATTTTGGATCATTTTATATGTGTTCCCTCATTATTTCTTCACGCTGGCACATTTTCCCCATGTCTCTCTTTATTTCCCGTCCCTGTACACTCCAGTCTTTTTTGGCCTTGCGTGCACTGATCCTATTTCAACCTCCCGGTGTGATGGCATTTCCTCAGGACATTAGTTCACTGTCATTAATATCTGTTCAGGGCTCATCTGTTCCGTCTTGCCATCCTTAACCCTGACCTCATCCTTTTGTGTTTGCGTGGCTGACAGGGACTGTGGCCACATAAACTCAGGCCTTCTTTTCACCCCACGTTCATCCATCACATTGATTAACTGAAAGTCACAGTGAGGCACCGTAGATCCATGTTTTCAAGGGAAGCCTTGCAAAATACATCAGGAAATCAGTTAATTTTTTAAATCTTAAGTTAATAAAAATAATGTGTAAGACTGTAATGTGTATTTGAACTGGAATAAAAAAGTGGAGCTGTCGGGCTGCTGCATGTGGAGACGTGTTATCTGTGAGCTGCATAATGGTTCTATTTAACTAATTCAAAACCACTCAAAATTAAAGTCTAATCACTCAACTCCCAGGTGAGGCATTTGGTGGCTAAAGCTGAGGACTTGGAATCCCGGCAGCAGAGATAAAACTGCAGGATTATCAGTCTAGAGGAGGGTTTTGATGGTGTACGGCTGCGGCACGTCTTTGCTAAGATGTGACAGTGCTTACTGGGCGTCAGCTACACTCCAACTCCAAAACATGCTTTTGAAATCAAAGGATAGTAATCCACCCAGACCCATCGCGGTCAAGTTTCACTTCTTCCAACAGAAAGCCGCAAATGCAGGAGTCATTCGTCCCAACAGCAAGCAAATCCATATGTACCCCGACTATACAGCCTCGATGTGGATGAACAAACTGCCTTCAGCCACATAGCCACATTGTCAGGTCTTCCATCCAAATCTGCTGCAAATCACGACTCCAGGAAGTGAACAAAAATGATCTGCTAATTCCTTTGAGGCCAAAGTCTGCATTATGAACAATCTACAGCCACAAGAACTGGAGAAGTAGGTGTTTACCAGCCAAAGTGGAAGCCAAGCTGTGTTTTTTAGCATTTTTTGCATGTTTGACATCTAGTCAGGTTAACTTTACATGTTCACTGGCTAAATGATGGTTGTCTGGCTGGGCTAATACAACACCCAACTGGCATCTGCCGTATTTCTAGCTTCTACCGGGGAGTTAATGCTATAGCATGAGCAATTTTTGACCTGGAATGGTGAACTTTTATACATTAACTGAAGTCCCCTAACCCAGTTACCATGGATACCATTGGTTTCTATTTAGCTCAGCACGGTTATTTCATTAAATTTGACCCTCTCACATTCGAGAGGCGCCAGCTGGTCGAAATTTTAGCATCTGCTCGAAATAATTCAAAAGTACAGACTAGGCTTGTGTCGACTGAAGAAAAGATCACCAGTTTTACTTTTCTCTCCTGATAATATTGAAAGAAATGGTCTCAAAAAAACAAAAATGCAAAAAAACTAAAAGACAAACGTTTTGGGTGGAGTGGAATGTTTGAATACAGCAGTGATCCTAATTAGCACAAACGACTGCTTCTTGATGTAAAGCCACACACTTGTGATCCTTGTTCCATCTGCCAACACTGACTAGTTCAGTCTGACAAAACTCTGCATCTCCATTCCCACCAAGGCTTTGCTCTGGGCAACAGCAGCATCCAGATGTGTCATGTCTATGTTGGCAGCCTGACTCTTGCCTCTGAATCATAAACTGGATATAAATAAATGAATGAATAAAAATGAGGATAATTGTTGCAAATATGGAAAATATGGTTGGTCAAGATGATAGTCTGACGTTTATGGTTAAGACTGAAATGTCTGTTCCTCTGTAACTGGTGAGCAGCAGCTTGCGTTGACACTGTGTAACATCCCATCGTAATAAAGACGACAAAAAGCAGCATTTATTTTTATGCAAATGCCACGGATTTAATAGCTTAGATAAAACGGTTGTGATGTAAGAGTGTCACAAAGTTCGAATGGGAAGTGGAAAGTTCGAATCTTTCAATCACCAAGCCAACAGTGCTGGAGGCCGCTGCTTCAGCCTCCACATTACAGCAGCACTCCAACTTTCCAGTAACAGCTAATTAACAGAGCCTCTATCTGCATCCCAGGATGGAGAGAAAAAAGTGTCACGCTCAATTTATTTCTTCAATACGACACCCGATAGGAGACCACATTCAAAGCACACACATTCGCATGGTCAAACACTGGCACGTCCCATTCTGACAGGCTGCTTCAAACAACCACTGAAACGTACAGTAACATGGATACACACTAGTACAGTACAACACACACACACACCCGTTCCGACTCTGCCCACTGAAAAGACAGATCTCTTGAGCTGTAGCCGACATCATGTACTTAGCGTGTCATACAGATGTCACAGCGATGCGGCTCAGGCTGCCAGAGAAAGCAGTCAAGTATGAATGGCAGAGCCTGCAATGAATTCCTCCGTCTGCCACAGTCAGTGGACCGTCTCACCCCCCCTCCAACAACAACCCTCCAACCCCAATGAATTACTGAGATAAGTGGCCTTGTGTGCCGCTTTGTACGCATGTGTCTGCCTATGTGTAGAACTCCTCGGCTGATAAGAGGCTCCATCAAATATCTAGTGATAGAAGATTTTAAATTCTATACAAAGATTCACAACGAGAAAAGCCGGAATGCTTTGCTTAGCTCGTGTGTGAGAGAGAATAACTGAGCGAGGCAGGACAATAACAAAGCCGAGAAACATTTTTCACGGCTGCTAAGTGGTCCTGAAGATCTTCAGGGCACTTAAATTCAACAGTGAAATGCATCTGTATTCAGACGAACTTCTTAAACCTATTAAGTTATTCATGCTGCAGAGCTGCCATTGGGTTCCTGCTCATTTCCTGGCATCTGCGGGCCTCCCTCTTTAAAAACTCTTTTTCAAATTCCGATAAATGATTGCCCCAACAGTGCCAGACAAATTGCTCAGTGACTCAGTGCAAAAACACAATAATAACACGAATAATTCTGGATGTCACTGAAGGAGTGAAAAAAAAAATGTTTCTTGGAGTAAGTAGCGGGCTGAAGAAAGGGGAGAAACACTTCCTTCCCTGCCATAGTTCTTGGCATGCGGACAAGTGGGGCGCAGTGACACTGTAATAGGAGCTAATGAACCATTCATCAAGGGAGATGATGTGCTGCCTGGATGTGGCGGTAATATTGATGACAGAGGCGAAGGTAGCCACAACAACACATCAGACCACCCATCACATCCCACTGCCCCCAGAGGGAGGAAGAGACCAATTAATTACTGACTGTTAGTTCAATGGCAATTAGACTGCTTGTAAGCTTGTATCCACTCCACTCCACGCCACTAGTTCCTGTCGCTCCATCCAAACCTCCCGCGAGGAAAATGATCCAAGCTGGACTTTGGTGAATGGAAAAGATAAATAAAGAAAGCATGAGCTGAAATTCAAGAACAAAAAACAGGGGAAAAACTGACCTATAGAAGCCCAAAGGAAATGAGAATGGATCTGTCTTCGGGCGGAAAAAGCTATTTAGTCAACCCTTGGCAGAGGAGAACAGTGAAAATGATACCGTGGAAGTTTGCTTTAACATTTAGATAAATCACAGAGAAAAGTCTGTGGCATAACATAATTAGATCCTACTGTTGCCATCTTTTGTTTTTGTTGTAAAGCACAACCTGTGTTTCAGTGGGAGCTTAAGGACTCGTACAGCACTGGCTTCTAAAAGCAGAAACAAAGAAGCAGCTCAGGCAGATGGTGTCCTTAGTCAACAGGAACTCTCCATTTAACCCTTAACTGGATTAATGAGACACAGCAAGCATTAAAATGTCAAGAATAGTTTGTGTAAGCTTTAGACAGAAGTATATGACTTACTCCTGGACATCCAAAGCTGCTGTTACAACCTCTAATGTACATCAATCAGCCACAATATTATGACCACTGACAGGTGACGTGAATAACATTGATCATATTGGTACTATGTGCTGTTCTGATGGAAAACCTTGGATTTTAACATCCGTGTTGATGACACTTAGACACCCAAATAAACATTGTCCCACAAAAAAACACTCTCTCATGCAAATGGAAATCCCAAATGTCACTGGCCTACCCCTTCAGGAAAATGCACCTCACCACATGGAAAAAACATCAAACAATCAGGATTAAAGTTCCTTTCTGGTCTTTAATTTGACTCATCTCTGTGTATCTAAGTTCCATATTTAGAGGGGTTTTCCCATGAAAATAATCCTTTCCTGCCTGATAACGGCTTAGCGCTACACGCTTGCCTCCTCTAATATGCACAGATCCATTAGGAACAGTCCTTCCCTGCTCACAGCCGCTCAGTTTCAAAAAAACTCATCTGTGACTTTGCTCAAACACTGTAAAGCTATTGTACGCTACATAATGGTGGGTTGAGCTGAAATATAGACCAAGAGAACAACATTGCCTTCCCTGGAGCCATGCCACAAGGAAAGCTAAAAAGAAAAATTGACATGAAAGCCCAATTTCTAACTGAAAAATGTGTTAAAGTACAACAAAGCAGTAATGGTTATTAGAATTATTATACTCTGAGATTTATACCAGATCAGCAACCAAACAATCAAACTCCAACAGATAAATTATAGTGCTACCATCATGCTACCAGTCACATTTGGGATTTCCATTTGCTTGAAGGAGTGTGCTTGTTGTGGGACAATGTTTATTTGGGCGTCTAAGTCTCATCAACATGGATGTTAAAATCCAAGGTTTTCCAGCAGAACAGCACATAGTACCAATATGATCAATGTTATTCACTTCACTTGTCAGTGGTCAGAATGTTGTGAGTACTGATGTATGTGCAGTCTGAAGAAATCACTGTGTCAGTTATAGCTAGGAGTGAATTGTTTAATGCAGTCAAGTCATTTTTATTCAAATAGCACATTTGACACAACAGAAGTTTATCCAAAGTGTTTTCCATTTGAGGCAAAGGATAAACAACACACATTTACATGAAAAAAGAGTCAAATAACTAAGTAAAACATAATATGAATAGTAGTTTTAGGCATTTTAAATGTTAAGGTCAAAAACTCATAAAACCCAACGGTTTTCCCTTTGAGCACAGTGGAGAGAAAAATTACTATAGAGTAGGACAACACTTTGTCAGTGCGATATTACCTCTAGCTTCCAGGGTGTTAATATGAATTACATGTTTGTATTTGTGCCTGCAGCAGTAGCTACAGAGTGCTGCAGATGGTCTGTAATCTGCATCAGCTGTCATCACACGCAGGATGGCCACAGACTTGTTTGATCCTTCTCTCCTGTGGATGCAGTTTGCACTTTGAGGCTCCAACAGCCCAGCCACTTATCATCTGGTTGAGTCAGAGCATGAAGGACTTCATTAATCCTCCACAGAGAGCTCACAGGTGTTGGTTTCAACAGGAGGAGGTGAAACAGGAGGCTGTTCCTGACACAGAGGGCCGATCTCGGTGTCTCGCAGGTGTCCAGAGACCAAAGTGCTGGGATGTGGAGTAATGACTACAGAAGTCCACACAAAGTAAAAGAACATATATGTGGGATTTATTTTTGATAAAGCAGCTGCTGCAGGGCTGTAGATTGTAGGCGGCTTTGCACTGCACAAACTCGGGCCAGGCATGAGGCGGCACAAGCACTTTCAACAACGACCCCATAATCAGCCCTTTCAGCCTTTCTGTTTGCGTTGCGATGTGGGATCCAAAAGCTCAGACCACGGTGTAAAAACGCTCATATGAGCACACTGACAAGAGTAATGGAGGTTTGTCATGTTGGCTTATATGGTGAATTTTGTTGATGGTGATGCGAGAGGGGAGAAAATTGCTTCTCAATGAGGACATCAAGAGGGTGGAATAGCGCTTGTTGTCCTCTCGATGTTTAACTGATGAGTGTTTCGTTTTCTACGAGTTTAAACGAGACCAACAAAGCACTTTTTCAGGGATACAGTGGTGCCAACCCTGGGTAGGTGCTTTTTTCACCTGCAAGCCCTGACAGAGCCTCTACAGGGGCAGTTGTTGTGGTGAGGACGCTCAGAAAGATTTGCAAGTTCCTGTAGTGGGCTGCACAGTTCACCGTGTTATCAATCAACAATGGATTAATCGTTAAAACAAATAAGGCACAGTAAACATTTGTCCATGTGGCGAAAGGCAATTTTAACCATGGACACATAAAGTCTGATGTAGAATTAGTCTAGTTACAATAAAAGAAGTGCTGGTTTTAGTTAACTACAGCTCATTTTTAATACATGAGCTCTGGCCGGAAGTCATTAACCACTGCAGAAGTCTCTGTCATGGTGGCCCTTTGCTAGCTAAACCCCCACAATGCTCTCTGCTTGTGAAGATGTAGTCCTAGCAGCTGTCTCCTCTGGTTGCTACAGTATTAAACACCGCAAACGAGAAGCAGTCTTCCATCTCATCAAACAGTAAGAGACTCCAACTGGTGGCTCAATCAGGTACTACAGCTAATCTATAATACGTTTTTTTTGGCATACATGTGCTTCGTCGTCTGCTTTGTTTTATTTTTTAATCCGTTAATTGATTAACAGTTAATCATTAAAATCCCTACAGCTAACACTCTTATAGGTCACCTAAATCTTTACTCTTCCAAAGTCCGATTCATATGTTGGGCTCTTGTTATTGTGGCTTGTCTGTCCAGGCTGCAGACAGTAAAAGTCAAATAGCGAAGAACAAAAGTCTGTGGACAGTAGGTCGATATGGCAACGCCTCACTGACACTGAGCTTCCAAAACGAGAAGATATCTTTCTTCTAGGAGTGTGTGTTTGACAGGGTGTTTTGTTTTTAGAATAGGTCAGTCGCAGTAACACACTTACCTTTATCTCGCTGCCGCCCAATCAATTGAGGTCAAGCAGTTATTTTTTAAATCCATAGTAGAGCAATAGCCATAGTGTATTGGCAGAATGGACATTCAGAAAGCTTTGATAGTATGAAGGTGGATGATCGAGAAATGAAGAAAAAGACATTGATTGCTTTGATATGAACTCAGCTTTAGTTGTGTTATTTCAAATGGAATCAGTGTTCACAGAGGAAGCTAACTAAACTGGAATAATTCAGTATAGGTCACTGCTCTACAAGTGTAGCTGCTTAGTCTGTCATCAGCTGCTTCAAAATTAAAAGCAGCAGAGTCTAAATGCCCTGTGTACTGATTTATACTGTGTCCATGTTCAGTGTTGTAACAGTTGGTGCTTTAAAGGCACCTTCATGCCATATTTGTGTGTGTGTGTATATGCTGTGTTCGAGTGCCATCATGATGTATCTGGGCCGGCCACCTGTATGAGCGGCTGACAGGGGCGTTTTCTAATCTGACAGATAATCTACCCAGCAGACCTGAAGACAAACGACTGTCAGCTACGCAAAACGAATACACTCTTGATGTTGTAACTAGGAAACATGTGCGCTGTGAAGCCTGTGTAGACCTACTTATTGTGTGTATACAGTAAATACCCCTCCTAATAAAGGCCTGATTAATGAAAGCAGGTAGATCCAGTATCTCTTGGGGCACTTGATTTAATATGTAATTGGATATTTACAGGCAGTATGGTGGTGATATAAAAATGAACAGCTCAACAGGAGCCCGTTTCACTTGGGAGTAAGTCCCAGTGTTCTCTTTCAATCCATCTTAATGAGGTCACTTCAGCCAATGATACAAGCTTTACTTCTTCCTTCCATAGCTTATTGAGAAACAATGATCTACCTAGCAGTGTGACTGATGACCAGGACCTTAAGAGAACAAACAGCATATCCTTGCAGCGCATAACTGAGTACTTGTGAATAGTCTCGCCTGGGACTCCTTGGGGACACGGGAAGCTATCTCATGTAAAGCAAATTGAACAAGGGAGCAAGCGTTTCTAAATTTACACTGCAAAGGTAAATTGCCCAAGGGGCAAGCACCACCACAAGTTCATTCTCCCAATTATAAAGTGGCTCAGTTACTTTAAAGAAACTGCTAAATATTGTGGTTTTCCTGCAGCGCTTGAGGGTCAACTAGAGACTGATTAATGACTAATATCTAGGCTGTATTTTCTATTTTGTGGGCCACTACAATTGTATAGTGAACTAGATATGAAGGGCATGCAATTGGACTAGGCTGATTCAAATCCAGCAACAGTTTTGAACAGTTGGAAAGTCTTATTGTTACTAATGTGGTGTTTGGCTACATATTACAAAATACTTTGTTAAACATGTTATCAAAAATGTATTGTCCAGTAGCAGAAGGACCTAACAGTATGCTTGGTTTTTAAGGTAATATATATTATTAATGACATACTTGGGTTGTTGTTTAATTCTTCTTTTGAAAATCTGATTCCAGTTTTTTCTAAACAAAAATCTGCTGATTTAGTAATCCTTTGCAGAGAATGTAACCTGCATCCATATACTGACAAGTTAAGCATCAGTGCTCTTGGAAAATGATCCGGGTATAAATATCAGGTTACAGATTCAACACAAAATAAAGCTTACTTGACAAGGCAGCTTGCCAAAGATTATCTTTTTAATCTGATATCTTGTGGATGTGGATGTTGTCACAGCATGCTGCATGGCCTCCTCAAAATGTGTCGTGTCAGCTTTGAGAAATTTATAACGGGTTAGGTGAACTGATCAGGGCCATGGCTTTTTGTGGTTTAGTATAGCGAGAGACAAAGCAGGAAACAGAACAGTGAGGCTTAATAGAAAACTGCTAGTAGTAGTAGCCTTTTGACTGTGGGGTCAATCCATACTTTGCAGTTTGCTGATCAACCATAGCATTAAAACCATCTGCCTAATATTGCCAAAACCCCCGTCATGAAACCAAAACTGATCTGAAGGGCCCTAAACACGGCACCTCTGGAGGTGTCCTGTGGTGTCTGGCACCATGATTTTGGCAGCGGATCTTCTGGGTCCTGTGGGTTGCGGTTTGGGGCCTTCATGTTTCCTGCTTGCTTCGCTGCATCCTGCAAGTGTACAATTGGATTGGGATCTGGGGAGCTTATAATGTTCTCTCAAGCCGTTCCGGAGCTGTTTTAGCGGCGTGGCCGGTCGCATTGTCCTGCTGGTGGAGGTCCACTGTTGCTGTTGCCATGGCGAAGTGTGCTTGGTTTAGAAAAAATTAAGGGCTCCCATGTGCAACCAAAGTGGCTGCATTTACAGAATTTCACATGGTCTGTATTCTTGTGAGTGCATGATGATTATCCTGTTTTCAGGCTGTTTTGGTGCCTCCACTGTGCCATTGTGGTTGCAAGTCTTACTTTTTCTTCTTCACTGGTGCATTCAATCTCTTCCTGCCTGATGTATGAAACAATCCATTTACTTGTTGCATAGGTGAAGCAGTCTGCAGCTTATTATTGCTGTTTTGTGTAGTAACCATATTAATCTCAGGAGCCTAAGTTCCCAAGTAGAACTCAGCATTGTAACCATTGAGTTCATCTGTCAGTGGTTTTAATGTTGTGGCTGATTGGTGTAAAGTCAAACATTATGAAATGGGATTAAGCTGAACTGTCCAGAAAACAGCAGCAATGTACAGCTAACATAATGCTACTGCCACTGACATTGTTGGTGACTGAACAATACAGAAGCAGAACCAGCGCTGAGACATGCAAATGAAAAGCTATTTCAATGCTTCAGAATAAATCAGACTGGGAAATATAACAGAGCTCCTCGTGCAGCAGCCAGAATGGCAGTCTTCAATTTCTATTGTCATTCTTCCTTCTCCTCTCTGCTGTATGTGTTTTAGAGTGAAGCGGCGGCCAAGACAGACAGGTTTAATCCATCAGTTCATGAAGAAGCCATTACCAGATGTGGGCCCGCTGCAGCAACTTGGCCTCTCTCCTCCCTTCAATTTTCTCCAGCTCTGCTCTGTAAAGGCTTCTCATTTCAGAGTGCACTGCTCTGTCCAATTCTCTCAGTCAACACAATCAAAATGTGACGAGTGACTATCTAATGTGGCGGCGCTGCTGGTCTGAATTAGCAGACTTTTCTATAACAAAGCATTTCCCAGAGTTACAAGCGTTTGTGCAGGATCAGCTCCCTGTTCTGAGGAAGGAGCCGTAAATATTCCTCCCTACGCTATTGGTTCTGTGAGATTGGTTATTTTCATTTACATATATGGCGAGAATATGCACGCAAATGAGGCAGCGAAATTGGAAGGAAAGGGAAGCCAAAGTGGTTCCAGGTGGTGCACTGTGATTTTAACAGGGGTGGAATAATTGGATGTATTATGAAATCATAAAAGATTCATTATAGCCGCTATGCAGGAAATGGGATGAGTGTGAGGCTGTTTGTTCTGTGTGGCGGAGATGTGCAAATCATGGCGGCATGGACAGGAGGAGGTGGAGCTCCAATGGAAGAGTGCTAAGAGGTTATGTGACAGTTTATTTTTAAGGGGAGCTGGCGAATGAAGGTTTCGTCTGAATCCATCATAACTCTCTCAATGCCGTCATTGTTTTATGATGTTTATGCTTTTGTTATGGGTCCCAGGGTTAGTACCACAATAACAAATGGTTTGGGTTCTTTCAGTTCCCCGAGAAACACAGGTGAAAATGTTCAAAGGAAGGAGAACACAAACCATTCATTTTTCTTTCTGATTTTCCTCTTTCATTACCAAACTTGGAAAACATGAAGTAAATATTTAAAACCTTCCCTGGTGCCTCAGTGTCGCTTTCTTTCAATACCAGTTCTCTTTCTTATACCTCATTGTCAGTTTCAGCACAATCTTTAAACCGAATGAACATTACATTTAGTTCAAGTGCATCTTTCCAGTGTCTGTACTGGTACCATGGCTTCTATCAGCGAGTGCTCAGTAAACTATTAATTCACTGAGCAGCCGCAATCAGCATTAGCTGTGCGACAATATGACAAATTTGAAGTGAACTTTCAAAATGCTGCAAAAAAGAAAAAAAAAATAGGCTTCTTTTCCATTAGCTAATTTGCAGCAAATAAACTAGGCTGAGTGGTGTCACATAGGGAATGTTAATTAACCCGATATCGGTTCACTTCTAATTGACAGAATTAAGGATTCACATCTTAAACTTTAACTAAGTGCATTTCTGTAATGAGTTTGTTCCCAGATGCATCCTACTAACAGAAATAAAGGTCTGTAAAATATCTGTCAGGACCCCATCGTTAAATGTTGCTGTTCAATGTACAAAATCACAACATATAATGTGCTCAGAAACCCATAGAAATGTGAATAATATACACAGATTAGCCACAACACGATGACCACTGACAGGTGAAGTGAATAACATTGATCATATTGGTTCTATGTGCTGTTCTAATGGAAAACCTTGGATTCTGACGTCCATGTTGATGAGACTTAGACACCCAAATAAACATTGTCCCACGACAAGCACACTCCCTCATGCAAGTGGAAATCCCAAATGTCACTGGTCTACCCCTGCAGGAAAATGAACCCCACCACATGGAAACAACATCAAACAATCAGGAACATGCTGAGGAACATGACAATGGCACAACATGTTAATTTGACCTCCAAGCTTCCTACACCCCATTGTGATCAAGCATCAACAGGATGCAGTGGAACAAGTTTGATTGACGGAGGCCCCACTGCACAAGCCAGAGTACCCAAAGGATCCAGTCCCACCGTCCTGGTTCCAGACCCCATAGTACACCCTGAGAGGTCCTCTTGTCCATGTCCAATGGTTCAGAGCATTTTTGAGCACATAAAGGAGACCAACACAATGTCAGGCAGGTGGTCATAATGTTATGCCTGATGTAGCCCGCATACATTAATTTAGCATTAAGTCTCAATTATACTGCCCTTCTAAAGGCACACACAGGCAGCTGAAGACACCGTGGATGATCAGTTGTTATCATAATACTACCTTTCTAGTCTACAGGAGACTACTTTGAAGACACAGTTTCATACATGTGTGGTACATTGGCGTCTTGAATTCTGTGTATGCATGCTACTGCTCACTGCTCAGTCCATGTTCACCTGCGGAGCAAATTAGAAGCTGACATGAGAACTATTACACCGACCTTAAGCCTTAATTATACTCCCTTTACAAACATGTACATAGTCAGCTTTGGACACCATGGACGCGTAGTTGTTGCCACTGTACTACTTTTCTAGCCCACTGGAGTTCGCTTGCACAACTGTGTTTCATACGTGCGCAGTAGGTTGTTTCTACATATTAGGTTCATGCACAGTACTGATAAGCATGTGCGTCTCTGCCCCTTGTAGTTTAGTTGCTGGACAGTCCAAACAGACACAACTTAAGGGCTGCAGAAGGGATCCACATGGACCCTCATGGAAAGACGTGGAAAGTGTAACACTGGCCTTAGGAGACCGGGTTTTTGTGGTTTTCACAGTGTGCTGACCTGAAAAACATAGATGAAGTGTCCAAATGGATGAGACACAAACCACTCATCTCTTTTCTTAAATTTACTCCAAGGGAGCAGTAGAATCCCCCACCTTAGGAAATCTGGGCTCATTGATTCTGCTCTCATTAGTTCCTTTCTCCTCTTTCCCAATAATCTAAGACTCCTCATAATAAAAGCAAAATTCATTTTTTTGGGATGTCTCACTCTCGATACTGAAGTGTTTTGCCTGCTAAGACGAGCAGAAATAAGGTACCCAACAGTAATAACAATAATAGTATATATACAATTATTTCCAAAATTTGCCACACTTACATGGGCCTGGTTGGTATTAGACTATCTGAATGGGAAAAGTCACTCTCTGACAAACTCAAACCTGTCAGCATCTTTTCTCCTTCTGATATACAGCTACTTGTGCGATGAGATGAACCGTTTCGGCTGCAAAAAGAGAGCAAAATGTTTGTCAAAACCGAAAACATCAGTTTGACCAGAACTGCCCGTGTCAGCAGTATTTCGGGGGGGATCAGAGGAGCGAGCGTGGATGGAAATGTGAGCTTGTCAGAGCTGTGCGAGCCTGCCATGCTTGTCTGTGTGGGGTCAGAGCTGGGGTCAACCGTATTGGATATCTGCCTGATTCACTTGTCAAAATCACTCATATGGATATACATCGGATGGATGTTCCACATTATTACAGCTGGAAGAGACTCCAAATGTCAAAAGACAAAATCGAGCTAAACCCTTCTTTTAGTTGGTTAGAAAGCTCTTGTTGTGTGCTGTGGTTTTATTCATGAGGACGTTTGGTTAGCTTCAACGTACCTTCCTGTATGTGATAGTTGCCATTTGCTGAGCGCTGAACAAGATTAGGCTAATATATAAATATCCAGCATCTGTGGATTGTGAAGAATTTATGAAACCTAATTAAGTCTTGTCGGTTTAATAGGCATGGGGTATGTTCATCATTAGGAGACTCATCACATATTAATTATCGACCTAATTGTGTGTCTTCCTTCCAGCTTTGGTCCAAAAAAAGCTTTTTATATAAAAAAATAATTGCACTGCTTTCATCCGTTCGAGAGCTTGCGAGATGTCTGCAGGTTGCATGTTGGAATGACTCTTTAATGGCGTACTGTACCTTGAGGCGCTGCGCATTGAGCTCTGCCTTGTTCATGCCAGCTGCAGCAGTGAACCCAGCTTTAAGCAATGCCATACAGGAGCAGAAAGTAAAACTATTTATGCAGTAGACTATATAAATGTAGTGTCTGAGTATTGTACAGTGATTCTAGGCTGTTATTTCACTCCTCATCTCAAGTTGTTTGTTTCCACCATCATTTAATTTCTGTCGGTTTACATTATCAACTGCTCCTGTACAAACACAGTGCAACGCTCATCGCCGTTGTGTTCACAATATTAAAATTGACAACAGGCCAATAGCTGTGCTCTCACAGTGGGCTGAAACAAACAAATGGCTTTGAATAAAACTGCTGATCCCTGAAGAGGCGGGTAGGGGTGAGGGGAGTGGATGTGGGACATTGTTCGTGTGAAACAACCTTTAAGTCTTGCCTCTAAGGCCAGTTAAAGCTGTGCACATACAGAGCACCACACTCCCCCGAGGCCCATTGATTTCCCAAGTTCCCTTGAGCGAGGCTGCACTAACAGCATCTCCTAAACGCGTTGCTGAGTTACACAACGAGAAGCTTTGTCTGTCTGTACTGTCAATAGGGCTGCACCATTCAGGGGGAATATCGGGCTGCAATTTGTCCGACAGATATCGCCATTTGATTTACTGTGTAACTCTTAACTGTTTAATATTGACGGTGTGATAGAATTGAAACCATTCAACGGAGCATTATTGAAATCAATTAATTGGTTGGACCTAATTGTGCGCAGTAACTACACCTGACAAAAATCTATATTAATGGAAATATACATCGATAGTCCTGTTGTTATATTAAAATATAATAATGAAGATCAGTCAAAGCGAGGCTGGGTTAATATGTTGTAATTTCAGTGTCAAGACAGCTGTCGCAGGTTTTCATTTTGCCTTATAAGATGTGCATATCTCACTTTTTTCATTTTTTTGAAGATTATACTGTATTTAACTTGAGTTTCAGGTTTTTTTTTTAATGTCGTATGATCAGAAATCTTGCTGTGCTGTGAGTTATGTTATTACTTTAGTTAAAATTTAAAATTTGTATTGAGTCCACCTTAATATTTGATTTAGATTAAATTAATTATTGCATTTTTCATGTGAAAGCACGGAGACAGAGTCTGAGAATGTATGCTGTCATGTCTGTATTTAGATAATGCTGTGCTGTACGAACTAGTTCTTCTCAAGCACAGCAGACCTTAGGTCATATACCAGTATTTGATGAACCCCCTTTGTTCCTTTTCTCCCATTAGCTATTGAAGTGAATTCAAAAAGAAGCATTTTTGTAATCCCATCTCTTAATTACAAGAAAGGATCTTGTAAAGAAACAAAATGTATATTGTGGGCTGCAACATCAAGTTAGACATTACCTAAACACAGACGAAATAATGAGGTTAGGCTAGATTATTGGTTCTCCAACCGTGTGCTGTTGGAACAGACCTGATTCCAGCTGCATAAACCTGTCGATGTAATAGTTCAAATGCAAATAAAGAGAATAATAAAATCCCTTGGCATCAATCTGCATTGCCTGTTGTTAGCTACATAAATATGAAAATGACTTGTCAAGGTGAAAAAGTTGCACAGTGTGTTGCCACTTAGTTTAACATCATAAACTGGATGATTTAGAAGTTGACACAGTTTGGATGCTTTCAGCTGTTAGTTTGTCTGAATTCTACAAACAAAATATTTAAAGGTCAATCCGTTACATATTTACTCAGAGAGGTGACTTCTGTGCCTGGATGAGTACTAGGTAAATTTACCCCTCCAAATGAATTATGAGATAGTAACTTATAATTGGATGCAGATCTCTAACAATGTAAACGTGTCAAAAACTGCAATTCCTTGATTGACCACTTGAGACTGACCCCAATGGCGAGTCAATTCCCATAGAAGCCCGTGTTAAAATGTCCGACTTTGCAGCAGTAATTATCATGTTTACAGCCTGGTACCAAAATCAGTTTTGGTCTCTATAGATAATTTTCCTGCTCATGACAACCACACAGGGGCTGAATTTCTTTATAGCTCACCTATAGCAGTTCTGTTAAGATTTAAAGTTATGCATAATTAATTTTGAGTGACACATGGATGCAATTATAGGAAAGTCCATTAAGCTTGTATTGGCCTCAGCTCCGCTCCCAGTTCACTTCTTCAGGATTAGCTGGGAGTTAGTAGGTGAAGCACTGCTCAGGAAAGCTATTGGTGACATCCTGGAGGGTTGTCACCAATAGCTTGTTTACAGTCTGTATATACAGTCTATGGAAGAATGCATGACATCAGACAAAGCACAACAAGTCATGAAAAGGAGTCTGATGTTCTCGGTCTAATTAGTTTGCTGCCACTGATCCGGCAGCATCTGTCAAAGTCAAACGCCACAAATGAAAGGAAAGGGGTGAACATTTTCCTGCATTGTGAGTTTCTTTCCCACAAAAAAAGCCACCAGATTGCTACGTACGCACCTTTTAGTATTTACAGATTGCTTACCACACAGAGACAAGCATTTATCAAATATGTGAAAGAAGCAGCTGTTGTTTTCACAGAGACGTGTATAAATCCTGTTCATTTAGTTGATGTCGTCGCGCTGCTGCGTATCAAAGCAGAATCCCTCAGACCGTATAGATATGCTGTTGTTGCTGCGCGGTGATTGTTGGGTGAATATCACTCACATAACAGTCATTGTCTCCCTCCTCCATATGCTATTATTGCATGAGATGTAGAACAACACATGAACCTTTAGCTGCGGCTTGATGGCATGCTGCATGATTTTACAGCCTAATGTAAACAATATCTTTGATGTGGCGGCGGCAGTATAAATAATGCATTTCATGAATGAATGCACAGGGGATTGCGAAAGGTCAGGGGAAGTTTACACAGCAATATGTGGCAGATGGAGGGCAAAAACCAAGAGTGAATAATTTACAAGGGAAACTGACAGCGTAGTGACAGAAGGACAATTCAGAATTAATCTAGTTTACCAAGCTCGTCTGCCAGCGTCTCTCACATGTCTCTTATGGGCCCAAGAGCCCAACTCGATTTGGTTTAACCTTCTGTTAACTTTGTTAAATTCACTGTTGCTACGTATATATCAGACACACAGCTGCTGATCTAGTGAACGGTTTGCATAATAGCTTCTTAAAGACAAAAAACAAACGCGACATCAGAAGCAGCAAGTCAAATAAATGGAATCAGCTTTTTTTGAGCTGTGAAACGGTTATCAGACAAGCCCGATCACAGCTCCAATTGTAACGCCCAATTCCCCATTGATTTCCACTGGCATACCATACATGCTGTAGCGCTGAGAGGAAACAAAGCTGTCTGTCATGCTATATAGCAGCTCATCGATTCTCCTCGTATGAGGCTGCACAAGAATAACCGACTTCTTTCTGCTTTTGCATAAAGCAGTAAAACAGAAACCCCAGCAATATATTCAACATGCCAATCTCCTAATGTGGGCCCCCACTGCTCATTTTCTTCAGGCATGTGTCGTGTAACCTGAAGGAACGGCTTTGCTTGTGTGTGTGTAATGTGCCATACACGAGGTTGTAGCTGTGTGTGTCCATGTCTGCTTTAGGCTGCCACTGTGTGCCTGCAACACCGTTGAAGAATTCTGGACATATGTCAAGTCCTTTCATGTTTTATGAGGGCGCCGGCTGAGGGCTTGTTCACAGTGTGAGCTAAAGGCACAACAAGGGCACCTGTCACTTGATAGCACACCTATTGTGCTTTCCTTTCTCCCAGCCATGTTTCAAAGAGAAGCCCGTAAGAGATGGAAGGCGAAAGGAGAGGAGGAGGAGGAGGAGGAGGGAAGAAAAGAGGAACAGCCTTTTTATCTCCCTACCTCCTCTCGCTGCTACTTCAATAATGACCAGAGCTAATAATTGACAGTAAAAGCTCAACAAAGTAAAGGGTGGCATAATTCAGATCTGCAGTGTCTCAGTCAGCTGGAGGGGTTTGATGTTAAATGTTGAGATCCCTGGCGTATAATTTTTAAAGTGGATAAAAAGACTCATACTGTAACTGCTCAATTTTTAACAGTAGGCAATCATTTTAAAGGTCTAAATGTAATTTTCTTTAAGAAGCACATTATCCGCGCCCTGAGAAAGGCTTTGTTCCTGCAATATTCACCCAATTTCTGCTGCTGATGCATGAGTACAGTTTAATTTTATAGCAGAATGTCGGGCAAAAATGCAACATTTGGGCGGCTGTGCCTCAGGTGGTAGAGCGGGTAGTCCACTGATAGCAAGGTTGGCAGTTTGATCCCCATCCCCTCCGCATGCCAAAGTGTCCTTGAGCAAGGCTGAACCCGAAGCTGCTCTCAATGGCAGGCAGGCACCTTGCATGGAAGTCTGTAGCCATTGGTGTTTGAATGGGTGAATGCGAAACACACTATAAAGCGCTTTGAGTACCACTAAGGTAGAAAGGTGCTATAAAAGTTAAAACCATTTACCATTTACATTTGGCCAATGCTGGTATAAACACCACTGGGAGGAGAAAAGGACAGAGCAAAGGACAAAAATGCCCATGAAATCTCAGAAGGCTGCCAATAACGATGATTAAGGGGCAAATTTACCTCCAAAATTTAAGAAAACAATCTCTGCATAGTACACCGATCAGGCACAACATTAAGACCATCAGCCTAATATCGAGTTGGTCCCCCTTATGTGCTCAAAAATGGTCTGAACCACTGGGCATGGACAAGAGGACCTCTCAGGGTGTCCTATGGGGTCTGGAACCAGGATGTTGGCACTGGATCCTTTGGGTACTCTGGCTTGTGCAGTGGGGCCTCTGTCAATCAAACTTGTTCCACTGCATCCTGTTGATGCTTGATCAGAATGGGGTGTAGGAAGTTTGGAGGTCAAATCAACATGTTGGACCATTGTCATGTTCCTCAACATGTTCCTGATTGTTTGATGTTGTTTCCATGTGGTGGGGTGCATTTTCCTGCAGGGGTAGGCCAGTGACATTTGGGATTTTCATTTGCATGAGGGAGTGTGTTTGTTGTGGGACAATGTTTATTTGGGTGTCTAAGTCTGATCAACACGGATGTTAAAATCCAAGGTTTTCCATCAGAACACCACATAGTACCAATATGATCAATGTTATTCACTTCACCTGTCAGTGGTCATGATGTTGTGGCTGATCGGTATATTATACACTATAGAACAGAAATTAGTACAGTCCTGTGCAACATCACTCACATGTCAGATTATTCAAAATTGCATCACCTTACAGTAATTGTAGTAGTTCTCAGATGATTGCTCACTTCTCTTCGCAACAGCTTTTTATTCACTCATGTTGGCACTAGTTCATGGTTACTGTGTCCTAAGTATGTTTAAAACTTCCTACATTGGGTATAAAAGACACAATATTGCTGATTTTTGAAACCTCACTGTTAAGTTGACAGTGAAGATAAGAAAAGCCAATCCTCTCCTAACACAGATGCAGAGGAAACTTTCACTGGCAACACGTTTGAAGCGATTGTTTTACCTCTGAGTTGTTTACATATTTTCGGTTCATTTGGAGCGAGCGCCTGTTAACTTCACTGAGACAGAACACAGGTTAGCACCACCAATAAACCAGCAGCTTGCGAGCTTGTAAATGCTGCCTGTTTGATAAAGTGCCCAGTGGAGACACCAAATGAACCAAATTTTCCGCTGTGATTTTAGGAAAACAAGACTAAACCCCCTCTCAGACAGGATTAAAATTAAAGAGGGAGTTGGGGAATAAAATATTCTTTGTGCTTCTTGGTAATTGAACTCATTGTTCCAGGCGGCATTTTAACCATTGAGAAATGAAAGGATGTCGCTGGCAATCTACAGAACTGGCCAAATGAGAATACCAGTATGTAGCTGTCATTACAACAGTCCCTTTTAATGTTAAGAAAAAGCACAATGGAGACAAGCAGCTTGAGTCAGGCCTACTTTAAAATAAAATGACCTCTCTCCAACCAGGATTGAAATTGCAGGACAATCGACAAGTTTGTTGAAAAGCAGTAATTGAAAGTAGTTTGTCTGGGCAGGGTTAAAATCACTGACCAGCACAGTGATGCTTTGAGCTTATGTCAGTATGCTATCGTGGTTGTAACTTGCTACCACGCTGCTGTTACTCAGGTATTATGTTTGCCATGTTCGCCATCTTCAGCCATGCTCACATGGGACTGGTATTACATGGGGACCTCATGTGATATAGAGATTAACCCCTGACATCTGTGTTCTGTGCAGCAGGTTCACTCAGGTTAAGCGAAGTCTGTGGTTTACTCAAGTTTACTGACATTATCCACAGATATGGTATTAATAGGCTGCCACTTAGTAACTGTTAAACCTGCTGAAAGACAGCCAAATGTACCATCATCCATCTAATCATCATGTGCAATTTTGAGCTGTCTGCAATTGGGTCCTGATGTTGTGTGGCGACAAGAGGCTTCTGAATTTTTCACCCATAAGTCAGTTTCAGTTCAGTTCAGTTCAGTTCAGTTCAATTCAATTCAATTCAATTCAATTCAATTCAGTTCAATTGAGTTCCATTCAGTTTCATTCCATTCAGTTCCATTTCATTCCAGTTCACTTCACTTCAGTTCAATTCAGTTCCGTTCCACTTCACTTTAATTCAATTCAGTTCAGTTCCATTCAGTTCAATTCAATTAATTTCCATTCAGTTCCATTCCACTTCACCTCACTTCACTTCACTTCACTTCACTTCAATTCAATTCAATTCAATTCAGTTCAAATCAATTCAATTCAATTCCATTCAGTTTAATTCAGTTCAGTTCAATTCAGTTCCATTCCATTCCACTTCACTTCACTTCACTTCACTTCAGTTCAATTCAATTCACTTTAGTTCAGTTCAATTCAATTCAGTTCCATTCCACTTCACTTCACTTCAATTCAATTCAATTCAGTTCCATTCCACTTTACTTCACTTCATTTTAATTCAATTCAGTTCAATTCAATCCAATTCCATTCCATTCAGTTCAATTCAATTCATTTCCATTCAGTTCCATTCCATTTCACTTCACTTCAATTAAATTAAATTCCATTCCATTCAGTTTTATTCAGTTCAGTTCAGTTCAGTTCCATTCCATTCCATTACACTTCACTTCACTTCACTTCACTTCACTTCAGTTCAATTCAATTCAATTCAATTCAATTCAATTCAGTTCAGTTCCATTTGATTCAATTCCACTCAGTTCCATTCCATTCCGCTTCACTTCACTTCACTTCACTTCATTTCTATGTCTAGAAAGTCAACTCTGACATGGATAAATTCAGCACATCACTATAGTTAAAACAATCCGTCTTCCTCGGCCCATGAGCATCTATACAAAGTGGTTTGTATTAAATTGATGCAGTCGACCTGCCAACTAACCAACAACCTGTCGTTGTCATCTCTTGAGCCGTGCAGCTAGCATGGCTGTAACTGTCTTTGAGATCTCCACAATATCTCGAGAGTATTATTCTACAATAGCAGCCACCAAAGTTACCTCAAATCTGTTTAATGATAGTTTAATGGTAGAAAGCCTGTCTGTTTTACTCGTCCAGAGCATCTTTCACCAGACTGATAGGACCTGTCATGATTTTAAAGACCCTTGTTAATGTGACCATATGGTGTTTTTATATGCTGGCGGTCATGTCAATAGTGGTCACAAGTGTGCCGATGACAGTCTTAAAATCATGAACCCTTTAGAAACCGATCCTGTCAGCTTGCAGGGTGAGACATTCTGTGTCATTAATCTTCTTTTTCCCATCCAGATCTACAGCATGCGGCTAAATTACTCCAATATTACAACTTGCCATTGCGTAGTAGTTTGCTTTGTCTGTGCACAGTCACAGGTGAGCTGGTGTGCTCCAGTTGTAGCCAACAGGGAGAGAGATGATACAGTTTGATACACAGAGATGAGTTTTTAGTGGTTAAATCAATGACCGGAGAAGGACTTTAACAGATGGTATCAATTCTTTAGAGATCATCCAAGTGAGACTCAACAAGCACAAAGTCAGTATTTGAAGAGTAACACGGTCAGAATTTATTGACAAATCATCCTCATGTTTTATTCACTAAATGCCCAAAGACTTGGCTTGAAAACATCAGAAGTTAAACAACGGCCACCCAGAAGCTCTCTCTGAACGTGCTTGCGACGCTCGTGCAAATGAACTGATTGGCTCTTATCTTTCATTTGTGAAGGACAGTGTAAAAGCTCCTTAGGCAAAGACAGAACAGTTATTAGGAAAAGAAGTAGATGACATTGATAAGACTTTTTAAAGAAGCAGTCTAAGGGACTTTTAAAATCCCCTGACATGTGTTCTTGTTAGTGCATTAAACACTAACAGCACTGTGTTATCTTGTAGCCAGAGAGCAACTATGACGGCGGAAGCTCATTTCCACTGCTTTTACAAACTAGGAGTGCATTACGGTGCCTGAAATATAATATGCGAGGGATGCAGCTGGCTCTTGTTTCTCCCGTGAATGCAGATCCCTCCCAGTTGTAATTTAATCCAGAGTGCTTTAAAGCCTTTATTGCAAATCATCTGCTTACTGTAGCTATTAGGCTGGGTTGTAACTGTGGCATTTATGGTTCATAAACAGTGTTTTGCTTTCACACACTAATGATTATTATACACTGTTAAAACCAAGTGTCAGAACATGTCTTGAACTAAACAGCAGCAACAATAAATGCTTTCTCAGGCTGATTAGCGCATCAGCGTGGTCTTCTTAAGACATTCTACGATCTACGCCGATCAGTCACAACATTATGACCACTGACAGATGAAGTGAATAACATTGATCTTATTGGTACTATGTGCTGTTCTGATGGAAAACCTTGGATCTTAACATCTGTGTTGATGAGACTTAGACACCCAAATAAACATTGTCCCAACAAACACACTCCCTCATGCAAATGGAAATCCCAAATGTCACTGCAGGAAAATGCACCCCACCACATGGAAACAACATCAAACCATCAGGAACATGTTGAGGAACATGACAATGACCCAACATGTTGATTTGACCTCCAAACTTCCTACACCCCATTGTGATCAAGCATCAACAGGATGCAGTGGAACAAGTTTGATTGACAGAGGCCCCACTGCACAAGCCAGAGTACCCAAAGGATCCAGTGCCAACATCCTGGTTCCAGACCCCATAGGACACCCTGAGAGGTCCTCTTGTCCATGCCCAGTGGTTCAGAGCATTTTTGAGCACATAAGGGAACCAACACAATATTAGGCAGGTGCTCATAATGTTATGCCTGATCGGTGTATATTAGGATTTGAGTTTTCTTGTACATAAATAATTATTGTATTGAATTCATTAGAAAGCCTTTTTCTTGGTTATTTTCAAAGGTGTTTGTAGCAACCAATAATGTAACAATAACGTTTTTTTCTTTTTACATTTGTAAATGAGTGTTTATGTTCTATGTTTTATATTGGAGTTAAGTGCCGTTACAGTGCCAGTCCAGCTGTATTAAACACAGTTTGAAGTGAGGACTGAATCGTTCCTTGAGAAATGTTTGAAAAAGCATTTAATTAAATGTTTTCCAAGAATAAAATGTGGTTAATTCACTTGACAATGCAACATCCAACAGAGACACTGACATGAAATGATGAATTTACATATCTAAGCAGATAAACAATATTCTAAATAAAACAAATGATTCTCCAATTGGCTCTTACAACAGTAATTAAGGAGAGTGAGAGCTACATGGGACGTATCCTTGATGAATGAATATGACCACTATGCCATCCACTAGACCTATTTTTGACGAGCAAAACTGCAAAAAGAAAAAAAAACTGCCAGAAAATCTTCTATTTCCAAGAAATGCAGTCCTATTTATGTACCATTGCATTATCGGCTGCAGTTATTACACTTTCAAAGGATGTTTTTAATGCTAGACCATTAATATAATAACTCATTACATTATTGGTTGCTACAGTGTTTCACGGAGAAAAGAAAATGTTCCACAAATGTGCTTCAATTATAAATAGTTTCTCTTCTACGTCTTTGTGTGTTCTGAATGATAATCGCAGCACTTGAGCGTGCTCGATCGTTTTCATCTGTTTTGAGACAGCCTTCAGCATACAGTGAGAGCACTATCTTAACGGATGTCATCGTGTGGCAGTGGAGAAATCAGTTAAACACACTTCCTGCTGTACATACCATCACTCACCCACTTCAGACTGTTCATCTTTAACCCAGCTGTCTGTCAGTCTGGCAGGCGGGTGTATAGTTCTTACTTAGATCTGTGACAACTGACACACTTTGACTTAACGCACGACACAATGGGTGAAATATGGCAGACAGCACACCCCTGACAGCAAACAGGCACATTAAACTTTAAGACACAAGTTAGAGAAGGCAAATGGGCTCTTGACTTTCTCTTTCAGCCGGCAAAGAGGTTTTATATACAGTGACAGCAGCATCAGTCTCTCAGTCTCTCAGCTGTTCGTCGGGCTCGCTGCACCCTCTGTATTGTGGGAAAAGCCTGGCGGCAAGCGGGATCTGTGCGAAGCTTCACAGGCCTCGACAGGGAGCTCCGAGTGATCTCCTGGAAGAGGATTTAAACTCTGAGCTCTTTAATGTGTTTCTGGGGAGGCAGGCAGGCAGGTGGGTACACAGGCTCCCATCTTCTTCCCCCTGGAGATGGTGTGGTAGGAGCCTGAAATATGAATAAATTAGGAGCGAGGCGCCGTGTTGATGCTTCGGGAGATAACCTGGGAAAGTGGGGAGAGATCCTTCTGCAAATAGTTCCCTAAGGTGGGGAGCCATGTGAGCGATTGCAAACTATTCATCTTTGTACTTTTAAGCAAGCCATGGTAGTGGTCTGAGCCTGAGCCGGTGCGGTGATGATTTATTTTCATCGTCTTTGCTTTGGGCTGTGTCTCCCTTCCCTTTTTGCTTCTTTCCTCCAGGTAAATTACAGCCACGCAAAGGGAGCCCAAAACGTCCTCCGTCAATACAGGCAGCTATGAAGTTAATAAAATTAAACAGAAATGCAGAGACGCTAAAAGAAAGCCTTGACATATCATCCATCTACCAGAATAAAAGCCCAAATGTCTCATTAAACGGCAACCAAAATGCAAATAACCACAAGGCAGTAGAGCTTATCCATAATTCATGCATTGTTCCCTAAAAGCAATAACAAATCAATATTACTCCCCGTCCACATTCTGATCCCAGCACGGTTGAACAACAAACAAAACTTCATTCTGCTGCTGGAATAACTGAAGACACATATAAATGTAAAACAGCAAGATAACCCAGAGTCCTCCTTTTACCACGAGAGTCTAACGACTGTCGCTAAAACTAATGATTATTTTCATTTTTGATTAATCTGTCAACTATATTCTTGATTATTCGATTTGTTGTTTGATCTGTAAAATGTCAGAAAATATTGAAGATTGTTGATCACAAATATAAAAAGTAATAAATATTCAGTTTAGTGTTACAAAGAAAGAAAGAACCAGAAAATATTCACATTCAAGAATCAGAGAATTAAGACTTTTTCTCTTAAAAAAAGAGTACTTCTGTTGTGTGTCCACAGTGTTGTGTGTTTGCAGTAACGTGTTGTGTCTGTAGTGTTGTGCTGTGTGTCTGTAGTGTTGTGTGTCTTCAGTGTTGTGTGTCTTCAGTGTTGTGTGTTTGCAGTAACGTGTTGTGTCTGTAGTGCTGTGTGTCTGTAGTGTTGTGTGTCTTCAGTGTTGTGTGTCTTCAGTGTTGTGTGTCTGCAATAATGTGTTGTGTGTCTGTAGTGTTGTGTTGTGTGTCTGTAGTGCTGTGTGTCTTCAGTGTTGTGTGTCTTCAGTGTTGTGTGTCTTCAGTGCTGTGTGTCTATAGTGCTGTGTGTCTTCAGTGTTGTGTGTCTTCAGTGTTGTGTGTCTGCAATAATGTGTTGTGTGTCTGCAGTGTTGTGTGTCTGCAATAATGTGTTGTGTGTCTGCAGTGCTGTGTGTCTTCAGTGTTGTGTGTATTCAGTGTTGTGTGTCTTCAGTGTTGTGTGTCTGTAGTGCTGTGTGTCTTCAGTGTTGTGTGTCTTCAGTGTTGTGTGTCTGTAGTGCTGTGTGTCTTCAGTGTTGTGTCTCTTCAGTGTTGTGTGTCTATAGTGCTGTGTGTCTTCAGTGTTGTGTGTCTTCAGTGTTGTGTGTCTTCAGTGTTGTGTGTCTTCAGTGTTGTGTGTCTGTAGTGCTGTGTGTCTTCAGTGTTGTGTCTCTTCAGTGTTGTGTGTCTTCAGTGTTGTGTCTGTAGTACTGTGTGTCTATAGTGCTGTGTGTCTTCAGTGTTGTGTGTCTTCAGTGTTGTGTGTCTGCAATAATGTGTTGTGTGTCTGCAGTGTTGTGTGTCTGCAGTGTTGTGTTGTGTGTCTATAGTGCTGTGTGTCTTCAGTGTTGTGTGTCTTCAGTGTTGTGTGTCTTCAGTGTTGTGTGTCTGCAGTGCTGTGTGTCTGCAGTGCTGTGTGTCTTCAGTGTTGTGTGTCTTCAGTGTTGTGTATCTGAAGTAACGTGTTGTTTGTGTTGTCTGTCTGCATTGTTGTGCGTCCACAGCAATGTGTTGTGAGTCTACAGTGTTGTGTGTCTGCAGTAACAGGTTGTGTGTCTGCAGTAACGTGTTTTGTATCTGCAGTGTTGTGTGTCTGCAGTAATGTGTAGTGTGTCTGAAGTAACATGTTGTATATCTGTAGCATTGTGTGTCTGTAGTGTCTGTCTGCATTGTTGTGTGCCCACAATAACGTATTGTGTTTCTGCAGTAACGTGTTGTGCGTCTGCAGTAGATTGCTGTGTTGTTGGAGCGTGGGAAGCGTTGTGTATCTGTTCTGTCGTTCCCGGGAGACGGTGGCGGTGGTTTCCATGAACACAATGGTGCGTGTTGGGATGGCGTGTTCCTACGAAGACACCTTCAGTGTGTGTGTCCAAGGAGAGTGTGAGGTCTTTATTGTGTCTCCTGTGTTTCTATGTGTGAGTCGACAACTGATTGATCAGTCAGTCGTTGCATCTCTACTTCCAACCGCTGCGTTCAGGGGGAGGCTGACATTAAAACTTCAGTTCAATTCAGGACACAGACTAGAATATGCAACAGCTCTCCTACTGTACACGCTGCTGTATTCATCTTCCCCTGCCCCGTCACCGCACTGTAGTTTTCAGTGTCATCATCATGGTCATCATCGCCGTCAGCGTCCTCTCCTCAAAGTCAGCAGCATCTTGATTGAGATGAGCTCGCCCGGCAGTAATACAGCAGCCTAATATTAACAGGATGATGCTGTCAGAGCCATATGCTTCGGATGCCTCACCTAGAGCCGTGCAGATGTTTAGTATGCATGAGTTCGCGATGGAAGACTGATAGACGTCCGCCTCGGGCCTTTTAGCTTTTACAGCCTCCTCCACTGCGCGTCCCTATCATCCCTAATGATTCACTCAGGACCTGATCTGAAAATCAAATCCCAGTGGAAGGTTCGGAATATGCCATTAAACAAGCAACAACACATTATGCCCAGGGTCAGTCAAAGCCATTAGTGGAATTGCATCAGTTTTTAGGTTCATTACCTCTGTGTTATCTGGATGGAACATTTTGCTCTCTGGGCTGCTCTTGTACAGACCAGGCCACGCAGGTCCGTCGCCCCGCTAACGACATACTATGCTACACAAATTATTTACTGAAAGCCTCATAATTAATTTGATAGGGGTCTTCACTTCTCCTGAGAGCGAGGAGCCTCAGAGGACTTCTTCAGCAGCTGAGCGCATGTTGGTAAATTTAGATTATCATTAAAAATCTGTACATCAAGTCCAAAAATAACCCCTGAATAACCAAACAGGGATATTTTTAGATGACAGGCACACAACAAAGTGATTTTCTGATGTGATGAGAAGCAATATAGAACCACCACACTACAAGTGATATCTGTGAGTTTTGATATTAAATGAAAAAGAAGCATGTGGAATTTTAAATATGGATATAAAGAACTAACCAGATTCTAACTTTAGCTTTTCTTACCTGCTGGACAAAACACCATTGCAATTGCAGTACATCTATCTGTCCATCAATCTATTGCCTATACACCACTTTATCCTCTGTAGGGGACGCAGGTCTCCAGTCTCTTGGATAGTTAGTATACACTGATAAGACATAACATTATGATCACCTGCCTAATATTGTGTTGGTCCCATTATGTGCTCAAAAATGCTCTGAACCATTGGACATGGACAAGAGGACCTCTCAGGGTGTCCTATGGGGTCTGGAACCAGGATGTTGGCACTGGATCCTTTGGGTACTCTGGCTTGTGCAGTGGGGCCTCTGTCAATCAAACTTGTTCCACTGCATCCTGTTGATGCTTGATCAGAATGGGGTGTAGGAAGTTTGGAGGTCAAATCAACATGTTGGACCATTGTCATGTTCCTCAACATGTTCCTGATTGTTTGATGTTGTTTCCATGTGGTGGGGTGCATTTTCCTGCAGGGGTAGGCCAGTGACATTTGGGATTTTCATTTGCATGAGGGAGTGTGTTTGTTGTGGGACAATGTTTATTTGGGTGTCTAAGTCTGATCAACACGGATGTTAAGATCCAAGGTTTTCCAGCAGAACAGCACATAGTACCAATATGATCAATGTTATTGTCTTCACCTGTCAGTGGTCATAATGTTGTGGCTGATCGGTGTATATTCTTTATGAAACTACTTCTGCAGTTAGCTTAGATTAGCATGGGGACCTGTATCAACAAGATGGATGTAACCTCTGTGTCTAAAAAGTCAATGTGAATGTGCCAGCAGGAGGCGACTCCTCTGGTTGCAAAAATAAACCTAATGTTTTTGAAGTTTTTGAGAAAATGACCCAACCTATCTCCCTCGATTTTTAAAAAAAAATATTAGTCAACATTTTCTTAATGAGTTTGTGCACTCAGTCACTAGTTATAATGCTCCTTCAATGCAGTATGATGTTAATTCTGTAAATGATAAATTATTATTCTGCTATAGGCACAAAAGGCTCTGGCTTGTTTGTATTTCAACAAACCGGTAAGAGTTGTCTTGGGTAACTTTACATCCACCTTTTACACTTGGTCACTGATAAAGATTGAGAACAGGGAGCAATAACTATCTTGACTCTGCCTAAAGGTAGAATCTCGAGAGTTTAGTCAATTTTCTCATCTAACTCTCGACTACAAAGCAAAGACACTTATTTCCCAAAATGTCAAGCCATTCCTGTAACTCTTTTACCCACTGTCTCCTAACCCGTCACAGTATGTTCCGCGAGGCTCTCCAACAAAAAGGCTGTAACTGTTCGACATCTGTGACATCAATGGTTTGGAGCTTTCAAGTCGACGAAGGCAATTTCACATTCTTCACATTGGTTCATAAAGCAGCTGTCAGGAATATGACTCGGTTGAAAATTGAAAATGGTATTGCTTGAAGAGTAGTGCTAATGTTATGAGGTTCAAGAGTCTTGAGTATTTCGTCTTTTTCAAAAATGCAGTTCAAGAATAGACAGGGAATATATCCATCATTCTCTGTCATGTCTTTGTGCTAACTATTAAGACAGCGCTTGCATGTTCTGGGTCTTTCTCAGGTCTAGATACACAGCCGATAAAGCACACCCTAATTGCTGCAGTTACTAAAATCTCAGTTTATCCCATATAGACCAAAATTTATACAGTGCCATCAAGAAAATGCATCGTATTGAGAATCCTCACTTATACCAGCCTATACGGTGCGCTGCAAACCACATTTAATGACAATAAGATGAAATATAAGGGTTATATGCACCAAAGAAGCTCTATTTCAAAAAAATAACCTTGTAACAGCAGAAAATATAAAAAACACTGACAGTGCAAACCTTATGGGGCCACATTCATGCACACTGTTGCACCATTAGGTTCCTCAGGCTGCTTGTTTCAGGCATATTGCATCACATGTGCTATATATCACACAGAGTTGTTTCCTTTGTATATCTGTGCTGTACATCTGTGCTCACTTCTGCTGGGAGAAGAAACTAGGCAGAAAACTTGTACATGCAGCCAAAAGCAAAACGCTACAGTGGTGAGAAAGAACGAACGGTTCCCAACTCGAAAACAAAATTAAGACGTTACATTGCAGCATTTTGCACCCAACAAAAACCCTGATATGATCCTGGTAGATTGTATCCTGATGCAGCCTCCATTGCGTTTTGGAAATCGTCCCGAAGGACGTTTCTTGGAAAGTTTTTTCATATTATTTTGTGGAGGCAGAGAGAGGCAAAAGAAGGGAGTGAGATATGTGCATGCAGCTACACAGGATTACTCTCTTGTCACAGTAAATGTATGCAAAGCTATTCATGCGCTGCAGCTCCGCTGATCCACACAGATGCAAAGGCACTCAGAAGCGCATCAGTCTGGAAATACCAGCTCGACATGCTTACATGAGATGTGTATTGATTGCACTCGAGGGTGGGATGATTACTTTCCAAAGTGTTAATTCTGTCAGACACACCATCAGGGGTAAACCGTTGCATTCTGGTTTTATTCGGCACTTTAAGAATGGCCTGGGAATCTCTTGCATTCAAGCGGAAAAATATGATAATTTAGATGTAAAAAAATGACGTTAAAGAATGTCGGCTGGATTTTAACTCGAGCTGAGACGTTAGCCACATGTGTACCGCCATGGTTTAGTTCAAACTGAATCACAGTTTTGAGGCAGTATCATTATAATGAGATTTCTCACTACGGTAACATTTGGCAGGTTCTGTAAAGCCAGATGAGCAGGTTAGCATAATTTTACAGTGAAACATATGAAAGTGGTTCCTGGTTGGGTTGTCTTCTTAGTTTCTTCTGTTCCCTCAGTTGTGATGTAGTTTTAGTTTAGTAAGTTTGTTGCCCAATGTCTTATTACCTGAACTACTGGATGGATAACCATGACATTCGGTACACACGATCCCAAGAAAATGAATCCTTCAAACTTTGGTGATCCCCTGACTTTTCCTTTGGCACCATTCTGGGGCTGAGCTTTGGGGGAAATGTCTCTGCAACTCTTGGAAGGATTGCCATGGAATTTAGCACTAACATACTGTTCAACATGCTGGCTGATTTCCTTAGGACGTCTTGCACACATGATTTAAATAATGGCTTTTCCAATCTTTAAAATTTTTGTTGGACTGTTGGTGTTTGTTATTACCAGGATATTGTATTTATTGTTTTACAGTGCTGTTTTTAGTCATTCTAGTGGATGAAAAAGATTCTCTTTAAAAAAACAAAAAGGCCACGCAGGCCAGCGCTGTTCCAGACAGCGAGATCTGGATTAGGTTTCTCAATAATTAACTGTTAATCAGTTTACTGCTGTTAATAATTTAACATTATAAATATGTCAGCTAATAAAGCAGAAGAGGAAGGACATGCATGTCAGACAATGTATTGCAGATTAAATGCCACCATTCACATGGATTATCCAGCAGTTTGGTGTTTGCAAGCGGACAGGTTTAATCTAGCAATGGGTCACCATGACAAAAACGTTTGTGATGGTTAATGACGTCTGGCCAGAACTTACAAACTGAATTCAGATATGTCTTGGAATGGTCTCAATCAGTAAGAGATTGCCAGAAAACACTCACTTTAAATGACATTTGTAAATTAAATTACTTCAACTGTGACATAGTTATTGTGACATTTTTTGATTTGTATCATCCTCCTAATAAGCAATCAGTGCATCACAGCTGTTTGCATGTTCTAAAACATTCTCGGTTATTATTTTCTTTACTGAATTTCTCTTTTTCCATTTCTTTTAACCACTGTGTGTTGAAGAGTGCTGTCACTGACTGACATTTTCCTGCGGTTTGCTTCTCTGCAGGAGGTAAGATAGGAACCTGTCACAATAAAACAATGTAATGAGTTGTCATTGGTAACTGTGTGTTTGTCCCCAGCCGTATGCTAATCTTATCTTTTACCTGGCTTACATCTTCCTTGATTGTTGACATTTATCTGTAGTTTAGCCTTCATTCTCGCAGCACTTGTGGTGTCCGGGGTCAGCGTCTTCAGTTTTTCCCCTGATGGCAGGCAAAAAGTGTTGTCAGCTTCACCCTATCAAAGCAGAGGTCGCCACACAGAAGAGACAAGGGCAACAGCCACCTTTTGATTCAGCTCCCAGCAGGTTGATGACACGAATCAGAGTATGGCTCAGCAAAAAAGGACAGCCACTATTTGACACATGGTTACTTTGGCAGGGACATACACAGTGGTGGTCTATTTCTATTACGGCTCAGATGTGTTGTCAGAGGTGTTTATGGAACTAATGGCATCAGTGTTGGCCTGCCAAAATGACGTGCTGTGAAACACTGAATCGGCTACTGCGTGAAGTACGCTAAAGTGATGTTAAAAGAACTGGTTTCTGCTCGTGTGTTGTCCCAAAATGCCCCTATTGTGCTTTGCAGAGAAAGATTTTAACAAGCCCTCAATTCCCAAACACAGCTCCGGCTTTGACGTCTCTAAACATCCTATTCTTCCTCTCCTTCTGTTCCACACTGATGCAACCATCCACCAAGAATATGCACGAGTTTAGTTATGCGGAGGAACCTGGCCTCCTTCCTGCTACTTCTTTGTTTCCTCCTCTGTCACTCCTCCCACCTTTCTGCCGCTATCTTTCTCTGACATTGCTCATTACATTAGCAGGGCTGCGTCGCTAGCGGACACACAGTATGCACCCACAGACACACACACACACACACCTGACTCATTGGACTATAGCCGTGGCGCTGTCATGCACAAGGGGGGTGGGCAAAGGTTTGACAGGAGACAGCGGGCTGTTGCTTAACAGACAAGTGGTGAAATGCATGGCAGTGTAATTGCAATGAAGGGATAATTTGACAGCCGCTTGGTTATGATAGCTTGCAATTCTCTCATTCTCCCGGAATCCTTGCACTGACACATGTGCACACACACAGAGACACACTGACTGCATACTAACAAGGTGCGGAAGCCAAACCCTTAGCAGCATTGCCCGTGTTGTTGCAGACTTTGTTTCAGGTAAAGCCCTGTCATTTCTCTCTTGTTTGTTCTCACATTTCTTCTTCTATTTAAATCATCTGTGTTTAGATGTATATCATCTGCATCGAGACGTTCCAGCACGGGAGGACTTAATGTTTTCCTGCCATATTATTTCTCAGAGAAAGGTTTCAGTTCTTATTTCATCCCAAGTGACAGCGCAATTCATCACTCGCAGGCCTGTGCGAACGCCTTCTTTAAACAATGCCGGTGCATCATTGCTCAAGGACTAAAAGAATGAGCGCCGCATACGAGCCAAAACATTTCATCTTGCCCTTTTTCTCTCTCTTTTCGCGGGCAAAAATGAAGCTATCTCGCTTGTGTTTCCTTCTGCTCGGGCTCCTGCTCTGCTCAAGGACACGGATGAAACTGAATAAAACATGACAAACATCTTGTCATCAGAGAGGACGGGCTGGGAATGGGAAGGGAAATAGAAAATCTCACCTCTGCTTACTTGTCAGCATGGACATAAAAGTTGGGGGTTCTCGTGGAGGAGGTCTGGACCTTTATTTCAGGCTGCGTTCTGTTACACGTGAAATGGTTGGGAAACTACACACTACATGTGGCAGTGAGTGTGAAGAGTTTTCTACACTTGCAGCAGCTACCATCCATCTTTTATCTGAGCAGTCCGTAGCTTCTTAAGCCTATACATTAAAACTGTACATCTGTTGATTACTCAGACAATTGCCCTTCCTTGTCAGGGCTCTGTTTGTAGTAATGCTTGATGTCTCTGTAATCTCACCCTAATCTTCTTCTGATCTTAATCCAACACTGATCTTATCCCTTGTTGATCATTCTCTTCTTTCCACCCCCAGCTCTTCTATCTCTAATTTCCCCCAGCTCTCTGCTCTTATTCTTCACTCACTGCTTTATTTATTTTTTCTTTCATCCAGATGCATCAGACAGAGAGGCTTTCACACAATCCCCACAACCCTCCCCTCTCAGCTGAAGTGGCATGATGTATGGCTTTACACCAGGCCTCGTGGCCCCATCGCCATCAATGCAATCACATGGAGCTAAAGTCATAACCTAGGAGGAGGAAATACACTGCCAGCATGCTGCGTGCACATGTGGTGCCGGGGTAAGTGGATGTATGCTGCACGCACAGGTAGAAGCATGTAGGACTTACTCAGAGTGAATAAAAGCTTCACTGTTAGTGGACCGGACACAGCCCGGGGCTTGATCAACCACGGCTGGGTCATCTGGGGGAGGATGTCTGATGATGAAAGACCAGAAACACCCGATGACCCCAGGAAATGTCACCGATGATGTGTTCAGGTGCATCAAGATGAGACTTATTCAGAGTGAAAACAGGTTAGAAGATAGTTAGGAGTGTAAAAATATTCAATTTTTTTATATAGCACAAATTCACAATGTCATCTCACAGCACTTAACAAAGTAAAGTGCAGACCTTACGAATTTCAAACAGCAAACAGAAAACAGAAAATCCAACAATCCACAGTTGCTTTTGGATTCCCTCTGAGCAAGCAGTCGGCGACAGTGGGAAGGAACCAGAAAACCCCCTAGGATAGGGAAGGGGAGGAAAAAAAACCTCAGACAGAACCAGGATCAGGGAAGGCAGCCATCTGCCTCGACCGGTGTGAAATATGTCATCAATAGGCCAAAACCTGGCATGCATTTACCATCATGTTAAGTGATACACACAGATAGTATCAACTGAACTGATTATATTAAAAAGGTAACGTGACATTTGCAATACATTGTGTAAAAATGTTTGGAAAGCAACTTTTGGACATTAGTTTAGTAACAGTTTATTAGTACAGGAGCCCATTTCTACCTCAGTATTGTGACAAAAAAGAAAAAAAGAATGAAAAGGAGATTATAAAACAAAGGAGGAGTTGTAGTTGTTCTGTAATTATATGTTGGCAGTACTCGGTTAAAATCTGTTGATTCCTGGGTTCTCTACTTTCGTGATTTCCTGAAACTATCAAGATCATGATCAGCTGTCATCAAGACAACTGCAGCAACAAGTCGTACCATGGCAACATACAAACTGAAATACATCGAATGCTTGCTTTCTTTCCTTTGAGGTTTTTGGCAGTTAGCAAACAACTGGTTTCATTGCCAGTCTCTTCTGCTCTGTTCATTACAGCCATGTGTGTCTATATGGCCGCCTCCTGGTGATGCTATGAAGCCTTGTTTCTTTGCTTCAAAGCAGTTAATGGAGACAAACCTCATTTGCTTTTTCTCTTTTTAAAATTTGTGCAACATTTCAAAAGTTACTTGACACCATTGCTTTATTCTGATGTGTTGGTGAAGAGTCCAAACAATAATGTCGAAGAGGTATTCTGATATTTTATTTAAGCAAGCAGCAGTACTGCAGGGTAAAAAAAATATTTACAGGTAATCTTATTTAGGTAAAAGTACATGAATATTAGCATCATGTAGCAAAATAAAAGTATTTCAATTGCTGGGATGTAATTAATAATGCAATATTGTGCAAGCATCATAATAAAGACGGACAAAAGTGGCGCTAATCTTAAATGCAATTTTATTCTGTATTAATCATGTGAATCTAAAAAGTAAGATGTAAATACACTTGCTAGACAGCTGAGTAAAAGTGGATTCGGGGGATTATTATAGAGTAGAATCAAATTACAATACAATATCAAATATTGTACTAAAGCAAGTGTATTCACCTATCATTAAACTCTGAATTCCTTAAAGAGACATGTTCACTCCTGCCCATAGTTCACCTGGAAATTTAAAGCCTACAAAGGAAATCAACTGAAAAATGTGTCCATCAGCACAAAATTGTCTTTCCTTGAAACAGATAATCAAACAGCTACAGACTCTGCTCACACTCATTAAGCCTGAAACATTGTTTTACACACGTTGCTTGTAAGCCTCGGGGGTGAATACATTACACATTTTTGGTAAGAACTTCCATCAGAGTGTAATGAAGGGATCATCACGGGTAGATTGTTATTAGAGCCAGCGTGGATGCAGAGGCTGCTGACTCAGAACATTCTTCCACTTGCTGCTCATGCTCAGTGGAGAAAACCTGTTTTTTTTTATTACTGTTTCTTTCCCTCTGTTGCTGTAACAGTTCATGTGTTATCTTTAAATTACACACATCTTGATGTGAATATTGAAATTATCCACTTTTCCCGACAGCACAGCTTTGAAATGTGATTTCCTCAAGTCACTTAAATTCCCTCCCAACCGCTGTGCCGCTGACCTTACAAGTGAGTTGGAGGGATCTCTTCAGCTAGAGCAATTAAAAGAACAGCAGGGTATAGATTTCCGTTGGCTCCGATAAATGTGGCTGGGAGAATTATAATGTGTGTGACTAATGGTATGCTCGCAGTATTTAAGCACGGCTCTCATTAATATGCTAAGGAACCGGCGCCAGCTTTGTCTTCAACCCTCCTCCTTAGATCCATTGTTCAATGGATCCGGGCTAAAACGATACAACCCCCCATTGTACGTCTGCGCGGACATATCCACTGAGATTTCGCACAGTTCAAATGACTTTTGCATGGTGTTAGAGGACAGAAAATGCCTGAAGAACAGTCTTGTGGGCTGCAGGGATATCAGAGACAGAGTTGAGAACCCAGTAGTTTGACTAGAGACACCAAGAAAGTGAAACCAAAAGAGCTCTACTGGCAAAAAAAAAAAGCACAGGAGCGAAGCTACAAAAACTAGGCAAGCACAGCATTGCACAGGGAGCAGGCTGAGGCGAAATCCAAAGCAGAGGCGAGGGTTCAAAAGCGAGCAAACTGAATGCTGGAAAGCTAAGAGCTGGCACAAAGATGATCTGGCAGATGAGTGGTGGAGAGCTGGAGGTGTATATACGGAAGTGTTGATTGGCTGAGGGGGGGTCAGGTCAGGTGACACTGCAGGAAGGAAAAGATGGGCAGGTGGGAGCGGCGATATCTCACATGGCACAGTCAGAGGAATGAAAAGGAATAAATAACTCCAGAACCATGCATGTAACAACAAGCATGAACTAGACCTGCCAGTCGCATAGATAAGACCATGTCACTGCCACGCTTTGCCTTGCCTTGGTGTAAAAGATACACTTGTAAATGAAACAATGTTGGTGTGTAAAGATGAACAAACCCTTGGTGATGTCGCCCAAAGTTTCCCGATCAGCGGGTTTGAAGCTCAGTGTGGATCAGCGCTTCACTCCCCCCAAATGAGGTGGAGCAAAGGGAGAGCTGAGGTGGGCCATGGACTCTCCTGTGACGACACATACCAGTCACCTAAAATGGCCACAGTCCAAGTTATGCATAATTTTAAGCCTTGATACAAATAAAATGTGTGAGTCATATAAAAATCCATCCCTTGTACAATTGTTAGCGACATGGAAATTAGCTTTAAAGACCAAAGGAATGTTTTGTAGCAGGCTGTAAGCATGTTTGTTTCTGCTGTGAAGATGAACATTTTAACGCTTGACATGAGCGTTACAGAGATAGATCAATTAACAACACTGTCTAGATTAGCATCTTGGTAGCTGTGGTCTTAAGTAGTAGGTTTAGACTAATACCAAGACTGACAGTTTGATCCCAAGCATCTGTCAGGGAGCCCCACGAGAAACTGTAATTTTAATTGCTGGCAATTCAGAACAACACTCTCAGAAGCGGTCATGGTTATGGTTAGGGGTTGCGGTTAAGGTTAGTGTTTATACCACAGCAGCAGTATGCTGTTGCCTGGTCTTTGAGAAAACCTGCTTTTCCCACCTCGGTGAGCAAAATGTGACACTGACACAGTAACCTCTAATGGACCGCCGGGCCCATGATACGCTTTGCCGTGGTACTGGCTGAACCGTCACAGCAGGGCATTACACAATTTCCCTGGGTGATATTCAGTCCAGTCGCACAGGTAATGGAGGTGGATTTGGAACTGTACGTAAGAGATTAGATGGAATCTCATAATCCTCGACATCATTCCTTGAAGTATGCAACAGCCACGGTTAATGATGGATGGCTTATTGATCAGACACAGATTTTTTCACCCCCATCAGGGCTGAGATCTGCTGTGCTTAACACCTGAACTGCACCTTGAGTCTGGCAGGCAAAAGACAACCGCACACACTATTTCTAGTCGTGTTGCCAGATTGGACCACTTTGTTACCCAGCTGTCACAAGCAGTCTATCAACGTGTTTTGTAGCTTGCCATTCAGAGCGCAGCACTGTTTCCAGCACTCCTGTCAAACAGAGTCCCAGTTAAGTGTCAAGGTATGGCAGGCCCACAATCAATGCTCTTGCCTTTTTCAATGTATTTATTATGCCATATGGGCCCATCAAAGCTGTCAGAAGTATCCCATTTCCTCTGGGCCTACGAGACGCCTGCATGTAATTACAAGCTGCGATCACAACCTGCAAGCTCAGAGATAAAGAGCAAGAGGACGTACTATAGACTATATATGAGATCTAAAGCAGATTGCCATGGCAACCCCAGTATGTTTTCAGGGAGTCAAAACTGGTTAACAGACTTTAACTGGCTGCGGTAACATGATATTAACATTTGCTATGTGTAAGGGCCAGACCTTGTGCTAAATGTTAATAGCATTCATTAGAACCGTTTGTTTTCAGAGCAGATTTTTATGTGGATCGCTGCCACGTTGAATCAGAATATATTGTTGCTTTGGAAGAAGAAAGCTGATTGAAGATATTTACACAGGCAGACCCTAAAATAAAACAGGACTGAAACAAAAGGAAAGCATTTGTTTTGCTTGTACTGGTTGTATTTTGCATTTTAACTAAATTAATTAGCACATTGTGAGGAAATCTCAAACCCATTTCTTAAGAGGTTCATGAAACTATCATCTGAACACAACATGTGTTTTGATCACAACTTCATCGCGTCTGTATTTCATGATAATATAATTGTCACCTCAAAATTGCAACCTGTTTTCCTGTTTGTGTCCTCTTTAGCTGAGTTTATTCGACTGAAACAACAGTGGTGGCAGGCAATGTCAGACAAAGGACAGACTATTGATGATGAATTAGATTTTTGGCTTTCATCAAGGTCAGCGTCAGACAGAAGCTACACTTCATTTTTCTGTCAAATGCACTTGAACCGAAGGCCTCCGCGGTTTTGTTGTCATCTCTAAATAAGCTAATTTATTCACATTAGCTTATTATATCACCTGAAGATAGGGGAAAATAATTAGTGATCTCATGATAGGAAAAATCCCTCATGTCAATATGAAAACTCCTAATTTACCTAAGCGGAACAGAGAGGTTTCTTCTTTTGACTGAAGTTGGGCAGGCATCCACCCAAAACTGGATTCTAAATCATTCATTTCATGTACTGCATGTATTTGATCTTTTGCCAGCGGCACTCAACATGTAAACAGATGTTGTCAGATATGCCTTCAAGCCCCTGAGATCTTCCATTTACATATACAGTACAGTTGTTAATAATGTATCATCACAATAAATACTGGTTAAAATAAAACATCATTTTTCCCTTTGCTCCGACAGACGTTTGTTCTTGCTTTGCATGGCTGCGTGTCACCAACATGTCTCGTCATCTCAGGCTCAGGCCATTACTATGAGTGAACCACTTACTGTGAAAGGGGGGAAATAAAGCTGGTCGAGAGTCTAGAGGACTGCATCCGCATCGTCAGCCGTTTCTTCTCGTGTGGTGCATTTGAGCAGATGACGCCGCAGTTATGAGAGTAATTTTTCATGTGATTTGAGAATTCCACTCTTGATTCGGTGCATAGAGGCTTTTGAAGCGTTACAGTGTCCACCTAGGCAGCAGAAACAGAACCCGTGAACCATGTACCAGTTTACTCAGACGGACAGCAAGGTCAAAGGAACTTGACTCCCTTACAGCGCAACTCCAATGTGGCTCACCTTCAGAATAAATAACTCCTTTCTGCCATAAAGAGGCAGATGAAAGCAGGTGTTTTCTTGCCAGTTTTTCACTTCTGTTCACACGAGTTGATCTGATGTGAAGATTGCCACTAAAATTCCAGCTCTTTAAACCTGTAAACTGTTAAATAACACTACTGCTCATCATCTGATTATTAAGGTTGACTCCACTGATTGATCCCTAATGACATGTATTTGTGACTAACTGAGTTAAAACTACTTTACTTGTCACTCCCAAAGCAAACTTTGGGTGTAAAAATTTTTAGCTGCTCTATAAAGATTTCAATCTAATTTCCCTGTCATGAAGGTTTTTAACAGGATTTAATTTCATGATTTAGCAATAGTCAGCCATCACTTGGCAACAAATCAGTGAACAGTTTGAATAAATGTTCAGGAAGAGTTCAGGCTGTAAAGGTAAACACACCGATAAGGCATAACATTATGACCACCTGCCTAATATTGTGTTGGTCCCCCTTATGTGCTAAAAATACTCTGAACCATTGGGCATGGACCAGAGGACCTCTCAGGTGTCCTATGGGGTCTGGAACCAGGACGTTGGCACTGGATCCTTTGGGTACTCTGGCTTGTGCAGTGGGGCGTCTGTCAATCAAACTCATTCCACTGCATCCTGTTGATGCTTGATCACAATGAGGGGTAGAAAGTTTGGAGGTCAAATCAACATGTTGGGCCATTGTCATGTTCCTCAACATGTTCCTAGTTGTTTGCTGTTGTTACCATGTGGTGGGGTGCATTTTCCTGCGGGGGGTAGGCCAGTGATACTTGGGATTTCCATTTGCATGAAGGAGTGTGCTTTTTGTGGGACAATGTTTTTTTGGGTGTCTAAGTCTCATCAACATGGATGTTAAAATCCAAGGTTTTCCATCAGAACAGCACATAGTACCAATATGATCAATGTTATTGACTTTACCTGGTATTGGTCATAATGTCATGTGTGTTTGAGTTTTTACAGATATGTATTGTGTCTGTAGAGTGTGATGTGTGACTGTGCATACTTCACACTTTTTGTGTTTGTGTTGTTGTTGCTTTTTCAGATAAAAATTTAATATCTTAATAAAATAGTGGAAAATGGCAGCTCCCAGTCAGACCCTTACTCTAACTGTTGGTTTGAACCATTTACCCTCATCAGACCTCCATCCCACACAGTCCAAATGTAATTTGTGTTGAAAAGAGGCCAATCCATTCATATTAGCCACTTTAAAATTCTGATTCAAATTAATTTGTTCTGCAGACTACTGCAAATTCCACTACCCCTATCCCCCCACCCTATTGGCTGACAGCCAGTGCCACCCTGCAGCATCAGGACAGAGCTGAAGTTGTAAATACATCACAGAGTTGTCATTTATCTCAATAAAAGGGAAAGTGTGCCTTGAGAGTAGCTCATCTAAACTGCAGCACGCCACAAACCATCACTGTCGAGACAGAGATATTTTCAGCAGCTGGCATATGGACGAGATCGAGGCTGAGACAGGCTGAGCCAGTGCAGATGGAGCCTCTCGTTGTTCACCAGCAGTACGCACAATCTGCACGGCCTCATGGGAATCTGAGTGAAGCGAGACGGCTTGGCGTGTAATAAAAGTTTCACTGGAACCAAACAAGTGTCACCTTAATAATCCGCTTTTAATTGCAGGGATTTTAGTGATGATGTCGGGAATGTGTGTAAGTAAGATTGTGAAGATTTGGGATTTTAAATCACTTGCTTTTTCTCTAAAAGTGGCAAGCAACTGTCAAAATCAGTCTCAAACTGTCTTAAACCAGCCCTGGGCACTAAAACAATAGTGATTTGTGCCAGTAGTTACAATAAATAGCAATGGGAAATTTGTCTGATAGAATGCTCAGTAGTTTCACTAAAATGCATCGGATGCGGACCATCATGAAAGCACATAATGAATGAGCAAACTCTGATTACATGAACAAAACCAAAGTGTGTTCTCACCCTGACTAATAGACAGTCTAACATATCCCTTGAAAATTGAGCCCTTTGTCCTCTACACTCTAATATGGCTTCTATGCAGGTCTCCCAAGGTGGGCTAGTCTGAGGCTGCTGGGGCCTCTCATCTCCCCCATCTATGCATGGTGGAAGCTGCATCCGGGAGGCCCAGCGTTTGCACATCACCTTCATCTAAATGATACACCCAGCGGTCTGCTCTGACAGACTGATATTGGAGTTGATGTGGAGGCCAGTGTGGGGTCACCGCCCAGCGACCAGACACTTAACTTCATTGTCTGGTCACGATTCAACATTGGTGATTGGGGAGTCTCTGCACACCTTCAGGTTTTATTTGCTTCTTTTATTTAATGTGTGTGACGGTGAAATTATTCATTTATGCTTATTTATTTCTATTTATGTGTGGAATTTTTAAGTTTTTAAAAAATAGTTTTTCTGGTTTTCCAATAGCAATGTTTTATCTTGCTTACTAACTAGATTTCTCACACTCAGTTGTAGCTGCTGGTGTTAATCTGTTACTGTACAACTGGTTCAGGTTCATAGGTAGCTTACTGTTTATTATAAATATACTGAAGACCACATCTTGTTCTCCTCTTGGACCGTCTGTTTGCCTCTGTTACACAGACATGTGGGGGATATTTATAAAACAACAACAAAACATATCAAATCTGCAGTACAAGATTCAACATCCCAGTTGTTTGAATACATACATGCTGATGGATGCTTCACTTAAAACCACACATGTCTGAGGAACGTTGTTTCACATTCATTCTATTTACATTATGTCTTTGTTTGACATTTGGTGTCTTTATAATGGCAGACCATATCATCCTGGCACTGAATAAAATCCTCAGAAGAAGAGTTGTACTGGTGGGAGATCATCCCTTTCATCCTCATAATCTGTCCAAATCCTTGGGAACAATGCCTCTCCATTATGGAAATAGAAAACATGACCATTACAAGTTTTATCCCAGCGGCTCACTGTTATTGTGTGTTATTCAAGAATCCACAGTTGTTGTATAGCCCACAGTTTTTTTCTTATCACCACTAACAGTTTCCATATTTCTATTACATTGTGTGTTTATGGGCACATAATGAAACACATGTAGTAAAAGCACAGTCACCCCTGAGGTTCCATTCTGATGACGCCAGCTCCCTCCATTATGGGCAGCTCCACTAGGTGGGCCAGTAAACTAACGACTGTAAAACGACTCATCTCCAATAACGCAAGCCGGCAACCCGTCGGAGAGAGACGAGAATCAAATGGAGTCTCTGTGTATTCACTTCCCCTCCCACTCTGTCCCTTTCTTGTCATTTTACCACCTCGTCTCATCCATTGCTCCCTACAGAGAACCTTCCCACCACCCCACTCCCCCAAAGGAGGAGGGGGGCAAAAACCGTCTCTCATGTCATTTTGTCTTTTACAATCCACTTCATTTTGAGGCTTACAAATTCTATTAGGGTGATCTTGTGTGTATTGTATAGTTGCTGCAGGGGAGAGAAACGGGGGGAGGGACAAGCCCCTAATACTAATAAACGAGCTAGACTTTGCCTCCCCCCTGCACTATGAGATGGGAGGGAGCAGGGGCAGAGTAATTGGAAAATATCCCTGCCTCCTATTCCAGAAACCCCCCACCACACACACAGACACACACCATCATCCCCTTTCCATGGCTTCAACTGACCGCACTCTCTCCTGCATGGAGAAACACAGAGCCACTGTTTTCTTTCTCATTTGAACTGCAAAACAATTAGTTTGATTTACTAATTCTGCCTCAGTATGTGGGCTGGGGAGGGGTGGGGATGGAGGTGGAGGTGGGGGGCTCCAAGGTTAACAAAAGGACAGGAAGTATTATGTAAGGCTGTCTGCATCAGGCAATCTTCAAAGTGGGATTGGGGAAGAGGGGGATAGGCTCAGTGAACACTGGTTGCAGTCCAAGAGGAAGAGGACTAATGTTAGGGGGAACTTCAGGTAAACTAAGAAAAGCACCAGAAATCAATAAGTGAGGAAATTTTTACTTCCTCGTGAGGTATGTTTTGATCTCGAAGATCAGGATCGAGGCTCATAGCATTAGCAGTCAATATTGTATTTTTCAATAACACATACTGAGCACAGTGGACACTTGTCCTGTGCTGATATTGCTGTTTTTGTCAGCAGACACATTATATGGGCCATAAAGACGGCTCTGCAATTATACCACTGGGATACAGACACATTGTTCTAGCCGATCTTGTCTTTAACACATGACCTCTGGACTGGAAGCCATTAAGCATCACAGTACTCTTTGTCATGGTGGACTGTTGCTAGCACAATGCTCTCTGTATTGTCTGCACTGCCTGCAGTCCAAGTGACTGCCTCCTTGAGTCGCTACAGTATCAGACAGTAAGAGGCTCTACCTGGTGATGCAACCATCTACTGATCTACAATGTAATGTCTGACATGCATGCGGAGAATACAGGTTTTTGCCATCTTTTGGAGCTTGTGGAGCCTCAGTACATTCTAGTCTCTCCACACTACATTTCAGATGGTTTCCCACTGGAGCTTTACAACAATGTTTATGACCAACTAAGCAGCAGTAAGGAGCAGCTTGGGTGGAGAAATGCATTTTTTTTCTTAATGCAATAATTTGACAAGCATATACACCGATCAGACATAACATCATGACCACCTGCTTAACATTGTGTTGGCCCCCCTTATGTGTTCAAAAATGCTCTGAACCATTGGGCATGGACAAGAGGACCTCTCAGGGTGTCATATGGGGTCTGGAACCAGGACCAGGGTACTGGATCCTTTGGGTTCTCTGGCTTGTGCAGTGGGGCCTCTGTCAATCAAACTTGTTCCACTGCCTCCTGTTGATGCTTGATCAGAATAGGGTGTAGAAGTTTGGAGGTCATATCAACATGTTGGACCATTGTCATGTTTCTAAACATGTTCCTGATTGTTGGATGTTTTTTCCATGTGGTGGGGTGCATTTTCCTGCAGGGGTAGGCCAGTGACATTTGGGATTTCCATTTACATGAGGGAGTGTGCTTGTTGTGGGACAATGTTTATTTGTTTGTCTAAGTCTCATCAACATGGATGTTAAAATCCAAAGTTTTCCATCAGAACAGCACATAGTACCGATATGAACAATGCTATTCACTTCACCTGTTATTGGTCATAATGTTGTTGCTGATCGGTATACCTGCTTCTTGCTATTCATGATGTTAATGGAAACAACGAACCTGTGCTTTATATTTACAGCCTTAGCCCAAGAAATAAGATCAGACTGCAGAGCAAGTGATCCATGTCCAACACACCAGGACGTACCAAAGTGAGACTCCAGCTTTAATTCGAAACCTTCATTATTTATGAATCTGACATTGTAATAGCAGAAATGCTGCAACACATTTCCAACCTCACTGCTGCGAAGACTCTCCATGACTTCATTATATTGGAATTGAAAACACATGCTTCTATCAGGCCTCAGTTGTTCTCCACACGACTAAATCAGGCTGGAATCATTCTCTTTTATCTCAAGTGGCTGAACTTGATGTTGAACTTGCCGTCTCATGAATTAGTTAGCGCTGAATGTTTCTGTAATTGAGCCATGGGTGTGCTTCCCAAATGAAGAGATTACTGTGTTTTGTTTGCACTGCTTACATGTCTGACAACATCTTTACTTTAAGCTGTGTCGGTGTTTTAGTAGGTCAACTATCATTTTCAGTACTCCCAGTTGTCATTCAAGGAACTTATCAGCTGCTTTTTGTTTTGGCTTCACGTTGCTCAAGGTAAACATAGCAGCATGTTGACTTTGTGTTATTTTCTGTTTCTGTCTCCTTTTTATATCTTTCCATGAGGTTATATTTGGAAGCAGTTTTGGTTTATTTGCACAGATGACAGATATAGAAAATTACAGTACTGGAGTATGGGAGAAAAAAATAGACAAACAGCTGAAGTGCATCAACTGATCTATGGAAATGAAGAATACACGAGTAAATGATCTCCTCTTAGAGCTGAAATATGCAGCGAAAGGTCATCCTCGGCATTACAAATGAGGGGGAGTTCATAGAGAGACCTTCAGAACAACACACATCAAACCCTTGTTTGTATTTAAAGCTGAGCAGTTCAGCTGTTGAAAAAAAATACATTCAATACTCCTGTGCTCCTGTTCATTTTGAAACTCAAAAGACCTTGCGGGAGCCGACAGGATGTTTGGTTGTCTTCAATAGGCCTTTGTCACTACTGATGCGGTGTTACTAATAACACCAACAATGTGACAGTGAGCCGACAGCACCAGGACCCTGAAAGTGAAGCAGCAAGACAGACTTTAGAGACAAATAATTTTTCTGTGTGCACCTGTTCTTCCCGGGATACCCAGATCCTGAGTTAATTGCAACATTACTATGCTCCATTACATGTGAAAGCCCTTTATTCGAAATCCTGCTGAAGTAAAAGTACATATGAACAGCATAATGTACTTGAAATATCAAAACTAAGAGTACTCATTCAAGAAAAATATAATTCCCTTCCCTTAACATGTATTACACCGTTACCTTAAAACTGATGCATGTGTAAAGAGCATTTTTACTGTTTTAGCTGCATGTATTTTAAGCAGCTTCATAAGCCATAAATATAAATTGGCTAGGCCGACTTTTTATTTATTTATTTAACCAGGAGTCCCTTGAAGTCTCAAGAGAGACCTGGTAAAGAAGGCACACTGTTATAAAGCTACAAGAGGTTAGAAAATCGAGCATGGCAACAACTGGTATGGGGTAAACATAAAACACACGAAAACAACCGAGGGACTAAAGATACAGAAAACAAAAATCCAGTTTAGAAAGAGCAGTTGCTATCTCCAGTCACACATCTTTTGATCAGAGCTTTGAACTCTCCCAGGGAGACAAAATCATTAAGCTGCTGCTGTCTGAAGGTTACTCCAGGACCGGCATGAAAAACAAGAGAAGGCCATTCTACGAATTTCACAGCAAATCCTTAGTATCCTGTAAAGCAGTTCTTTAGATGAGCAACAATTCTAACATCTGTTAGTATGTAATAGAAAATTACATGAGCTAGAAAGCGGTTTATCCAGTGTTAGTTTGTAAATAAAAGTATGCCAATGCTGCTGTTTTTTAGGCTTAATGAGGGCCAAGAAACCAGTTCACAAAGTACACAGTGAGGTGGCATATCAGCAAATATTAGGTTCCTATACACCGATCAGTCACAATGTTCTGACCACTGACAGGTGAAGTGAATAACATTGATCATATTGGTGAATCCATGGAAATCCCAAATGCCACTGGCCCATACCCCAGCAGGAAAATGCACCCCACCACATGGAAAAAACATCAAACAATCAGGAACATGTTGAGGAACATGACAGTGGTCCAACATGTTGATTTGACCTCCAAACTTCCTACACCCCATTGTGATCAAGCATCAACAGGATGCAGTGGAACAAGTTGGACTGACAGAGGCCCCACTGCACAAGACAGAGTACCCAAAGGATCCAGTGCCAACATCCTGGTTCCAGACCCCATAAGACACCCTGAGAGGTCCTCTTGTAAATTCCCAATGGTTCAGAGCATTTTTGAGCACATAAGGGTGGACCAACACAATATCAGGCAGGTGGTCATAATGTTGTAACTGATCAGTGTATAACAGCATAAACATGTGTTAGCGAGCTGATGAAATGATGGGATAAAGTAACAAGTTGTATTTTTTTTAATTAATTGCTTTAAACTTGCCAGTATACTTAAATGCCAACATGTAAGACTTTTAGAGGAAAAAATTCTCTTTTTTAAACTGCTAAGAACTCATCGATTGACCAATTTAAGCAATTATAAATCAAAGGCCAGTTTGATGTGTCGTCATATAAAGAAAGCTTGCTTTTTCACATCTGTTACATGCAGATATAGTTGCTTAAAGGTTATGAGTCAAACTTTGAATAGATATTCTTCTACATATACATCCCCATAGCAACTAGTGTGTGATCATGGTGCCTCCTCATAAATAATCAGTGAATTATTTGTAATGAATGTCCTTTTTGCATTTCTCTGATGGTAAATGTGGGTCTTATCCAGTGACCAAATAGTCAACAGTGATTGATCGAGTCAGCCAGCTGAAGAACCACGAGCTAAGAGGATTTTGACAGGCGCCATATATTAAGACCGGAGAGGCTTTTCAGTCCGAGCTGTCATTATTACAGGTGCAAACTTCACTCATACTGCTCTCGTATAATCAATCACTGTAATTCGCATTTCTGCTTTAAGAACACTTCCATCTTTCCAGTCAAACGTATTCTCACATTCATCTGCGCCGCTGTATATCCCGCTTCTTTCTTTAATCTGACAGTGGAGAGACATTGACACTATTCATAATTTAGGTCAGCTTTTGAACAGCGGGTCATGTGCCACAATTTAGCAGTGAATATGTCATGCGCTTGTCATGTATTACGTGCACTTTAAGGGCATTAACCACTTGTAAGGCCCTACAGGGACAAGTCATTAGTGATGAATATTAAACCTCCCACACAGTGTGCTACAGACACTGAAGTCCCCACTATACCTTTGATGAACAGCATCAACACATCATATTTTCTAAGAGAACATAATAGGAAAGAACAAAGTGAAGAGGATACATAGCACTTTATCTAACTCGGCACAGCTACAGAGGGGAATATCTAAGTAAGGACTATTGTTCTGCACTCACAGTGCAAGTAATAAGGGCTATTATAGGGCTTGTAGGCAGACCTGTAGGGGGAGGAAAATGAGAATTTGAGAATACTGAGAATCTCTTTGTTGCTATAAGTGCCCAGCAATTCAACTTGTATTACGCCCATCGTGTCATTAGATCCCACTTGAGTGTCTTCCCTGACAAGCAGCGATAATAAGGATGAAGATACACAAATAAGACAGAGGTACAAGTGAGTAACAGGCAGGTGTGATAATATGAGGATATGTATGATTCTATTTTGCAAATCAAGATGCTCTAATTACCACCATCTGCTGTCTGAAGGGGAAAAGAGGGAATGAAGTGTTGTGTTCTGACTTGGCAATTAAAGATAAATATGCAGTGTAACAGGAGAGGCCCATTTTGTGTCTCTTTAATGTAACACAGGGGCAGAATAGTTGGCCTGTGACTGACTCTTCTCAAGGGCTTCATCCTATTATGAAGACTTTACGGGCTTACATAAGGAAAATGCCTGCACTGTAAAAAAGTCTGACGATCTTCATAAATGCCTGATAGATTTTATTGACTTATGAGGCACTGTGGGGATATTTTCTAGCACCCTGTCATTTATTTTAGGAAACATCTTTTCCTGCTCTTTTAGCTCATTTTCCTCCAGCAGTTTTTGTTTTTCCATTGTAAAAGCCCGGTGACTGCCCTTTGGCCCAGGCACAAATGGGGGTCAAGGAGTCGTCATTAAAGCTAGTTGGGAATGCTACATTTGGGAAGGATTAGCTTTGACCTTGTTGCTGTGTTGAGGGTTGTAGAGGCCACAGTCAGTGGTGCTATTTCTGTGTCCTGAGGGCTCTGGCTTCATTATCAGTGCTTAATGAAGAAAAAAGACTAGAGCTGTCAAAATTCAGAATTCATGTATTTCCAGTGCATCAATCTCTGAATCCCCACATCCAGATTATTATGTGAGAGTGAACGAAGCCACGGAGGCAGAGAAAGTTTTGGTGAAGGTGTAATTAAAGCTGATTATGGCAAGGCAGAGGGGAGGGCAGAGCAGCACATTCGTCTTCCCCACAAACGAGCGCAGAGGCCGGGAGAGCTGAATTAGCTGCCTCGCTGTCGCCTCCTCTCCGCTGTGCCACTTTGTCACAAGGACACTCCTCCTGGAAGATGAGGCGGGGTCAAGTGCATGTGCACCCCCCGGCATTATTCTTACAGGCCGCCGGGGTCCCTGTTCCACCCGGGCACTGGGAATTGAGGCACTTTAGCGAGCTCTGAGCTATACACCACTCAGCCTCTGCATCATTAAACCAGGCTAAAAATACACAGCCCACCCATGGTCCCCCCGTTCACAGCAGACCAGTTCACTCACACTCTGAAACAATCCCCGACTGCTGCTCACGAGAGGTGTGACACCATTATATTTCACTCCCTTTTAAAATTTGATCAGCGTTATGAGCCTGTTATAATACACTAACAGTGTATCCGATGTTATTAAGTGCCCTTCTATTCCACCCACTAATTCATAGATCATTATTGATACCGCTGCTCCTGTACAAATTCACACTGTTGTGTTTACACTGTTATTAATGCTCATCCCATGGGCATTAATGTACCTCGAAATCAATATGTGTTGGTGTAATGCCGGAGTGACACGTGCTACAAGGCATTCACTCACTAGACAGCAAAACCCACACATTATGATGCTAGAAACCATACATACAGCTGCAATTCATAATTATTTTTATCATCAATTAATCTGCTAATGTCGCAATTATTTTTTGATTGATTAACTGACTCTTGCAATTCTTTTGATGGATTTATTGTTGATCTAACAGCATTTCATAAATGCAAGTGAGTAACTGAAATTAATAGTTAAACGTACATCTCATCAACTGTATTTGCATAACAAAACACATGCAACTGACACTCTCCAGTACGTCTGGGCTGCTTTTCATGAATAACACTAAACAATCTGACTAAAGTGGCCACTTTCTAGAAAGCAGGGCGAGGTGTGAATAGATTTATTCCTGGCAAATGATGCATTGTATGGATTTTGAATAACTGCACTCTTGCATAATCGTGTTTCACTCCCAAGGGCGTTACAATATCAATACAATGCATCACACAGAAATAGCAAATCAGCCGGAAAGACCTTTACTTTGAGGTAACTTGTTGACTGTCTAGCAAAAGCGGCGTGCATTTCTTTGACTCTTACTGTCACAATGCAATGGATACTGCAAAGGCGATCTCACTGCCCTGGCCCTCAGGTGCAAGTAATAGCCTGATTGTCATTGCCGGAATGAGCAACAACTCAATGCAGAGAGGAGCAGCTTCCAAGGTAAATGTTTTCTTCAAATGGATACACTGAAAATATGCTGTGCTTATTTAGTGTTTTATTATTCATTGCTGCTGTGCTCTAAGGTCAGACTTCTCTCTAAGTGTTTGCTGAATGGGGAGATGAGTTAGTTGGCCCTGGGTGTCCCTGAAGCAAAAGCTTCAAGTTGCTTTCATGAGCCAAATGACAATCTGACACCTGAGCTAATGCATATATCCCACAGAGAGACAGGTTTTCAGTCTTAATAAAGGATTTGGATAAGAAAAGGAGGCGATAATTGTTTAAATGAACACCACGTTTTTGCCCTTGTCGTGATAAAAACAATTTAGCGTAGCAGCCTATAGCTTGTTCAACAGCTTTGTGGGTGTCACTAGCATAGGTTCAATTTAATATTTAAGCAATTATGCTAATGGATGCATTTTTAATCACAGCCTTTTAACAGCTTTCGTGACTCCACACAGTCAAAGTTCATAAAGACTAAACTGGGGTAAGGTGCACCTTCAAAATAAAAAGCCCGACCATCATAACTCACCTTGTGTTCACTAGATATAGTCAGTTTTCATAGCAGTTCATAGCAGAAATATTTTTAGTGGTCTGAGGAAATCAAATCAAATGGTTTTGAGGTATGCTGGTGTCATATTTTAACTGTTTTTTTCTCTACTTACATGAGTCATGTGGATGGTTATCCAGTTAGATTTACAGGCTCTTGAAACACACAGGGGTGGGTCCAAATTTCACACTTGTAATATTTTATTCCCAGCATTTTTGAGCTCTCACAGTCTCATAAGTACAGCAGATATAGACGTGGAATTTTCAGGGATGAAAAACTCATTTGAGCGCCGTTAAAAACATGCAGCCACCTCAATTTTACACCCACTCCAGGTGTCGTAGCCAAAATGTCATTTTTGTTCAACACATTGCTTTCTATAATCAAATGTAACCATCAGTATCATGGGCTATATCACAGTTTTAATAGCAAAACTGCACCAGTTTAATGTCAATGGCACAAAATCATAGGAGCAAGTGCTGGTACCTTGGATGTATCTACACTCTGATTATTCACCGGAGAAACTTTTAAAAAGGGCATTTTGGGAAAACTTTCAAGGGTCACTCCACCATGTGGGATAGGTGGCTGGTTAAAAATGAGTAATAGCAATTCAAAGGTCTCAGTTTTATCGACATTTTGATACCAGGCTCATCTTCTGGCCATGATTCATTCGGTGTCAAAACAACTTTCTCACAGGCATATCTTAGCACTTGCAAAATGTAAAATTTGAGTCTCCGTTCACACAAGGAAGGTATTACGAAGATAAAATTTTAAATAAACTGAAGTTATTGAACATAAAAATGAGTTGATTCTAAGAGGTCTAGGTACTAACTTCTGTCACAAACTTTGTTTTATATGGAAATAACTTAATGATATTCATAATATGTGTTTTACAAACATATAGAGGCAGTCTATTTTCTGCTAAAGTTAGCAGAAAATAGACATTATTGTTAAAGGTGACATCATACCCTAGTTTACCTAGTTTAACCAATCACAACCTCAGAATATTTATTTTTCTTCACAGTTCGCTTTACCATCACCTACACTAGCTTTCTACTTGTATATTTACATATACTCACAATTACACACACACGCACACACACACACACGTATATAACGAACAAAAAACGGATGATTAAAATTATTCCGAGGACACAAACAGGTGTGTAAAGTGCTTCTATCTGCTTTGACATTAGGTAAAGTTCAATTGGAATATTTAAGCAATTATGCTAATGAATGCATTTTAAATAAGAGTGTTTAAACAGCTTACAATAGCAAACAGTTGAGGTTCATAATGTTTAGTCCACCTACTGCCTCAGAGTATTTGTTTATTTATTTTCATTCACAATTAGCTTCATGTACTCTATCTTTCAACTTGGACATTTACCTATACTCACAATTATTTTTTAGCATATATATTAAAATAGGCTATACGACAGTTATTTAAAAATATTTTAGTATTTATGTGTGACAAACAGAAACAACTGACAAGAATCATTCAGAGGACAGAGACAGGTGTGTAAATTGCCTCTAACTGCTTTGACATTAGGTAAAACTAAACTACTAGAATAAGTGCAATTGAATAATTAAGCAAACATGCTAATGAATGCAATTTTAACACCAGCATTTAACACATAATACATTTATAATACTGTTATTTAAAAGTATTTTAGTTGTTACCATATATGTGTGACAAAACAAACGTCTGAAAAAATCATTCTAAAGACAGAAACAGATGTTTAAACTGCCTCTATCAGCTAAAGTTAGCATACTTGCATGAGCCCTATGGATATTTAAGCAGTTATGCTAGTGAATGCGTTTTAAATACCAGCGTTTATCACATAATACATTTACTTTTATTCAATTGTTTTAGTATTTAAAATATATGTGCGACTAACAAAAATGGCTGACGAAATCACTATGAAGACAGGTGTGTAACTGCCTCTATCAGCTAAAGTTAGCATACTAGCATAAGTGCAACTGAATAATTAAGCAAATATGCAAACGGATGCATTTTAAACACCAGTGTTTAACACACAATATATTTATTGTGATTTAAAAATTATTTTATGTACTATATATGTGTGACAAAACAAAAATGGCTGACAAAATCACTGCGAAGACAGAAACAGGTGTTTAAACAGCCTCTGTCTGCTTTGAGATTCGCTAAAGTTACCATACTAGCTTGAGTCCAATTGAATATTTAAAGTGTATGCTAATGAATGCATTTTAAATACTAGCGTTTCAACAGCGTTTGCTTATAGCTCAGGTTCTTTCACACTTGTAAATTTACTTTTATATATAAATATTTTAGTATTTACAGTAACATATATGTGTGACTAACAAAAATGGCTGACCTGAAATCACTAAGAAAGACAAAAGCCAGTGTGTAAACTGCCTCTATCAGCTAAAATTAGCATATTAGCTTGAGAAAATATGCTAATAAATGCATTTCGAATACCAGCGCTTAAACAGCTTTTGTCATAACTTATCCCTCAGGTTCATTCAGACTTGTAAACTTACTTATATTTTAAAATATTTTAATGTTTATATGTGTGACTAACAAAAATGGCTGACAATATCACTCCGAAGACAGAAACAGGTGTTTAAACTGCCTCCATCAGCTGAAATTAGCATACTAGCATGAGTTTGATTGAACAATTAAGCAATTATTCTAATTAATGCATTTTAAATAACAGCGTTACAACAGGAAACAGCTGATGTTCATAAAGTAATGAGCATTATTTCCATTTACAGTAAGCTTCGTGTACTTTAAACTTGGACATTTACTTGTATTCACAGTTATATTTTTATATGCATGACAGACAAATAAAGGGCAGAAGAAATCCACGCCGAAGCTAAGAGGAGCTGTGTGAAGTGTCTCTGTCAGCTGTGAGGGTCGGTGTGTGTTTCAGGTTAAAGCGTGTCTCCGTCGTAACTCGCAGAGCGGATGTCCAGAGACAGCACTATTTGCGCCGAGGAGGAAGCGTGCAGCCTGTAAAGCGGCACTGCGGCATCGCCGTATCACTGCGCCCCGGTCTCCTTCTCCGGGATCCTGAAGCTCGGGTCTGGGGAGAGGAGGAGGAGATACCCTGTGGTTTTCCTTTGCGGGATTTATTTGGTCAGCTCCGAACCTTCTTGCGCTTTATCCTTTTTTTTAAGTGACCGAAGGCCTTCAACTTGTCCGGACGGTCCCTCCCCACTCGCAAGGGTTTGCATTTCTTGGTTTTGCATGACGTGTCTTGGAGCTTAAAAAAAGAGAGAGAGAGGAGAGAGAGGATTGGGAGAGAGAGGCTTGTGCTTTTGTTGTGTGTCTTATAGTGGAAAATGAAGCTTGGAGAGCCGGAGCAGGAGGCAGTGCCAGTCCGCTGCTGCTGCTGTTGTGGGCTGGACTGGATTACAGAGCCTGAGATCTCTACTGACAGCACAGGCAGACAAAAAGGGACTGTGAGCGGAGACAAGGGAAAAGAGTCTTTACTGAGCTAGAAAAGCCAGGGCGAGTGCTGGAACACAGTTTTTGCCTTCTTCAAATAAGCGATATTTTGGGAGCTATCTGTGTGTCATTAGATGAAGTGTTGGCACGGGGGCAGCAGGTTCAAGGCATAAAAAACAGGTTTATCCTAGTAAAAGAAAAAAAGGTGGATTTGCTTCCCTTGGGTTTGTTAGAAGGCAAGAACATCTGCATGGAAGGGATATGTTTGAATTGGTTGGTGCACACTTAAATGTTTGCCTTTGTTATGCATCCATTTCATCATGAGCCTTGTTTTGTTTTTTTTTTGTCAAATTGTGCAAAAAAAGATTTGTCACTTTGCAGGGTGTAGCAGAGGGGGTGGGGGTGGAGGGGGGGGCAGTACATGCATGCTGCAGAATCCAGATGAGCCACATTACATGACAGCCCGTGTCCAAGGAGACAATGTAAAGTTGAAGATGGTGGTTGACTGTGACAGATTGGTTTTTTGGTTTTGTGTGGTGATGCAGAAAAGGTGTGATTCCTCTGTGTGTGTGTGTGTGTGTGTGGAGGGATGATTATTTAGAGAAGGTCTTTTTATGAAAGGCTGTTGAGTTTTTTCCTTCCACATAGAATGCCATTTGTGTGATGTAATGGATGGGGATTGTTATTCTGGACACATTGAGGAGCCATATGTGTTTTGGACCACAATGCCAGAGTGACTTTCAGTGGCTTTAGGCCTAGACTGTAGGCTACTCCTTGAGAATGATCCAGAATAAGACTGCAAGCTGTTGAATGTTGCATCCTAGTACCATAAAGCAGCCACATGCCTTCAGTGTCAGACAGTGAAGGTATGACCCGCTAAGCTGTGTAGTTAAGTGCAGGATGGCATTATTAAAGGGGTCGTGACATTTATCTTGATTTCTTAGCAGAGTGTGTCTCAAAACCTCAAGGACATCTCCCTACGTTCAGTTACTTTTGCTGTTTTTATATGTGTGGAATTTGAGTGAGATGTGATGTTTTGAAAGGAGTGACATTCGAACCGAGGCAGGCTGTCATAAAGAATTAGTTAATTTAAGTGATTTTGATGGATGCCTACGAGTCAGATTTGCTTTATACGAGAAGAGCCTTCAAATCATGGCCTGCTATGGAAGTCTTTAAAAATTATTAGCCTGAATCCATCACCATGCTTCAATGAAAGTTAATTTCTGATGTCAATATGTGTACCTCTTTTAGAATGTAAACTAATGCAGTTGCAAGGTAAATAAGAGGGACACAAATTGGCAGCTGCTGTAGTCATGTATTTCATGCATTTAAAGCTGTCAGTTAAGTTTTTCTAGTAGTGCCGTATGTTACCGACACATATTTGCACCCTTGGACACATTTTCTGTATGTTATTTCACAAGTGAGCGATTCCAAGAATAACAGCAATGTAGAAAAGCTTAAATAATTTTGGGTACATAAGTCATTCAAGGAACTTAATCCTTAAAAACACAGTTTAGGTTGCAAGCTTGGCAGAAGCTTTACCGACATTAGTCAAAGAGCACTTACAACACATAATCATGTCATCTGAGGGCTTAATGACCTGGCGGCGTAAGAAAACAGACTACACTCAGCAGATGTGACCGTAGCCATCCTAAAAACATCCATCTTGCATTATGTTCAGTGACAAGAACCTTCCCCATAGCATGCAGAACCTTTTGGAAAATGGCTCATTGACTAAATGCACTGTTGAACTTGCTGAGTGAACATGTTGCAAATGCATGCTCTCCCCCTCTCTCTTCTCTCTCTCCTTCTCTCTCTGCCTCTTTCCCTCTGTCTGTCTTTATTTTGCAGGAGGGTGAGTTTGCTGACCTTGGGCTAAGAGGAGTCAGTTCTTGGAGAAGAAAGATGTGGCGTCACCTGCTCTATTCGCCATGGCGGGACATGTTCACTGAGCAGACATTTGCTTTAACTTGAAAAGCCCTTCCTCTGGCGGAATTGACAGCTTGGTGATAACGTGTTTAATAGATCATCTTGCACCTCCGTTGTGGGATTTGATGGACTGCCTTTGGGGATCTTTGTGTGTGGAACCTAGCTCGGTTCAGTGACTCCCAGTGTGTCCCAGAAAAAGGCTTCATCTGCTGGATATTCCTTGATTACCTTGGATCTAACACATTGATAAGATTCTCTTGGATACTGCAGGAAGATTCTCCTGGAGGAGGTTTTCACACAAGTGGAGGTTGAGCAGTGCCAGTGTTTGGCCCTTGAAGAGTTTGATTCCCTGTAAGAGGAGGGTTTATCTGGATGTTTCCTATGAAGGACATGGATGGCCCTCGATCTAGTGGCCTGCGGAAGAAGAGGAAGTCAAGGTCGGAGAGGGACCGGGAGAGGAGATCAAATGGGATAAGGAACAACCATGTTAAGGGTTCCGTGTTTCGCTTCTCCTCCGACTCAGAGCGGGAGGGCGGCAGGGAGCCCTCCTCATCCCGCCCTCGACCCCCACGACGAAAGCGAAAGGAGTCTACTTCTGCTGAAGAGGACATCATTGATGGCTTCTCCATCACAGGCTTCGTGACCCTGGAGGCCCTGGAGGTAAGTGCTTAACCCCTGGGGGAGCCCCTTCAACTGTCTTCAGCCTCCTGTGTCTGATTGTGTCTGCATTAAAATAGAGTTGAAACTCTCCGTTGGAGGATGTTCCTCCCTGGCTGGGCTGGCCAAGCGTTTTGGCTCCTGCCTGCATATTTGGCTGTGGTGTGAGCTGGTGCTCCACAGATGTAGCTTTAAATGCAGCGCTGTAGCCAGAGATTACTATCTGTGTCACCAAGAGGCTGTTGCTGTTGTTGTGTGTAGTGCTCTGGATGTGTTTTTACAAGAGTTTTCCAGCAAAGCCTTACACCACATGAGGGATGTTCAGCTATGGTTGTAGTGGCTGTTGGGCCTTTGTACACTTCGGAGTGAAAAAGCAATTTGATCCATGTTACAACAGTTTATTCAGAGTGGGAGTAATTTATTGTGTGCTGGCTATCCATTTTCCTTGGAATGCAAACCGAGCACAAGCTGCCTTCCAATGATATAGCCCAGTTCTGAATTATGACTTACAGGAGCAAGCATTTTATATGTACAGTGTAAGTGCTACATTTTTCTATAATGGTAACTTACACGTGTGTGACAAGTGAAAGAAAAAGTGTTTCAGGAAGATGTAGGGCCACTGTAAACCTGCAGAACAGCCTGAGTGCTCTTTGGTGTAGATTCTCCATGGTTTTTGGAAACGTTCTCCCCTATTATTTGGGGTTTTGAATGTGGTGGTGGAGCGGAGAGAACTGCCCAACACGATACTCCAAGATCTCTCAAGAGTTGTTCTTTTGGTGAGTGCAAAAGCAAATCCATATGATTTGTTTCTTCAGAATTTTCATACTCATCAAACCATTGAGTTACACCTGGCTCCTGTTTGGAAGCATTCATTGCAGCCCTTCTCAGACATGCGGTATGTAGCACTGCTGACTTCAACAATCTGTTAAAGGAACAGCATTCTGCCGTTCAGACATACAGTAGGTCACATTATTGTTCCTCTGCTGCTGGGAAATGTTTTCCATACATGTGGGATTTAGACGGAACATCAAGTGTATAATGCATAATAATCCACTAATTAAGAAAACTAACAGCAGCTCTTCAATCTGTCCAAAAAACAAGAGCTTATTTTTGATTTCCTAAACACTGAAAATTCTGCCCATGTGTGATGATAATCAATCTGCTACTTTACCAACAGTAAATTCAAACACATCCCGACAGCTGTGATGGAGCTCAGGACTCAACCTGAGGGTAATAAATGAATGAACTGCAGCTGATAAACTGTGAGGAGTGTTACAGCTCACCTGTCTGATGGGGAGGAAGCACACAGTGGAATGACAAAGCAAATTATTTAGCTTTACAGCTGTGCCGGAAAATATATATATTTTTTAAAATTACGAGCAGTATTTCCTCAAGCATATTCTTTTAACTAACCCTGCTTTAGCATATTAATTGCTAGTTATGTTGGGTCCATTATCCAACTCCGTCCAGTGGAATATTTTCTGTATTTGTCTTATAATATTTAAGAATGTGTATCTGGAAATGTTATATTTATTTTTCCTTTATAAATTCGTGATTTTAACACTTCTTTTATTTGAGCTGATTTATTATTGGCTCTTTTTGGGGAGCGGTGTTCTTGACTTGTGCAGTGATAGATCCACAAGTGGGATGTTTGCCATCTTATGTTGTGCTTTTCTGATTGCTCCTGTCTCCATGTTGGGGGTAATTCATAATCATGAATGATTAATGAAGTTATCCTGTTGCTTTGGAGGCACTCGTATGGCTTCAAACTAAACTTCAGCTTTTGTGAAAGCTCAATCAAAACTGGGATTATATTCATCATTGGTGGGTCAAGTTAATCAGGCCTGTTTTGTCTTTACCATAAAGTTGACTGACTTTTCAGTTCGTGTGAAAGGTGTTTTGTGATTTTGGCAGCAAGCCAGTGTCTTTAGCTCTCTCTGCGTTTGGTCCTCTGCTGGAAGTACGTCACTTATGTACGTATTTGTTAATGTGTCAGCATGCAGTTCAGATTTGTGCTGTGTTGGAAGTGACACCAAGGTCTAAGCTAGTAAGGCTGCTGTCTTTAACACAATTGCTTATTCAGACATAAAGCCAATATGTTCAAAAGCAGTCAGATTAACCAAAGTAGTGCATGTCTGAAAAAGAGGCTTATGTCCGCTGTCTGTATACACCCATCAGACAAAACATTATGACCACCAGCCTAATATTGTGTTGGTCCCCCTTATGTGTTCAAAAATGCTCTGAACCACTGGACATGGACAAGAGGACCTCTCAGGGTGTCCTATGGGGTCTGGAACCAGGATATTGGCACTGGATCCTTTGGGTACTCTGGCTTGTGCAGTGGGACCTCTGTCAATCAAACTTGTTCCACTGCATCCTGTTGATGCTTGATCACAATGTGGTGTAGGAAGTTTGGAGGTTAAATCAACATCATCATCATGTTCCTCAACATGTTCCTGATTGTTTGATGTTTTTCCATGTGGTGGGGTGTATTTTTTACTGCTGGCGGTAGACCAGTGACATTTGGGATTGTCATTTGCATGAGGGAGTGTGCTTGTTGTGGGACAATGTTTATTTGGGTGTCTAAGTCTCATCAAGATGGATGTTAAAATCCAAGGTTTTTCATCAGAACAGCACATAGTACCAGTATGATCAATGTTATTCACTTCACCTGTCAGTGGTCATAATGTTGTGGCTGATTGGTGTATGTCTGCTGTCTATCTAAGTCAGTTTTAGCTGTTGTTAATTAATTTTTTAGTGTGTTCATTGACAGAGCAAGACACTTAAAGACGTGACAAAACAAACAGCACCAGCAAACACAGACACATTCATGTATTTGACAGAAGGCTTTTCAGTGAATTGACAATGATACAGTGCTGCAATTATTCCTAACTTTAGAGGAAACTTCAAATGTTCACAACTTTTAATTTTTCATATCACAAGTTGCAGTTTTTAGTGTTTTCCCTGGTCTTGTTTCTGCAGTATGTGAAGCTAGTTTGTCTTTACAAGGTCAGACTTGGGGGCTGTTCTGGTGTAACACAGTCTGTCTTGCACTTTCTAATATATTCAGCGAGATACCGATCTCTTGTTCGCGAGTGTGACCCATATCAAGGGTACGTACAGTAACACTTGTCCACACTGTATGCCTTTGTTAGTCAGACACACTTTTCACAGCTCAAGAGTGTCTTACTGTCATGTTTTTTCCTCCTCTTTATTCGGAATTACTCTATTGAACAATTGTGGGCTCTTGTGCCTGTGCAGCCTTTCTCTTTCTCCTCGTTCTGCTTGACCTTCTTTCAGTTGTTCTTTCCATTGATGTTTTGTGCGTCAGTGTGCTACAGCATTGCTATTCACAGTTTGAGTGTCTAGCTAGATGACGACGCACTGTGTGTATAATGCATAAGGCAAAAGGAGACCTTGAGTTTTAATCAAGTGTATTTTCATTGTCTGACTCTTTTGTTTGCTTTTCCACAATGTTTTTACCGTTGCGCTTTGTTAGTCACAATCTCTCCAGTTTCAATCAGACTGCGAGCCACATAAATGCACTTTTACTCATTTCAAATAGGTTTCTTTTGACATGATTGTGTCAGCCATCATTCCCAGTGATTCAGTAAGTACAATAATAAGTGCTGCTGACAGATTTTGGTCCAAAATTGACGACCGTTACCGAAAAATATATCCAGTTCTGCTGAGTTCCAAACACTGATTGACTTTAACTGAGAGTGGCAGTTATACTGTAGCTTTAGAAAGAAACAGATTTACGACTTCGTGTACATTAGAAGAAAAATATTTTTGACGTTTTATTACCCTACACAAATTTCTTTCAGCCCTTCATTGCACTGAACTAAAAGGGAAAACAAATAAATCAGAATATATTTCAGTATCAGATTAATTTCGTATTAAATCACAGTGATTTAGAAAGCACTTCTTACAAAACAAGCTTGTCACACAGTGGTTTATTGAGTAATAAAATGCACTGAGTTCAAGTAAAAGCAAGAGAAAAACAAATTATACTTGCTGTGTGTGAGAGAGAGAGTTGGCACACACACACAAGCATGTTTTTGTGAGAATGTGACAGAACTTATTAACGCAGTATCATCTCACAGGGAAAAGAGATGGCACTATTGAAGCACAATGCTTCTTACTCTTGATGCAGAGCTTTAAATATGACACTTTTATGCGGTGTGACCCAAATGAAATGACAGAAGCTATGTAGTGAGTTAATTCTTTGTACACAATCCCTGACAGAAGGATCTGGACTGTGTCTGTAAAGCTCCTTCCACCATGATGCTGACCAGCTGCAGCAGTGTGTTGTCTTAAGGTTGCTTCAGACTCTTTGGATTTATGTGGTTCCGGGATCAAAACTGGGGATGCACTGATCCAACTCTCTCAGCTCTGATTCCGGTATTTAGTATCGGTCAGTATCGGTGTTGAATTAATCATTTCTCTTCTTCACTGTGAGGAATAAAACGGGAATCATTATATTTAAGGCAACACCAGGCTTAACTTAAACCTTGCTTTCTAAATGTTGTAAAATGAAATGTAACAGAAAATGCCCATCCATAAATCCACTGAATTGTTATTTATTGTCAGAATGATAATCGTGCTTCAGCTGTTCGGTAAAGAATGAACTGGAATTGTAGTAAATTAATCAGGAATTCAAATTCCAGTAAACACTGCAGTGTGGAGATTACAGTGTCTAACCAGTGTACTGTTGAATTTAAAACTGGCAGTGAGCACATGCCAGGCATTTAGATATCCATTGTGAAGCACATCACGGATACATATTAGCTTTTTTAAATTATTTTTTGTATGGGAGAGTTTTTCCTTTATTGGTAGAGAGACAGAGTGAAATTGGGGGTAGAGAGGAGAGTGACATGCAGCAAAGGGTCTTGAGCCGGACTCGAACTCATGACCGCTGCAGAGGGACTGAGCCCATGTGGTATCGCCTTAACTCAGTGATGTAAACGGCGGCCTGCAGTTACATGCTTTAATACTTCTGATAGGCATTCTTTGCTGTGGAGTCAGATAGAGCAGCTTCACAACAATATTTCACACTCTGTCACTGGGAAGTTTCTCATGTCTTTGTAATGCACCTGACACAGTCAAGTCTTTATGCTTCTGAAGGAGCTTGATTAAGTTAGTTGTGTTACATTTCCAAGTGCTACAGCCGCCGTTCGTTTAGTTTGCAAACATTTGTAGAACTTGTTTGTTGTAGCAAGCATGGAATACCTCCATGCTACTGGCCCTTTGAGGTTAACTCCCTCCATGCTACGATTGCTTTAATTTAAATGTGCAGTTCTACCAGTGCACTGCTGATGCCTGATGTAGTACGTGCACACAGACGTAAACCTACGCTGAATTAAGCTGAACAGATAAACGTTACCACAGATACCCATTTCAGCTATTTGAGCCACTGTCGGACCAATATCAATATTGGTGCATCCCTAATCAAAACGGTGGCGTGTGCTTCATTAGTCTGCCAGTTCTTTCAGCATTTAAATCATTTGATCCCTAAAAGTGCTTCTAAAGAATTCAGAAAAATGTGCCTCTCAGTTAATTGACTCATCAGTCTAGCTGTGAAGAGAACACCTTAGATCCACTTGACCTGAGGGTCAGTGGTACAAATGTCTGGATCAGTCTTGAAAATGTAGGCTTGGAATACAGATGAGATCACACCCCAGTTTTTACTCCTGAAGTGCCACTCGACCCCTTCCCACTCACTTTCATTTTAGCTGCTCACAGACCAGCGATAGAAGACATCTTTTACTTGCCAGCTGAGTTTGAATTGTGACTCAGGGTGAATCAGGGAGTTTCTGAAAGATAAAAATCAGTCAGATTTGCCAGGTTAAACGAAGGTTAACATCTCCAAGAGGAAATCTCTGAAAGACTATCTTGTTGTTTATCCCTCTCAGTGACTCAGAAATGACATTTATTGAGGAAAGTTTAAAACTGATAAATACCGTTTCTCACAGTCACACAGTCATTCTTTTGGACCACACAGTGTTCAGAGGCTCTATAGAGGTGTATAAATGGAACTGTGCACAAGCATATCACAGCACTAGTGGCTCTTTTCTGTCTGGGTAAAGTTAAATTCTGATGAGGTCAGACCCCTGGAGGTATATGCTAGTGCTCTCCATCTGTCACCACGGTGCCGGAGCCGCACTGCTCCCAGGCCTGCTTTCCATGTGCATGCTGATATCTTAGCTTTGCATTTTCCTTTTGCAGTCTCAGGCTGAAGCCTCTGTGATGAGGCTCTGGAGACGCTGAAGTTGCTTTTGGTGGATCTTGTACAACATATTGCCGTCTTGATTACGGGCTTGTTTTCTTTGGTGTTGCTCTTTTATTGTGTTGCTATTGCTAAGAACTATGGAAGATGAAGTTTCTGTTGGAATAAAGCTTAACCGGAGGTAGCTGGGAAAGCATAATATTGTTTGTTTGCATGTTTGCTGTTCATCTAATCAATGTTGGCTCCAAGTCTATAACCAAACCTTAATGTAACAATAAGCTGGTTTGAGATGAACCGTCCTTTGAGAGCCAGCAGCAACAGCAAGGGCAAAATCGGCAGTCAGGGCAGACATTTTCTAGCAGCTTTCAGTCGGAACCGATCCATTAATATATTAGTAGACACATGTTTCGGTTTCTATGGTATCTCAAGAAAATCAGCATCATATAATTTTGTGTATAAAGCAGCTGAGCTCACCTGTCCATCTCAAACTAGGTCGTATACATAAATAAATAGAAAAAATACTAAATAAAATTGTAGAGAGAAATACAAGATAGTTGCTTTCATTAGTGATCTCTCAAATACACCTCCCTCACATCCCCACAAGGTGTTTTGGTGTTGCTGAACACTTAAAGAATTAGATAAGTCCAATGTCAATATACAATAGACTAGACCTGTAATGTATGCGTGCAATTTATGATTTTATATGTTTTCAGCCTTTGTGATAAATGTCACCATCAGCCACACAACATGCATCCTGCTAACAGAATAAACCTTCCCAATCCAACGGATAAGATGTCTTTAACTGAACAGATATTGTATTGTTGAGCCAACATCAATCAGTGCCAGGCTTTTCCCCCCATCATGCCCTGAGGCTGTGCAGTCGCTGGAGAGTACAGCCACCTTGATCTCATGATGTTATCATTACATGTGTCATTGTGACGTCAGAGCAAGTCGGGATCAAGTCAGACAGAGATCTAACCTTCATGCATTATGCGCTGGTTGCTTGTGATGAATTCTGCACAGGTCTGCCTCATCTCGAACATGTGCAATTAATTGCTTTCCACTCATACAGGATGAAAAATGTGCTTCTAAGATACTCAGCGTGCAGGTTCATGATTGTGTACATTCAGAAAGCCTTTTGTAATATCCACCATCTTGGCTGTTATTTCATTCTACCCTTACATCCCTTTAAGTGTTTGTGTTCTACTCGTGCTAAAATGAAATTGAACTGAAAATGTGAACACAAAGCAAAGTTACAGATTTACTGTTTAGCTGTTTCTTTATGAGCATGAGGCTGTTTGAGTTGAGGTTTAGCTCCAAGGCATTTAAAGATTTCTTTGAGAGGAGAGACACTATGCAGCCTTTAGATTTTCAGTGTTGTAGTACACGGATAGTAGATTCTGCTGCATTCTAATGCACTGATACTGAGTGGATGTTCAAATATTTGAGTTTATTAGTATGGTAATTTGATAGTGTTCCAGCTCCCAATATACCACTGACCATTTGCTAACTGTTGTTTCCTACAATGTGTTTATTGTCTCATAATGCACAGTGTGTTCATTTTCCCCAAACATAAACTCTTTCACTTTAAACTGACCAAGAAAATTGAAAAGACACGCTGAAGAGTGTTATTCACTGTGCTGAGATCAAAGTACACAGCAGCAGCTGTCCTTTTGAAGGAAGTAGTTTGGAGACAGATTTTTATTGAGAGAGGCCTGAGCAGCAACCTATTACAGCACTTGAAGAAATTACTAAATTATTGAACGCCTGCTCCTCTAAAACCTTTGCTGTGTTTCACCCATTTCTCTTGAAAGGGGCCCCTAACCTCAGCATGCCCCTGCTGGCCGGAATTGATTTAAAAATGTTGCCTTAGTTAACCCACTGCTCCATTATTTCCCCATAATTAGTGGTCTGAGCTGTCTATATATTTGTATCACACACACATACACAGATAAATCCTCATTAACCTCTAATACAACACAGCCTCGACCAGGCTTCTGTCCAGTCACCCTCTTTGCTTCTCCCTGCTGCCCAACATTACACCTAAAGGCCAGTCTGCCGCCTGTTTTTAACTCTAATACCAACACCTCATCTTCTTACACAGGAGGTTAACAGCAGTCTATTACATGATTGACTGCCCATGATAATAAAACGAACAGCAAAAAAAGCAGTACTGTGTAAATTAGTACATCTGCAGTGTCTGTTCTTCTCTGATTTTGCATTGTGAAGTCTGGAAAGTCTTCTTAATTCACAACACCCTGCAGAGCTCCTGCCGGTTTTGTTGTTCCTTCCAAATAATTTGCCTCTCTAACTTAATTTGTTACACACCATAAAAACAGAAGACAGCGTATTCACCTAATGCACAAACAGTGTACGGAGTAGCTGCATAGCACCACATAGGAGCGAAGCTGGCAGAGGAGCATCGTATTGGGACGGGCGTGCAGAGCTGACACAAGCAGTTTGAGAAGTGCAGTGTAGAATGGCTCCTTCTATTACTTAATAGAATTGTAAAACAAATCAAAGAACTTGTAAACATTTGCCACTTGATTCATCTGATTTATTTGTGTAGAAACTATTTTATTTGAAATTTTTAGGTGAGTTTGGCGACTGCTCCCAATAATACTTTGATTGCCATAATGTGATTGGATGAATGCACTGGTGGGTTTGAAAGGCATGGTATTCTTAAAGTAATGTATTAGTGCCAGACCTTGTTAAAACAGAAAGAATCATAAGATTTTCAACTTACTGTCCATCCTTGAACTACCCATCAGTAATGACCTGTTTTGTTGTTGATGCTTAAAATTGTGATGTCTTGTAAAAAATCACTTTATTCCATGCGTGTTATGTAAAATATACTCTTTGCACGAAACAGATTCTTTAAAAGAAACAGAGAAGTCTGCACTTCTTGCCACAACTGAGAAGGCATCAGCTGAATTCAAGTTACAGGAATTCAAGAACTGTTTGGCTGAACTGCAGGTTGTGTTTACACAGAGCAGATAGGAGACAAGTCCAGAAACAATTTTTCACCATTTTTATCCAGCATTGGTAACACCTGTGGGCACTTTAAAAAAATGCTGTACATGTTGAGTCCAGGTATTTTTTTAATGATTTGTGGTATTATAACTGTGCTGTTTCTATAGAAGTGCAGGACTTTCAACAATAAATAAATAAAACACTGTGCCCATTACATTGTTTGTCTACCAAAGACCTGACTATTTAGCACTGTAAATTTTCTCGCTCAGTATTTTAGTCAAAAATCTTATCAAGATTATGTTATCAGTCGGTTTACAAAAAAAAATGCTGGCCAATATGCAGATAGTGGATTATTCTGAAAACTCCCAAATGCCAGTGTTGGAATTGGCCTGAAAACCCCATCAGTGCTGAAGATGCAGCTTTTAACAGACTGTTGGAGCTAAAAGACATGGAAGCAGTGCATTTGGCAGTGTTTTTGTAAAACAACAGATATTTTATGTTCATTTGCTTGATTCATTAATTTGGTTTGAGTAAGAGATATACACCAATCAGCCACAGCATTATGACCACTGACAGGTAAAGTGAATAACATTGATCATATTGGTACTATGTGCTGTTCTAAAGGAAAACTTGGATTTTAACATCCGTGTTGATGAGACTTAGACACCCTAAAAAACATTGTCCCACAACAAGCACACTCCCTAATGCAAATCCCAAATGTCACTGGCCTACCCCCACAGGAAAATTCACCCCACCACATGGAAAAACATCAACCAATCAGGAACATGTTGAGGAACATGACAATGGCCCAACATGTTGATCTGACCTCCAAACTTCCTACACCCCATTGTGATCAAGCATCAACAGGATGCAGTGGAACAAGTTGGATTGACAGAGGCTCCACTGCACAAGCCAGAGTACCCAAAGGATCCAGTGCCCTGGTCCTGGTTCCAGACCCCATAGGACACCCTGAGAGGTCCTCTTGTCCATGCTCAGTGGTTCAGAGCATTTTTGAGCACATAAGGGGGACCAACACAATATTAAGCAGGTGGTCATAATGTTGTGCGTGATTGATGTACAGTTACTGAAATTATCAGTCGTCAGTTTTCCCTAGTAGACAGTTTTCTGAAAATTCCTGTCTGTTTGCAGCCTAGTTAAGGGAGAAAAGGAGTAAAATATGTGCTAAACCAAGTTTGTGCTGTTGTAATACATATTGCATCAGGTTGCACACTAGCACTGGATTTGTCATGTCATGCCTAACTGGACCAAACAGCCGACTAGTAGCTGCTGACCACCAGAGAGCAAGTAGATAGTCAATCGATTACAAAGAGCTTTAATGCCTCTCACTGCAGGCTTCACATCACTCTGACAAAAAGTCCATAACAGGGATATGTATAAACCATGTGTCTGCTGGAGGAGAAATGCTTTCATAAGAGCTGTGGAAATCCTCCGCCTGTCCTTTTCCTGCTGCTTACATTTTATTTCCGTTCCACTGATGTACCACCAGGACCTTGTTGGTTCCAATTAAGTGCCAATTTCTATTTGATGTCTGCTGCGCCCATCAGTTATTTAATTTTCGGCACCAGCTTCACATCCATCTGTCACACCCACACTGGCCTTGGAGATGTGACACATTCAAGCCGAGGCACGGTGGAGCTGCACAGTTCACGGATTAAGTTGAGTCATCTGTGCGTGGGTGGAGGGTGGAGGTGGTATGGAGTGAGGAGTTCAACAAAAATGATAATAGGTTCATTGATAAGTTGTCAGACCTTCAAATAACAAATAATGGTGAGCTAATTAATGACTCTTGACATTTAAAGCAGAGCAGGAGTTAGAGGACAGGTCTGCAGCCTCAGCCGAGAGAATCAAATGCAGTAATTAAATCAACAATGGATATTCCGCTCATACGGCCAAATGAAGATGATGAATTGAAGTTTAACAGTCTGGCATTTTCTCTTCTTGTATGCTGTTTGTGGGATGATGCTGTCGGCTTGCCAGCGTTTCAGAAACAATTGATTTTCTCTGGCACAGCCCCCAGAAGTCTGCCTGGAGGAGGACTTGTAAGTGCAGGCACAGGAGAACGCATTGATTGGTACTTCATTGTAAGAAAGAGGCTAATGTGAAATCAAATGTATTGACAGCTTATTTCAGAAAGAATGTAAAAAAAAATTGCATTTCAAACGATTAAGACACCTAAGCATCACGCCAGGTTTTCTTAAAGCTTTGTTTCCGAGAGAATGCAGATTGAGGACGGCTCTCCTTGTGCCAAGCCGCCTTGACAGATATTTCTGTCTGCTGAATAATACCACTTTACCACCCTTTCAATTAATTTTCCACCTTCCACACATGTATTTATTCCAGTCTGCTGGCAGTAATAGCAGATATTCATTTAGCTGCATTTTGGAACCAGAGTGATGTATGGTATGCATTAATATGCTTTGACAGCCCAGTGACTGACACTTTAATGAAATAAGCTGTCATCTCTGGGTGTTAAAAAAAACTCCAGATTAGATAATCACTCTGTTATTTAGGCTTGCTTGACGGATTCTAACAACTTTGACATGTGTACGCGAACATTTAGGTGCTCATCAGATTCCTCTGTGGCTGTCATTTTAGAGGTTGAGGATGTCTTTTACTGGGACATAACCTGTGCCAGGACACTGTGTAAAGCCTCTTTGATCTCCTAACAGTGTGCATTCAGAATCGTGGCTGTCTAATGGACCTCTCTGTGGTGCTGCTTGGGCTGCTGATGGGGGACGTTTTTGCCACAGATGCAGATGAATTTACTAAACCAACATGCTTGTATTGCAGGGCTGTATCACGTATGCTGCTACTGTTATCTTCCCCTGCAGAATTGTTATTTTCCTGCCTCATTTGGTACTTTGACGGTCTTTCCAACTCTCCTTAACGTGTCCTGGGTGACTGGACTGTAACTGGCAACAGGCCTGGAACAGGCCATAAAATCCAGGTGTAAATCCACCCAAGACGTATTTAAGATCTGATCAGCCAAAGCAGGTCATTTTTTTGACTGTATTTAGGAATGTAGAGCAACAGGGGTAAGGAGAAATGAACACTTGCATCATCTGGGACAGAGTAAGGAAAAAGAAAAAAACAGGGTTTCTGACATAGCGAACAGACATGTTTTTTTCTCATGTTCAAATGCAACTGAGCAACACTGTATTGACACACAACTTGTGCATAGAATGCAAAGTGCAAGGACTTTGACTGATGCCGTGATGTGCATTTCAGCTCATAAGCACTTGAGTCATGTGCCAAACCCTGACACACTCATCTCACTCGTGTAGGAAGAAACAGACAGTGGTGCATTCGTATGAACTCAGGCAAAACAAATAGCTTAGCAGCAGGGGAAATGTGCAACAAGAAGCATCGATGTTTGGAGTTGACATCCAGGCAGAAGGAGTGGGACTGTGGGATGTTGGAGCATGGTGGAGGGATGATCAGTCTTTACACACTCTCCCAAACACTGTGAACACACTTTACAATAATACCCTATGTTATTTTAGCAATGTAGCCACAGAGAACTGTGTGGATTTGTCAGATGTAGGATGTGCTGAGAATCTCATGTCTTTTTACAGTACTGAGTTTAAGAAATGACTGGATTTTAGAGCCTGCTCATGTCAGAAAAGCAGTGCAAAAGGATGCTCCTCCTTAATGATTAAAATCCCATGAATGCTTCATTAAAACAGTTTCCCTTATCCGTCTTAAACCATGGTTTCTGTTCAAATTTTGTACTTTCTATTTGTTTCACTGACAGCTTGAATAAACAGTTGAAATGGCAGCATTTGTGCTATCATGAATTGGAAAATTTCTCCGAGGTCAGGAAAGAGAGCTATATTTGTTTACAGGCACTGTTTGCAAAGACTGAGTGTTGTTGTTGCAGAGATTTATGAATGGCAACCATTACCAATTTCCATCTGCCAATTTCCACGAGTCTTCCATCAGCTTACGTCTACATTAACAGCTAATCTTTGCTTAATGGCACTCCCAGAGTGGTTGAAGAACATTGGATTAATGGTTCCAGCTCTTTAAGGCCTAAGTCTCCCTGACACTTGTTAATGTAGCACACAGCTCTGAAACAGAATCACAGTGTATCCTTATCCAAGTATTAGCACAGGGGCAAATCACATCCTCATATAATTGAGTTGCTTCGGTTAAGAAAAATATATTTCCCTGGTCTGTGCACCGCCAGCTAGCAGAGCCCAGGCCCTTTTCTTTTCATCTCTGCCTCCATTCTGGCAGGTTCTGGGGACAGATGTTAAGGGAAAAAAGATAAATGTTTGCAGAGGCTGATTATAAAATGCCATCTCTGAAGTAGAACTGTGGCCGGAGTCACTCGCTCCCTTTTGTGTGTAATGGCCCCCATCATGATGCATTTGAACAGATATTTTTCCTTCTTGAGAGTAGACCCTTTTCATGCGTAAGTGCACAGCGCATACTAATGGTGGTGCAGGTAGGAATGCGTTAGCGTTCGTCTGTGTGTGTGTGTGTGTGTCTTTGCACTAAGGCGCCTGTGGACTTACGGACAGAGCTCTGTAGAGATCTCTACCTGCAGCTTTGAACCTTTGATCCCCCCCTCTCTTCTCTGATCCCTCTTTAAAACGGAGCCAACCCACCACTGTTTCCATTTCCATCTGCTTCCATTCCTGCACTCTCAGATAAGCTTTGCTCAATAACTGCACTGCTTCAGTTCTTTTTTTAAAGGAATTGTTTACACTAGCCTGAGTGCCAGACTATAATCCATAGTCACATGCTTTTTGCAATATTTAGAAAACTGGCATATATCATAGATGCTAATACCCAACAATTTGCTTTGCTCGCAGCACCTTGGTTATCCCTAGGCTTGGCTATGTAGCTCAGGATGCAGTTCCATCTTTTCCAGGTCAAATGATATTGAAATACTAATTAAAGGCTCCATGGCTGTGTCTCAGTATGATGTCACCCCCCCTGCCTTTGCCTGTGGAACTAACTGCTCTAGATGCTCAGTAGGAGGGTTTATGTGGACTGAAACTGCTTTAGATGAGAGTCACTCAGGTCCATTAAATACAGATTCTCAGTTAGCCATGTTAGGTGCTTCAATTCAGCGTCCACTGTGAAATGGTTTTGGGCCATCCGCTTTATGTTTGATCATGTTTGAAGCAGATGGGAACATTTGGCTTTTGGAAGTGGCATTTGATATTTTATCCAGCGGGACTCGAGGCGTATAGTTAGTCCAACTAGAACCTGCTTAATATAGCTTTGTAATTTTTAGCTGTCACTTCTTCCAAATCAGTGGTTTCCAGACTGCTGGAATTTTTGGGGTTGGGGATGTTTGCCAGCATACCCCCCAAAACATTTAACATTAAACAGATGCAGTGCATAAAAGACAGGGGAGAACTCACTTAACTTAAAGATTACCAATGAATTTTGATTATGTGATGCGCTTGGGACTAAACCCCAAAACAGTACAAGAATGCAGTGTGTTTGATTAAGCAGCAGAATCTAAATATTCTATATTTTATTATTCTTAACAGTACAAATTCAAAGCAGTCATTTCAGAAATACTGTGGATTCTCAAACAGCCCCGTCAGATGTCCTTGGGCTGATTCATCGATGCCACCCTTGGCACTACAAATGTGTTAATTTGAATTGACTTTAAACTAAATGTTAATTAACAGCCCTTATTATATTAATCATTATTAGTTGCTTTTATCTTGGAGTGTCATATTTAGTTAGTATTCTCTATATAGTCTGCACTTTTCTCACATGCTCTCTGCAGCATCTTCTGTGGTACAAGTACACTGGTTGAGACATTTCAGGACTCCTGGTGGACATGCAAGAATTTTATAATAATGTCATTTAATGAATTGAGTTTAAAAATAGATGGATGGAAAGAGACTATTTAGATGTCAAGGATACAGCCATTAATCAAGACTTAATATGACGATGTTACATATTTGATCTGTGGTGATATTCAATGCACCGATGTAGCCGCGCATGTAAAAGTCCAACAAAAGCTTCACTGACTGCCTATAAAATACGTTTTCTATCACAGAGCATGAAGGTGCAGGCAGTATCTAGTTTCAGCGTTTACATGGCTGGAATATTAAGCATGAAAGCCCGGGCTTAGAAGCAAGGAGTGAGGATGATGGTAATACTGAATTTGAAAGGCATGAATCCTGTGACAAATGCTCTTCCTGGGAATTCCTGACAAGGTTTGGTGGAATAGTGAAAGGAGAGCTGCTAGCGTGCGCGTGTGTGTGCCGCTGTGTGTCTGTTTTCGAGTGTGAAAATGCTTGTAGCTAATGGTTTAGGCCTGTCATTCATCACCTTGTTGTTGTGCATACAGGATTGTTGCTATTTATGTAATCACTGAGGATGAATCCATAAATGCTGCCAGGTTGAATAATGCATTAACGTTTTAGTGTTGTTGCCATGGCTGTTCTTTAAATGATGCTCGGAGCAGAGGCAAAGTGAATGTTTGTTTCTGTGTATTTAAGAGTGATTGATATGTCTCGGAGTATTGAGGGGAAAAAACACACTTGTCAAAAATACACAGGTTTCGAATGAGAAGAATGTTAGATTATGAAACCACACAGCTCTTACTCTAGAAAATCTAAATCTGTGGATTAGGTGGTTGAATGGAAGTGTGACAGTTTTCTGTTTCCCCTTGAAATTTTGTAGATTTTCTGTCTAGATCTTTGGTCCATCTACCTGACATACAGTTGAATATGCATTTCACATCTGTACCTTAAGACCAGTTCTCAAATGTTTACCCTAAAATGTGGTAGATATTCACACTGTCATCAAAATCATATAAAATGAGGACTTGGGACCAAAGTTTGACATACGTAAGACTGTGAGTCATGAAAGGCCCCTTCTGATCATTGATTAAACCTCTAAAAACTCATCTCTGTGAGTCAAAGTTACACATTAAGAAGTTTTACAATGAAAGAATCCCTTCTTGCTTCAAAATGGCTTAGATTTAACTCTACACTGTTGCTTCCTCTGGCAATCTCCTTCTCAACTCTCTCAGCGCAGCAACTCACCTACAACTCTGCTCAAACATTGCAACACTGCTTTACACCACACAGTTTCAAAATGTAATATTGAAGGAATTCAACCCAGAAACTGATTCTGAGGAATGAAATGATAAAGAAACAACAAAACCACTCAAAACCGAACAAACGTTGAAACAACACGACAGTTAAACATGTACTTTTTGCTGTGTTGGTTTTTAAATATTAACAGACTATCGAACGTATTGATTTACAAAGTTCCTATTGGTCTCTAGCTTGACTGGCGAGTTTGGCTTGGGGGACTGATTGTGAATTGCTGTGGTATCACCTAGACCAGGGGTGTCAAACTCCGGTCCTCGAGGCCACTATCCTGCATGTTTTAGATGTTTCCCTCTTCCAACACACCTGATTCAAATGATCATCTCATCACCAAGCCCTGCAGAAGCCTGATAATGATCCTGATCATGACCCTGACCTAGACCAACAAGGTGCGATACAAAATAGAAGTTAAGAAAAATAGAAACTGCATCTGATTTGAATTTGATTTGAATTTGGCTGTTGTCCCTGTGCAGCGATTCAACACTCCCAGCACTCCTGCCACACTTCTAACACTACCTGGAAGTTATACACCGCCTGAGATATGTGCTGGATTTTCTCCACTGTGTCAGAACAACAACCCTTCTGCTCGAGTTTCATTTGTGGGGGAAGAGGAAGAAGTCACAGGGAGTCAAATCTGACATGCAGGGCTGGTGGAGAGCGAAGATTGTGCTGTTGTCGCCAGAAAACTGAAGCATGATCACCGTGCTGTGAGCGGGATCGTAACTGTAGACCCACCTATTGTCACCATTGATGGTTATGACATGAAGGTTGGACACAGAATGTTTTGTTTGCTCTCCAGTTTAAGGTCAATGGTGGAATCGCAAATGCACAGCGACCAGTGGTAACAGAATCAAAGATGTTTCGCAAAATCCTGACTCATGACAGTTACTGTTCTAACCTGCTGGACGTGTGACTGTGCTTGTCTGTCATGGGCCCATTTGATCACACCTCATGTGTGTGTAAACCCAGTGTGTGTTCATATTTATGTACAGATGTGTGTTGCTGTGGTCGTGTGCGACAGTATGAGAAAGAGACTGTGGTTGACAGATGGAAAGTATATATCATGGTATTTGTGAGGGGGGAAAACAGTCAGTTGTGTGAGTGTGTGTGTGTTTGTCTAAGTGTGTGCAGCGGGGACAGCTACGCTCCACAAAGCCAGATGGATTTGGAGCTCTCTCCCCCAAATGAAAACATTGGCTTGCATTGTTCAGTAAGTGCTATTCGACTCATGTGCCTTCTGCTGTAGGGAAAAGAGGAAAGGAAGCCAGATCCCACAATATCACATCCACAAACAGCCACCCAAGAAAAAAGCCACTGTGGATAAGTATTTGCCTAAGGAGGAGCGCTATGATTTCATTACAACATCCACAGAATTGTTCAGTGGTGTAATCTTCCACAAAAAAGACATTAACAGATTTGCATTTTGCGCATAAGTTCCTTTGCATGTTACCATCTGACAGACATTTTGTTTACTGTTTAGATTCTTCGGCTCTGCGCGCCTTTTGTGCCGTTTGTATGGATAGACTGAGGTATTCTCTTACTTTGACAACATCTTTCAGTGCTCTGATGTTTATTCCAAGGGAATCATGGGTGCTGCGGCTGGATAAGTACTGTAGAAAGCGTGGTGTGGTATACTCACTCACACGGCTGTATGCTGGAACTGGCTGTAGCTTGAATTTCTACCGTTTATGACTGCACAGTCAGCCACAGAGCATACACAGAATTTTTTGTTGTTTGTGTTTAATCACAAGAAATGTATTGCTGACATCACATCACACATAGTTTCTTATTTTCGAATCACAACATGAATGACGCTGATTTTTTTTTTGTCAACAAAGATTGCAGAACCGTTTTAACATCTCAAACTAACAGTGTTTTCTCACAACCATGGAGTGATTACTTTGCGCCCGTGTAAAAATCACACAGAAACTAATCTCCAGTCATTTGTTAGACGGCGTGTCAAACTTTATTTGTTTACACCTTTCATTCCGTAAAAACTGAGAAATTCTGTGATCTAATTAAGTGAAATTAGTGTCACACTGAGAAACTAAATAGAAGAGGAATGGTGGATAAATTAAGCTTGGCCATGACTTTAGATGGTTGTTTTGAATAATGTGCTAGTTCCTGCTCAATGAATAGTGAGGGCTAATTGGAAAAAAAGAGCAAGCAGACAGCCAGTTCAATGATATTTTTCCGACTCTTGAAATATTTGATGAAAGCACGATATTTTAGTGAAACTCTTCCACTGTACTGCTCTGCACACAATGTTGAGCATAGCCAGAGCCTCCTGACACTTCTCATTACGGCTAAGGGAGGTCGGGGTCGCAGGGCTATTGAAGGACTGACCGTATGACCCCCGAGGGCCCACCTGTATTGCTCATCTGAACTTGCACGCGCTTCTGTTCGTCTTCAGTCTGCTGCGTTTTCATTAAGCGTGTGCTGGAGTTTTGTAAATGGGAGGCTTACACTGAAACAAAAGGTGCTCTTATGTAAATGCCAGCAGGGTCTTTGTTGATTTAGCACTTCCCAGGGTGTGTGTGAAGCATACGTATACACACACACACACACACACACACTCGCTGGCGCACATTTAACACACACTCTCTCTAGCAAGGCAGGGCTTTAGGATGGATTTAGTTTTGCCAGCTAATAGCAGGGCATCAGCTGTATAGTACAAGCAGTGAGTGGGAGCAGCCCGTAGGCTATCCACACAGGCCTTATCACTCAGCAAGCAGACCCCATGATAAGGTATTATGTTTTTCACAATAGTCTGCTCTGTTTTCTCCTGTTTGCGCAGTTTCCCCCGTAGTGCGCGCTATAATAACCCAAGGCTGGCAATTACACAGACTGAGTGTGTTAGTGGTGTTTAAGCCAAAGTCGTCATATCCATCGGGTTTGAAAGCGCGGCGGTGATTCAGTACTCTGAGTGGCAATGAGTGATTTCCAGAAGCCTGGAAGTGTAGGCCAACGCCGCTTCACTTACGAGATTTCCACCCTCTGCGAATTTGAGAGCGCAGTTACGCTGAACCCCTCTTCATTTCTCTTCTCTGCAGGATCATTCTTGGTCAAACGTCTATTAGAAAGGAGATGTGTTGGCAGTTTTCTTTTATCAGTTTCTTTCATTTAGAAGGGTAAGGAGGGGTTTTGCCAAACGCTTGAAAGAAATCTGATGATTGAAAAAATACAAAATATTATCACTCCATTCTGTCACATTAGCTTGTGCATGTAGCGACACTATTGGACTCCTTATCAGTTTTTGTACTGCATTAAAAAGGTGATAAGACAGTCAAAATATTCAAAGCTGATTAAAATTTGGGTCTGAACAATTCAAACTATCTAAATCACAAAAGCTGCAGTTTTTCTTGAAGACAAAATGTGTCACAATATACATTTTTTTAAATGAAGCCTTTAAACAGAGATGCCCTGGCTTAAAAATAAGATAAGATAAGATAAGATCAACTTTATTGATCCCTCGCCAGGGAAATTCACAGCACCTGGATACAGATCAGGCAGAAAGAAGCACAAGAATTGCAAAAAGTACAACAGGGCTAAAAAATAAAGATGTAGTAATAAAATACACTATACAAAATTTCACTGATACAATAGTGAAATTTACATATAGATAAGTCCAGTTATGATATGGTGAGTTTACATATGGAAATGTACCCATATGACATGATGAGTTTACACATATACAGATATGGCATGGAGGATAATGTACCCACAATGCTGTTATTGCAGTCAAAAAACGTTATTGACCAGCGGTTAACATGATATTGTTACACATGAAGAGCTGTAAGAGAGCAGTGGTATATCTAGTTGATTGATCTGGAAGAGCTGTAGCTGAGTTTTTACATTTTTCCATGGGTTGTACATGAGCAAACACTGACTGTTTGCGAAAAGCTGTAGAAAAACAGTGTTGAGGGATAATGTGACTCCAGAAGAGCAATAAATTACGTTCTCTAGATGTGAGAGAATAGGGTTTTTTGTTTCAGGGCTTAACAAAAATCGCATCATTATTTTCTTTTTTATTCGTGCCAGTGGGAAAGAAATACAAAAAAAAGTACCATTCCAGCTAAAATTGTGGCTAATATGGCAATATCTGTCAAAATAATTGCATTTTTTTGGCACATCATTCAGCCCCAGTGAAAAATATTCACAGCCACTTTCACCTACAAAAGAACATGCACGCATTTATTCGACAAACAGCAAGCCTAACGAGTACAATGTGGTTTTGTGTTTCTCATTTTAGTCCACACTATTGGTAAATGTCAACATTTTGTTGGTCTGTTGTTGTTTTCCTGCCTGTTTCAGTTTGAAGATGCACAACGTCGCTCCGCTTAGCTTCCGCTTCGGCTCTGAGATGAAACAATCAGCTCTCTGTATGGCAGGCTGCTGCTGCTGCTGAAGATTGGCTTACAGAAGTATGTTGTCACTGCTTCTGTTGTTATGTGAGGCAGGAAAACGATCGGCAGGGGAAAGACTTGCGCAGACCAGTCTGTCAGTGGTGTCTGTTACATGCTGTAGCTTATTGCCTACTCGGGTAATGCAAATATGCACCGATCAGCAGCAGAATTAAAACCACTGACAGTCGAGTGTGTAACAGGGATCATCTTGTTATAATGCAATGTCCTGCTGGGAAACCTTAGGTACTGGTATTCATCTGGATTTTACATACCACCCACCTTAACATTATTGCACAGCCAGCAGGACGATACTGCAAACCTACCACATTGCAAAAACTGTTCAGAAACAGGAGAAACGTGACTGAGTGAGCATCTACACAGATCAGCCACAACATTATGACCACTGACAGGTAAAGTGAATAGCATTGATCATATTGGTACTATGTGCTGTTCTGATGGAAAACCTTGGATTTTGACATCCATGTTGATGAGACTTAGACACCCAAATAAACATTGTCCCACAACAAACACACTCCCTCATGACAATGGAAATCCCAAATGTCACTGGTCTACCCCCGCAGAAAAATTCACCCCACCACATGGAAAAAACATCAAACAACCAGGAACATGTTGAGGAACATGACAATGGCCCAACATGTTGATTTGACCTCCAAACTTCCTACACCCCATTGTGATCAAGCATCAACAGGAGGCAGTAGAACACGTTTGATTGACAGAGGCCCCACTGCACAAGCCAGAGTACCCAAAGGATCCAGTGCCAACGTCCTGGTTCCAGACCCCATAGGACACCCTGAGAGGTCCTCTTGTCCATGCCCAATGGTTCAGCGCATTTTTGAGCACATAAGTGGACCAACATAATATTAGGCAGGTGTTCATAATGCTGATCAATGTACATGATGGACTGGAACAAGGCTGATCTACACAATGTTAGGCAGGTGAATCGATGTATTTGTAAGGCATTCACAATAGGACTACCAGCAGCATTTCTAGCTTCTTTGTTGTTTAGCCGTCACTGTATGGATTATTCTGATGCTTCTGAAAACTACAGTACAGTAAAAATTAGTCTGATAATTGCTCGACCCCATTATGCTGGTATAGCAGAGCAAATCTCTTGTTTTTTGTCTCTTTGACATTGCTGCAATATTAAAATAGCAGCAAGAGGTAAACTAATTTAGAACTCTAGATTAAAATTTTACATCCACCCTGTCTCTCCGGTTGTAGTACTACTGGTTCTTCTGTGGCACCCCTTTTGTTTTGTTGTGTAGCATGAAAGAAACACAAAACACAGAGAGAGTGCTTATCATTTAGGGAGTAAGAGGTTTGGGATCCCATTTGAATATGTGATAATTACCGAATATAATAAACAATTTTGTATTGTTCCTTTGTGCGACAGAAATTCTTCTCTTCAAATATTTTGTTTTCAGGCTGTCAGAAAACAGACAGAAGGTTGATCTGATGTTTTTTTTTTTTGCACCAGTAAACAACACACAGACACAATGGTGATTTGTTGTCTGTCAGTCTTTCCCACTTTCAAGAGGAGTCAAAGCATTAGTTAAATGGATCAATCCACTCAGTGGTTCCAGCTCCTCTGTTGTTTTAAGCTATTAATCCAGGCCTGTCTTTATACTTCAGCCTTTTTAGGTTTACGAGACAGGCGGGCCCCACTTGTACCATTATTTGAGTTGTTGTGTACTCATCTTGAAAATCTCTTGTCAGGCAGAAACTTGAGACGTCTGCTTTCCTGCTGTTTCCCAACATTGATTTACGTCTGTTCGCATCACATCAGTGGTATTTATGCACATTTCCAGCTAAAGCGTCCTTGCAAACTGCACGTTTCTGGTAGACCAGCTTTATGTTAAATATTTGACATCTTTTAAAAAAAACATGTGCTTAATCTGTGTCCATGTAACCTCCTGAGTGGAAAGTGTTTGGTTCCATGCCCTCGAGGCACTTGACATTAGATAAGTCGGCTGGCGCAGCTCCACATGCAGTGAAAGTGATTTACTGCTGGCTCTGCAGGCTGTAAAAAAAAATCACCATAGAGCACATATAGAGTGCAGTGTCGGCTTAAATGCCCCGTCGCTCATCACATCTCCCGTGGTCTGTACATAGAATGGAGTACAGTGTACCAGCAGAGTGCCTCTCTCTGTGGTGTCCCTGTTCTCAGTGCTGCATAAATGGGTTTGTAACTGCAGGGATGGGAAAAGGAGGGTAGATCGGTGGTTGGTGGTGACTCCTGTTTGTCAACTCTTCCTCAGTATGTGCAGGACCGCCATCATCCTGACTCTCCCACAGGGCTCAGGCTTCAGCTCGACACTGGAGACTTGTGCTGTCTATCTTTGAGGCTGTCGATCTTGCTGCCAGACATCAGCCATCTCCTCCTCCAGTGGGCGGCCTCTCCCCCCCAGAAGGACTTCTGTGAGATGAAGCATTGATTGCCCCTGTGCAGACGGAGCATAATACATAATGGTATTGCCTTGCTCCCCCCACTACTCTTTCAAAAGTTAGACAAACCAATATGGCAATTTGGCCGATGTTCAGCTTTTATATTGCTTTTGAAGGTAACATTTAGTTTCGTTGATTATATACAATCTTTGTTCTGTTCTCCAAGGTTTTCCCAGCTAGCCATCAGGCCCTTTGTCTGAGCTTGAGCAAACATGGCTGTGTATCAGGAGTGCCTGTGACTGCAGTGTCCCTTTTCCACAGGCCCAAGTAGACTAGTAGCTTTAACTGCCCTGTTTCCAGCCTTGGTCATTGCTACTCTGGCCTCACAGCAGGAGAATACAGACTGAATCAGGAGAATATCACGGTCCTGTTTGGGAGCAGGGCCAAACTGTCTGTTCGTGTACCAGTTCTTGGCAGATTGACCACAATATAAATTTCTCGAGTTAGAGAAGAAGTGGATAAAAGAAGAAATCTAAAGGCTCATTCCTCCAGCTCGGTTGGCTGTCTTAATTCAGGTCTGCTCGGCTCTATTAGTTCCATTACTGATTAGAAATCTCCTACTGCTGCTAATAAATTATTGAACATCTCTGTTTTAACCTCAGGCAAGCATTGATAGATTTTCAACCTGTTGGAGCTTTGTGAAATGGAAACTGTCTGTTCACCATTATTATTGAATCACCAACTGTAGTGCAGGGGCCACTGCATGAAATGTGCTGATGAAAATGAATTTAAAAGAACTTTGTTCTGCAGCAATAGCAGCCATTATCAGAATTAATTGGACATTTATATTTTATAAGAATTGCTATTTTTTAGCATGTAATGAACTGTGAACACTTGTCATTTGTGTTGTTGCCATGAGTCAGAGTAAGACTGGTGGATAGTATCATCCAGCAAGATAATGATCCTAATTATTGTGTTCGCATCAAATTGTTATTATAGTTCCATTTGCTATTCTGTTGATTAGAAGTGATAAACAGTTTGCTGTGCTGTACCGCTGAGTGCCAGCCAACAGTTTGGTTAAATAGCTTGCTTCAGAGTGGTCCATTGAGAGGGACTATAGCTCCCCAGGACATGTCTCGAAATTTGTTAATGATATGCACAGTGGAAAGAAACACACATACACCTACACATACTAACACAAACTGAAACCAGTCACATGCCAAGGAATCAGTCTAGATATGAAAATTTAATTAAAACAGAAAAATGAGGAATGCTTCACTTTAATTAATGTTTACTACCCACAGCACTGCAGAATATAGACAGTACCGGTATTTTGACAGAGCCTCACATTTTGGTCATCACATTATGTGCCAGGACGTGTTAAGGGTACACCTTCTTATCTCTCTCTAAACTTGTTCATGTTTAGAGATATAACATGTAACATGAGCTGTTGTGTACATCTTACCTGCATTTCTGGAACTGATTTCAAGTTGTTGCACGTTGTAGAAAAAGCTGCAGTAGTAGGTCATTTGTTTTATACTCTTGTGATGTCACAGGCTTTCAGTGAAGCACGTCCCAAAGCGCTAATTCTATCGAATCTATTAATGGTGCACAAATAGTGCTTTTTAAGTTTAATGCTTTGTGTCTTGTGGGACATCTTTAAAGTTAATGAGGCTGAAAGACAACGGCAGTTTTGAAGAGAATTAAACCGGCCACAAAAAGACCACCTAGCCAATATTACAATCTAGCCAATATTACAATTACTGGTGCCAAGGAACATTATGCAAATGGGGCAGTAAAGGTGGAGTGTATTCTGTGGTTTGTGAAATCAACGACCATTCAATGCTGGCAGAACAGGTCTGCACAGTATGTGGTTTTTTAAGATCATGTGTTTTGATACGTCTTGTCGGCCTTAATTGAAACTGACATTTGCTACTGTTGTTAATCAAGGCTGTAGGAGTATGGATAAATTATCTTTTGTTGACTCTGTAAGGTTCCAAAACTTAACCTTTTTGTCAACTTGATAGAAATCAAATTACAATTTGCAGCAATTTTTGAAAACATCAAACTAAATGCAACAAATTAAAAGGAGGGAGATGCTGATTTGATTTGTTCTACCCATCTCTTTACTTGCAGTTGCAACCAGTTAATTCATTCACTTGGCATTCATGATGAGGGTGTGCTGCCTATGTTGCCACATTTGTCCTTCTGCCAATACAGTTTTGGCCTGTACATGGATTTGTGCTGTGATTTGTAAAAATTGTTCTTAATAAAACAACATATTAGATGGAACAGTTTGATTCCACACATTGCATAGAGGTAGGTGGTTGATGATTCATAGTACCCACAGAAGGTAAGAATGGGAAAAACTGAGTAATGATTTTTATCACTGTGCTGCACGTCTGCTATTTTGACTTATCAACCTCATGTCATTTTGAATATACTTAATTTGAGGTGTGAATACACTTGGCTCTACCGTATTCTAAGTTAGAGCCACTATTATCCACTACGTTTGTGGATAATAGTGGTGTAATGGACAGTAACCGATCTGTGATCCGTACGGATCCCCATCTATGGTTCAGCACGCATGTGAACCGTGGATTAATTGCAAAGTTTAACCGTCGTAGAGTGAGTCTGAAGATACTCATTTATCCAGGTCACAGGAATTCTAAGTCCTTCAGTAAAAGATAACTGGACTTCTTTTTTTTGTTTTTTGAAGATGTTTCATCTGTTCTTTAAGAGGCTTTATCAGCTCTAACTGACTGATAGGGAGTCCAAGGTATTTATTCTAACTCCAAATAACAAAGTCCCTTAGGGACACTCCTTTGAGGAAAGCAATATTCACATTCTGGACATTGTAGACAGATAATTTGCGAAAAAAGTTAAGAAGCCATCTATGTTAAACTGGAAAAGCCATCTCTAAACATAGGAGAGGGTCTAAGATATTATCTATCAAGTACTTATAACACAGTATTCAGATCTGTACCTAGACTGTTTTATCACCATTAGTACCTTGAGTAATCTCTCACCTGGCAGTTTCACAACTGTTAACGTCTCGAGGCATGTTGAGTCTTGGATTGTTAACGGGCTATTAGCCATATGAATTGGGGGTAGGAATAAATAGTTGGGACTTTCCACTAGTCAATTAGAACTGATGAAGCCTGTTGGATGAAAGGTAAAATGTCTTCAAGAAAAAAAACAACTCCAGTTACCCCTTACTGAAGCACTTAGGATCATCACAGAGTGAAATACAGTTTTATTGCTACTGTTACTTTCAGAGAGTGCAGTCCTCTGCCAAGGCCAATGCCTATCTTGAAATTTTGAAGAAAATGATCCAGATCCTTACCTGGTAGTTATAATCCTGCTTAAAGATGGACAGACAAACAAACAGCTTAAACTAAAACCATTCCTTTACCTTGATTAGAATTATCTGCATAAATGTCGATGCAGAACAGCAGTGGCAAAATAGGTGAGTGGTAAATTTTACAAAAGATTTAGTTAACAAATAACCTCATTCTGCATCTTTTAGGTCTTTGTGATGAGAGGAAGTGTAGGTTTGGAGCTGTGGCTACAGTAGTGGATTAATAACAGCAATGAAAGCTAACTGTGCGTGTCTAGATGCTATGTAGCAAGAGTGTGATGATTTGAGGCATTGTATTAAGGTCCTATCACTCTGACCCAAAGTACTCGACTAGAGTAGTTGTTGAGTGAGATTTTCTTTTCCTCTTGAGCATTTTGCTGTGACCACATCATACTTTTGGTTTGTGAGTGCACTGAAGTGATGGTGGAACAGTGTTTAAGTGTTAAAAACAAAGTGGCAAAGCCTTGAATGAGTACATCCATAATTACTGTCTTACGATACTCCCTTTCTCTGCCATTTCTAAGTAAAAATGTAATGATCTTTTTGGAGGTGATGCTATGGCTGAAATAGGTCAGTGAAAACACTCAACAGTGTTGTGTTTAATACACAGAAGCACAGTGTAGCAAGGTGTGAAGATGTGCAAAATGAACAGACTCTTTATTATTAAATCATAACTTGGGTTTGTAGTATATGATGTAGTATGAATCCTTAAATTGTTACTACAAAGATCACTTCAAAGAGAAATGCTCTTGAAGCATCCCAGTAGCTTTGCAGGATGAAGCGCAGACTGAGCAGCCATAATGTTGCTGGTTCAAAGATGGCTGAGTTCATGTTTGGTAAGTTATCTACTGTGTCCTGTCTATACTGTCTGTTGCATTGTGTTTGGTAAGGAACCAACTCCTATTAAACACGATATAACAAAAGAACTTTTTGACATATCTGTCTTCTCTGAGTTTATCTGAGAAAAACATACCTCCAGAACCAAAAGTCAGACATATTTTCTAAACTGAAGACCTTTTGTCTGTGTGGCAAGCTTGATAACTATCACACGACGGGAACTAGCAAGAACTGAGTCACCCACACCCTCCTCTTTGTCTGAAACTAAAGCCTCTCGTCCCGCTGTCAGAGTAAGGTTTGTACATTTGCATGCTGATGAGGACTGGGAGTGACTGAGACTGAGGGTGGTGCACAAATGTGTGTGTTTGTGTGTGTATGTGTGTGTGCGTAGGGGGATTTGTAATTGGGTGCAAGCGTTGGCCAGATTGAAAGCCCCACTGAGCAATTAGTTCAGCACTAAGCAGTACTGTTAGACAATCTTCATTAGCTGTCAAGGAATTCAGCGAATGAGTGAAATCAAAAAAGTTTTTATTTAAAGCGACAGTCAATTATGAACACAGTGCACACAGTTTATCTGAGACTGAAAACACTTACAAATGTTTCTACTTGTAATTCACAAAACAGGAAATGTTGGGACTGATTGTGTTGATTCAGTACAAGAGCATATTGGTGACGCTGTCAAGGAAACAAAATAAGATATCATGAAGGCAATTAATGCAGCTCATACTTATGATCACTGGATCAGTAGTTTAGAGGCTGTTTTAAACTACTTAAAAGTACCTCCTCTCTAGATTTTTATAATAAGCATTCCTGGGTACAGGCCACTGTAAGTCTATACAACTTCAACCTGTGTTCTTTTTTGAAAAACTGCTCTGGTGAAATACAGTTTTTTACTTTTTTAGCATGTCCATATGTGTATACACCGATAAAGCATAACATTATGACCACTTGCCTAATATTGTGTTGATCCCCCTTATGTGCTCAAAAATGTTCTGAACCATTGGGCATGGACAAGAGGACCTCTCAGGGTGTCCTATGGGGTCTGGAACCAGGACGTTGGTACTGGATCCTTTGGGTACTCTGTCTCTGCCAATCCAACTTGTTCCACTGCATCCTGTTGATGCTTGATCACAATGGGGTGCAGGAAGTTTGGAGGTCAAATCAACATGTTGGACCATTGTCATGTTCCTCAACATTTTCCTGATTGTTTGATGTTTTTTCCATGTGGTGGGGTGCATTTTCCTGTGGGGGTAGGCCAGTGATATTTGGGATTTCCATTTGCATGAGGGAGTGTGTTTGTTGTGGGACAATGTTTATTTGGGTGTCTAAGTCTCATCAACATGGATGTTAAAATCCAAGGTTTTTTCATCAGAACACCACATAGTACCAATATGATCAATGTTATTCACTTCACCCGTCAGTGGTCATGATGCTGTGGCTGATCAGTGTATATCCTAGATGTAAACGAGATGGGACACTACAATTACTTTACGTAGTTTAACACTGTACTGTAGCGACCCAAGGAGGTGGCAACTTGGACTATGGACAGTTCTGTGTTGGCAAACAGAGAGCATTTTGGGAGTCTTACTAGCAATAAACCACAATGACAAGGACTTCTGTGGTAATTAATGACTTCCTGACAAAGCTACATTCAGGCCATTTCAAGGCAGGAAGGACTTATTTTTACCAGAAAAACCATCAGTCAACGAGAGACTTTGAATGTTAGTAAAAACAAAAATGTTTCTGAAGATCTGGCAGTTAAGGTTGTGCTACAGAAGTTTGGCTCACTGCATTGGCTTGAAAGACATTGTGCATTTGATTTATGTGCATTGCCTCAAGCCACTTGGGTCAGATGGCTGTTATTATTCTGACGGTCACCCCGTAGAACATTTTCCAAATTCACTGTGGGTGCCTGAGTTCAAAACACCTACCAAAAAATCAGCACTAACTTGAAACAGCAGTCACCCATAAGTTTGTGTATTCAGATGAAATGAAACAGTCAAACTGAGCTCTTTGTAAGATGTTTCATATTACCCTATATTGCCTGCTATTGAATAGAGGCACAAATAATATAAAATAATTCAGCACATGTATAGGTGGTTTTAGTGGATTTTAATTTTTCCCAAATTTGTACAAATGATTTAACACATCACATAAAGACCTTCAGTAATGACTGTTATATAAATGGCATTAAGCACAGACAGCAAAGTGGTGGTTAGTGACATGGGACAAGTATTTCAAATTAGAAGACGTATATTTAGTAAGGACTTGCTCAGCAGAGCCTCGCATGAGAGGCTGAGCTTTACAGACTTGTCACTCCACATGCAGATCTTGCAGAGAATTTAAAATGAGCTTCATTTTAAAAGCTCAGATTAATTTAAAGGACACGTTGTGAGCCATCTTCAGACACTGATGCTGACTATTAGAAGTCTTGTTCTTGTTGCAGGTTGTTTGTGGCTACCTGAAAATGTGTCTGCATATCGCACAGCTCTATGTGTACGTACACACTTTCACTTGATGTCGTATGAGTGTCAAATCCAGCAAAGCTGCAGCCTGAAAGCCTGAGTTGTTGAATGTGCTTCTTGTCACTGCATGGTCTTTCATCTCTGGATGTCAAGAAAGAGCTGCTTTGCAAGGGAAATTGGATTTTGGCAGACAGATCTGTAAAATATAATCAGAGACACCGGAGTTGGAACTAGTTAGCTTGTGTACAGTCTGCCAGCCCACATTCTGTATGCTGTCACCATCATAAATATTTTGTGCGCCTCTCACAATGTTGAAGAAAGCAATAGAAATGCTGCACTGCTGCCTGTTGTTGTTTGTAGTGGTGAGTGTATTATTGCAGTAAAGCACAGAAATACTACATGGGTTTGAAGTATGTTATACTGAAAGAACATTAAAGGAGAATGTGCAGACTATTGTGGACGTGTTAGTTTGACAGGTGCAGTGGTTTCATGTGTAATTGAATCAGTGTAAAGCAATAAGCTGGGAGCTTAGTACGATCAGACTCCTGTCCAAAAATTCAGGGGTATTACCTCTGTTAAAAATTCACTTTTAAAGGGGCGCTGATCGAGTTTCCTGGATTCACTATATCTTTAAACAATCTGCTGCACACAGCCTGGGTCTCAATTTAGCCTGTATTGCTGCTCCTTTGGAAGGCTAATGCTAGTTCATACGGGTTAATGCCTTCATACACCAAAGCTCTTGAGACTCCCACTGGTGTAATGATGTAGTAGAGAACTGTGGGGCTTCTGTATTAAATTAGCTTGGTATCTCTTGGAGAGTGAAAAATCCTGCCATGTCTGCCTTTGATTAGTACACCCACTGCATAGGTTGTTTAGACATGTCTTGTCATCAGTTTCAATGTTATGTTTGCTATCATCTTAGCTGTGTGGAAACAACAGGCCATTTCTCACAAACATCAGGTCTTCATCTCTGATCTCCAGATAAAGTCTGACCATAAAGTGGATGGTTCACTCTCTGTTTTGCTGGCTGATCAAATGTAGATGGTGTAAGACAGATGCACAGCAGCAGGAATGTAGTGTGTGACAGCAGCGTGGACAAAGAGAACTTGAAGAAACGCACTGAAACAACACTAAAGGCTTACTTTATTATCAGGGCATGTTTGTTGTCATCTTGTTGTTGCTAATTAAAACTATATTAACTGATAAGGCAGAAGACAAAGGACATGCATGTCAGAAAATGTGTTGTACATTAGCAGCAGTACCTGTTTGTTTCACTGCTTAATGAGATGGAAGACTGCAGTTTGTGTTTCATATTGTAGCGATTGGAAGATGTGTTCGCTCGGACTACAGGCGGTTAAATGTAGACAAGCAAGGGCATTGTGGGAATGTAGCCAGCCACGGGCCACCATGGCTGAAACTTCTGTGCTGATTAATGAGCTCTGCTACTGAAGAACAGCTAAAGTTTACCAGGAAAGTGTTATTAGAGCCAAATATTTAATGAAACTGCCTTGACAGCAAATTTTGCATGTCTGTGGTTAAGGATAGCCTTTATCAGCATATGGAAAAAAGCCCACAGTAGTTCCTTCATTTCATGAATAATCAGTTATTGATTGATAACATTCATAACTGTTGGGTAAAAAAATATTTAAAATGGGCTTTTCTAGATGTAACTGCAATATATGTCAGTTCTACTAGAAAACTGGGCATGTTTGTTGTCATAAAAATAGATCAAAAGATTGAGGTGTTTATCACAATTAAGGTACAAAGGATTACGTTAATTGCAGTGTCTGCTACCTCACCTTTGAAACACAGCTTTGCTCGCTCGCCAGAGTTGCTCCAGTCTGCAAATGTGCTCATCTGTGCCCATCTGTGGCACAGTAGCCTTCAGTGGTGATAGGCTATTAGTGTTGACATGTAACCAATCAGATAATGCTGTGAGCGGGACATTGCTTGAGACCACAGAGTGGTGATTAGAGAACCGGCTGTATCAGAACAAAAACTGTTGCAGATAATTTGACAAGTGCTGAACATCAGATCCAGTAGTCGACCACACTGATGTAGGGTGAACCCGTACGGTGAAACCATGCATTAAACACCATGTATGTATTTTTTGGAGTGTTAAATGGAAATAGTAATTATTACATTCATATGTTGATGACAAATGAGGCAGTGTTGCACATTTTCTCAATCACCATTGAATGAATGTCAAGGAATCAGTGCCAGCTATAATACCTTAGCATCAGCAAACAATGTAATGCTCAGCCTTTTGTATGTGGCACAATGCTGAATAATAGCCCGTAGTGTAATTCTGTTTAGTGTAATTCCTCTTGTTTCGAACAAAGAGGATTCAATCATTGCTTTCTTCTCAGGAACCATCATGCATGCAGTAACGTGTTTTCAATTACCTTGGATGATCAATGTGTGCTTGCATATTAATGTTATGAAGGAACAACTGACAGACGTAGTATAGTCTGATTTAGTAAGTCTGAAGCTTTCTTGTAAACAGTATCTTTATACTTATTTGGGCTGATTACCATTTAGTTTGTGGTATTTCATTCAACATTAATTCATTCTCATTAATGGTACCATGTCCTTTTTTCCTCAGAGCCCGTTTTCTGTGTGTTTTCAACTATTCAAAGTTTATCTTGATTCGTAAGGACTTTTTTGTGTTCAAGCTTTACGAGAATAATGCATTCACATGCACTTGAACAGGAGCTGTTATGATAAATTAGTTTTCACAGATTAATTTAAAAGTGAAAATGGCATTTCCAATGTGTTGAGTCTGACCGGTGCCAATGATATCCATGATTCCATGCTACTTTCATGTTACCTTCATGTTACTTATGTGTTACCTTTACTGTTTAGATGCCGCATACTCAGACATTTTGATGGATCTCTGCTACAAGATTACAAAGTTGAAATCCTGCTTTGTCCAGTGATTCAAACCAGCTTTATAATATAGCTCTGGGGAAACACTTGGAAATTCTCTGCTATTCTCTGATTACATAAAAATAAATTCTTACACATTTTAAGGTCCCTTTCCAGTGATTGCTCGAACCCCAAACATCTGATCTCTTTGTGCCAAAGCTTTGCATTTGAAATGACTTAGATGTAACTCTATGCTGTTCTTTCCATTAGAATGCGTGGATCTATTACTTGGTGCCTCTGTCTCCATGCAGCTCTCTGTCATCCGCTCATCTATGGCAAGAAAAGCGTCCATCAGTGTTTCCTAAAGCGCCAGACAACACGCTCCAAGGCCTTATTTTTGTCCACAATCCAAAGATCTTCATTTTACTGTCATAGAGGAGGAAATGAACCAGAAAATATGCACATTTCAGAACGTGGAAACAGAGCATTTAGACTCCTGTTACTCATTAATCAAAATAGCTCATGATTAATTTAATGGTTGACAACTAATTGATTAATTGTTGCAGTCCTAGTTAACTGTTATTCATCACAAGCTGGAGCAAGCCTAACCTCTGCATTAGCAAACAGCTGTCAGAGAGCTATACTAATCTGGAGGCACACTTGGAAAAGTTCAAAACAATTACACCATGCTGACTGATTTATTTAAATTGACATTCAAGCAAGTTAAACTACACTCTATTCATTTTCCACTTTCCTTCAATAAACTGAACCACATCTCCCCGCAGGTTTATTTCTGTTCGTCGATCATGGACGGCGTGCTGTCACCTGGCTGACTCCCATTTTGACTGAAGGCAGCCGTTTAGGCCTGTTAGTGTAATTAGTCTGCTTAGAGACCACGGTTGTAAACTAAATGAATGTCTGCTAGATCCTTTCCTCCCTTTCCTAAATACATCTTTTAGCAACAGTAATTGATATTGATGCCTGCTGCAGGAAGTCCTCCTAAATCACAGCCAGACCCGGGGTGTGGGTTTAGCAGCTCCAAAATAGTGTGAGTTATGTGTGAATAAGTACCCACCGTCTTTAATGATGTGTTGTTGCCTTGTGCTCCTGCTGGGGAGCTCTGACAGCCCTGATGGATGAAGTGGTCTTGATGCGCCCTCCTGCAATCACCTATGTGTGGTTTCAGTCAATATCCCATTAGAAATTCTGATCATTTCAGCAGCGAAGAAATTTCATGTTATTTGTTTGAATTTGTTTTTTTTGTATTTGCAAGTGAATACATAATCAGTCAGTCATATAAATGTACATGTTTTGTAGTTAATTTCACCTTTTGGATTGGCTCATTTGGCATAGATGTATTTTTTTGTGCAGAAATACAAACGTGTCATAAATCTCCTCTGTCTCCCGGAGCATTCAGTGTATGTTATATTCACTCCAGAGTAGCTCTCAAGATGAGTGGGTGCTCTGTATTACTCACTGTGAAGCAGGCTCTTATTGTTGAGCTGTTTTTCCTGTTTTTCCACACTTGGTTTGCAGGTATGTGTTAATCAGTCTGCATTAAACCATCTGCCCTCCCCTTCTCAAACTGCCCTCCAAGTGAATTGAAAGGCAAATTAATTGGTGTGCTCTCTTGCTTATGGAATCGACTTGTTTCCATTTTAGCCCCGTCATTAGCAGCTGATTATTTGAGCATGGAGGGTTTAGGGAGCAGGACTTGGGTCACTCAGACCCATCTTTTCTGTTAAGAGGTCAACCTTTTAGTCAGCTGGTTTGGTCCAGACTCAAATATCTCAACCACTATTGGAGAGTCTCATAACAACTGTAGAGATTCATAGTACTTATAGGGTGAACTGGAATGCCAAAGTAACTGTAAAACTAAACATTTCCATCAGCCTCAGCTGTATTTTTAGTGTTTTGTGTTGGTTTTACACCGAATCATTATGCAGTCTGACTTCTGCTTCAACAAAAGATGTTTAGTAGGACGTGGTCTGTAAAATAGCTGCCTATTGTCATTCTTCCCTGCTTTGTATTTTTTTCTGGTTTGTTTGTTTGTTTTTGGCAAGCCAGCGCCCATCATCACCACTTCGCTTAACTGCCAGTTATGCTTCAAATTGTAAGAAAACTATGGCCCTATTTTCTGTTTGTTGATGCAAGAACTGAGTTGAAATGACACATCACCAGCTGAGATTCCTAAATACTCCCACAACTAATGCAATTGATCAGCTGTCACCACAAGGCCTGTCTATGTTATAGTCATCTAGCAAATGTGTGGGCCATGTGCCTACATTGTTTTTTTAAAATTAATTTAAGGATGTCTGACAATGACCCCAAGTGTCACAGTCTATGCACTGGACAATCACTGTGTATATTTGAAAAACTCTAATGCCACGATGTCAAGTTTATTCCCAGGAGATTATACTGCAAAGACTACAGTAAATCAAGGGTGAAGCCAAAGGGTGGCCTGGGGTGGCCCACCACAGAATAAAGTCTGGCCACTCCCACACAACCAACAATGAAGCCTGTTAGAGGGTTACACATGTCCTTATATAGGTGGAGTTCATTTTATTTGTGGAACCACTTCTCTTGTTGTTTCCATGTACAACAGTCAGGCATAACATTATGATCACCTGCCTAATATTGTGTTGGTCCCCGTTATGTGCTCAAAAATGCTCTGAACCATTGGGCATGGACAGGAGGACCTCTCAGGGTGTCCTATAGGGTCTGGAACCAGGACGTTGCCACTGGATCCTTTGGGTACTCTGGCTTGTGCAGTGGGGCCTCTGTCAATCAAACTTGTTCCACTGCATCCTGTTGATGCTTGATCACAATGGGGTGTAGGAAGTTTGGAGGTCAAATCAACATGTTGGGCCATTGTCATGTTCCTCTACATGTTCCTGATTGTTTGAAGTTTTTTCTATGTGGTGGGATGCATTTTCCTGCGGGGGTAGGCCAGTGACATTTGGGATTTCCATTTGCATGAGGGAGTGTGTTTGTTGTGGGACAATATTTATTTGGGCGTCTAAGTCTCATCAACACAGATGTCAAAATCCAAGGTTTTCCATCAGAACACCACATAGTACCAATATGATCAATGTTATTCACTTCACCTGTCAGTGGCCATAATGTTGTGACTGATCAGTGTAGATACATTTTAATAGCCACCCCCCCATTCACCCACTTGCCACCAAGAAGTTCTGGCCAAGATTTCACATTATTTTTATTGAAAAGTGCACAGACAGTATTGAAGTTTGTCTGTTTTATATGTAAAGAATGTGTTTGTATGTGTTTTTATTAGTTGAAGTATGTATGATTTCAGTTTAGCTGTGGCTTTAGGTGAATCTCTTGTGCAGACTCTTAAACATTGTAGGGATGAAACCTAAACAATGCAATGCTGACCCACAACCTGCAGCCAAAACTCAAACTCCAAAAATCCAAACTCAAAACTCACCTGCTCAGGACTGTTTACTCCCTCTCATCCTAGTTTCTCTGTTTCGCACATCTTTGTTGTTCTTTGTTTTATTCTTGTTATTGTTGTTTTTATTGTATAGTTTTTAATCATTGTCATTGATTTTTATTCCCTTGTTAAGTGTTCTTTGGTTTTGTGAAAGGCACTTCGAAATAAAATGTATTATTATTATTATTATTATTAAAACAAGGAAACAAAAAGCTGGCTGGACATAATGTGACACAAGGAAACTTGATTTTCATGTACTTATTCTATGTAATTTAAACCTTAATTATCATGTGCCTTTATTAACAATTAAAATAACTGAAGCAACTGTTCAAGACATTTAATCAGTTGAGTCTTATAAAAAAGCTTATTATACGGTATATTAATTTCATGTACGTCCAGAGTATGTATGAGTGACCAAAGAAATGGCTATTGTCACATGTCAATCTGAGTAATACTCTCAGCCCATATAAATATCATGTGTATCCACCACTGCACTAAATAATTCCGAAACCGCAATGAAGTTCTGGCTCAGTAACCAATCAATATAACCAATTACACAACATCATGTATTGTTTTATGTTTGATATGTAATAGAATAAATCCTTTCTGTTATAATTACGATAATTGAGGTCGATGATATTTTGATGAACCCCACCCCTGTGTGCTTACAGCGACTGCACCGTCAGTCATGTGAAACACTCAGGATGTAGGTTTATTGTGGCTTGTTGAGTTACTCCGAAACAAAAGCAATGTTCTTACACTAATAGGCTGAGGTTAATTAAATCACCTCTTTGTCAGCCCTCAGGTGCTAATCTGCTCTTAATTGAACGGATTGTGTTAAATCAGGGGGAATGTGCCCCTTGAGCTCTGAATTACACAATCCTTCCTAATTGTGACTGGGCTTAGCAAAGTAATTTTAACTCTGTGTTGCCGGGTGAACATCAGTGTGTGGAGAAGAAGTAATAGATATTTTTTATAGCATATGTAAGGAGGTAGCGAGTCTGATTCGGTTATAAGAGACTTTACAGTGTGAATCCTGACAAAGTTTGCTTGTTGTCAGTCTTGTTTGAGTGGCGGTGGTTCAAGGAGATTGTAGTGGGTTGTTTGACAGTTTACATGGAAAGAGAGGAAGGTAGGAACAGAGAGGATGAGGGGGAGGAAGGGGGAGTTCGCTGTGGTAGCACATGACATTATTTGCTTTGTGGAAGTAGGCTCCTGGGGACACTCAGGAGAGGAGGGAAAGACTGATGTTTGTTTTCCTAAGAGGCTCTGGTGTGTGTGAGGCAGGGAGGGAAGGCCCAGTTGGTAGAAAGACGGAGACGGCAGGTAGACGGACAGACAGACAGGAAGAAAGAGAGGTGAATGGACAAGAGGAGATAGGAAGGAAAGCAGAGGCTGACTGACAAGCAAGCATACAGAGAGAGAAAGGCAGACAAACTAACCGACACTCCTGACAGTCAGTGGAGCTGTGGGCTCATCTCAGCATGCTCCGGCGCTGTTGGAGAAGATGGACAGCTCATTCTCAGCGCTATTCACACTGTGACAAAACCACAAAAATAGCAGGGCTGAAAGAAACATGTTAGCGGCGTTTTCATCTCATCTGTAGGACGAATCAAAAAAGAATGTCAGCGCACAATGAAACAGTCTTCTATACCTCCCACCCCCTCCAGCCAGCCACTTTCAAACCATACCTGCAAGCTGATGCACAGCGAATATCCACGACGGAAGCACTTGAGGCAGTCCCCTGCTGTGAATTTGCGGTATTCCACAACAGCTGCCAAAGTAAAGGCAATGCCGGCTCATCAGTCAACCGCTCCACACATTCAGCAAGCAGACTGCGAGACGAGCAGGTTCCAATCAGAATGATAAACAGCTGCTAAACACTTGAAGCCTTGAGCTGTTTTTACACCGATGTAACCTTTTGTGTAATCACAGTTTTGTGGTAAATTCCTTACACGGAAAGCCAGTGGCGTATGTGACTCTTATCTCAACTGAGAAAAACCCACTAAATTAGAAATGTCAAAATTCTACCCAACTAAAATTCATCTGTTTGACATTACAGGGCTGGAAGTCAAGTACTTCTGCTTTTATCCTCATGTCCTCAAAACACTTTTTGTAGCCTTGACTACTACTATCAGAGAGACGAGAAATATTTAGTGCTTTGATACTTGATAACCAGAGCTGTAACTAAGATAGCATACTGTAGCTACCCGTTAAACAGAAGTCCTTAGTGATCTCACATAAATCACATGGGCTTATTAGCCTCAAGTCAGCTAGAAATTCAGTTACTGAATTATTTTCTAGTTTACTGAGTAAGAAAAAAGGGAGTTGACTGTCTTTTGAAGCCTGGAGTTTGCTACTTCCTGGTTGCTATCTTGGGAGTTTTCGGAGCCAGAAGTGACCATATTTGCAAGAGAGGGTGGATGTGGAGAGGAGTGATGGGAGGGACTGACTGAAAACCACTGCTGCTCTGCTGTGTGAAGCACATGATCACTACAACAAATCATATGTTGTGTTTATGGAAAAGATTTATGGACTTAACTTTTATGATTATTTCATGATTTTTTTGAATAGGAGTCAATGGGGGCACAAGCCTTGTGGAACCAGCACCTAATAGTGGTCAGTGGTATTATATTTTAAAGCATGTTTGCATTGGCTTTACATTCAAAGGCTATGGCAATCTTTTTAATACAGTCACAGTCTAAGCTGGTACTGTGGCTCTCAGTTGAAGATGTTTACTATGACAGCTGTATTTAAACTTGTAGTGAAAATTCTTCTTCGTTCTACAAATGACTGATGTTTTAACCTGTTCTGGGCTGGTTTTTATTTTGATTGTGGCTGCATCAGCAGGAAAGTAATGTCTTACCCATATAAACATCTCTTTAGAGCAGAGGTGCCCGATGCTGGTCCTTGAGACTCCCTATCCAGCATGTTTTAGATGTTTCGCTCTTCCAACATACCTGATTCAAATTATCAGCTCATCTTCAAGCTCTGCAGGAGCCTGATAATGATCCTGATCATTAAATCAGGTGTGTTGGAAGAGAGAAACCTCTAAAACATGCTAGATAGGGGCTGTTGAGGACCAGGATTGGGCACCCCTGCTTTAGAGCTCCTCCATTAAAGTGTTTGTGGAGGTTTTCTGAAGTTTTTTATTTTTAATTTCTTATTTCATCATTTTTTTTGCGATTATATTGTAATTTCAGTGTGCAATTTCCGTTTCAAGATTTCTTCTCCTAAAGCATTTAGACGTGGCCTGATTATTCTGCATGTTAACATAGAGTAGGCATTAATTAGACATTATTAGTTTTTCTTTTCACCTCTTAATTACGTGCGACGATACAGAAGCTGGCGTTGCTTTCACCTTGTGACTCCTTGTGTGTGTGTCATTTTGGCAAAATGCCATCCCGGAGATGCCTACTGGAGCAGGGACTACCACAAAGGCAGCCTTGAGTACTTTGGCAGGCGTGCAATACTCTGCCATTAAAAACAATATCCCACTGTTAGTGTTATCGCTGCTTAAAGAATGACAGTGTTTTAGCTGAAGAAATATTTCCTGTAAGTTGCGCTCTGATTCCACTCTTCGCAGGCATTGTGGCAATGCCAACTGCTTTTTCCTTCTTTCATAAGCGCACTGCAGCTTTCAGAGTATCAAAACGAGATGTACAGTTAATGAATTGTGGACCATCCAAAGATTGTCCACAAAGTAGATGCACAAAGCAAAGCGTGGCATCATTTTACTTCCAGCCGACAGTCAGGGCGAGCCCACAGACACCACAACTCTGTAAATTATGTTTCAAACATGTCCAAATTGGCAAAGCACCTTGCCAACAGACATGTCAGCTTGTTCAAAGGACTCAAAGTGTGACAGATTAGCAAATATAGAATAGAATAGAATAGAAAGCCTTAATTGTCATTATACAAAGTATGAGATTTAAAGAGCCACTCTCTAAGTGAACCAATAATATATGTTACAATAAGAAACAAAAGAACAACACTATAAAACACAATTTGTAGCAAAAAAATATATACATTATGAGTGGAGGTAGTTATATGGCACAGAAAGTGACAACAGTGCAATTTACATACATGGGAAGTGACAGCAGTGCAGGTTATTTTCAGTGCAAGTTTAAGTTTAGTATGGTGACAGCTGTATGGCATGAAGTATGACAGATAATATAATAACATCATGCCCTAAAATTTAAGTCAAATGAGTGATTTATCTTGAGACACGCAAAATTTGATGTGGCAGTTAGGAGCGATGAGAGCTGTTTAAAATGGCTTCATCCTTTTAGCTAGCTTACTAACTTTAAAAACATCTCTAGATACAGTGTTCACACGGGTGACGTTAATTCTTGTTACTGCGAGCTGCACCAAATCAGGTGCTTTGCAGATCAAAAATTACAAATGATCTACTAAATTCTTCAGAAAGAGTGAAAGTAGGTGATTAAAATGTGCACTAAAGTACTGCTGCATTAATCTCTTCAAGGATTGAATCTTTTATAAGCAGCCATGTGACATGTGAAGGTGACAAGTTGGTTAACAAAATGTACTCTGTGGTTGTTTCATGGCAGCTTTTCCAGTCTTCTACTAATTTACATTGACATCATGAAAATATGTTCTGCTTTTCTTCGTCTCTTTTGTTTAATTTGTTTAAAAACACATTTTAAGTTCTATGTTCTGTCATAAATACATACCATACTTTTGTTGATGTTTTAGGTTGTTGCCGTTGTATAATTTGAGTATTGGTATTAAAACGATACCACATATGTACAGTTGTCAACAACGCCAAAATCCAAGGTTTTCCACATAGCACCAATATGATCAATGTTATTCACTTCAGCTGCCAGTGGTCATAATGTTGTGGCTGATTGGTGTAAGAACACATCGATGTGCCTTGTAGCAGGTGTGATCTCACCGCAAGATGGTTTCTATTTTGAATTGTTTGTATTCCTGGCTGAATTCTTAATTGTTAAACTGCTGGCACTTATTGCGTTTTATGGCCTAAATCACAGAGTGCTAGAACAGTCCCAGTCCCCAGTGTGGAGGCATACATGCATGGTTGCACACGCGCATACACACAGCATATGCATTGCTTTCACGGGGAGAGAGGCAAGCACTCTTTGCAGGGGAGTCTTCCGTGCCTTCCAGGTAATTGCAGTATCTGTTTCAAGTGAGGGGTAGTGATTTCTGAGAGGTGTGAATTGTGTTTGTGTGAGTACATGTGGAAGTGCAGTTTGCTTGTAAAGGTTGATGGCAGCCCAAGCAGCGTGGCGAGCGTCGCTGCCTCTGCCCTGCCGAGCGTTCTGATTAGAATTTCAGATGTGTGATTCGCTGCTTTCATCGCCCAGTGTCCCAGCACCCATCAGAGCGGGGTCCCTTCTCTCCCACCCCCTGCCCCCATGAGACGGCTCCCATCATATGGCTGCTGTCATCACCGGGAGTGGAGGGACTGCAGAGGAAAAACACTGGCCTACAAGTTGTTGGTGATAAACAAGTATAATAAGCTGCCCATTTTGTTGTGATTACGCAGGAATTAGGACACATATGGTTTTACTGTAATGATGTCTCGTACAGTAACAGATGGTTTATAACATGCTTAATGCCAGCATATGTGGGTAGTCAGTGTCGGCCCTCCCATTAGAACTGGACAGCTTTTTCCCTACCCAGACCTCCGCAGGGAATAGGGCAAGAATTAGCCCGACATATTCCTCTGTGTAATTCCTTTTATGAAAAATGGGTCAGAGAAGTTTTAAAGTCGGGAGATAGATCTAATTCATAGGAAGTACGTACCGGTATCTGCTGTGAGGAAAAGAGCTTAACCTTATTCATTTATGTATGACTGTAATGGCACTACTTTGCTTTAGAACAGAGAACATTACTTTAATGAGTAAGTAATATGCAAAGCTTAGGAAGGGGGTGTCACTATCGGGTGCAGTGTTTTCTCAGCGTCCCAGTGGAGGTCAGTTGGGCCACTTTACTGTACTCTGCTGAGCTTTAGCAGCACGCCTTCCTCATCCATGATCCTGTTTGCTTTTCCTGTTGTTTTCACAAATGGAAATTTTCTCTCATTTGTTAGACGACAAATGATGCCCTGACAAAACTAATAAGAGTCGCCCAATTTGGAGGGAGCTGGCAGCAGTGGCTTTACATGATTTACATAATCAGGGGTTTTGCTGGAAAAAAGCCACAGCACAGCAAACAAAATGGCCTCGTCAGTGGAGCATGAACACGAGTGGCTGGAAATGAGGCAGCTTAACTGTTTTGCTCTGGCTCGTTTTGCCTTTCTTATGAGGGATGGGGTGAAATAAGAGGGAACTGTTTTGGGGGGATCTTGATACACAGCTGTAGTGCTTCTTTTTTTATAGGTGCTATTATTCGTGTGATAGTCAGAGTTTGACGGAGGCTTCATTGAAAGAAGTTCTGCTCTGCGTTTCTTTTTGAGTCCTTCACATTGTCATTACCCAACAGAAAAACAGTGAAAAAGGAGAGGTAAAAACCCAACTAAACCCATCTTATATCTCATCCTATCAAAATTTTGTGTCAGATTTTGTGTTATTCAAATTTTTTATATCGGGATTTTCAGTGCTACTGCAAATTTATGTCAATTTATGTTTGTATTTACTACAGTATAGTTGTTGGGTGTGTTGTCACGCAAGGTTCAGGATCATAACTGTGCTTAATTTGAATGTATGTTTGTAATTTTGGTTTAATTGTACTTTACATAACGTGATAACACTTTACAATTTTAATTATTTTGTTATGCCTACAGGTTAAAAAAAAAATCCAGTCATCTGTAATTTGTTAGTTTGATTAGTGGCTTGGAGCTCAAAATTACATCAAGCCCACCCTCCTGCTGATTTAAAGTAGACACTCGTGAATAATATTAAGGGGTAGAGCTTAAACAAACAGCCTGCCAGATGAACCTGTGGTGGCACTGAGCTCGTAAAGTTTACGGGGGTTTGGATTTAAATTTTTACCACTGATTGCTCCACTTACTCACCATGCCTATTGTTTTAAATGTAGTTTTTGAGCTACTTTCGAAATTATCAGGAATTTACCTGGGCTGTCACTGTGAAGGGTATTATCCATCTAGTGATCTCTTCATTAATCATACTGTTACTCAGCCTCTTTAAATGCAAATTGATAGAAACATGATGACTTGTTTTTTTTAATAGTTCCTCTCCCAGCATTGTTGAAACCCTTAAAAATGGCTTGATGTAAGTCTACACCTGTGCGTCTTCTAGTATGCGTGGATTTGTAAATAACGTGTCCCCGCCTCTCTCTTTACTAACTCCCACCTGCAGCTTGATCATACCTACTCACATTCGACGCTGCTCAAACACTGTAAAGCTGCTCTACGCTACTCAGTAGCAAGTTGTAATGTTGGATTAATTCAGCCATACAAGACAAGCAAATTGCACAGGGTCTCCTTCAACTCTACAATGTATCAGAGTAATAATGTATTTCATGTATTGGACTCTGTTACCGATGTAATGGTAATAAATAAAATGCGCCTCTAGGCTGACTGTGTGAAACGGTTAATAATGCATGGCTAATGTTAGATAAATGCTCAGGATCTGTCCTTTTGCAACTTTACAACTAAAAAGACAGCATGTCTCCTCTTCTCGGATTCTTTGATATGTAAATTCCCACCCTGCAAGTTGACAGGATTTGGTCCTTCGCTTTGTTGTGTGTGAGAACCTTCAGGTCTGAATCTGTGTTTTTGAGACTGTCGTCAGTGTGCTGCAGTTTCAAGGAGGAAGTATTCATCCATGACGTTAACCGCTTTTTTCACTCACAATATGTTTTGGGTGCATGTATGCATATGGACTTGTCAACAAGGTTCAAACCTTATTAAAACGCTGTAACATGATAACTGTAAAAACATAGCCTCTGCTTTTGTTTCATTTGCATCTGTTTTGTCATGTTCAAAGCTTTTATAAAAACCATTCGATCATAGTCATATAAAAATACAGAGATAATACTTATCAAACTGTGTGAACATAATTCCCAGTTGCAGTGTAGCTAGAAGCAACACTAATCTCAATGACTCTTTGGAAGTGAGACCTTTCTTGCAGTGTTCCCCCCCCCCAAGTGTGGACTCTTCAAGGGGGCACACGCCATCTCACTTGCAGTGTGAATCACACAGTTGCAGACAGACCAGCTCCCACATGGAGTGTAATTTTGACTCCATAAACTGTGGAAATGCAGCACAGTTGCTGTCACAGTAAGTTCACCCCCAGGTTAAATTGAGGCAGAGGCAGCATTCTCAGGCTAGTCTAAATTTATATTGGCTGACTGATTAAATGGGATTGCCCTTAAACTAACACTGTTGCATAACATCTACTTAGCTTGTGTTTTATCTTTTATCCACCTCCTTGTCTATAGGGCATTTTCACAGTTTTTTTTTCTGTATTCTACACCAATCAGGCATAGAATTATGACCACCATTATTGTGTTAGTCCCCCTTAGAGGACCTCTCAGGGTGTCCTATGGGGTCTGGCACCAGGACATTGGCACTGGATCCTTTGGGTACTCTGGCTTGTGCAGTGGGGCCTCTATCAATCAAACTTGTTCCACTGCATCCTGTTGGTGCTTGATCACAATGGGGTGTAGGAAGTTTGGAGGTCAAATCAACATGTTGGGCCATTGTCATGTTCCTCAACATGTTCCTGATTGTTTGATGTTGTTTCCATGTGGTGGGGTGTATTTTCCTTCAGGGGTAGTCCAGTGACATTTGGGATTTCTATTTGCATGAAGGAGTGTGCTTGTTGTGAGACAGTGTTTATTTGGGTGTCTAAGTCTGATCAACATGGATGTTAAAATCCAAGGTTTTCCATCAGAACAGCACATAGTACCAATATGATCAATGTTATTCACTTCACCTGTCAGTGGTCATGATGTTGTGGCTGTTCAGTGTACATGTGGCTGTGTCCTTACTGACTCTGAATGCCCTATTGGCCACTTCTCTCATACTTGGGGTGTTCTGATCTGATCTCAGTGATCAGTATTGAGGCCAATCAAGACCCTTTTAGCTGATCGGTATTGACACAAGCCTAAGCCCAATCCTTTGTTTGTGTCTGCTGTCCCACAGGTTTCAGAAAGAGAGAACACAATTTGTGGCTGAATGCTCAGGATGCAAATGTTGAGTCATTTCTTAATAACTGGACATTATTAATTAATAATTGATTAGTCAACGGACACATAATTTGGGCTGCAAAGGTGACTTTAGAACGTAGAAACACTGTCAAAGTCAATCCTGTGTGTTAAACACAGGAGCTCTAGTTGGAGAGCATTAAGTGCCGCAGAAGTCTTTGGTATGGTGTTTAGTTGCTAGCCAAACCCTCATCTGTTTGTATATGAGTACAGTCTGAGTGACCGCTTCCATGGGCCGCTACAGTATTATGCACGAAGAGGCTCAACCTGGTGGAACAACCAGGTAGTACAGCTAATCTAAGTCTGCCATACATTTTCTGACATGCATGTAGAGAATACAGGTTTTTGCCATCTATTGGAAATGTGGAGCCAGAGTACACCCAACTCTCTCCACACTACATTTCAGACAGCAAGGTTTGTGATCGCCTGCATAGCAATAGTGAACACCTGGCAGCTGCATTTTTTTTACGTACAGAGCTTTTCATTTGTCAAGCATATACGCTGGATTGTTTTAATAACTTAAATATACTTAAATTAAGGACTATTTAGAAAAATTGTGTCTGTTTTGGCAGATAGTACTAAATGACTTGGGTTGTGTTGAGGGGGAAAAAAACATGATCAGGACATTCCTGCATAATCCTGAAAATTGATGATACACACTAATGAGAAAAACCTCCTTTACTGCACAAATTGGCTGTTTATGTTCCAGAGTACTTCAGACAACCCATTGGACCTAGTGAGATAATGTATTCAAGTAACAGAATAGGAAATGAGACCAGCTGTGTGATATAACTTCTGTTAGGCTCATAATAGACAGTGATAGAAGTAGTTGGCGGCCACAAACGTCCTTTCAACATCATGAATTCTCGCATGCCCTTCATATTTTGCCTCTACTAACTACGTTATTCCTTTCATGTTGGCTCAAGATGAGTGAACTTACCACAGTTGACGTGTAGCAACAATGCCACGTCTAATGTTTTAACACTGCTTCTCGACACTAATTACTTCTTCAAAGTCTTGGTCCTACCAGAAGTGGTACACAGTGAATCACGTCAGTGTTGCGGACATAAAACTGTCAGGTACAATCACAGCGACCTGGAGTGTTAACACATTTTTAATTGCAGTGTGACTATAAATGATTCACGGCTGGATTAACAGGGTTTTTTTCCTGTCTTTTGACACTACTAATTACATATGTTATGATTATGCAGTTGTCAGGCAACATACTTTAATCTCTCTTCACTCGCTAGACAACAGTTTCAAATTGGATTATATTTGTAAGAATAAACAGTTTTGCAGTCGTAGGATAAAATGTGGCTCTTTAAATGTAATTCAAATAGCCATGCACATATGCACGAAACTGAGACACTCTGCAGTCATTTTGGATAAACTTGGCTGTTACGAGCCCATTCAGATGCAAAAAGGCTTTGACTTCTCCTCTGTTTTGGGCTGCTGTGCTCAGCCAGAGGGGCAGTGTTAGTGCCAGCCAGCCAGTAGCTTACCACACTGTCCTTCCTCAGCATTCAGTTCACATGTTCTCAAGGACAGTGCTGCCTTGCCATCAGTACTAAGCTGTTTTTCTCTCTGTTTCTACTTTTCTCGCTTTCTCTCTCCTCCTCTGCCTCTCATCATCTCCCTCTCTCTTTTACTGTTTTCATCAGGTGGTACGGTGGCAGTGCAAACAAACCACTAAGGTTATATTGCATTAATTGGCAGCAGTGTGATCATTAAGAGCTCGTAATCCCTGAGTAACTATTGCTTTTTATGATAAGCATTTGGTTTGCCTCATTACATTGCCACTGTGAGTTGTCGGCATACTGCTCAGACATGAAGATGTATGTGAGTGTCTGTGTGTGGTTGTCCAGTGGTGATTCTCAGTGGTTAGTTTAATTACGCCTGTAAGGAGTGGAGCACTTCATGGTGCCATCTTTGAAGGAGAGTTACCCTTACTGTTGCTCATTTTAGCCTATCACGTTATGAATAAGACTGTATTCATAGTATTGGCAGGATACTATACTGTGAAGACATGATGACAGATGTGTGGATGGGGAGGAAACTTGGTAAATGTACACAATCATCTTCTGTTATCCACTTAATCACCTTTGGTCCTACACTCGTAAAGACAAACAAATGAATTGTGACAATATTTTGACTGTTGACTGACTATACTTTTGAATATAATCTGTGCGTACATACTTAAAATTATATATACATACACATTATATACAGTTATATACCATATATACCATATATATTAACCATGGTATCATTGGAACACGTATCTTTGTCATAATAGACATGCATTTTTGCATTTGCATCTTTGGTTCTTCCATAGATATATTATAGGTCCTATAGAATTATTACAACATTTTCTGGATCAAAAATATACACACAGCAACTTGAATTATCAATTTTGGTGTTGTAGAAAGCTGTGTTAATTAAATTTTCTTCGTGGCATGGCCTCTTAGCTTCTTGTAAGTAATTATGATCGACTATTGCAGCTGACTTCTCGAGGCCAATTTAAATAGGGCATGTTCGATACACTCATCAGACTCGGCCACAGATGCCACAATGGGTAAGTTGGAGGCATTTGTTTGTAAGTATAAAGTGCATGGCAAAGGTGTGGTCAGATGAAACTAAAAAATGAGATGTTTGACCACAATGACCAGAAATATGTTTGGAGGAGAGACGGTGAAACTTTTAACCCCAACAACACCATACCTACTGCCCAGCATGGTGGTGGCAGTATCATGCTCTGTGGCTGATTTGCTGCCAGTGGTATTGGTGCTTTACACAAAGTTAATGGAATGGACCTCGATATTCTTTCGGAAAACAAGATGAACTATAATATATCTTTCTATTCTCTGTGACAAAGAGTATTGATGACTTCGAATATTAAGAGTTATAAGAGCCTTTACACGGTCTTTACAAGTGTTATGTAGATAAAAACACTTAATCAATAGCAACACAAAACGGCTTTATAGAACGTTCCATAGTTTAACTTAAATGTGTCAGATACAAACTGCTCAGATGGCACATAGAGAAAATGCCAAATTCAGTTGCATGAACAAGCCCCAAGTGAATAAACAGCCTTAGTCCTTGTTAATGAAGCCCCTTTTTATTAATTTATATCAAGATCCCTCTCCCTGTTTATTTTTATTGATGTGTCCAAATTAATTCATATGTATTTGTTTCATTGATGTGCCAACATTCAAATTATTGCCTGTGTACCTTGATACAAAGATTTTTTTCTGCTGGTCGTTATTTAAATATTTCATTATGCTAATTTTTTAATGTTTCAGCTAACACTGGAAAAAAACCAACTACTTAAATCAAATTGATGGCCCCAATTATTAAACCTTGTTGTGTTGTTATTGTGAAAGTAATTGATAGACTTAAATTATTGATCGAAAGGTTTACTGGGAATTGCGATTTTTGAAATTAATGTGACACGATCCACGAGAAAGATGATTTATCACCCTGTTGGAGTGTTTGGCACTAGATCAACAGTCCACTCTGCACAATGGTGGCAGAGTGGAGGTTCTTCCTTCACTATCTGTGGCTTTGTCAATTGCCTGTATCAGAATTAATGTTAGTTAGCAACAACAGAAATGACCTACCGTCACAAACATCATTTTGACCAGTAAAAGTAAAGATTATTGACAGCTAAAAATGACAAGCTGCTCCCTCAGTGAACCTACAAGTGCTATATAGTACTCTTTTTCAGTCTTTGGAACATTGCATGTTGTGATAAATGTTAGTGACAGTATTTAGTGTTTAATAAAGTTTGTTCTCGGAGTTAACAGCAAATGTTGGAAAACCTAATTCAATTCTTCGACTGACTCAGCCTGCGTGCTCTGTTTTAATGACTGTTTTTGGATGAGGGCCTGCCAGCTGAAGTAGCCATCAAGCTGCCGTACCTTTCTCTTTCCTTCATGTGCCGAATGTATTTCATGCGGCAGCTGTGTTCCCTCTCAGCGGTGACAAAGGGTCATCCTGTTATGATGAAAACAGCTCAGCGGCATGAGTCTCCTGTTTCTGTCTCACCCCGGGCTCTGTAACTCTTCTAAAGACACAAACAGCTCTTTCGCCTCATGGGGACATTTTAATGGCTGCAAACCACACATCCATCTCCTCCTACATGTCACCTTCAAATAGGCTAGGAGATGGCGAGGGATGGGGGATGCATGAACGGGGCAGCTTACTCGGTTTTCAGCGTGTGTGCCTGTGCGTGCTAGGAAAAACAGGGGCAGCCTGGGTAGATTTTTCATTCCTGAGCCCTTCACCCCTGGCAGTCACAACACAGCGTTTCATCTTCCTCTTCATTCATCTTGGATACATAGAGCCGCAAAGAGCAGGAAAGCATAAATAATGCACTTTATACCTCTGGGCCCCTAGACACTCTAACAATGTACATGGGCTATACAATTCATGCAGTTGATGATACATTTGTGATGTTTATAGCTGACCAGTACACATTGCTCTATCATATAAGAATATAAGATAAAGGCCCACAGAGTGCAGTGATAGCTGTGTTTTAGAGGTGTCCCACTGTGTAAAAGCAGTTATGTAACCTAAATGTGCACTGTGGTGCTCTGGAAGCAAAGAGCTCTTTATCTGAACACGAGGCTATGCTGAGTAACTTGAGATCAAATTAGTGTTAGTTATAAATTATACACCTATCAGCCACAACATTAAAACCACTGGCAGATGAATGGTAAAAGGTCTGCACTTAAATAGCGCTTTTTTCTAACTTAGTGGTACTCAAGGTGCTTTACACACACACATTTACACACCAATGGCGACAGAGCTGCCATGCAAGGCACTAATCTGCCATTGGGAGCAACTTCGAGTTCAATGTCTTGTCCAAGGACACTTCGGTATGCGGAGAGGCCGGGGATCAAACCGCCAAGCTTGCAATCAATGGACATTCCGCTCTACCACCTGAGCCACAGCCGCCCAGATGAAGTGAATAACATTGATCATATTGGTACTATGTGGTGTTCTGCTGGAAAACCTTGGATTTTGACATCCATGTTGATGAGACTTAGACACCCAAATAAACATTGTCCCACAACAAACACACTCCCTCATCCAAATGGAAATCCCAAATGTCACTGGCCTACCCCAACAGGAAAATGCACCCCACCACATGGAAAAACATCAAACCATCAGGAACATGTTGAGGAACATGACAATGGTCCAACATGTTGATTTGACCTCTAAACTTCCTACATCCCATTGTGATCAAGCATCAACAGGATGCAATGGAACAAGTTTGATTGACAGAGGCCCCACTGCACAAGCAAGAGTACCCAAAGGATCCAGTGCCAACGACCTGGTTCCAGACCCCATAGGACACCCTGAGAGGTCCTCTTGTCCATGCCCAATGGTTCAGAGCATGTTTGAGCACATAAGGGGGACTAACACAATATTAGGCAGGTGATCATAATGTTCTGCCTTTTTGGTGTAGTGTAGTACAGTATCTTTAAATGATACCAAACAAATTCACTTCAAATAAAACCATCTCTGTTATTAAAGATAACATTTTGAACATAGGCAGCACTGGAATGTATTTGGCGTTGTGTGAGGGATTGCTTGTTGCTGAGTGAGAATCAATCAAGCTCTCATTGGCTGCTCTGACAGGTTTACTATGGGGAAAGAACAGTGTTGGAGATCTGCTCAGATAACAATGATAGAGACAGCCGGAGACAATTCCTAAAAATATGGTGTGTTAATGACAGCGGCCAAGGGGCTGGAAGAGACAATAAGTTCTTGTTAACTCATTTTACTAGCTGCTTTTTTCTTATCGTTACTGTTTCTGGCTAGCTGATACTTGTATTGTGCTGCCCTGCTGTAATTTTGATTTGATGACAGAATTGTTGATCTAACCTGCATTAGTGCTGTATGACATATTGCGATGTGCAAATTAACTCAAAGACATCATGCTCCAACTTTTTTTTGTTTTTTTGGCTGTTTGATACAAAAAGAAAACTCACATGGTTCTTATTTTGCATGACTAATCCACCTGCTCCAACTGAAGGGTTTTTCCAAGATGCAGAGTTTGCTGAAATACAGGCTCCACATGTGCACAGCAAAGGGAATGAGAAGCAAGAGAGAAATGCCGAAAAGGAGGATTTGATTGCAGAAAAAGAAATAGAGCATCAGTTGTAGAGTTTGACTTGACACAATTGACTGCAATATTAATATAATTAATATTAATATTAAGCAGCGCAGACAGATAAAATGGTTTTGTTTGAGCGTGAGTAGGTCTGACATTTCAACCGCTTATTTCACTCTTTTCAGAGTGTAGCGAGTGGAGACTAGAGGCTTCCCTGTGCCCAGCTGCCTAGCTAATGCCTACTCTAGTCTGTGAGGCATTTAGGGAACTTCTGTAAATTATAGTGTGTTGATAAGTGGACGTTCAGCAAGTGAGGTGCTTAGGGGACAATTTTATTAATATTTTTCTTCTATGAGATGCACTGATTTCAGGTGAAGAAGAACCCTAATTTAGGTTTTACTTTTTATGCATGAAATTTTGCATTAGCAGGAATGTAGCACAACATGTGTGTTTTAAATATGAAAGTGCAATATATTTTATTTTTTTGTAAAATCAGTAAATAAATGTGATTAATCTGCTCCACAAAGCTCTGCATAAGTACAAAGCCAGATGCTGTTGGAAAGAAAAAACCGTTTCACCACACATAAAAGGCTCCAAATGGTTCACGCTCAAAAAAGTAAAAATTATTTTTTCTGCTTTATTAGAATTAATTTTTTTCTTCCAATTATGGGATGTCTTGTGTCTTGTGTTTCCATGGGTACATCACATCTAACCCTATAAGCTTTACTCATGCACAGTCAGCCACTTACACTTCACAGCTAATTGACTTGATAGGAGTATGAAATGTTTATGAATATTCAGTTAATTCCAGTATTTCCATCACAAGTTCTAACTAGATATTTTGACATTAAAAAATGATTATATTTTCTATATCAGCTTTATAAATTAGGCATCAAAAATGAAAGCTACTGTGATATTTGTCGTCATCCATCACTGCAAACTACATTATTTTGTTTAACTTGGAATCATTTCTATCTCTGATATTAGTTCAGAATCATTTCCAAAGACAATTACTTTGAAGGTTCATGTTTTCATGTGAATCTGAACATGTGATCACACTGTGAACTGTGATAATGTTTAAAACAGCCATCCATGAATTTACCCATGGAGCTTGCCTGTTGAAGCTGTCAGATTTTGCTGCTGCCTTATTTAACTGCTGCTTTTCTGTACAGCTGCCTTTAAGTTCCCTTTTGTCAAGAAGAATATAGCCTGAGATATGATTATCTAAGGAACTTGTACTTTTATGCTGCTGTACAGGTAGCCACTATGTGTTACCCTGTCTAAAAAAGGCTTACTATGAATAGTACCTCCTCCTATTTTGTAACTCTCCATCCTTGTACATGCTTTAAAGCTCATTCTAGGCTTTATGTGCTCCCTCAAATGTAGTGAGCTAGCACAGCCTCGCTGGCTTACGCACATTGCTCTGTGGTGGCGAGTGTTTGTGTTTACCTTGGCAGACAGCTCTCTGCTGCAGGCTGATGGGACCTGACTGTCTGGATTTGCAGGAGGGCCATCCATTTGTCTTCATCGGGGACTGAGCCCAGATAATGAGAAGGGATTGCTGCAGCAGAAGTGATTAGTTGAATTAAAAGGGCAATATTGCTTAATTAGAGAATTCACATCTGGTAATCTTTTGGCCTTGGACAGTCCAGTATCTGTTTGTGAACAGAACAAGCTATCCACTGAACTATCCAAAGCTGGAAAATTAGAAGTCCAAATATTTAATGGGTTTTGCCAGCGTACTCTTCAAATAGTTAGCCTTGAAAGGCATAAACCACACCCACTGAGGCCCTTGGACTTCACTGGTACAGTTAATAAAATGTGATGATAAATAAAACTGCCTGTGCTGCTATTTGATATATTTTATTACCTCTTTTCATACTTTAATCCCACCTGTGATAATATAAACTTGTTACTGTGGTTTATCAATGACTGGTACATTAGAAAAATTCCTTAATGGCAAAGGAAGTGTATGACAGACCACTTTTGCACTCCAGACTTTTCAACACTCCTTTTGCCATGGAATAATAATAATACATCATTAGGCATTTGCTTTTTTCTTGGTTTCCATTTACACTGGGGATTTATTAGCACATTATGTAATTGACTGTAAACAACAATACAGATGCAGACAGATGTTTTGTACATTTAGGTCACCCTTTTTTTTTATCAGGATGATCTGAGACATTAAGTTAGTTCTTTGACTATATTGTGAGTGGTGTTGAGTTTTATTATCATTTCGGACTCCTTTGCTGCTGCCTGGGGCTGAAATGTTGCAGGAAGAAGGGCTGCTCTGCCAGCCATGTACTCCTCACGACACAGGGCAGGTTTCTTGGAGACGTAGTGCTTTTTAACATTTCAATTTGTAATGTTGATGCTGCAAAAAACTCATTTCCCCTGCCCGGCTTTGGCTGCACTCTTTGGAATAACTCCAGTGCTTAATGTCAGCTGTGTCGCTGTATCTCAGTGTTTCCCACAGGTTGAGAATTTACTTGTGGTGGTGGTGGGTGGTACAGCGTGACCGATGTGTGTGTAGAGACTTGTAGTTGAGAGGCAGCGCACAACCAGGCTGTTGTGTACAATACGATATACAGAATTTCCTTCATGCAACTCATATACAGGCTTGCGGTAGCTGCTGCAGTTTCCTGATGTTTCCTGAATGACTCGCGTGCATTGGTGCACACTACTCTACAGCTGTGTATACAAAAGCCTCTAGTCCCCACTCGGTTACTACAGTGCAGCAATTTGGATGTTGTGGTCAAAGATTAGTTTGGAAAGAGTGAAATAATGTCAGATCTCTCCAAGGTGAAACTGAGAAATTTCATCTACCTGGGTGGGCCACCAGCAGACATGCGCAGAAAAACCTGTTAAATGTCAGATGACCTGTTGTGACCAATACAAATGTTTAGTCACACCTGACAGAATTTTATTTACATGCGTAGGTTGGATTCCTGTATGGTCTGTTTCTTTGTAATCCATTCCAGTCTCTGTGGAGTTCCTCACTAGTGTGGCATCACAGATTGGAGATCTTCTTTTTATTACTGCTTTACAAAGCAGTGCTAAACAGTCTAACAAGTGTCCAAAATTCCAATGGGACAAGATGAGAACACTTTTAAGATAAACCTATTTGGGGGTTATGAAAAATTTCAGATTACGTAGCAACTGGTAAAAAAAAACACTTTGATGCTATTATTGATCGTGTAACGGGGAAGTGGGCTGAGCAGAAAGCCATACCACTTCCGCAGGTTAATGAAATATAAAATGCATTGAATGAATTTCAACAAAACTGACAGTAAAATGCAGCCTCATAGTTACCTCAAGCATTGTGATCATGTTACTATGGATTTCCCACATCTAGATACAAATAAGTTGACTTTGTGTTAAGATGATCTCATATTGAATATCGTATTGTTTTCACAGGCTTTTGGGTTATACATGGCAGAATATTTAATAAAGTTATCTGTGTAAAAGCAAGCAAATTCTGCTCCACCTCCTATAATTTCAGGGGTCCCCTGCTGAACATTTTGAATCATTTGTTATTAACTATCGATAAAAGAACAGGAAATGGATTCTAAAAATGCCTTTTGCTCCCGAAACATCCCACCCCAAAGCCTTAGGATAGTTTAATTTGCAGTTACACACAGGTGAACAGTAGCAGCTCTTCATATTAGAGAGGCTGGAATGAACACCTGATAAGTTTGGTATTTTTGGTTTTGAATTAAACGATTATCTTCCATTGACTAGTCAACTAATTCACTTGTTTCAGCACTACAGTATTCTGTTGGAGTCACCTTGTTTAAGGAAAGAAAATGTTAAAGAAAGAAACTGCAGCCACTGGTGATACGGTCATAACTCATCCAGTAACACAGTCTGTGTGTTATTGGGACACAACCTAGACTTCAGTTTGTCAGCCTGTGACTTTTTATGTATTGTCTAGTTTCTGTGTGTAGCTGTGCACATTCTTGTACGCATGTGGTGTTTTGAGTGTCTGTTCACACACATGCTCGAGAGCCCGTCAGCATACCAAGTATCATCATCCCTCTGCTTAGGTCGCGACCCGCAGACTGCGTGGAGACTATAAAGAAATACCAGACTGCTGAAATTGTGCATTTGTTCTGGTAGTCTATCCCTCCGAGAGCTGTGCCGATGTGAATCGTTCCCATTAAAATGTCCTCTTTTGTGTTTGTTTCTGTCGGCTCTGGCGGGTGAGCCCTACACTGTTCAGGTTCAAGTGATTTTACAGGCCTGGCTGGATGTAAATTGCACTCCGTTCCAAGACAAACACAGGTAATGAGCTAGATCCAAGCGAAAGCAAAGACATGGTCTGTGTCACTGTTCCCACCCACTCCCTTTGTGAGTGCTTTCAGTGGCTGCCACAGTGTTTGAATGGGTTCAGCTGATGGGGGTTTTCCAGTTAATCCACCCCTAAGACATCGATCAGTCTATCACAGGGCAGAGGGGAAATTTCAACAAATGAAAATGGTTGCTATATATATCACTCTGCCTCTCTATCTTCGCTTTCTCTCTTTCTGTTCTTTTTTGTTCTTGTCCTGCCTTAGTAAAATTAGTGATGCATTGTTGAGCCTGCACATTCACTGATTGATTTCTCCTCTGTTTTCAATCTGTCTGTCAGGCAAGCTTAGCGTTGCTGCTCGCCGATCCATACACTTGTTAAATTCCCACTCTCGGCCAGCTTATAAGCCCATTTTGTCTTTGTGCAGGAAATACGCTTTTGGCAGTGGAATATTATTTAAATGCATTGATACTTTAGCTCTTTAAAAAGAACAAGGGCCTTAATATAACTGAGCTTATTATTTTTTTCTTTTCATGTAAAAAAAATATTCAGTGTAGAAAACAACTAAAAAAACAACAAGGAAAAATCGATAATGCAAAAAGGGGTGAAACAGAAAATGTACGAACTATTTGGATTGTAAACTTCTAGAGTTTCAGATGATGACTTTACTTACTTAAACTGACATTCTGAACTTGGGACTTAGGGTTAGTTTTCTGTGAAAAGTACGCTGATCAGCCACAACATTAATACCACCTGCTCAATATTGTTCCATCAGGCACACAGGAACTGTGGGGAGTCTGATGCCGTCTGGCATCATGACCTTGGTAGTGGATCGTTTGGGCCCTGTGGGTTGCTGCCTGGAAATATTAAATAGTCCTAATCTGATGCATCCTGTGAATGATTGATTAAATCGGGAGTTTAGTGGCTGAATTAACACCTTGAGCGTTTGGTCATGTTCTGACATGCAAACTCCAACTTGTGTGGAGTTTGCATGTCGTATGCACTGATCAGGCATAACATTATGACCACCTGTCTAATATTGTGTAGGTCCCCCTTATGTGCTCAAACATGCTCTGAACCATTGGACATGGACTAGAGGACCTCTCAGGGTGTCCTATGGGGTCTGGAACCAGGACGTTGGCACCGGATCCTTTGGGTACTCTGGCTTGTGCAGTGGGGCCTCTGTCAATCAAACTTGTTCCACTGCATCCTGTTGATACTTGATCAGAATGGGGTGTAGGAAGTTTGGAGGTCAAATCAACATGTTGGGCCATTGTCATGTTCCTCAACATGTTCCTCATTGTTCTTTCCATGTGGTGGGGTGCATTTTCCTGCCAGTGACATTTGGGATTTCCATTTGCATGAGAGAGTGTGCTTGTTGTGGGACAATGTTTATTTGGGTGTCTAAGTCTCATCAATGCTATTCACTTCACCTGTCAGTGGTCATAATGTTGTAGCTGATCGTTGTGTGTTTCTACATTGTTTTCCTCAGGGCGCTGTGGTCTGAACACTGCACAGTTAGGTGAATGGTATATCGGGAATTTACAATCAATATAAAAACATATTAGTGTCTCAAAGTTTGTGTTCTTCAGTAAACATAGTTAAAGCCAAGATAATAGGTGTTGTGGTTTCACAGCTATGGATGTTATTTCTGCATTATTATACAATAAGCCTGTACTCCTGTGTAATAAATATTGCAGTAGTGAGTCAAAACGCACTCGGCACATTGTGCTTTGTCTCCAGCCGAAGTCTCAAGCTAATAGACAAGTCTGGCTCTTGAACCAGAACTGTTGAAATGATAATGACCTCCTCATCTTTGACCAGAGGGACCCTTCAGAGGAGCCTGAGCACCTGTACATGAATGTGCTAACAAAGACCTGATATAAGGCTCTATTCATACCTAGTCTCTCTTGTCCCTATGTGTCCCTAACTTTTTTTACAGTTGACATGAGTACAAAGAACTTGGCAGTAGTGTCTGAGTACTATTTAAGTTTCATTTTTACAATAGGTTGCTGCTAATGTAAATCAAACTTTTTGACTGTATCTGTTTTATAGAAGCATCAAAGTGCCCAAACACAAAGTTGCCTTCATGATGGCGCAACCGCAGGAATCGAAATCTATTTGTTATTGAGATGACCAAGCTTCATCAGGGATGCATCTACAAAATAAGACTCATTCTGAATTTCAGTGGATTGTTAAGGAGCCACTCTGAACTGTTAGATGAAAAGCTGCAGGGCACAGCCAGCACACCTTTAACTTCATTCCAGGGTAACAGCTTTACGATGTGAAAGCTAATGGCCTTCCACACAACAGGAGCTAAGCTAATTTTTAGCCCGTAAGATGTTCTACTAAACTGTGGGTCTGATTGCTCGAATGCAATGACATGAAAAACTACACGACATCCTCTTCTAGAAGATGCTCTTGGGGATTTTATAGAATCTCTGAGTAAAACTAAGCAAGTCACGTAATAAAGTAAGGACCAAGCAATTTGAAATTTTATACGAAACACCTAGATTTCATTTTAAACCTAAAAAGTTCCAACAGTGATGTTTGTTTAGTATCCTGCAGTGATGATTCAGATACGTTCTATGCTGCATATTTAGGTCAGTCTTCAGATTTTCCCCATACCCTGACCTTATTTTCAGATCATGGCTTTAGAGGACAGGTAGGCAGAGAGAGCAGAGTTCTTCCTTACAGCACAAAGGCATGTGAATTTGGCAAATCACAACAAATGTTCAGCAGTGCAAACCGACTATTTCAGACCTACGTGGTGTTTAAATAGAAGTGTAAAGATCTGTCCTTTTATCCAGCTGCTCAGTCGCTTCTTTTTCCCGCCTGTAGTGTTGTGTTGTTGTTTTTTTTGGCACATTCAAACTTGTAAAAAGCAATTTAAAACTTGGTTAATTAAGAAATATGGCAAAAATCTATGGAACCCAGTATTCTGGTTTACATAACAACTAAGAAATCAGCTTGTCTGAGAAAGTGGACTTGTTCAGTGCATGGAAACACGTCATTTGTTTCCGCCAATTAAAACAAACTGTCGTACTGCAGAGATCAGTTTAAGAGATGAGCTGAAAAACTACTAATACTTGCAGGAGAAGCTCTTTTTTCCTGCTATGTCCGCTGCTACAACATCCCAAGTTATATATTATTTATATCCAAACTGGTGGAAAAGATTCATGCTGACGAAAACTACATCGACTCGCAGACACGCAGTTGACTCGGGTGTTCTTCAGGACAGTCAAGGTTGCATTTGTGTTCAGACTGAGTTGCAGTATAACCGGGCGTGTGTCCTTGACCACCTCCGAATGTGATCTGACCGGTCGGATTGGACTTTCTCTCTCTCTGTATCCTTGGGTTGCTCCCAGGCCTCTGTGGTGCTTTGGAGGAATTCACACAGATCTGTTTTAGTGTGTGTGTGGGCAGATGAGACGTGTGTGTGTGTGTGTGTGTGTTTTGTCAGGCCCATTGTTCCACTCACCCTTGCTGTGCAGTACAGCTGTGTGCTCTCAAACATGCACTAGCGGATGGGGAACTCAATGTGCCAGGCACTGCAGAACTGCAGAGCTTAGCCTGGGACAGAGATGACAGGGAGTGTGTGTGTCTCTGTGTGTGTGAGAGTGTGTGTTTGTGTGTGTGTGTGTGTGTGTGTGTGTGTGTGTGTGTTTCCACCTACCAGTGTGCATCCTGTTATGTCTGACATACAGGGACAATGTTTCGTCTTTCCTTTTTACTCCATGAAACACTTTGAGCGACTTGGCTTTCAAGTGTTTTGTGTTCCAAGAACCTCCTACATCACATTTGTCTCCTCTCCAGTGTTCTTTGCCTTCATAGTCCTTTCACTTACTTTGATCTTCACACGACAGCCTTGTACTGCCTGTGTGTGTGTGTGTGTGCCGCTTGAAAGGCTCCATCATTCATCTGTCTACAGTACCATGGCAGAAAATGTCTGTCTGCATACAAAACAGTTATTGGATATTGCACATTCTCTGTGCTTGGTAACAAATGAGCATTGTGTTCTGTCATTGAAATGATTTTTTTAGTTTTGTTTTGCTTGAATTCCCAGATGGGGAACGCAAATAGAGATAATCAGTCGATTATAGAGAACGTTAGAGAATCAGGATAATCTTTGTTTTACACGATTAAATGATAGTAATTTGATCATTTCTGGTTTTTTGATAGGAAAAAAAAACACATTTTCTAAGACATTAACTTTAATTTTGACATTTTATTGAACAATAGCTTGACTGCAAAATTCTCAAAGATCCATTTTTGTGGTTTGTCCTGACCACAGACGCAATTATAAATACACTTTTGTGATGTGGCACTCTCTCCTGTGAGACTCACATAATATTCTCTCTACTACTCAATTCTTCTCTTTTGCTCTCTCAAAGATGTGGTTTGGTAGGCGGTTATTTCACTTCATGCACCTGTAAACCTTGTGGCAACCCGCATCGCCACTAGTTGCAGTTTGATTTGTTCAGCAAATGTGTTTTGTTTCACTCGTGTCCATACCCAACAGCGACCGACTCACTCTCAGGTACTCCTACATCGCTGCCGCAAGGTAAGGACTTAATGTACTGGAGGTCAACATAAAACATTAGCAGGGCCTCACAATTTACCTTCTAACCCCAGCACCTGCTGGAGAGTATGAAAGTCACATTATCTTTAAAAGCCTCCAAAATGACACCATTTATCAGAGCTAGAAACTATAAAAACAGGAACAATAATCTGAATTCTTTGTTTTTACCTTCCAACAGTCAGGCACATGTAACCCGGAATTCTGTCTGGAAAATTGATTGAATCTTGATATTTCTTGAAAATCTACTTGCCTCATTGTAGCAACCAATAAAGTCATATCTGCCAATAACGTGATAACATTTGGCCAATATTGTAATAAGTCATTATATTAATGGCCTAGCATTTAAAAGAAATCCTTTGAAAATGTAATAACTGTAGCTGGTAATGTAGTAATACATAAATAGGACTGTGTTTCTTGGAAATAAAATATCTCTTTTTGCAGTTTTTGTGCAGTTCGCTCATCAAAAATAGGTCTAGTGGATGGCATAGTCTTCATATTCATTCATCAAGGATACGTCCCATGTAGCTCTCACTCTCCTCAATTATTGTTATAAGAGCCAATTTGAGAATCATTTGTTGTACAAAATCTTTATTTAGAATATTGTTTATTTGCTTAGATATGTAAATTCATCATTCCATGTCAGTGTCTCTGTTGGATGTAGCATCGTCAAATGAATTTAACACATTTTTTTCTTGGAAAACATTTATATACATTTCTATAATGGCCCTTAACTCCAATATACAACATAGGACATGAACACTCATTTACAATGTGAAAAAGCAAACTGAAGAGTATTATGTACGTTATTGGCTCAAAAACTTTATTACATTATTGACAAGTTATTACGTTATTGGCTTTGTTACATGTAAAACGGCCAAAATGATTACATTGATGGTTGCTACACTCATTTCGAAGTTTGCACAGAACACACTGCTGGCACAAGATCATGTAAAGAAGATTTTCGAGCACAGCTGAGTGACTCCACTCTCGCCATGTGTGATGTCTGTCATTTGACTCAAATTTGGTAAGAATAAAATATAATTGAAATATTTTATTAATCCCAGAGGGGAAAAACAGTTGTTACAGCAGAAAGAGTAAAGTTCGCACCACCACAGAAACAGATAAATCAGCAAAAATATGCAGCAAGTAAAAATAAACAAGAAAAATATAAAATGCAAAATGCACACTGAGTGTAATATACAATCTAAGTAAAAATGCCCTATGTGAAATATGAAAATGCTGAAGTGTTTGCAAATGTGTAGTGCAAATAATGTGCAAGAGTGCGAGAGTGGATGAAGGTATTTGGCTCCGCTGCAGGCTGACAGGAGACAAGAATGGGAACAAGCTAAAGAGACTGGGAGGAAAATAAAACATACCTGATTAAAAAAAAATTACAGCATGTCTACAAAACAGGAGCAAGCTGTCAGCTTTTGGAAGATACAAACAGTGTGATAAAATATCTTTGATGTGCAGAGTAGTGTGACAAAATGAAGAGTGTAAAATTAAAAATCCAAGAAAAGCAACTTTTGTTTATTTAATTAATAGTTTTTATTTATTTATGGCATTATAACTTCGGTAAACTGCACAGAAAACCTATTTGAGTTCTTTCTACTGCTCGCCACAATTGTGCTTTTAAGTTAAAGGTCAAATGATTAAAGATCCTATAGCTGTGGCTCACCAGACGTCTTGTAGAGTCTTATGTAGGAGATGTAGCCGCGACTCAAATGGATCAGTGTCGACATGTTTTGCTCCACTTTTGACAGCTTTTGCTGGGCTGCATTCAGAAAGTCCATCGTGTCGGGCGTATCTTGTTTTTATCTCTGCTTGTAAAAATGTCATTCACCGTTTATGTATCTTCCTGTCCGTCAGTGCTCTAAGTGAAGGTTCATGTCATGTTTGTCTCCTCCATTTACTCAAAAGACAACCTCAACCTTTCTCGCTCACTTGAACATTGTTTGGTTGCCACGACTGACTGACTGACTGGCAGAAAATATGACACGGCAAACTAAGTCACCAGTTCAGTAATAAAAGAGAAGAAGCACTTGTCTGGCAGTTGTGGCATCCAAGAAATACCGTGCACTTTATCTGTTACTGATCTCATTAGTTCCTTTGCACATGAAATGTCAAGTGCCTGCCGAGGCACTGAACGCTTGTCAGGCGTATTGTTTGTCCATCTGTGGCCATTTTTAGTTCTGCTTACTCCCGCTTTGTCTTGCATAAACGGTCTTTTTGCGTTCTTCTTTCTGCAAACATCCTGTTTCTAAAGCTGCAAAATAACTTTGTTGGTGAACAGTGTTCTGTGCTTTTCTCCTTCACTTATGAGTTTCTTGCTCTTATCTTATCTTTTTAAAGTATTGCTTTCTGGAGCAAAGGGAAACTTCCCATGATTGGTTCCACACTGGGGACCTTTTGCATGATTGCAATAGTGCAGCGATAATCACTCGCGTCTCCTCTCCATCTTCCACTTACGCAGCCTCCTCAGCCCTTCTTTTAGCAGCCACTTACAGCATTTCTTGTTTGCCTTACCTTCTCCTGTTTCCTGCTCTCGCCAAATCCTTTCCTCTCGTGCACTTCCAGACTTACTCACTCTGTCTGGGGCTTCTCTGCACGTTGGGTGTCTGACAGGTGACAGGTGGCACAGATTCCGCCAAGACAGGGTGTCTCTCCTGCAAAGTGCTGTCTCCCCTGGTTGATGTATGGGGAAAATCAGTGCCCCGACAAGCCATTAGTTATGCTCACACAAAGCACTGACATCATCAGCTGTTACGCAGTCGCTTTGATAATTTGATAACCTCTAACTGTAGTGGAGGCAGGTTTATCCCCGGCTGACACATCGTAGCTCTCACTGGTGCTGAAAGCTGTCATCTGTGTTTAGCAGTGACCTGAGGGGGGAGCTTGACAGACAGGTGGAGGGGGCAGAGAATGGACTGTCATCGGGGTCACGGAGTCCTGCCACATTTTGGTCGTGCAGCTTATCTTCCCAGGGGACCTCCCTCTGCCACAAAGAGGGAGCGGTGCTGCGGGGGCCACCTCGGATGTGCGAACGTAACAGAGTGACAGCTCCTTAAAACGTCTCGGATTCCGCCTTCCTTCAGACGCCGAGGCATAACCCACAGGATATTGGTCGTAAAAAAGCGGCACAAGCCATATTTCCTGCCAGTGTACTGTGTGTCAGGCCTGTAGTGCATTTTCCAGCAGTTCCTTACACGCTGTAAAAGCTGTCATTTCCTTGGCGCTGCTCAACTTGCTTTATCCTGTGAGCGCACTCCCAAGAACATTAGTACTTTGAGCTAAATCAAGCAGCCAGGCATGCATGGTGGAGCCAGAGGGAGGGTTATGGGTAGTGCATGCAGTACTTTGAGTGGTTACTGAGTAGTCCCCCTCCCACCCTCCGCTGTAATACTCTGTAATGTACTCGATAAGCATCAAGCCAATAAGAGACTGCTGAAGATAAGTGATTACATTTTTCCCTGCTGTTTGTTCCAGCCTTTTAATAAGAGGGTTTTTCATGTTTGCACTGTTTGATGTTGTACTAGATGAAGTCGCACGGAAACGTTTGAAATGCTGGGACAGTTAATAATCGTGAGAACTCACCTTTTTAGCTGATTATAAATAAGCTCCATCGCTCTGCGCGGTCTGTGGGGGATGAGCTTGAATGGATCTTTTCTGCAGCAAAGATCAGACAGTCATTTGTCAAAAGAAGTTAAAGATACTAGTTTTTATACTGTTGGTATTATGTGCTATATTAAGCTTCACACCAAATAGCCTTGAGAGAGAAAGGCATAGCGTTCTTCTTGTGAGTCTCGTCTAACCGGGCCGTCTGTCTTTGTTCCTTTCTTTGTCTTTTATTTTCTTTTACACACTGTGTCTCTCACAGTATTTCTGGATCTTCTCCCAGGCTGTGTCTGCAGTCTGGGCAGATATAAATATAATACACATTCCTGATGGTGCAAAACCTGTCAAAGTAATTGATTTGGCTGATGAATGGCAGGTACAGTGTACCGTCTAATAACGAACCAGGGGAGTGGCATGAAGATAGTTCCCTCGTCTGTAATGTTTAATTACCAGGCCAATTAATAAATAACATTTTTTTACCTGTTGTCTGGGAATATTAATTCCCAGACTGAACACAGATGCTTCACTCCGTCAAGATTTTTCAGCTGTTGCTCAGTTTCACTCCTTCTTTGAGCAGCACTGAGAGTTTTGATTTTGTTTTAATGGATGCTAAGCGTTGTGGAATGAATTAATTGTTGAATACATTTCTGTTCTCCTAAAACAGACTTATGACATGTCGATCTATTTGTCAGTGTTCAGCTGGCTACATCTTGTGCTCTGGTAATTGCATTCTGTTGGATTGTGATGATGAAGGAACAAAGACTCCGACTGAACACAGTCCCCAGGGCCTGGAGCACGATTGCTGGCTGAGATAACATAATTATACAGGCTGTTAACTAATGTTCACATTTGCTAACCTTAGCAGTAGCTAATGATTTATTTCTGTTGACACAACTTTTGTTAAGGGAGAGTGAGTATGCTGACAAAGCAGTAGGACAGGTCTGTGAGCAGCTTCCATGTGAGTTTTAGAGGCACAGTGGGGTTTGATACGACCTGAAAGGCTGAAATGTTGTGAAAAGTCCTCTAATATTTAACACGTCAACATATTCAGGATGTCTAGCTACACTGAGAGCATTACCAGCAGGATTCTTGTGCATTTCGCTAAACCATATGTGCACTTCTGTTGGCCTGCAGCCCTTAAACCACTTTAATAACAAAAGCCTCCACAACCTCAATCATGCTTGTACTAGGTATCATTTGGTGGATAAGCTTCTTATCTCGCTTTCAGGCTTAGGGAATTGTCACACGTAGGCTTTCCTAAATGAGCTGGAAAGAGGACAGTGAGCAAACAAACCGTCTATCGCTCTTTTAAAGGACTTCACGATCCATTCATGCCCCCATCATTTCTCCATAAGGGGTAATATCACCGGGGCATCAAGATGTACAAAGCAGCCAGTCACTAAAGGCGGTTCAAAAAGAATCCTGTAATCGAATTTGAATCTGCTCATGATGGGCTGAATCTGACGAGCTAATCATGACATGGAAAGGAGCCTTTTAATTCTGATAGCAGATGCGGCCCTCGGTTCATCTCCAGCAGAGATATCAGACAACATCAAGGTGTTGTTTTGCCTTGAAATACGTTACTGTTTACCAGTGAATGCTTGAAAACTGAGATATCACCAGATGTCGATGTCAGACAGAGTTTTCAGTCTTCAAATGGGTGCTTTAACTGTTCAGTAATGCGGTCCCATAATGCTGGAATTTACAAGCGACACAGACAACATCTTGGTTTTATGCACATTAGCCACATTTTGTATATAATGCTAATTAGTGATTTTTAGTGGTTTTGCAAGCTCCCAGCAGAACCCGAAGACCTCATACAACTGTTGCCACAGACTGAGGTAATCACCGATCTCTGTATGTTAAATTAGTGGAGTTTCTTTTTATCAGACATAAACATTAAGGCGCGAAATAAATGAGACAAATTTAAATATTCAAAGGAAAAAACAGGGAGGTGAGGAAAGTATTTTAGCAGAAATAGATGGAGGTAGAGCACCTGTGGAAGCATCTTTTGTCAAATGCACACCAAGGTCAGGACATCCTCAAGGGACCTTCCTTTGATATACGACTCATTTTCACCTGCTCTCACTTTGACATGATCTCAAAACACTTGCAGAGAAATAAATCAGGCAGACGAACGGTTCAGTTCTCGACTTTAATCTCATCTAATAATGACTATGAGGGGAAGCATGTGCAGTGTTCAACCTCTGAACCCTGAAGCCTGCTGTTTAAAAAGGCGTCTTTATAAAAAAATACCACATTTTCAGCATTTACAGGAGTCCGAAACTGTAAAAACAGAAAGAACTGTTGCATTTTCAGCATTCAGTTGGTCCTTGAACTAATCGTGTGTGGCGTGCTGTTTTGTCTGGAAAATTAAACAAGTCTCATCTTAAAACCCATCCATCCATCCATCATCTATGCTCCGCTTAATCCTCTGCAGGGTCGCGGGGGGACTGGGGCCTATCCCAGCTGACTCAGGCGAAGGCAGGGGACACCCTGGACAGGTCGCCAGTCTATCACAGGGCTACACATAGAGACAGACAACGTTCTCATTCACACCTACGGACAATTTAGAATCATCAGTTAACCTCTGCATGTCTTTGGACTGTGGGAGGAAGCAGGAGTATCCGGTGAAAACCCACGCTGCACAGGGAGAACATGCAAACTCCACATAGAAAGATCCCAGGCGTCCTAACCGGGACGCGAACCGGGGATCTTGTAGCTGTGAGGCGACGCTGCTAACCACCGAGCCACTGTGCAGTCCTTCATCTCAAAAACATATCATCAAATTTACTGTATTATACTTGTCTCATTTTAAAAATCACCTGAAACACCAGATTATGCACAAAACTAAAACATCTGGACTCGTCTACACAACAGAGATGCCAGCAGGTTTTGGCTAAATGGAGGCTAAATGGGAATAAAACCTACTGGATTGTTAAAATAAATGCAGCATGATTGAAAAAACATTATACGGAAGAACAAGTTGTTAGAAAATACATCCAGCGGAGTGAAATATATTTCTAGAGTTGATATGCAGAGTAATGTGAGAAACACAGTTTGTAGAAGTTGTAAAAATGTGAGTATCATATATCTGTAGTATGTAGACCCATTTTATGTACTATTGGTAACACCTGTGGGAACTTGGCTTTCCTTTTTTATGATTTCTGGCTTAATAATTGTGTGACACTGCTCAGAAGACACGTCTGACTCCTCTCTCCTTCTAGCCATGGCTGTGCTTTTTTCCCATTGAGGCACAGGACTTCATAGTTCGATGAAAAATGAGCCCAAAGTGAAGGTTAAATGTTAAAATTAGAATTTATATTGAAAATTAATGATGAAAACGCAAATGATGTCCTCCTTTTAATTCTTTCTGCCACCTTGGGAAATAACATTTAATAGAACTTATTTAGGAGAGGTGGACAGTAAAGTGTTGGTGGTGCATACCAAGAAGTTTGAGTGGATTCTAATCTGCAGACTTTCTCCTAAAAGCTACAGTAAGGAGCTGCGGTGCGGAGGGATTCTGCTGAACTATTTCCAAAGTTTAATTAATACAATAAAATACTAGTAATTGTGTGATTAAGTGTTGGGGGCCAGGCTGGTGTTTTTTAAAGTGCCTTGTAGGGAGCACTGTAGAGTTAATTGGAATATACCTACTATGCGCATATGATTAAGGCTTTTTACTTTCTAATAAGAAATGATCACTTCAAAAATCCACTGTGGTGGTGTTGCTTGGGTTTTTACTTACTTTTTGGTTTAATAGGGACTGATTTTTCTCTTGCAGTTGATAACTAGCCAAATGTAGTTAAAGTGAAATACATACAATAACAGATTTACAGCTAGAATTGTGTCCAAGAGGAGAATAAATGCTCTAGTGCATAAATGCCGAGCAGTTTGTCAGAGCCCTAGCTTTTTAGATGGAGCAGCGATACAGAAAATCCACTGACTGAGAATATCCCCAGTGCTTTCTCCACCTACAGCTAAAATGCTTGGATATTTTAAGACATGTTCTGCTGAAAGTCATTCTAGGGAGTCACTAGCTGAAGTCAAAAGTGGGCTCAACAGAAAGCTAAATTACACCATTTTCATCTTCTGTTCTGTTTGCTGTGAAAGCCAGAGCCAGCTAGAGTTCACGCGAGACACAAATGCACCTCCTGCTATTTACAGTAGCGTAAATTTTGCAGAGAAATTGAGACAGTTACTGAAACAGCCTTCATGCAACAAGACAGATGAACTCGGGTTCAGTTCACTTGCTGTTACAACGATAAAACCAGTGAAATTAAGTGGAGAAAAAGCCCAACTCTGCCAGACTAAGATTTAGGTTTCCCCTCTGCAATGTATTCTCTTTCAGGTTTGAGTTTCAGTCCAGCGATAGCAGTGGTAATTATTTCTGTTCCCCCTCAAGAACTTTGACAAGTATAAAGCTTTACTTCTCTTTCAGGCTTGTAGCAAACCAAAAGGAGCAACTTCAGTTCCGGAGCCAATCCAGACCTTCACGTCATTAAAAAAGAAATGTAATTTCTGTGTCTCTCGTCGACCTGTGTTTTGAGAGCAGTTGGTCAGTAGGCAGACTTCCTCATCTCTCAGAAGTGTTGGACTATGTGAGAAAGGTGCGGAAGCAGACAGATGGTCTGTGTAAACGCTGTAAATTTCAGACTGATTTATCATATGGCGATGGAGAAAGTTGAAGGTTGAAAATTGTCTTGTTAGGCCATATAAGAGCCTCCCTCCATTTCCTCTCCTCCGCTGCTAACTAATTAGTTCTCAGTGGCCTGAAATGGATCGCCCTGCCATTCATTTTGACTGGCACTCATAGCAGTGCTGTTTATTTATTCCTCACTTCTGTCTGCTTCAGCTTGAATACACACCACAAGTGAGGTAATAGTTGGGATGCACTTGACTTTACAAATGGTGCTTCAAATATTTCCACCTTTTCTTTTTTCCACAGGAGAAACAGAAACAACACTTATCTTTATTGTTGATTAGTTTCCTCATTATGAGCATTATTGCCTAGTAAGAGGCCGCAGAACACAGCTTTTGTAAATACATCCCCTCATGTTGCTTCATTGTGGCCTTCTGTTATCATTTAGAAAAACAGAGAGCAGAATGTACAACTAAACTGTCCTCTTGATTCTGTTTTGAAAGGAACATTTGGAACATTTGGAATATATCTTATCTGCGAAATAAATTTAAGAGTTGTTGGAGTAACTGCGACCTCAAGACTGCCATGACGTACGTGATCTTTACATGTGTACACCTGTCAGGCATAACATTATGAGCACCTGCCTAATATTTTGTTGGTCCCAATCATGTGGTCAAAAATGTCAATTGGGCATGGACTAGAGGATCTCTCAAGGTATCCTATGGGGTCATGTTGGCACTGGATCCTTTGGGTACTCTGGCTTGTGCAGTGGGGCCTCTGTCAATCAAACTTGTTCCACTGCATCCTGTTGATGCTTGATCACAATGGAGTGTAGGAAGTTTGGAGGTCAAATCAACATGTTGGACCATTGTCATGTTCCTCAACATGTTCCTGATGGTTTGATGTCTTTTTCATGTGGTGGGGTACATTTTCCTGCAGGGGTAGGCCAGGGACATTTGGGATTTCCATTTGCATGAGGGAGTGTGTTTGTTGTGGGACAATGTTTATTTGGGTGTCTAAGTCTCATCAACATGGATGTCAAAATCCAAGGTTTTACTTAGACAGTTGTTTTGTGCTTTAAACAGACGGATGACAAATTAAAGGAAAAAAACCAACATTAAGTGTTTTGCCACCACATGAAGCCAGAACAGCTTCAGAGCACGTTGGCCTTGATTCTCAAGGAATGCTACTGGAGGGATGAACACCATTCTTTCAAACGAAAGCACTTTGGTGTTTTAACACTTTAATTGAAATAATCACATAGGTGTTCAGTTGGGTTGCAATCTGGTGGCCCCTCTTGCCCTACTGATGGGGCCTTGTCATCCTGGAAGAAGAAAACCTCATAATAGAAATGTTTCATCGTAGTATAATTTTGCATTAACTTGCAGTGACCCCTCCTTTTAAGGGGACAAAAGGACCCAGTCCATGCCAGCAAAATGGCCTCTACAACACAACAGAGCCACGACATCAGGGTTTTCCTTTGATTTGTCAGCTGTCTACATCTGATGACCCTAGAGGGCTGAAGTCTAAAGGAGAGGCTAATAGAAGAGAGAGTGTGTGTTTAACTCTCCTCGAGTGGTTTCATCTGTGTCTTTTACTGATGCAGACTATGTCCAATTTTAGCTCGAGTGGTTCGAAGAAATCATGTTTGATATGCATTTGATATGCTTGTTGTGACTGATGCTGTTTGTATAATAGGGTGAAACAGGATCAATGCGCAATATAATTATACAAAAAGAAATGTAGAACATAATTTACCAGATGATTACATCTGAATAGGTACATTTAGAAATTACGGTTTCTACTTTTTATTTCTTCAGCGTCTGTGAAGTCACTTAATTGCAATCAATAAACTGAGGTATTTTCTTCGGGAACGAATCTTAATTACATTGAAGTCTTGGAAATGTACTCTGCGTGGACTGTTTAATTTCTCGACATATTGATTAAAGTTGGTTTTCTTCAGTCTATATTTATATTTGCAGAAATATGTGTGTAGAATACGGCCTTTTAAATGCTCTGTGGCGTGTGATTGTTCAGATTATAGCTGATTATAACTTTCTGAAGATGTAGTTTAGTTTGTACCGCGCACAAGGACACACATTCCTGCCCACGGTTTTATGCTGGTCGGCCGATTGACAGTTGAGGGCTGTAGCATGCATAGAAATATAGAAGTGTAAAAAGTAGTGAAAAGCAGGGAGAATGACTTGGCTATTAAACACAGATTTATCTATCTGTCTGTCTGTCTGTCTGTCTGTCTGTCTGTCTGTCTGTCCGTCCGTCCGTCCGTCCGTCCGTCTTGGCTATCCAATTCAATAACATTTGCTGCTTATTTCTATTAATCTTTTTATAAAGGAAAAAAATGTAGTATTAAATTGTTTTTTCATGTATGTCACCATAAAATGCTGGATGAGATATGTTTTCATAAGTGTGTAGGGGAGATCATCTGGAATCTTATAAAAACAGAACCGTGGTGGGATACTGTATGACGTAGCAACCCAAAAAATATGTGCATGGTGCATAAAGACTGAAATAGGTATTTTATTAAGTGATGTGTTATTTGTATATCTATATATGAAAATATTGGTGATAGTTATTGAGGAGATAATCAGTGTCTTAATATTACTTTGCCTCCCTGCGTAAGCAAAGGTCTTTCTTCCCGTCAGCAGAGGAAGCGGTTTGTAATGCAGCTCAGAGCATCTGCTAATAAAAGCAGTAATTTCAGACTAATGGTCGGTAATGCATTTGAGCCTAAATCAAAAGCCCGCCATCATTTTTCCAAGTGAAAATTTCCTTTTGAAATAGGGGGTATGCGGCTAACCCTTCAGTTAAAATGAAACAAAGCAGCGGTTTCACGTCGAGCACGTCTTTTTATTGCAGCTCTTAGCTCGAAGCAGTCAGTGATGAGGCAGTAATAATGGCTTGCATACATTTTTCTGTGCAGGATTTCACTTCGCAGATGCCCGCATTGCTCTCAAGAGTGAGATATGTAGGAAACGCCGTCAGTGTCCAATAAACTCGGCTTTCTTTGCATGACACTGTTGGACAAACACTTTGTTATCTGCTCATAAATCGAATTGCTTGTCAGTTGAAGTGGAAACGAAGGCACTTGAGTTGAGCTGCAAACCGACCCGTGCACGCTCCTAATGACTGTGGCGCGCCCTCAACACAAAACATGAAGCACGTTATTATCAGCCCTGGATCACCAGATGCTGGCAATAAATGTTTTAATTGCCTGTTCGTATATCCCTCAGTACCTTCACAACTTCAGCTGCTACATCTGGCTCTCAGTCAGACAGGTGCTGAAATAAAACATTACTTTCATTATAGCTTTGGTGCGAAAGAACCCCATCAGTTACAATGTCAGTGTGTTATATTTTCATAGTTTCTTTAAATGACTGGATTGGATTTGATTTTAATTAGATTGTAACACAAGTCTGTGCGCATGGTCTACGTGACAGAGAAAGTCAGCGTGGCATTTTCCATGTAGTCAGATTTGTTGCAGAGTTATACTTGATAAAGAAAAGATGAGGGATCATGAGTGTAGCAGGGTGAAAATCTGAAATACCTGACCACAGTGGTACGGTTAAATTAAAATAACTAAGGTTAATAGCAGGAATCAATTAGAAAACATCTTGCAAACTTTTCTGTGCATGTGTGCAAGTACACATCATATGAACAGATAATTCACAAGTAGTCTTGACAGGTATGTGGTATATTTAACCTCAGATTGCAGTGCCAGACCTTGGAAAATAACAAACATACATACATACATCAGGCCAAACATTATGACCACTTGTCTAATATTATGTTGGTCCCCTTTATGTGCTCCAAAATGCTCTGAACCATTGGGCATGGACAAGAGGACCTCTCAGGGTGTCCTATGGGGTCTGGAACCAGGACCAGGGCACTGGATCCTTTGGGTACTCTGGCTTGTCCAGTGGGGCCTCTGTCAATCATCTTGATCCACTGCATCCTGTTGATGCTTGATCACAATGGGTTGTAGGAAGTTTGGAGGTCAAATCAACATGTTGGACCATTGTCATGTTCCTCAACATGCTCCTGATTGTTGGATGTTGTTTCCATGTGGTGGGGTGCATTTTCCTGCAGGGGTAGACCAGTGACATTTGGGATTTCCATTTTTATGAGGGAGTGTGTTTGTTGTGGGACAATGTTTATTTGGGTGTCTAAGTCTCATCAACATGGATGTTAAAATCTAAGGTTTTTCAGTAGAACAGCACAAAGCACTAATATGACCAATGTTATTTACTTCAGCTGTCAGTGGTCATGATGTTGTGGCTGATTGGTGTGTATAAACAGCTGAAGTTGTGAATGAAGGCATAATGTACACATTTTGATTCACAGTAGAATGTGCCTCTGTTCTTAGGCCTCAAATCAGCCCTCTAATGTACTGTTGGCTCGACACCTCTGTGTAATCAACTGACCTCCTGTTCACAGCACACATGCTGATGTGTCACCACCATGCCAGCACCATGCATCTTATCCCATTCACCCAGAGAAGACAGACCTGATCCTTTCCCATGTCTCATTTTCCAATCGCATTATCCTCATTCAGTATAGAAACCTTATAATCCTGTAAGCCAGTCTTCACCTTCATTCAGCTTATTTCACGCAACTCAACACTACTCCGAACCTCCTCCTGTAACTCTGTGTAGTCTTTAGCAGTCGAATCAAAGGTGTGTTGTATTAGTGAATATCGTGTGATTATGTCTGTCTTTAATGTGCAGACACTGGGAAATGCGTAATTTGGCGGTTTAAAGATTTAACTTCACGCTTTGCTGTGATATAACAAACACTGTAAGCCATTAAATTTAAAATGGCCACAATTCTTACGTTATTGGTTGCTACAAGGTGTCAGAGACTCATGCAACAACCTCCATTAAAGGGCATTGTAGTGTCACTGCATCTTCACGGCCTTTAATTAGTTTATATTTTTGCTGCATCGTAAGCCGTTGTAAGTAGTGCAGCTTATTATTGTAAATGCCTCAGTAAGTATTCCTCACATGTGGCTTACAGTAAGTGCAACAATGGGCTGTATTAGACGGCAGAGAACTTAAATGAATTGTTGCATAAGAAACAGTAATTATTACATGAGCTTAACTGCAGCATAGCAACAGTTCAAAATCCCAAAAAAGTGAGTGGATTTCACATCACTAATCCTGGAAGGACAGTGGATGAGATCTGCAATTTGAAACTAGCTGAAGAGGCCTGGAAATGTATTCGAGCTCATCCCCAGTGTGTGTTTTCTGGCTCTGTCTTACTCTTCCATTGTGGAGGTGGTGAGCTTTCACTGGGTTTCTAATTACCAGTGGAGGGGCAGGCCTGCAGTCTCTTGTTACACTGTTAACTTTAAAGTCCATGGACTATAAATAGAGCAGGTGTCGGGTCTCTGGCGAGCTGCGGCCTCTGTTCAGTCTTTTACAGAGGCAGGAAATAGAGCTCTGCATGCACAACCACAGTGTGCTTCATTGATTTAACTTAATGTTAACTGAGATGAGGTAAGCTGTGTTTGTGCAGCGCAGTTTCCTTATGGAGAGAACTAGAGAGCACAATTTCCATCCTGAGAGGAAATGAGATACAGCAGGGTAAAGTGAAACTGTCTCCTGAAATGACCTCGAGCCTGTGAAAACAATGGTGTGAAGTCTAGAATAGAGCATTTGCATTTTGGATGCTTGTGGCTTGAAGGTAACCCATTTGATGATACTTTGAGTCCTAAATATATCAGGTGCAAGTTGATTGAAGAGCTGATTGAATTTTCACGCTTGTGTCTGAGTTGAGTGCTCCCAGAAAAGACACAGCAAATTGCAAAGGTCTCAACTATTTCAGTGATATGACAACTAGGAAATTATCTTTAACAGTTTTAAATGATGAATAAAAAATGAGAGTTGGCAACGCTTGCCCAAGCCCTGTCATTGCCTCATATCTGCTCAGTCACTCATTTATTAACATTTTTATTAATTATTTTTGCATGATTTTTATTCAAATGACCTGAGGTAACACATATGCCATCGCTCTCATCTCGGTGCTGTGCTGCGCTTTTCAGACATCAGAGTTCATCTGAGGAAAGATTCTTATTTACTGTGTGTTGGGGCAACAAGTTCTCAGATACATAACGAAGGACTGAGTGAGCATCAGTGCAATTTAATGATCTTCTTTCTGTACCCAGTTGCTAAGCAACCTGCACCATTCTGTCTGAAGCTACGGCGTCCCAAAAGAAACATCGCATCATTGGTCTGGAGAGCTGAGGAATGATAGCAGGGAATGTAAAGCCATGGGGGCTAACCCGTGTTGTTTTTTGTGCATGTTGGCTCTCTTTAAGGTGCACACGTGTTGTATTTTCAATAGTACCTTTGCATGCATTAAAGTAAAGGGTTGAGTGCAACTATCGAAGAGACTTAATTGCCTCCCGCTTGGTGGTCTAAGCGTGAAGACGTGACTGTTACTGTAGACAAGGCTGGAGCCTATTGTGTAATCCTGCTGGGCTAATCTAACAACCATTCCTTGGCTGGAGAGCCCATGGAGGGGGCCTCTTTTGTTCAGATGCCATTAACTGAACACCGGTCTAGTGGAGAAAAAAGGAGCAAATTAAACCAATTGCTGTAAGTTTCTCTGCCTGAAAACCGCTGCTTCAGTGCCTGACAGCAGCCGGGTTTTGGCAGCGAGCGGAGGAGAAGCACACTCAGGACAGCGAGGCTTCAGCATCACCCACTATTCACTCCCTCCCTGAGTCAATTTTCTGCTGTGAATCATAGAGGTGGAGGAGAAAAGAGAGAAATAAGAGGGTGAGAGCTGTTGCTACAAAGACACAGCTTGAGTGAAATCAAGCATTTCTGCTTCCCCTCTCCCCAAACCCCAGGAGAGGGCTGTTTTTCCTTCTGTGCTTGTTGTTCTGGCTCCAACGCGCTTAGAAAACATTTTTTAAAACAACAATGGACAGCAAATGGGCTTAGTAAACGTCTGGGAGGACAGAGCAAGAACTGCACTTTTTACCCACTTCTCAAGAGGCAACTGATGCTTTCTATCAGTAAACTGTGTATGAGTATCCTGTTACTCATTTAACCCGCCTTCGAGTGGATCATTTTAAGGTCCTCGTTCTGTTTTGTGTTGCTCTACATCCGCTGTAATTCTGATTTGTTTTGGTGACAGTTTGTGTTTGCTTCACCAGCAATTAAACAGGCAGAATGATTCAATTACTCAGACGTTCTTCGAGTGTCTTCATGCTGCATTACATCTCAGTCATACGGTTTCGTGCTACTTCTAAACAATGATACGGAGCAGTCGCCAATCTGTTAAAAATACTGCAATGTGCTTCATTTTTCTGTCAATACAGTGGCGGTAAAATACAAATACAGTGGGGAATGCTGTGAAACGTAAATGTAAATATCACATCACAAGAAAGAGCAGAACTGCAGCTTTATAATTATGCTAGTTACATATTTGTACATACAGAAATGTTACAGCAGATCACACTTATGCAAACGAATATCTCTACTAATGTCTTCCCCTTTATTCACAGTCATGCTTTCTAATGTACCGCATATCGAAATGAACAGCAGATCTTACCCTTTCTGATGACACTAGTCTTGCTCTATGTGCCAAAGAGTTATCTGGTATTAAAATTAAAGCAATTGTCTGCATTGTTTCCAACACAGGGCTGACAATACGTCATACTTTGTTTAAAAAGGGCACATGTTTTAACATTTTCCTCCCAATATTAAAGCTAATGTAGAAGTGCAAGTGTTATCATAGTAAATAATGGCAGATCTGGACAGATTAGATAGGAGCTTAACCCAGAAAACAAAAAATAAGGGCTCATAGTGTTATTGCATTCATCCTACTTAGTCCAGCTTTAGTTTCCTTAATAGAGACCTGATATTTAACACATATATAATGTTTTACATACACAGATCAGTCACAACATGATGACCACTGACAGGTGAATTGAGTAACATTGATCATATTGGTACTATGTGGTGTTCTGATGGAAAACTTTGGATTTTAACATCCATGTTGATGAGACTTAGACACCCAAATAAACATTGTCCCACAACAAGAACACTCCCTCATGCAAATGGAAATCCCAAATGTCACTGCAGGAAAATGCACCCCACCGCATGGAAAAACATTAACCAATCAGGAACATGTTGAGGAACATGACAGTGGTCCAACATGTTGATTTGACCTCCAAACTTCCTTCACCCCATTGTGATCAAGCATCAACAGGATGCAGTGGAACAAGTTTGATTGACAGAGTCCCCACTGCACAAGCCAGAGTACCCAAAGGATCCAGTTCAAACGTTCTGGTTCCAGACCCCATAGGACACCCTGAGAGGTCCTCTTGTCCATGACCAATGGTTCAGAACATTTTGGACCACATAAGGGGGACCAACACAATATTAGGCTGGTGACCATAATGTTATGTCTGATTGGTGTATATTTGCATTCTTACTACAAAAAAATACAGTCTCTCACTGATTTTTTCATTCTTTGTTCTTCACCATCTTTGCAAAAAAGCAATAAAGCAGAGATGGTGTAGCAGCTTATTTCAGCCTTTAGTGGTGCTTGCAGCGTTTCCAGTTGCCCAGAGATCCAAGAACTCCACTAAGATGACAGTGGAATCTGTATGATGAGAAGCAAAGCCAGGCCAGAATCAATCTCTCTGCTGCCTGCACATTTCTATAAGCATGCAGTTATAATTGAGTGGACAGTAAAATAAGATGTTGAAAGTGATTTTGACACTTCCTGCTCCCACCCTGCTTTAAACGATACCCTGACGTTGCATTATTTGCATTTAATTTAGCAAATTGTTAATTTACCACCCAATTATTTGAAGCACAATTGTATATTCATTTATTTTGTATATTTACTGGTGTTTCCCTTCAAAGCAGGCCCAGTCCAGGTAATAATAGTACACATACTCCCACTGCTCTCAGCAAACCACCACTACAGGCGTCATTATGTGCTGCCCTCACTTGGTCATGAATGCCCTCGTTTCCTGCCAGCAGCTCTTCATCATCTTCCCTCCAGCACTCAAGACCCTTGGCTTCTCTTTCAAAAGCTTTTACTTTAGTTTTCAAGTGTTTCCGCCGGCACCGCTTCTCCCAGGTTCTGTTCTTGCACGGATTTTCTGTGGCCATGTGGCGGGCTTGTCAATTTATGGTTTGTTGAAAACAAGCGGCGCTGTGTGTAGCATTTCCGTGTTAGGCACACATGTGAGGATGCCAGTGCTGCTGAGTGCCTGCTAAATCTGGTTTTCAAACTTGGCACAACGTGTTTATTTCTTGAACATGTTTTGACTGTATTTGGAATTTGTTGTGTGGGATTTATTATGCTCTTGCATATGCTTTCGGTGGTGATGCATCAGCCGTGGCACTTGTTTGCCCAGAGATTTTGCTTTTATAACATTGCCAGCTGATCTATGTGAGCTTTTTGTCAGAAATGAGAATAGCTATAGGTAGCTCTGTTTTCATTTGAAGTTAAATTAATTTTGTTGTAACCTCGCTTACAGTTTATCACCTCAGGGACAAGAGCGCTTAATCAGTTTGTAGATAATATTCAATGCAGCTCAACATATCACTGTGGTCCAGAAGATTTCCCTTGTTACGCTTGTTACTGGATACTCAGCAACACTTTGGCACAAGTTCATTTTGGTCCCAGCATGTTTCCGAAACTTTCTCCTCAAATAGAAAAGGCTTTGCAAGCATCCGAGAAGATTTACACCATGCTCGTGGCTCTGTGTGGCTTTAGGAGAATTTAATGGCGTGGAATATTTCTGTTCTTACTTTTCAAGACTGTGCACTTAATAAGAAAACCATACCTTATTTAAATTTGGCACCGCCATCGTCAGAGAAGTCTCCCAGTGCTTTTGCAACACTTGTAATGCTCACATTACGACGGGGACCATCTGCAATGACCAACCATTTGAATGTTGCAAGAAAACCTCAGGCATTCTCCCAATCTTGACGTGCAGTGTAGATTTAGGTAGTGCATGCCTGAATGCAACCAAAAATATCATTACAATACAATCAAATATAATAAAAACAATGCATACAGTTAAATAGAAGGTGTTTTTTCATTTCATTTTTTCTAATCCACTCACCACAGTGATGTGCTTGTTGCTATTACAGCAACGTTATTGCACCTGATAGGACTGAAAGGACACCTCCAGAGTGTTTTTTAAATTCGTTGTCAACCTGGACAAACTAGAGTGTTTGAGAGCCTCCATCAGCTTTTAGAAGCTTACCTGTTCTCCAGCCTTGAGGAGAGCTTGTGAAATCTTCTGGCTTTCTGGACATTTGGTCTCTGAAGCAGCTTGTGCATTCATGGCAGCAGAGAAGAGGTTAAAATGAGATTCCCTCCTCGGTCCTAACTTCTCCTGGGACTGACTGCTAATTGGTCGTATTTTAACACCTGTATGTTTCAGAGCACGCCTTGTCCAAATGCTGGTCTTAACTAAACCCAGCTGTGAATATAAGGTAAATAAACAGACCTTTGTACAATTAAACTGGAAATTACAACCTGTGTAATTTTCATCTACCATACTGTTCATGAAGAGGCTTATATTTCTTTATACCTTTGGTTGCTCCATGTGTGGAGCTGTGGTAGGATGTCTCTGACTCCCGGTATGTGTGCAGCACAGTGCTTTGCAATAGACAAAAAAATAGGAATCAGCTGAGGTTAACATAGAACTCAGATGATCTCAGAGATTATCTTGGATCCCTGACAGATCTTTTAAAAAGTACAATATTAGATTTCACATCCCATACTGTCAGGTTTGTAAGATGTATCTGATACTGTAAGTGTTTTTTTATTGAAGTGTAATTTTCAGTTCAGTCTTTTGTCTGAATGCTGTTTCTGTTGCAGATCATCTCTCATTATATCAAGCCATGAAATACATTTCTTTAACAATGAGTGAATTGTCGACAGTAAAACAAATTGACCCATTTTCTTAGTGAGTTTTCTTTAGTAATAGTGAATGGCAGACTCCAATAAAAGCTCTGACCCCCTGCAGTCACTGAATGCAGTCCTTCTGCCTGTTTAAGCAAAAGCTTCATTTGCTCTTTACATCTGTCAGCAATTAGGCATAATTATTTAAGCCAACCAGGGCAGCTTCAAAGGCTGAAATCCATCCCACAATGCAGCACAGCCTGGGTTTGTTTTCAGCACATTATTTTCTTCCTTGTTGTTTGTTCTGGTGCGATCAGCACAGCATAGTGTTTCACAGTATGCCTTGCTTATTCAGGTTGTCACCGCATGGCTAGTGTGCATGTTGCCACTGCTATTTTTTTCTGAAATCTTTTTATTCATATTCAGCTAAACACAACAGACAACCTGCCAGCCGAAGTCTGCGTCTGAACTATTCTTCTATAAGGTTTCACAAAAAAAACCAAAAACCTCAGTGCTCTGATTCAGCTGCACAAACGCTGTTGGTTTGCATCTTCCTGCAGCCATTAAAGGGCCACTCTGCCTGCTCTGCTTACTCGGTGATTAACATGAAAAAAGCCAGGCTGACAGGCTGTATCTGCTCTTCATGTTTATTTAATAAGGGTAAATGTTGTGGGCTCTTATGGCTCATGCTGAATATGTTTGTTTTTCATTAAGTCCCGTTCTCCGCCGCCATCCCCTACAGAAGGCCTATTAAAATGCATAGTAGAAACACATGTATGCACACAAGCGTAAAGACATATGCAGTGTCATAAAAACACACACGGATACAGATCTGTTGACTTTGGTGCTTAGTAAGATGTCCTGTTGCCAGTATAGACAGTAGCATAAGATTCTCTTAATAGGGCTGGGAGATATAGCTGTCAATCTGATTATTCGTAATGTTTAATAGTAGCAAGAAGGTTCAATTTTAAATCGTGCAGTTGTTTCGCCGCCCAGGCCTAACTCTTGTTTCATAAATAAATTAAAACCTCCCACTCACTTCGACAGACCTGGTGTTACATTTTCTCTCTGGACATGTCTCATTTTCCGAGCCTGATTATAAAGGCAGCCATTTGATCACCGCCTTTGATGCGATATGTGTAGCCGGCGCTGCTTTGTTTTATTTGGACAAGTCGGCCGCTCTTCTCTCAGAATGCCTGATAAGACTGGAAGATACACATGGAAACTGGTTGCGGAGCTCTCCTGTTACCCCCCCTTGGTCCTGCCTGTGCTCTCAGAAAGAAAAAGAGCCTGTAATTGTTCAACAGCCAGACACAAACAGGATATCAGATCTTCATACACAGGATATCCCCTTGTCTTTTTTTCCACCCTCCTGACTCAAATGAGACGAAAAAAAATCTCTGCTATGATGAGATTATTGTCAGGAAATTGGCTAGGTGTCTTTGTGTGTGTGTAGGTGCATTTTTCAAGTGGACACTGTTTTGTCAGGTCCCGCTATTGTCGAGAGACTGCAATTGTGAGAAAGAGACGACAATGCAGGTGAACAAACATCTTGTAGATTGTTATGTCTGTCAGGGGAATAATTTACTGCAGACCTGAAAAGCTCTGCAAGCCTCATACAGCACCACCATCACACCCGTTCTCACTCGCTTCTCAGTAGAAATCCAACTCATCTGCGCCTGGAAACTCTCAGCAGCTGTGTTTTATTTTTTTATTTTTTTTGTTTGTGAGCACCTGCATCTATTTTGGGACACTACACAAGGTAGACATATTTTTGGAGTCTTGTTTTAGGGGCGGGAGAGGAGATATAAACCTTCGTAAACCATTTCCAGGAGCTCAAATAGACCCAGGCATGCCTGATTGAAATTACATAGATAATCTTCATTATTCGCCAGTCAGCTGCAGCATTAAAACCACTGGCATGTGTTGTGAATAACATTGATTGCCTCTTGATAATGGTACCAGTCAATGGCTGGGGTATATATATAAACACCAGGTAGCAAGTGAGCAGTAAGTTGCTGAAGCTGATGAGTTGTAAGCAGAATAAAATGTGCGGCGTAAGAATCTTTGACAAACTGTGATGACTAGACTAGCTGGGTCTCCAAAACAGCAGGTCTTGTGGGGTGTTACTGGTGTGAAGTGGATGGTACTTGCTTAAAGAGGAACAAAGAAGGACACCCAGTCAAATGGTTGAAAGCCAACTCAAGCATGTGCGGAGTAAAGGGTGGCCTGTTTATTCTGATCCCACAGAAGAGCTACTGGAGCACAATTTCCTGAAAACCTTACTGTAGCAATATTAGAAAGGCATCAGAAGGGCTTGACCTGAGGACAGGTAGTTGGGGTACATGCCATTTGGATTCTACACATATCCTTTTATTTTCCACCATGAAAAAGATGCATAAAAATGAAACATGTAAGAACATATGGTGCATCATGGGACTATACAGCCGCAGGCCGGGAGGAGTGCTCATGCTGACCCCTGTCCACCTCCTAAAGTTCCTACAGTGGGCACATGACCATCAGATGTAGATCGTGGAGCAATATAAGAATTTATCTGGGGAGGTGATGGCAGCATCATGCGTTAGGTAGAGGTAGTGTAAAGATCTAGAAAATAGTCTGCTGGGAAACCTTGGGTCCTGGCACTCATTTGAATCATAACACCTAACCATACGTTGCAGCAGACCACGTGCACATGTTCATGGTGTTCCCTGATGGCAGTGGCCTAGTTCAGCATCATAATGGTCCCTGCCACACTGTTCAGAAAATGGTTTGAGGAGCATGACAGGAAGTTTATGGTGTTAACTTGGCCTCTAATTTTTCCCAGATCTCAATCTAGTCGAGCATCTGCTGCTCGCATCTTGGTACTTGATGTAGAGTCCATTCTATTGGAGGTAAGAGCTGTTTGAGCAGCCGAGAGGAACCTGCACAGCATTGTTCAGGTTATTTCAGTGTTGTGGTTGATCAGCATAATTCTCATAAATTTTAAATCCTACATTTATTTCCCAAATCCAGCAGTGCACTTACTACTTTAACAATGGGGATATTACATGGAGTGCTACACTGACGGAGCCGTCTCTGCCATCGAACAGCTCGTGGCGATACATAAAACAGACGCTGATGTAAAGAAACAAAGGGAGTTAATGTTTACTTTTGGATGAGGCTGCCACCTCGTTGGTTTACAGGACAGATGTTATGATGTGTCAAAACAAGTGCCATGAGTTGAGGACATCATCAGTCATGGCCTGGATGGTTGCAGGGTTTTATTAAGAAAGACTAAGTCTACAGCTATGCCAGCAGTCCTTTGAGGCTGTACTTTATTGCAGCAGTCGTTTGTGCTAAATCGGAATTATATTTTAGTTATTATTTATTTATTTTATACATGTTAATGTGTCCTTATGTTGTGTTTTTATTTGTTAGAAGACCCACCATGTTGGAAACAGCAGTCAGTGCAATGGCTCAGTATTTCCACCTTGAAACTGCAGTGTAACGATGAAACAAAACATTCAGACTTCCAGGGTTTTACACATTATTAAACTAAGAGAAATAGGTGAGCTGGTGTACTCGAGCGGCAGTGAATAGTGGAGAAGTGAGTGACGGGAGAGGCAGGAAGTATGTAGAGCTACACATTCAACATGCATCGAAGTCATTTTGGGGCAGGAAGAGATTATTTTCATGGGGAAAAAGCATCTAAATATGTAACTTGGATACACACAAATTAATTTTTAGTTGTAATCAACAACCAGAGAGGAACTTAAACATGCTGATGGTTAACAGTAATAACGTTCACCATGTTCACTATGCTAGTTTGTGTGCTACTTACTGTCAGTTAATAATAATAATAATGATAAAAAACAAACATTATTCACTCCTGAGAACCTGGAGACAGTGAATGTTTTTCCATTTGCATTTGCTAAAGTCTCATATTATTAACCTACTATGAAACCACCGAGGACCATGAATGTTGGTACCAAATGTTAGAGCATGACATTCAATAGTTGTTGAGATATTTCAGTCTACATCAAAGTGGTGGACCACCTACGGACACTGACATCCCTGGACCTGGCCACGATTCTGTTCTGATTATGTTTCTTTTGCTTTCTGGAAATGGGTTCAGCCTGAAAAGAACTGTTTTTTTTTTTCTGGCAATCAATTATATATTTCTACTGAATAGAAAAATAATGAATAAACTAACAGTACACTCAGTTTTGAGGTATTTGAACTGTAGAAAGACTCTGGGAATGTCATGTCCTCACTTTGTTGTCCTCACCGCCCAGTATTGGTTGATTATGTAGGGATGTGAGTGCTTGCACTATCATATCGTGCACCACAAGTGCAGCGTCTTCTGTTGGTTTAGTATTTAATCTTTAATCTTTAATTACACCAAGTTACACAGAAGCATTGTGTTTAGAAAATTGTTTCAGCCGGCTCCGACGGCAGCCCTGAGACATGCACCACAGAATAAACATAGTTAACCTCCCTAAACTAACACTTTAACATTTCCGCATCTACAATAGCTGCAGTCAAGCTGAAATTAATTCATTCTCATTTTAAGAGCGTAGAAACTCTGCCCCGAGCATTTCTCAGAGGCTTGCACACCTTTTTCGAAAACGTGGCTCTAAAAGCAGCTTGGGTGTTTTTTGTTAGTTTCCAGCAGATTTTTGAATCATTTGTGCTGCATTTAAATCAACTCGCCGCTTTTAAATCAGCCTACGTGCGGCAAGAAGTCAACATGAATGCTTAGTTCGCCTAATCAATTTAATAAAATATCTTCTGTGTGGCATCCTGTTTTCTGCCCTTTGACTTTTTCAGTGCCTCTGATGAAGAGCTGAGCTGCAGGTCAACGTTCTGGATGGACTGCCGATTTTGCAGTTCTCGTCTCGTTGCTGTATTAAAGTGGAGCTGCTCGAGCTGCTTGATGTTTCTCTGTGGTCGAAACCATTATTTAAGACGTGTACAATGAAGACTCAGTGAAAAGGCTAGCGCTCAAGTGACAATGGAGATCCATATGCTTGTCTGAGTGGTTGAATATTCCCAACGTGTTTTGCATTTGATGGCCAGCTGTCCTGTGTTAGCTGGTGACGGCACTGAACAATACTGGGTAACTTGAGTCCCTGGTACGTGGCATTGGCTGCTCTTGATGTGGTATCATCTTCAAATCAAAGACGTTTTTGATTGTTAGAACTGCTCTAGTTGTAGAGATTCATTAAATAGTTGTGCAGGGCAACAAATAACAGTCGGAACTTTGACACATAATACAGTATGGTAGTATTTCGAGATGTCTTTGTTAGATGATTTGGGATTCAGATCAAAAAAAGAAAGGAAATACCGTAGAGGGATCTGACAAACATTAACACCCCATTTCCACAAAGAAGAATCAGGTGCTAGTTTGGTGCTGGTGCTTAGTTAGTTAAAATCTCATTCCTCCTAAGAACCTCTTTGCTTTTCAATTGGCAAGGAGCCAAGTTGGAGCCACGTCATTGCGTAACCTTACAATGGCTACGCTTGCATCATTTAAATAGCAGTTAAACAATCGCAATAAGTTGATGATAATATCTATGTTTATCTTCATAGATGGTCTTAAGGCTGTTTGCAAGGTGGAAGTCGCATGTTGCCTGGGCACATCTGCAATCGCGCTACTGGTGGGACACAATTACACCAGATTTCAGTGCGCAACAGTGTGTGCAAAACTTCCATGTGTCCCGGGAGTCATTCCAATACGTCCGAGATCGGACGAGATCGAACCAGGGACGTCCTGGAGAAAAAGGACACTAATTAGAGCTTGTGTGTCCCTTTCCACCTGATGTACTCGGTGCTTAGTTCTGGCCCAACAAAGAGTTGGTGCTCGCTAAGCATTAGTTTTTAACACCTGGATCCAGTGGAAGCACAAGGAACTGGTGCCAAGTCAGGCTCTGGCTCCGAACTAGCACTGGAACCAGCTCGGTGGAAAAGGGATACAAGTTATCTTTTACAACTATTTGGTACTAAGCCTGGTCAAATAATACTTTCCTATGTCTGTCTGAATTCTTATCCTATGTTTGTTTTTTTATTAAGTAGACTTTTTTGTTCCCTCATACCACAAGAATTTGATTAATGAACACCCATTTTTCATGCATTACTGGATCATCACAGTGAAGCTAATGCTGGATGCTACAGGAATTTGAAAATCATAACAAATTGTAGCTGCATCACATACCTAAGGAGAAACTTTAGGATATTCTTCTTTCTAATCTCAGACATGCTCTCACTACAGGATGAAAGTATATTATTTACTGTCACAATAGAGGGAGCAGTAAGGGAGCAGAGCATCACCTTACACTGTTTCACTGAGGAGGCAGATGGAAACAAAATGGAGACCGTCGTGCAACAACCTGATGTAACGCTAATAATACAGCGAGTGAGTCAGAAAACAAACAAAAGCTAAGGCTAGAAGGCTAAACGAGGCTGGATCCAACAATGGTTGGGAAGATGTTGTCAGTGCAGTTTGTTTATATACCAGCAAGAAAAATTGCTTTAATTTCTGTAGCTAACATAAACCTCCAAGGCTGGAATGTTTAATGTTGCCTGGCAACAGTATCCACTGCTCTGGTTGCTACATAATTGTATACATCCTGATTTTCACTAATGATCATCAGACATGTTTGATATTATCACGGCAGCCTTAATGAGGGAACATGCATACACTTTAACTTGTTTTATGACTCTCATCCAGGTTTTTTTTCTCCTGCTTAGATCCTTGCCTGTGTTGTATCTACTCTCAGATGTACGTCGCTTTGGATAAAAGCGTCTGCTAAATTAAATTGTAGAATTGTAAAATTGTTTAAAACAAGCAGTTTAAGACTGGACCTGTAAACTCCTTACGTTACCAAATGATCTTAGCCCAACACCAGCTCAGATCAAGATCCCAGACTAGATTTCTTTTGTGATTGTTGGGAAGGGTGAGTCGGGGGTAAATTGAAACCTCCGCATTTTGCTCTTTATTTAGGCCTTGTGGCTTTAGACTGTCATTAAATCCTTTAGAGGGATGTGAAAAACAACAAAGTCTGAAAACTGTGTTTACATCTCATCACTGTGCATAATGTTTTTAATCCTCTGCTGCTTTCTTGGTGAATTAAAGCAACAACCTCAACAAGGACAAATAATTATGAACGCTAATATATGAACTGTACAACTTTAAACTTGTATGCATGTTTTTAAATCTGCTCCCTCACTGACATTTAGAGAAATGTTTTTGTGAATACTTCAGTCTTCATTTTTAATCAAAGTGTTTTCAAAGGGAAAAAAAGGTTTATATTTCCGTTAGTACCAATTAGTATTCTGTGGAAGGCCATAATAAGTAAATAGATGCTGGCATGCGGTATTGAGTCTACCGCATGTGTGCATTATGCTTACCTGGCTTTGAACCATTAAATTACTCCTGCAGCACTTCAGCTGCTCTAATCACACCTGTAATGGTTATATCATCGCAAACAGCAGCAATGAATTATCCTACAATTTGTTACACCCAACACTTAGAGCTTGCTTTAATGCTGTTTCACACCTACTGGAAATGTGGTAATCAGGTCAAAGACTCTCGAAAGAATGAAACAATGCACTGTTCAACTTAACTAGGTAGCTGCAGTTAATATGCGCTGTTGTCCCAGCGTAGCCCACAAGGACAGATTGTACTTATCAGTCTTTATTAGCATTCATTAGATCTCTGATTATTGTTTACTTTGTCTGTTGTTGTCTAGAGATTGGAGACATGTGTTTCTGTGTGTGTGTGTTTGCGGATGTACTTTGAGGTTGCTGTTGAAGGCAGCAGTGTCATGGGAAGTCAGATTCATTAAGCCTCTGGTGTGTTTGAGTGCTCTCTGTCTCCCAGCTTCTCTGTCTGTTCACCACCCTTCACCGTCTCGGCTTTCCTCTCAGCCGGGAGAGCGGTTTTTCTAAACTCATTAAATTGTCTCCGTAAGACAACTTGATCAGACTCTTTGATGTGCCTCTCGCACGCTGGTCCGTTTGGTGGCTGAAGTCTGTGAGAGACCAGAGAAGGTCCAGATTGGTAAATCTACTGCTGTGGATGTTGGGTTCACAGCAACATTGCGCCGCTCAGGAAGGTTTCTCTGCAGTGGTGTTCAGACACAAGACAAAAGGAGAGTGAAGAAAAGAAGAGAGAACAGCTGAGCCAAGCAGGATAATAATGCATCAGATAAGATTAAAACCCATTCAGTGTGTGAGAAAGAAAGAAATGAGTTTATGAGTCTAAATGACTCATCTAATTGCAAGATCAAATAATGAGATCTATGTATTTTTTTGTGTAGTACAATAGTGTCATGACAAACGTAGGAACAGTTCACATACTCCAAGTTAGTCAAGTTATCTATATAGCTCATTTGAATCAGCAGATGCAGCACCAAGATTAACACTACAAACCTAATTTAGGTATCAAGAGCCTACAGCATAATTTATCATATGAATTTCTGACTAATGGGTAATACTTGACAATAATACTTATGGTGCAGATGTACCTAGGTGATTAAAAAAAGGATTAAGTCATTAGTAATTTTATATAATACAAACTACCTGACTAGCTTAAATATTTTGGTTTAGAACCTAAACTATTATATGTAATACCAATTTACCTGACTAATTTAAATATTAAAGTTGAGACCCTATATAAATAATAAATAATACAAATTACTTGACCCAAATCACTTGATTGATTTAAAGAAATTATGGTTTAGACCCTTAAGTATAATGTAAAATGTAAATTTACCTGATGAAATTAAATAATAAGTTTAAGACCCCACAATAGTATCATTTAGGTAAACTTATGTGACTAACTAAAATATTATAGTTGTATCGAATACCAAATTACCTAATTTAAAAAAAATAAGAAAATATACATGGAAAACCCAATGAAACCAAAGATTATTGGTGACGGTAGAGAGAAAGAACGCCCTTTCAGCAGGTGATTCCTCCAGCAGAACCAGGCTCAGGGAGGGTGGTCGTCTGCCTCGACCAGTCGGGGGGAGGGTGAAAGGCAGAAATAACAGGATTGCAGAGAAAAACAGACCAAAATATCTGCAAAGTGGTACAAGGAGAGAGGACAAAGCACCAAGTACAGAAGAAAGAACTTCCAAACATGTAGTAGTGCTTATATGTGTATGGAGGAAGGGACGAGATTCACATTAAACGTGGTCGTAAACACGTGTAGACAACCATATAAACACATTAGCGAGATTTAAAAAAGTAGAACTGTAAAAGCAAAAGAGTTAACAGGTGTTTTTACTGTTCGTTGAAAACAGATGCTGTTATAATCAATCAAAAACAAGCACAGATATGAGAATCTTTGATTGGATAAGACACATTTCATTATGCAACAGTGTCTGTTTAACTCAATTTAATTCGTCATCTTTGCACACAGACTCATTTCTGATTATTATTTTACACCTCATTTTGTTCTTGTGGCAGTCAGAGGTGTCACTTGTTTGATCTACTCTCTCCATGACTGTGAAACATAGTGTTACATATTTATTGCGACTTCCAGGCAAACCAGAGTGGATGTTGTGAAGGAGCCTCTCCACACTGTATGAGAGTTATTAATAAGTGACTGGAGTACGCAGCAGGAAATTGCATGAACAACACCGTATTAATCTACTGCAGGCAGCCTCTGGCACTACAAAGTTTACAGCGTTGAGAATTGTGCATATCCAGTTCACCAGCATATTTGATGACATATAAATATCCTGACTTCAATATTCATTTGTATTTCACATGCATTATATGGTCTTTGACTCTTGTAGTTGTATCGTTTGGCTAATATGGGCCTGTAATAGATATATTAGTACACAGCTTGGCAGATAGCGGTGTGGAGTAAATCTTTTTCATCATGATAAATTGCTAACGAGGCTGTGAAATACTTTGTTGGAAAGTTATTAAGCAATGACCTCATAATTTTCCTCTCTTCAATGTAACTCTTACATATACACCAGTCAGCCACAGCATTATGACCACTGACAGGTGACAGGCATTGATCATATTGGTACGATGTGGTGGCCTACCCCTGCAGGAAAATGAACCCCACCACATGGAAACAACACCAAACCATCAGGAACATGTTGACGAACATGACAATGGTCCAACATGTTGATTTGACCTCCAAACTTCCTACACCTCATTGTGATCAAGTATCAACATGATGCAGTGGAACAAGTTTGATTGACAGAGGCCCCACTGGACAAGACAGAGCACCCAAAGGATCCAGGGCCAACGTCCTGGTTCCAGACCCCATAGGACACCCTGAGAGGTCCTCTTGTCCATGTCCAATGGTTCAGAGCATTTTGGAGCACATAAGAGGGACTAACATTATTGCATTTATAATTTTTCAAAAGTGCTCAATATTGACTACATTTCTGTGGTGCCTTAACATTATTGGCTTGTCACAGCTGAAATGTGTTCCGTACAACAGTTTTTAATGTAACATACATTTATGACAGATATATTATTAACCTTTCACTACACCTTTTGTAGTTATATAAATCTATCATGTCTCCAATTGTAATATTAATAACATGGTTTTTGAAAGTTAACACATTTTTATTTCACAATAGATGTGATCAGTTGCACAGTATTTGTTCAACATAAGGCCATGCTGTGTTATTTAAAAGATAGCTGAAATGTATGTCTATCCTACACACTGTGAACTGCTGTGAGGATACCTGCAGTCATACATTGTGACTAAATGCCACATTGTAATTATGTTGTACACCGACAATCAGAGTAATGAAAGCTAGTGCAGAGTGAGCCATATTGAGCAATTACTTTCCCTTTCAGTGTCATCATAAGGCGCTGAAATAAGGAATTTGTCTTGCTATTGTTCAGTGAGCAGGCAAGACATATTGTGCATAATTTATTCCAGGCAATCAGTTGGTTTGGAAGCTTAGAAGCATGCAGAAGAGTGGCACAATGGAAGCTCTCTCAGCCCCATCATAACTTTGTCACTTATTCTGTGCGCTGACAATGCATGTCATGTTGCATTATTTGCCTTGGATGAGTGTGGGCGGAAAAGGCAAACAAGATTAGTTGATGCATGCACTTGTTTTTCTGCGAGTGAATCGAGGCATTTAGAGATGGTTTAGTGAGTCAGTGCCAGTAGCACACCCATCAAACTCATCCCTCTGACAGCAGTGCGTATCTGTAACGCTGGTGAAGTAATTCTCTGCAGGCACACAGAGGTTGCTTCGAGGTGGTCCATCAGTGAGTAACTGCTGCTGCTTGAGATGTGGTGGATTTTTTTTTCTCTTGCTGGTGTCTTGTGGAAAATATGCCTTTACTTTATCCTCATATGTATTGTACAACAGCTGTGAAGCTCACTGTTGTTTCTGTGGGTTGTGGGATGAATCCTGGACCGAGGCCGAGTTTGGTGGACTGGCACACTAATAGAAAACCATCCCTAAAGATATTGCTGGACTGCTTTTTGTTTGTTTGTTTGTTTGCTTTTGTCTTCGAAGTGGAAAGAAACAGTAGACATAGATACCCAGTATACATCAATCAGGCATAACATTATGACCACTGACAGGTGAAGTGAATAACATTGATCATGTTGGTACTATGTGCTGTTCTGATGGAAAACCTTGACGTTTGACATCCATGTTGATGAAACTTAGACACCCAAATAAACATTGTCCAACAACAAGCATATTCCCTCATGCAAATGGAAATCCCAAATGTCACTGGAGGAAAATGCACCCCACCATATGGAAAAACCATCAAACAATCAGGAACATGTTGAGGAATATGACAATGGCCCAACATGTTGATCTGACCTCCAAACTTCCTACACCCCATTGTGATCAAGCATCAACAGGATGCAGTGGAACAAGTTTGATTGACAGAGGCCCCACTGCACAAGCCAGAGTACCCAAAGGATCCAGTGCCAACGTCCTGGTTCCAGACCCCATAGGACACCCTGAGTGGTCCTCTTGTCCATGCCCAATGGTTCAGAGCATTTATGACCACATAAGGGGGACCAACACAATATTAGACAGGTGATCATAATGTCATGCCTTGTTGGTGTGTATACTACATATGAAACTCTTGTGAGATGGACAGTTATAGAAAATGTATTAAGTAGCAATATGTTCAGGAAAAATTACTCCTCTGAAAGTTATGTCCTGCGTGCCAAAATAAATTCATGTGGGTGAAGAGTATTAGCAACAAAATATATGTTACCTTCCACCCTTTGGAGAGGCTCCATTATCCAGTTTAACCTTAATTTAGTGTGCTGCTGTGGGAGTAATGTGCCGACTGCACACATCAGAAAGATCCAGATGAATAACGCTACGTTGAAGGGGACGAATTCTACATTTTTGTGGTCTGACTTTGCGAGTTACACGTATCCAGTGGGAGCAAATAAAAAAATAACTTACCTGCAATTATAGGTGATGAATTTCGATGCAGTGGGAACATGCCTACAATCTCATATACCTGTTGTCATGGTTTACAACATTATACATCAGATATATTACATTTCCTGATTTTTATATGTACACATACAAGGGCCAAACAATTTATTGATTTCAAATAAAGATTACAATTTGAAAAAATGACATTAGCCAATCGCAAAAGCTACAGTTACAGCTGTGTTATGCAGCCATCACTTTTGATGGTATCTCATGTTGTAATTCTCCCTCACATCTGTTTTAAATCTGCTACATGGTGAATATGGAACTGAAGTTTGACTATAAAAAAAATATCACAAATCCGATCACAGTGTTTGTCATGAAAATCACAAGTAGACATTTTCTCCAAACTGCTCTGCCCTAACCCATACATCAGTACAAGTACAGACTAGATACATTTGAGCTTGTCTCTCCAACCTTCCTGCTAATGCTGCAGAGTATTGACATGTCATTAGAGCAGCTGTGGCAGCTTTTCACTTCCACACCGATGGCTGCTTCACCAGCTTAAATGTCTCCCCGGGGGTATTAACACCAATGGCTCTTTGCTCCACAAAGGAGCAAAACAGGTCACCCTTCAAATAACAAAGCTGATTTGTTCCATAACTTTTACTGTTGCCAGCTGTGATACATTACACGGCTCTCTCAGTAGCAGACTAGTGCTTCTATTGATCAGCCCTGTCAAACTGTATAACCCCATCTGTTTGGAAATACCCTGCAATGTTGGAGTTGTAGCTTTTTTTTTTTTTGGAACCCAGTTTTCTCCATGAAGAGAAATGTCCTCTGATGTAGTTTTTATATAGTGATGGACACACTGGACTTAAATGTTTTGCTGTTTCTTGCCGTGCTTCTGCTGATGTTTTCTGTGTCTGACAGTTATAGACAGCTTAATTTCATATTTGTTGTTGGCTCTTCTGCTTCAGATCAAGTTTGAATAGTTGTTTAGGCTCTTGTAATGTATTATAATTGGGCAAAACCAGCATATAATTCCCCATTAGTAATGTTGTAATACTCTGGATTTCAAACAACGCTCAGGCGGTCTAAAGGTAAAATAAATAAGAAACTAAGAACATAATCCACTAACATGTGCAGTTTTGTGGAAAAAAAAACAAGCAGATGCAAATGGGTTTTATCTTAAGCAGCACCTAAAGTCACTTCATCAACAGGAAATCCTTGAAATGATGCATCACTGCTCAGACTACACTGATTGATGGCAAGTGAGCTCAGGGATTTTGCAACAGAATTCAAATCAAGAAGTTACGTTGGCTCAATGCCACAGCAAAGTCCTGCAAATGCAAATGGTGCATGAAGAAGAGAGAGGCAAGAGCATTAATGGCTCTGAGGCTGAGCACATGTTAACATCGGCATGCAAGCATTGGTGGATTAATACTACACACCGAGTAAAGCTGATGCTGATGGGGACATGAGTTATTAAAGAATCTCATCATAAACCTAAGTGTTGCGATGTTAGAGTCTGAGCTGATGAGGGTGCCAGAAGGGATTGTCAGAGTCATTAGAGTTCATCTTTTGATTACCATCCCCTCATCTCAGTTTGTACATCCTCGACTCCGCTCCCCATTTCTTATTCCTTCCCATCAAAGATGCAGGCAGAGGAGGCAAGGAAGAAGCACGAGGAGAAAATAACAGGCGTTTGACAAAATGAGACACCCTTACCTCAGAGTCAACGCCAATTTAATATGACTTGTAGCACAGCTGCATCATCAGTCTGTTGTTTTGCTCCAGCCTACTGCTGTATTTTATGATCTCTGTCAGATGAATCCAACAGTCTTCATGATAATGTAGTGTATATATTTACTTATACTGTATTTCAATTTGCAATGTGGCATAATGTGACAAGAATATACAGATGTCATATGTTTTTATTTTTATCTAACACATACACGAGCCATGAAGTATAAAAGAGTTGTGACATGCAGTAGTACTATACAAATAAAGAGTGGCATGTAATATGATTGGGTGATTTACACCGAACAGCCACAACATTATGACCACTGACAGGTAGAGTGAATAATATTGATCATATTGGTACGAGGTGGTGTTCTGCTGGAAAACCTTGGATTTTAACATCCATGTTGATCAGACTTAGACACCCAAATAAACATCGTCCCACAACAAGCGCACTCCCTCATGCAAATGAAAATCCCAAATGTCACTGGCCTACCCCTGCAGGCCAGTGCCTATTCATTTGGCACTGGCCAAACCCCCCTACCCCTACCCCCTCTTGTCCATGTCCAATGGTTCAGAGCATTTTTGAGCACAAAATGGGGACCAACACAATATTAGACAGGTGTTCATAATGTTGTGCCTGATCGGTGTATATTATCTACTCACATTTGTCAGCCCTGCTTCCCACATGATTTATATATTCCAGCTGTCTGTCATGCCTCTTTTATACATGACAGGTGCCGAACAGACATCTGCAAAGGATACAGCATGGATACACTCATAGCCCCTCTAGCGAGCCTCCTTGAGATGCCTTTTAGTATTCAGACGTCCTTCAAGATGGCGCACTGAAATTGATTTCCAGGTCACAGGCAGGAGGACAGGAGACGAAAGAAGCTCATTTTAGTGAAATGAGTTGAGCCTTGCATCAAATTTCTTGAATCCAGAAATTGCTGACACATTTCACTCAGTACTGTGAATACCAGACTCGTGTTGGCACCAGAGGAGAAATAATTGGTGGTTTAGGAGACATCATCTGGCAGCCATGCTTATCTTTACAGTCCATACTTTGTGTGCCACTTTCAATGTTAAAATATTTAACTGGACAACTGAAAACTTGGGCTGGTGAGGATAAAGCCATGCCACAAGTGTAGCTAAGAATAGAGGCTGTGATAAAGCAAATAATTGATCATCCCTGTTGTTTTTTTGTGTCTGTTTGCCTGGTAATTAGTGGCACATACCAGCAACCTGCAGTCGTATTTGTTTAAGTCCAGCTGCTCTTTCTCCTTATTATTCATGTCCATCGCTCTACTTTGAAAAAAAAAATCAGAGCGAGTTTTTGTTCTGCTCTTTGTGGAATAAAGTCTTGCCATACTGCGCTGTATCTAAAGCCTTTCTGCACGATTGCCTCTCAATTTAGAGCAAATTCACTCCACCACTTATTGTAGAGTGGAGATTTGCTATCTGTCAAAATGAGCTTTTTTTTTGAGTAGATATTCAGCTTTTTTCAAGCCCTTGTGTGCGCTAATGAGCAGGTAATCTCAAATATAGAAATAAAATGAAACGATGATGTGATGGTTGATGGACCATGTGATTGCAGTGTCTCAGAGGCTCGTAGTATGGCTGATACATACAGTAAAAACCATTAAAACTCTTGCTTCGGTTCTAACGTAAGCCTTTTCTCGTGCTGTTTTCTGTGCAGAAGAACATGACACTGAAGCCCCAGGAAAGCAGAGACAACCAGGCCGGACCCCTGCACAAGAAAAAGCCTGTCAGGGTCCCCAACGGCCTGAGCCTGGAGCCCTGCAAGAACAGCTACCACCACCACCAGTCGTCAGACCAGGAGAACAACCCCCGCCTGGCGCACACGCAAGGCAAGAGGAAGAAGAAACACCTGAACAAGAAGCACTCCATGGTGAGTTCAAGAGACTTTTCTTACTGCGGCAACATTTTTAAAAGGATTAAACTGTATGTGGCAGTTGTGTTCAAATGTGTTTTATGAGCTGTGATATTCAGTACAGTCATTTCAGTGCACTTGTGATGTTAAAATGCAGAAACAGATCAGATGCTAATGCTAAGAGAGTAGTCAGCCCAACGTGAAACATGTTCGAGAAATGCAGTTGGATTTCTGTCGGCTTTTACTTTTTCATGAGGCTGAAAAAAAAAGTTATTTGGAAAAGACTTCTCTTCAAGTAATTTCAAGCTCATGCTGCGAGCTGTTTTTTCTTTCTCTCATATCAAAGTCAGGGCAAAGATATTCTTTAACTCAAGCCTCTGCAAGGGCGTTTGTACAGCTGATTGTTTGGTGTACAGGCGCTGGAGGTGGAATGACTGGGCATGTTTGGTCATAAAAATGGAGCTGCTGTTGCTCAGTAGAATTAGCATCCAAAAAGTGGAAGATTTTGAGGCTTTTCATTGACTGTTTGCTGCTCTTTGCAACAGTTTGTCTACATCTCAGAGCCTGGATGTTGTTTAAAAGTGATGTAAAATGATACTCAACATACTTCAGGTTTGATTATTTTAGCTGCTTAGTTGTAAATCTTTATCAACATCATTCTACCAATCATCAGTTGCAACAAAAAAAGCTGAAAAACGTCTGCAGTAGTTGTTTTTTTTTTACAGTGGACTCTGATGCACCTGGTTCAATATGTGTATTTCCTCATATGGTGACACTTTACTTTGAGTCTTCCTATTTAACATTTATAGGCAAGAAACCAGCATTTAATAAATGATTTATGACACTAGTAGTATAGTTATAAAGCAACTCTAATAGATTTAAACTATAATACTGTGTTGTTATGTGTTGCTACTTAATACATGAGCCTCTATTCTTTACATGAACAGCAGTAAGTAACAAATTAATAGGCACATGTGGACATCAGTGTCATAGTCAACCATTTATGAAATGTTCATAAACAGTTTAAAGGGACGAGTTAAAGAAATACATACTGAATTATTCTCATGAGGTTTTATTTATATTCACCTTACATATAGCGTTTGTTTTATGGTTACAGTCTAGGGCTGCAACTAGCAATTAATAGATTGTTTTCTCGAAATATTGATTATTTGTTTGATTTACAGGGTCAGAAAATGGTTAAAAATAAGACTGACCAGTGTTTCAGAAAGCCCAAGAAGACGTCTTCAAATGTCTTGTTTTGTCCACGACTCAAAGATATTTAGTTTACTGTCATAGAGGAGAGAAGAAATAAAAACAAAACCAAATTGAAGAAACTAGAATCAGAGAAGTAAGATGTTTTAAAAACTTACTTAAGATAATTTATCAAAAATGGATTTAGATGAACATAATATTACTATTATTATTACTTTTTTGATCCCTGAGGGGAAATTGTCTGTTATATTTACTCCCATTCAAGGTCAGAATATAAACAATACAAGATATATAGATCAACATAAGTACAAAATATGAACTGAAAATATAAACATAAGTAGAAAAATGTGACCTAAAATAAAATCATGAGTAGAAAAATATGACATAAAATGTAAACATAAGCACTTATCAGTTAATTGTTGGACTTATTTTTAAAACAACCTAAATTAATCTGTAACAACAAAAGAGAGAAACAACCACTCAGAGCATGTTCTGTATTTCACTGAAGGATGAAAATGATGCACAGCACATGGTTTGTGGTGTAATGTTTTACATGTTCTGGTTGAATGAATGAAGTGAAAATGCTCTGCCAGTGTGAAATACAGCTTCTAGGTGAGTGTACATCAGTGTATGTCTCAACATATTTTTGTGTGTAGCAAGGTGACAAGGTCACTAATGAATATTTATGGTACCCTGATGCGGTGGTGGTTCTCCGCCAGGAAGGACTATCTGTTACAGCACACACTCACAACACACAGGCAGAGACTCAGAGGTTATACTTTGCTATTTATCTGGGAGAGAGTTGGTCGTCTTGAGCTGCTTTCTCAAGGACGCGTTTGTGTGGGTCGCTGCCGGACAAGCGGGCATATGGGAAAACAAAGATGTAGCTCCAGTATTTGCTTAAACATACACCGCTGACAGCACTGTGTTTTTGTAGCACATGTGCTGGCACTTGCCGATTCTGGTTTCACCTTTAACCTGTTGGTCATATATTTGTGAGCTGTACTGGAGATACCTTCGCTATCCAGCACACTGCAAGGCAAAGTCACACCCCGATAATCCCACAGATATTTCATCTTCTTGTGTCAGACAGTTTAGCAGTTGTGTTTTGCTGTGTTTGTCCTCTGCTGCTGAAGAGATGATGCCCTCAGCCTGTAGTCATTAGTAATGTGGTTGGTGTTTGATGGAGAATGTACAGCGGTCTTGGGATGCAGTGTACTGTATTGCGGTTGTTGCCTGTAGCCTTTGCAGCAGACCTTTGTGGTGAGGGTCACCACTGCTGCCTGTGTGTCATGTCTGTCCCTGCACTGGCTAATGGACAGATGGTGCTGCCTGCCATTTCAAGGTTGTCTTGTACTGCACTGATGGCTGTGTACAGGACAGAAATTATCACATAAAGGTGTGTGGTTGTGTATTAAAAAGGGGGCTTCTCTGGACTCTATTCAAATCATTCTTGTGTTTTTGTTGTGTGTGTGTGTGTGTGGGGTACTTTGGCAGGGGACACTCACACTGTTGACTGTATACAGAGATGGACGAGCCCTCTGTGACGTCGCCTGTAGGTTTCCTGAACAGGAGTTTTGAAACTTGGTGTGGTGACTCCAGCTTCTCAACATCTCGGCAAGCCTTACTTCCAGCTAATCCTGTCATGGGACTCACCTGTTGCTCAAAGCAGCCACTGAGTTAACCTTCTGGACTGGAAAACCTACTGCCAAGTTGAAAAGGCCTGCTATTTAAATTTTCAAAAATGAGTTACTCCTTTCATCATAACATTAAAAAAACTGCAAAAACAGGACAAATTGTTGGATTTTCAATTTTCTGATATGAAAATAATCTAAAAATCAGGATATTTCCTCAAAATCAGTGTATTGTACATCTGATGTAAAAAATTGCCAAATATTTTAAAAAAACAAAAAAAAATCTGTGATCCTTGGCGCAACCAATAAGTCATTACTGCCTCAGCTGTGAGTAGCAGTCATGAGACAAAAATTCAGGACCATTTGGCTGAACTGCAGGATGTGTTTAAACAGAGATGCAGGTAGTAAGATATCTGTAGTATGTGGAGCTGTATTTTTTTTACTTTTTAAACTTGTGGATACTTGAAAAAGTGTCGTACATGTTGATTCATGATTTTCATTTTTTTGTCGAATGAATAATCAAAGAAATTTAACTGTTGTTTTTTTCCTTTTTTATGATTTATGGCATTATAACATTGACATACAGGCCAAGAGAAATTTTTAAGTTCTGGACTTGTAATCATGTTGTATTGTTTTCATACGGGTGAATTTATACTGCAGTGAAAAAGGAGTAAAAATTTACACTTGAACTTGTTTTGTGGCACTTATCTAGGTTGTTTTCTCCTGACTAGATCCTTGCTTGAGTTGTATCTACTCTCAAATGTACACTGCTTTGGATAAAAGCATTGGCTAAATGAAGTTGTAAAAATTGTAAATTGTAAAATCATAAAATGTAGCAAAATTTGTCCAGAAACTGCTTGGGGTTTGGAAGATAAAAAATGCAAAACTTTGAACCTTAACAGAATTTAAACATGTGAGTCCTGTTACTATTTACCTCCTGTACAGTTGTCATGAACTAGGAATTAGCTCCAGAGACCAAAATCATGTTTTGGACCAGCCTGTAAACATGTTTACTACAGCTGTAAAGTTGGATATTTTAACATGGGGTGTGTGTGTGTGTGTGTGTGTGTGTGTCTATGAGGACCGACTTGCTTTTTTTCGCCAGCCTCAAGTGGTCATTTGGGGAACTGCAGTTTTTGTCACTTCCCTGCTGGCGTCCTTTTTCAGCCCTGGAGGATGCCACTTGACTCGCACCCAGTTTTTACAGATGTACTCATGCACATGCAGGCTCACACACATCTACCACATTCTCACCCCCTCTCTTTCTCACCTCCTCACATACTCACCCACATATGTGCTGACAAACATTAACTCCCTCCACATACATCACAGGCGTCTGCGTCATGATGGCAGCATGTTTGGTTTGTCACCAGTGGGAGTTTCTCTAGATTCGAATGGCTCCATGTAATGTTGTTAAATGATTTTAGTGATACGTATCGATGGTTTTGATAACCTAATGTGTCGGGCTGATTCACTGCTGAAGTGGAGACTGAAGCACAGACTGCAACATGCAGATCGACCCATCAGCCTTTATGCTCTATAACAAACTAATCTGTCACACTTTATGACATGCATAATTGAGAAGATCATCATCTGTGCCATACCCACCCCTTTCTGTCCTCTTTAGAAGAGAAAAGGCTGCGGAGTCACCAAGTGGAACTTTTATCTTTTCTTTGGTTTCACTATAAATAAATGTGAAGGGATTGTCCTCACACAAGGTTACCCTTTAAATGTCAGAGGTCTGTCTGAAGGTTTAATTCTCCATTTAGAAATGCTCCAGTCTGAAGAGAGAGGGCTTCTTATCAGCTCTTTTTGTTAGCTCTGATGAGCAGAATGAGGGACAGCGAGAGAACGAGCGACAGAGGGAATTTGATGTTGAATAAAGCAAGAGGTGTTTTCTTTTTTCCTTTTTTTTTTTTTACCCCTCCCAGCCAAGCTCACGGATTGCAGCAAACGTTTTCGATCTCTGGCACTGACCCAACGTACTGAACTTTGAGATATTGTAAGCTCGAGGGGGGAAAATAGAGAAATGTTTATAAGCGCCTCTGACAAATCGCCTCACAGTGAAAAAAAAACCCAGATAGAGGAAGCTTCAGTGCAGATAGATGAGAGTGCAGTAACAAGCCACAAATTATATGATCCCTCTCCTCTTTAATCATATTGGACGGGACTCTCTTACCACTGTTTTTGTTTGTCACTTGTGCTGTAGTGAATTACTGATCTAGAAATTGAGAATTTACTTTTAAAATGTGTGATCATAGACCTTTAATGTTAGGGAGTATTTTAGCTAGCCACTGTTCTCTTTGGATAGCCAGCATAAGTTGTGTGTGTGTATGCATGTGTCTGAATAGAGGCTAAAATCATTTACAAGCACGCAACCAAACATCAGCTTCATCAACACCGTCATCACCTGTGTGCTCATTCTAGGCTGGCGCAGGAGCAGGTTGTGGTTGGTTCACCTTGGAAACCTTCAAAGCAAACAAACCAGTTTGATCTTCCATTGGTTATAGATGTGTCATTACTTCGCTGTATACATCTGTTGGACACCACTTTTATTATTGAAGCTTCCTCTAGTTTATTCTGAACTTATAGTGAGGATCACACTGATAGGAGTTTGCCTCTTTCACGAACCACCACTGGAAAACTGATGAGGTCATTATTCGCTTCATTTTGGATGTTTTATTATTGCCAGCAGCCATTTATGAATAACATTGTAAAAGGCAGTCAGCATTTTGAGACGGTGCTCTGTACAGCATGTATTAACCTCACTGGCTTTCCACATGTTCCTGCCTGGATATCCAACTGTAGTGAAGCTCTGGTTTTTCTTCTTCTTTGGATTAGGCAGGCTAGCTCTTTTTTTACAAGGGTGGTCATGAGAGCATGCCCCAACCCCTCACATAAGTGGTTCTTGGTCCATTCTGGTCCCAGTTTTCCTTGCCAAGAGCCTGTTCCTTGGCTGTTAAAACCTGTTCAGTATTGACTTTGGCTTCAAACAAGCCCTCACACTATCTTGGGGGGGAAGGATTACGCAGTAACAAGCATTTGTGTAAACATATTTGTGTACAACGAACAATCAAAAAGTTTCAAGATTGTGTCTGTAAAAATCAAAAACCATACCTGATTTAAATTCCTTCATCAAAGTAGTCTCCTTGTGTAGTGAATTACTGCTCTCGGTGGTCCTGCAATGCTTGTAACGCTTCCTTGAAGTCCTGTTATGTAAACATGTTGAGCACCATCTGCGATGGACGCCGAATCTTCTAAACTGTGACAAAAACAGCAATAGCAGAAGAAGTCACAGGGAGCCAAATCTGGCGGGTGGGGCAGGAGGAGAGCACTGATTGTGTTGTGACCAAAAAAAACCTGTGTGTAATTGCCACACTTTGACTGGTCACATTGACAGCACATTAAAGCACCTACATGCCTTCATGTTCCAGTTCAGGTCATTTACTCAGACACCACAGGAAGTCGCAGCAGAACTCTGCCTGGATATTTCGACTCTTTGTGACTAATTCTACAACAATGTGATTGTTTAAGGAAACAGTGAGTATGCTCTTGGTGGGCTCCTGACCTGATGCGTTTTGTCCTGTTTTGGACACCGTAGGTCTTTCACTGTGAAAACTGCCATTTCTTTCTCGTGGTGAGACCCGTCTTTCATCACCAGTGATGATCCTTAACTTGAAGGCTGAGCTCATCCCTACTGCTGGTCCATGGAGAAATCGCACATGTACACCTGCCAGTGGTCACAAAAACATGTTTAACACAAGTCATGCAACATCCTGAGTCAGGACACTGACTGCTCACACATGTTGCATGACCATGACGGGCTCCTATTATGTTCCCCACAAACAACCTTAAAACTTTTGATCACCCCTGGTATGCACAAAACCAAATGAGGTAGTATAGAGCTACATTGCTTGTGTACACTTTTACTGTAATTATGCAAGTTTACAGCTGACTTTTAATCAACTTGTCATTGATGTTCTACAGTTGGAAAAAGTGTTTCGCAAACTGGAAATGTCAAAGAACACAGTGCGTACCATGGAATGTTATAATTAGGTCATATTTAGGATTATAGCAGTATGTTAGTATTAGTTTTACACACACTGTGGGGTTTAAACTGTTTTCAGGAGCCCAACCAGAATGTAAAGACGAAATATACCCACATCACAGCTTAAGAAAATAAACAAACCCACAAGGAAAAGATATTTTCATCTGCTTGTTTATTTCTGTGTCCCAACAGATATCTGCAAACAGATTTTGGAAAAATTTCAGGAATTGTTCCCTCTGACCAAATAAATATTACACTAGTGGGCTTTGTGAGCACTTTAACTACAGGGTCACATATTTGTTATTGTTGACCTGCGTTCACACTTGGGTTTGTGGAAATTGACGTGCTTGCTGTTGTCTGGCCATAATGCAAAATAAAAGTTTTCCAGCACCGATGTGTGTGTGGGAGGGGGAGTGGGTGGGGGGGTGTTTTGTTCTGATAAGGCTCTGTTCTGCTCGCTGATGTTGGAGTGGTAGCCTGTGGTGTGCGGTGCTTTGTACGGTAGCTCTGGTGAACAGAGGGGCGTGCTGTGAGGCCCATCTGCTCTCTGGTGCTGGGGGAGTGGGGGGACGAGGAGTGTAGGAGAGTGAGCAAGGAGAGCTCAGGTTGGACTTCCCCCTTCTGATCCCCCCACATCTCAGCCCAACCACCTGCCTGTCTGTCTGCTGGTCCGTCTGTCTGGCTGGCCGGCTGTCTTAATGTGTTTGTTGTCAGACATTTGGGAGCAGTGATTTATATTGGACTGGACTCCCCATTGAAGGAGCAGTGGTTTGTCTGTATTTGAAAATTTGCTGTGATTGATCCCCCATTAGTTGAAAAATTGTGTTTAGGTCTTTAAACATAAAATTGAGCCATTTTAGCAGGACACGTGCTGAGACTTCTCCAAATTGCCAACATGACTGTTTCAAAAAGTTTAATCCAATTGTTTGGACAACAAATGTGGACCCAATTTTACTGTATATACACCAATCAGGCATAACATTATGACCACCTGCCTAATATTGTGTTGGTCCCCCTTATGTGCTCAAAAAAGGTCTGAACCATTGGGCATGGACAAGAGGACCTCTCAGGGTGTCTTATGGGGTCTGGAACCAGGATGTTGGCACTGGATCCTTTGGGTACTCTGGCTCGTGCAGTGGGGCCTCTGTCAATCAAACTTGTTCCACTGCATCTTGTTGTTATAATAGTTATAGTAATAGTTAAAGAAAGAATAACTAAAACTTGCCTGACTAAGACAGTTCCTGAAGTCCTCTCTTTTCTTTTTCTTGCTTTTTCTATCTTCCAGATAACCAGCTTTTAAAATTTTTTTTATTGTAGTTGACAAAAAACTGGTTTTGTTTCTGGCATCTCCCATCCCATTTTTTTTACAGCCATGCATTAATAAAAGCAGGCCTGATTTCATTTTCTTTCTTTGCAGCATTTTGCTTCAGATAGGTTTTACCATTATATCAAAACATGGCCAATAATGACAGACAACCACCAACCACAAAATAATGCAAAATAAACCTATGCTGTGCTAAAAAGAAGTCAGACATGCATTATTGTTGCCTCAGAATTATGTCTTCAAATGTAATCACAGAACTACATGTCAAAATGAGGAAATCAAGTCTGCAGTTTTTCCCACAAGATTGCTTTAAGGAAACCAGTTTCTCCGTGTAGTTATCATCATGTACATGTTTGAAAATGCTCTCACAAATTTACATGGCAATCCGACAACTAACAGCGTTATTAGCATTGGTACTTTGCACCATGATATCCTTTGGTAAACCTCTCCAGCACATTAAATGAACCGTGGATTAAGTGTGATCCTGGCATCAAGCGCCGTCAGCTGGTTGTGGTGTTGGATTGGCTCGTAAGGCTGTGTAGTGCATTGGGCCCTTACTGTCATTGAACAGACCACCCTGGCACTGCTTCTTGGAACTGAGAATGACTTTGATGAGCTTTTTTTTTTTTCAAAGCAATTCTCTCTACATGCAAACAGTGGTAGCAGAGAATCAAGTTTTATTTTGTTTTTAGTTTCAACTGTTTTTCCAGTTTTCCAGTTATTTTATTAAAAAAGTAAAAGCCTGCCACCACTTTACAGCTGTCTCCATTGATCTATCACCCATAAAATATGTGGGAAAAAAGAACTGTGTTGTTTGGTTTTGTCCCAGCTCTGAGGAGTAATTGCTGCGGAGGCTGCTGAATGGTGTCTAGCCCCGGGGTTTGAAGATGCTTCCTTGAGAAGCTCTAACCGGGCCAGCTAGTCAAACAGAGGGCCCAGGTCTCTGGCCTCTGGCTCCTTAAATCTCCACACTGGGTAGATCCTGACCTGATGGAAAGCCCAGCCTTAGGCCTGCCAGGGGCTGTATTATCATTCAGCATCAGTCTCTTACCTAGGCTGAACTCTTATTTCAACCTCCTTGTGACTGCATATAATGAGATCAAGCTAAAAACAGTAATGGCAGATCTCCTGGGCTCATTATATTTGTGTGTGTGTGAGTGTGAGTGTGTGCGCATCTGTCTGTGTGTAAATATTTGGACTGAAGCCCTGATTATGTCAGAATAGGGGCAAGCTTGCATGCTTTTCAGTCTGCAGTGAAAATGTAATATAATGTTCAGCTCTTTCAGCTTTGCGGGTCACCCTTAATAAGCTTATCCACTAAGCCAATAAGAGATTTGAAGAAAAGCAATGTCCTGATTGTCAGATAAGATGCTAAATCCATTCTGGTGGGGGCCTCGGTTGTGGGGATGATAATTGTCACTGTCACAGTGGCGGTTTATAGCACTGGATCAAATCAAATCCAATCGGGATGGCTTGTTTTGTGGTCTTTGTGTCTTTGTGACAGACATGACAACAATCAGCAAATGCTTTAATAGGGTTGTGCGATGTCAACCAAACCGACATATGATACTGTTTCCAGTAAAACATTGTGATGACTGTTGGCAGGCGGCAGTGAACACTGGCATCATCCATCGGCTTACATTTTAAGGTCAGAAGTGCCTTGATAAGGCTGTGTGTAACTAGTAAAATGTTTTATTTTGATTAATTTTATCCCTTATATACTATATTCATGTAAATACATTAAGCGTGTAACAAAATTTTGTGACAATATCAATGCATTGGCTTCCTTGCAGACCTTTACATCCTGGCACAGCTTTACTTTGCATATACACCGATCAGACATAACATTATGACCGTCTGCCTAATACTGTGTTGGTCCCCCTTATGTGCTCAAAAATGCTCTGAACCATTGGACATGGACAAGAGGACCTCTCAGGGTGTCCTATGGGGTCTGGAACCAGGACGTTGGCACTGGATCCTTTGGGTGCTCTGGCTTGTGCAGTGGGGCCTCTGTCAATCAAACTTGTTCCACTGCATCCTGTTGATGCTTGATCACAATGGGGTGTAGGAAGTCTGGAGGTCAAATCAACATGTTGGACCATTGTCATGTTCCTCAACATGTTCCTGATTGTTTGATGTCTTTTCCTTGTGGTGGGGTGCATTTTCCTGTGGGGGTAGGCCAGTGACATTTGGGATTTCCATTTGCATGAGGGAGTGTGCTTGTTGTGGGACAATGTTTATTTGGGTGTCTAAGTCTCATCAACATGGATGTTAAAATCCAAGGTTTTCCATCAGAACATCACATAGTACCAATAAGATTAGTGTTGTTCACTTCACCTGTTATTGGTCATAATGTTGTGACTCATCGGTGTATAATATATAATACATATAATGTCTCAGTGTGTAAGTCTGATAGAGCACCGGTGGTTAGTGTGACACTGAAAATCTGACTTGTTAAACAAATGTTTTTCATCAGTCTATCTAATTGTTTTGTCAGTCATTTTTGGCCCCAGTTTGGCCATTGGTCAGCTGCAGAAAGCGCTACAGCCCTAGACAATGGCAGCAGCAGCTAAGTCTGACTTGGTTCACTGTAAAAGGTTACAAAGAATGGGAGTACTTCAACAAGGTAGTTTGTACACTGTGCAGACCACAGCAGAACAATACATTAACACCAGAAGAGAAAGCACACAGGAGGTATATCAACGGAACAAGTATGAAAGTGTGACTGAAACGCTGCCAATTCAGACGACACGCTGACCAGCAGCCACTTCCAAGCTGCTGTTCCGCACCACTAGAATCCTGATTTTATAACTGCAGTGTCGTCTGACAAACTGAACATACCCACGAGCTAAAGACAACAACAGTGCTGCGAATTTAGCTGCATTTTCATTGCGTTCAAAGCTACTCTCAAAGTCAGAGAACAAACTACACAATAAGGAGAAAAAGAGTGTGCTGTAGCTGCTCTGTTCTTGGAAAACATCCTCAGTGGCTATATTGCACTTTGTTAAATATGCAGAAACTACTTATTTTTTTGAAAGTTGCACCACTTGTGTAAATTATAGGTCTTCTCTTTTTTTTAAACTGTGTTTTTCATCATGTTGGACTTTCGCTAGTTTTTTTTCTATTTCTTACAGCGCTGCGTTATGCTGTACAATGACATACTGTTTGTCAAAATGGAATTTGCTAAAATAAAATGGAAATTTTGCCTTAATTTGTTGAGATTTATGGTTAATCGGTGAGTTAACAGAGTAATTTATAGAGATATTGTCCCCCAAAATCTGATACTGTGTGTGATGCAGGTACTTTCAGAAATAAGTTGTTATGCTGAGGCTTTAAAACTGCTCCCTCATGTTTTCTGTGTACAAGTCCTCCCCTCCTGGCTCTTTAACAACACATTGATATCCCTGCAACAGTGAATACATGCATCCACTCGTCCTATCTGCATCTCTTCCTGACAGCGTGGGTGTTTATGTTGTCTCCTCCTCCAACATCCTGTCTTTAGCCAAAGCCTCTGATGCTGCTTGACAAGTCTAGGCCAACATGTCTTTAAAAACGGTTTAATGTTTTTTTTCCTACTCTCTCCCTGCTTGCCCCGCGTTGAAAAACCTTTTCTTTTGAAGTGTCACTTTTCTCTAAGGGAGGACGGGCGGGAGGAGGATTGGGGGTTGGACTACCCGCTTGCGTTACTGTTAAGCGGAGTCATTTCATTGCACTCATGCAGTGAAAGCTGTGTAGCTGCTGTTGAAAGACAGACAACATCTGCTATCGCTATCCAACCTGATGCTGGCTCTCACTCTTGACAGCCCTCACAATCAATTCGGGAAAAATTAAGTGGCTGCGCTTTAAGTGTTGGCCACTTAAAGCCCAGACCCATCTCAGCTGTCAGTCAGAGCTGGCCAGTGGGCTGTAGGTGTTTGAAGAAGCTTTTATCGTGGCTGTCCAGCCCCTGTCACAGGCGGACCACTCCAGCGCAGCAGTCAGACTTAACGTTTAATCCAATCTGCTACCGTTTACACCGCACAGGCTCAGTGATGAACACTCAAGATAGTTCAAGTCCATCTGGATTTGAAAATTGTTTTTTCCCCTTTTTTCTCTCCCCTCCTCCTGCTCAGTGTCGCCTTTTTTTTTCAGATTTCCACCTGGTAAATCAAAACAGTTTTCATGTGGTTTTCTCTGTGTATGTGGAGATGAAAAGAAATGGAAGTGAGTAAGGAGGTCTGTCATCATCTGTGTATGTGTAGTAGGGGGCATGCACACACCCAACACCTCTGTCCAAACTGCAAGAGCTTTATCTCTCTTTGCAAGTCCTGCACACATGCACAGGTAAACACACTCTTTAGTCAGACTAGCAGCGAGTCTCAAGAGGTGACAGTGTTGACCAGATGTTGTGCAGATAGTCATGGTTTCAGGAGGATAAATACTGATTTTCTGATGATGACATGATTTTTTATTTAGCTTACTTGCAGGTCATTTTTCCCTATTGCCTTACACTGAGGTTTCTGATATGATATAGTACTTTAAGAACAAATGCAATGCCGTACTATACTATACTTTCTGAAAGGAATCCAACTCCCAGAAGGATGGATCCTGTGGATTTTAATGACTAAAGACACCCTGTTTAACAAAACCCTCAAGGCAAACCGTGCTGACATTCTACAGATATCTCAAATTCTGTCAGGTCCATAACCATGACATTTGTTGTGCAAATTTAGGATTCTGCCAGGAGGATGTATTTTAATTTTGATGAACCAGGACATGTGGTCTGCTCTTTTCTCGTTCTCCTCTCTGCTCTGTGTAAACACAGCCTGCAGTTCATTTGTCAGTCATTAGTATTATTTTTACAGGACCTGGTGCAAGCCTTTTATTTCGGACAAATTTTTAGTTGAGACACGTAGAATAAAGGGGTTTTGATGGAATCTCACGAGTTGAAAATCTGACGATTTTTTTCCATTTTTACAGCATCTGGCTCAGACAAATGTAGTAATTTGGGCTGGTTTTTTTAGAAATAAGCTTTTAAAATCTGCAGGTATGTTGGGCTTTAGTGGGCTGAAAAACGGAGTGGTAGCTGTGGCTCAGGAAACAGAGCAGGTCGTCCAGTAATCGCATGGTTGGCAGTTGGATCACCTGCTCTCCATCCCACATTTCACAAGTGTCAGTGGGCAAGACCCTGAACCTCAGGTTGCCCCCAGTGTTCAGACCAATACCTTGCATGGTGGCATGTTGCTGTCAGTATTTGTCAGACAGCATGAAATCGTAAAGCCTTTTTGGATAAAAGCTCTGTATCTGCGCACATTAAAACACTGTAACTTTTGCAGGACTTGTCGGTTAATAAGTCCTAATGAGAACATTTTAGCCACATAGAAATGCGCAGCGTAATGAACCACAGGGGATATAAACACACACACCAGCTCATTCACACATGCACGCATACTGGGCCCGCCGATATTTCAGCACACTAATACGCTTTAATAAGGTGTATAATTGCCCGAACCCACTTCTGCTGCTCTTTGATGCAGCGTGCACATTGCAAAGGCAATTGCTCTGTAAATTTCAATTTGGCACATCCTGGATTTCAGCTGAGCACAGAAAATTGACCTATATGTAGTTTATCATGAGTGTATCTGTGTGGTTGCCTGGAAAAAGCTCTGCAGACATGTGTTATGTGTTCCTTTTTTCTTGCCCTGCTTCACTTTGTTGCCCCCGGTAAAAGAGGAGGTCAGGGAGCAGGTGCAGGCAGGGAAAGTGGAGTATTTATGGGAGCACCAGAAACTCACAGAGTGAAATATCCCCATGTGGCTACAACCCTGACTGTGAAAGTATCTCCAAAGTACCTCCAAAGGACATAGTGGGGGATGGTATTTACTCAGCGTGTGCCCCACACAAGCACTTTGTTCCAGTCCACCTTCATCCATGACCGCCTGGCGACCTTCTCCCCCACTAACTACGCCTGAGTGGTGACTGAGATGTGACTCAGGCTAACACACCTCGACTTTTTTGAGCTCTTTTGAAAATGTTGAAATAAATCCAGAGAGACTTCCGTGTGCTGACATCCTTTCCCAATGTCATTCTTTCTCTAAACATACTCAGAAGGGGGATTTTGTATACTTGGAAAAAGGTTTTATAGGGACAGTCTCCTCTTGCAGCCTCTGAGTCTGGAAAATGTGTTTTTTTTTCTTAAAAAGGATTATGGTCTTTTATTTTAACAGAATTTATTCTCATGTTTCCTAAATTCTGACAAATAAAGATGTTGATTAAAAAGGTGTTGAGTAAAATAAACATTGGATATGAATGAAAACTTCTGCTCCCGATGCTTCAGACAACGCAGACTCCCACTCACTCCACACCGAATCTGTGTGAAATTTGCTAACACAGTGTTACTGCTAGTGAACAGTTTAATCATCTAAATAGTTATGTTAGGAATAAATAAAACCAATAGAAAGCTAAAAAAAATAAAATAATTTTATCCTTAGATCATGGCCAGATGGTGCTAGTGGGAGTTTTGGGGGGTAAAATACAGTATAAGGCAAACAGAAAAGCAGTTTAATGTGACATTATTTTTCCTGTCTTTTGCTGGAATACTTTTAAATATTGCTGTATGTACATCGATCAGGCATAACATTATAACCAGCTGCCTAATATTGTGTTGGTCCCCTTATGTGCTCAAAAATGCTCTGAACCATTGGGCATGGACAAGAGGACCTCTCAGGGTGTCCTGTGGGGTCTGGAACCAGGACATTGGCACTGATCCTTTGGGTAGTTTGGAGGTCAAATCAACATGTTGGGCCATTGTCATGTTCCTCAACATGTTCCTGATTGGTTGATGTTTTTTCCATGTGGTGGGGTGCATTTCCCTGCAGTGACATTTGGGATTTCCATTTGCATGAGGGAGTGTGCTTGTTATGGGACAATGTTTATTTGGGTGTCCAAGTCTCATCAATATGGATGTTAAAATCCAAGGTTTTCCATCAGAACACCACATAGTACCAATATGATCGATGTTATTCACTTCACCTGTCAGTGGTCATCATGTTATGCCTGACAGGTGTGTATCTATACTTGCAGCCAATGGTTATGATATGATAAATGCAGTGAAGCAGTGAATCCGTGTTTCGAGACCTTTACTACATGTTAGTCCCCTGATTTCTCTTTACCTGGCATTCGTCTGGATGTTATGTTAACCCGCATCGCCAGCCTAAACATTGTTGCAGATCAGGCTGGCACTTCTGCGCCACCTGCAGCAGGCCAATTCACCTTTCCACACTGCAAGGACTGCTTAGGATTGACTCAAGGAACATGGCAAAAACCCACGGGATTGACCCAGCCTCCTAACTCACCAGATCCTAATCAGATTGAACATTTGAAGGACTAAGTCTAATCCACTGAGGTCCCACCCTGCAACCCACAGGATCCAAAGGAGCCACTTCCAACATTCCAGTACTAGATACCACGAGACACCCCACGGCTCGATGGGTCAGAGCTTTTTGGTGGCATGAGGGGGGCATACCCAGTATTAGGCAGATGGTTTCAATGTTGTGGCTGTTTATTACTGCTGTGTGATTTTCAAAATGGAAGCCAGACCTCTCATTTTAACAGTTTTGTCATTGTACTTAACCGCATGAGCTTATGTACACAATAAACAGAAAGGGGAACCGCAGGGCGCACTCCCCAGTCGAGATGATAATGTCAGCTCTGCTTTATATTTTGGTTTTTACTGGATGCTCTATAGGATTTTACTCTACTGCCAGGGGTCAGAGAATGCACTGTACCAGAGAAAGCTAATGGTATTTAGTGCTAGAAATGCTTACATAGTACAATACATGCATAGTAGAATAAAGCAGTGAAGCTGTGCGAGGATATATGACTAAGTTTAATTAAGTCATGAAAGTGTAACTTTGTATAACCTTTCCCTTTTTTGTTCAAGCAGTCACTCATTTTTATTTTCAGTGGAATAATGGTAAATAAATAATTAAATTCCTCATTCTGCTGCCGCTCCACAAAGAAGCACTGAAAAACACAGCTTTGTAGAGTTTTTATTACTTCCAACCAAAACCTCTTAAATGTGTGACAAGTCCTATTTATGACACCCCAAACCTGGAATATGAGCTGATGATGAGCACTTGCAGTCGGCATAAGTAGTCCTTCATCACGCAGAAATGAGAGCAAGGCTTTAATGACTGTGGCGAGCGATGGCTGCAGGGAGGAGGAGGAATATCTGAAAGCTCGTATTTGCATGTGTTGAGTCATTGCTGGAAAGTCCTTATCTCTCTCTGCTTTTCATCAGATCCACATTCCCTGACGGGGATAAAAAGAAAATCAATTTCCCTCCATTCCTTTCTGCCTCATTTCCCTCCTTTTGATAACATGGTAGACCATATCCTCTTAGTAATTTGTCCATATTGGAGTTTAGTTATTCCCAGTGAATTGTCTCTGATTTTTGATTACTCTCAGTCCAATGGTGATGTAACTTAACATAGCACCGTGAAATTGTGTGTAATAACGGAGGGTAATGTTCACAGGATGTCTGCTATGCTGCGTTTGATAAGGGCACCCTCATGACTATTGTAAAATTACTACATGTCATCTCTCAGCTAATTGTCTGTAATCTCCTCCTTAGCTACTCTTTCATGTGACAGCAGATCATGTACCGATGAAAAACCATAAGGCAGGCAATATGCCGAGCTACAGGAGCCACTTTGAGAAAAGCTTCCACATTACCATCATATCAACCTTTGTTGTTCTTTAATAAATGAAGGATTTATCTTGTTGGTTCCTTACAAAAACTACAGATCTGCAGCTCTCTGTGCCATACAGTAGCTTGGATTTATATTATATATATACACCGATCAGGCATAACAATATGACCACCTGCCTAATATTGTGTTGGTCCCCCTTATGTGCTCCAAAATGCTCCGAACCATTGGACCTGGACAAGAGGACCTCCCCGTGTGTCCTATGGGGTCTGGAACCAGGACGTTGGCACTGGATCCTTTGGGTGCTCTGGCTTGTGCAGTGGGTCAATCAAATTTGTTCCACTGAATCCTGTTGATGCTTGATCAGAATGGGGTGTAGGAAGTTTGGAGGTCAAATCAACATGTTGGGTCATTGCCATGTTCCTCAACATGTTCCTGATTGGTTGATGTTTTTTCCATGTGGTGGGGTGCATTTTCCTGCGAGGGTAGGTTGTGGGACAATGTTTATTTGGGTGTCTAAGTCTCATCAACACAGATGCCAAATCCAAGGTTTTCCATCAGAACAGCACATAGTACCAATATGATCAATGTTATTCACTGCACCTGTCAGTGGTCTTAATGTTGTGGCTGATCCGTGTATATTTTATTTAAGTGTCGCTGCATATTGTGTCCACATTTGAACATTGTCTTTTTCCTCAGGATTTTCTAAGTGTTTTCAGTTTTTATGCTCAGGTTCTTTTCCAGCATGCAGCCTGAGTGGAGTTAACTCCGTCAAACACACATGCATACACACACACATTCCTTATAAATTGATAAATAGAGGTAGAGAAAGCAAACATCTGTGGAAGAGAGCTGCCTGGTTCTATCATTTCGCTGACAGCCTCTACTTTAAATTGAGCTATCAACTCTGGAGCAGTAGCTGGGAATAGCAAACAGGGAGGGGACTTTTTTTGCATAAAGTTTGCATGAGAAAACAGAAGGCTTGTGCTAGAGATGCACACATCTAGATCTCAGGATCGATCGGATGCTATCCGCAACACTGGACTGCGTGTTAGGAAAAATACAGTTTACAGCCCAGTTGAAGGTATTGATCATGGCACACCTTATAAATACACATACAGCCAATGTCTATGTTAAAAACAGGAGTAGTGTATCTTGGATAACAAGTGTGAGTGTTCATGTCAGCAGAATCAGCACTGCAAGTTTTAACACCACACACATTATGCTAAGTTGTAAATTCAGTACACTCCGAGTGCAGAAGTGTGTTAGAGCAACAAACACTGTTGGAGGCAACACAGACGCCTGATTTACTCTTCAGTGCAACAAAGTGAGACTGATAATGGAGAGCATTGTGGGCGACTGTGCAAGATGACAAACCCTAGGGATAACTGGTGAATTGATTAATTACTGTTGATAATTCAACCGATTAAAAGTATATTCACCAGTAAGACAAAAGATGAAAGACATGCATGTCAGAAAAAAGTATTACACATTTGCTGTATTATGTGCGCCATCAGGTGGAGCTTCTTACGTTTTCATTGTAGCGACCTGAGGAAGCGGTGACCACCAGCAGTTGGCAAACACAGAACACCGTGGAAGTTCAGCTCGTAAAGGGGCATCATGAGAAAGTCATCTGTGATGCTTAATGCCCACCAGCAGAACTCTCTTTTTGGAGGCAAGCTGAAGTGTGCCAAGACAGCATCACTCAAAGATGCTATATCAAGACATGGAATGATATCTACTGAGTTAATTTCGCATTGGCAAATAATCAGTTATTGAATAGTAAGACTGTTGATCATCGATTAAGAAATTTGTTCAAAATTTGCATCCTCAATCTAGAAGTATCAGAATCTCATGATGCTTCATCTCAAGCCTCAAGTCAAGTACATATGTCAGACAGCCTTGACTAAGATAAAATGATGAACCATTGTTGTTTACTACCGCATGAAGTAGAACTGCAAAACAAAGGCCTGAAGACATGAATTAGGCACCCATATGTTCATGCGGTTTTAGGATATTGCAGTTTTTAGCTCTATAAATAGAAGGCTATTTGAAATCAATAAAGTAGCTTTTTGACAGGGATCTTTTCAAATATTTAGCTGCACAAACAAATGTGATCAGCTCTTCTTACTGTCACGTGACTTGGTCTCTTCATGAAACGATCACTCAAACTTTAGCATTGATCAAAGGCTGTTTGGCACCTTTGAAGTCCTTCTTTCTG